>CM053582.1:205957700-206047204 GCA_028627135.1 Pseudochirops cupreus
AAATCTCTGTGGGGCTCTGCTTCCAGAAGGGAAAGCTCTGTCCCAAATCGCTGGGGTCCTCCCGGCTGCCGTAGCTCTTAGAAAGAGGCTGGGAACTCTTCCTATATACTTCTGGCTGACTAGATAGCGAGGACTCCAAGACCGAGGCCCAAGACGGCAATCCGTCCAGGCCACTCAACGCGAGAGCTCTGGCCTGAGAAGAATCGCTCAGTCCCCCTGCTGCCTGCAGGCCGCGGGCAGGAAGCTGCAACGCCGAGGCGGGTGCAAAACCTCTGCCTTTAGCTTTTCCACTCTGGAGGCCTTCTGGCCGGACTGCTTATCTCCCTCTTTCACAATTCCCATTCACAGCTGCCGCTAATCCGCTCACCTGAACCTCCTCAGCTCCTCAGCTCCTCCCGTCCAGCCGCCCCCACGGCACAGCCGCGGCTTCAGGCCAGGCTGGTTTCGGTTCACAGTGCTGATATGGTTCCTCGTAGCCAAGCTGACTTTAGTGGGAAGTATCTTTGTGTGCGTTTTGGAGTTCTAGGATTGGTTTAGAGTCCTATTTAATGGGTATTTTGGGGTGGCTATGTGAGAGCTGCGATATGTTGCTGCTGCTACGCCGCCATCTTGGCTCTGCCCCTACTCCTTTTTCTTTAAAAAAATGTTTTTTGTTTTATGTAATAGCTCTCTGGGAAAGATGTTGGAAGAAATTTAAGTAATATAAAAACAAAATATGCCAGTTATTTATGTTTTTAAAATTCCCTTCTCAAATCTTTAAATCTCTTCTGCAATTCTACTGGATACTCTGTCCTTTTCTACACACACTGATTTCTCAGTGTCTTACTAATGCTTTGACATCTGCAACCATACTTACACACTTGATATTCTTCACTTGGCTACAGGAACCTCTCTACAGAATGATACTAGGTTAATAAAAAATAAACACTTCATAATCACTGAAAAACAAACTGTCTTAGGACTTATAACCCAAAACACTATTTGCTAAGATGGCTTTAGACTTTTTTTATGACCCAGTTAATTTCCAAAATTCTTAAGGTAACAGTAAAAACAGGATGGCAGGAGGATGGCATCATGCTCCTGTAGCTGAAAAAAACTTATCTGAATCATTTCTGCTTTGAATACTTACCCAGTTTATAAAAAGGGCCTGAATAAATTTTACAACTTCAAGGGTGACCAGAAGACTAATTGGAATGAGATTGTTATACAAGATGATAAATGTCAACAGGTTGTATCCAAAATTGTTGGAAACGCCCTCTGTGAAAGAAAGCCAATAAGAAAAAATCATATGTTTTGAGTGAAAGTTTCTGTTCAGTTTCATATGTTGTCACATTATTTTAATGCATCATTTGTGGATAATTCTTCTAGGAGGAAAAAATTATAACACATAAGCTCTGATTAAAAATAATATGCAAAAATATAAAGACATTAACATTGAGTAAAAATTCAGTCTTGCATTTTCCTCATATCACAGACAATTAGGGAACTTTCATACATCAATACATTAAAGACACATGATTTTTGTCAGCATGAGAAATCCCTCCAATAGCAAGTCACAAACCATCTATAATTTATCATTTTATAGAGTTACATGATACACAGCAACTCATCTTTGGTCATACAACTAGTAAACATCAGAGTCAGGATTTAAATCCAGGTCTTCCTCACTACAAGGCTGTCTACTATGTCATGTAGCATTTGGCATAATGATTAATATTTATGCTGACAGTGATATCCAAAATGCAAAATTAAGCCTATCCAGTTGCTTAGTAAGTTTAAAATTTGAAAGCTAGGTTGAAAGATCTGAAATATACTTTGTATAAAGTAGGATCTTATTGACAAAAACCTTCTGAAATAACAAGAATGCAACCCACCCTCACTAAAAATATATTTCAAAACACTAAAGCAGGATTCCAATGACCAAGTATACATGGCCTTATAAAAGAGGACTGAGTTAAGAAAACAACTAATATGACACTTCAAGTCATCCTGATTCCAAAACTAGTTCTCTATCCACTATTCAATTCTGCCTCTCCACATAGATTTTGACATACAGATCAATCACTGATTCTCAAGAGCTGGAAGGGACCACAGAGGTCATCAAGTTGAAGCCAAATATGAGCAAGTACTCCTTCTATAGCATCACTGAAAAACAATCACTAGCCTCTCCTTGAAGACCTCCATGGTTATCTCCAAGGAAAACCATTTCTCTTTGGATAAGCTCTTACTGTTGCTAAGTTTTTCCTTGCATCATGCTGAAATCCCTCTATGACTTTCACCCACTGGTCCTTGTTCAGCTCTCTTATTGCCAAACAGTGTAAGTGTAATCCATCTTCTAAATAACCCTTGAAGACCAATATAGTATCTCTGCTAAATCTTATTTTGCTCAGAATAAACCCTTCCCATTTTCATTATTCAACTCCCATAAGAAATGGCTTTGAGTTCCCTCAACATCCTGGTCACTGGTTCTGTCAATCTACTCTAGCTTGTCAACATCTTTCCTAAACTGTACCTCTCAGGTTTAAGGCAATATTCCAAAAAGACTATGTAAAATAATTAAAACTCTTCATTCTGGACACTATGATTCTATTAAATATAAAAGAGGACTTTGCACTTAAGGATAATGCTTGATAGTGCTTTAACCACGTTATCTCCTTAAAAACAGTGGTTCTTGATGTGTAATCGGTGAAATATCTTTTTTTTTAATTTGATAATTGTATTTCAATATAATCCATTTCCTTTATAATTTTATGTATTTTATTTTACGCATTTAAAAACATTATTCTGAGAAGGATCCACTGGTTTCACAAGACTGCTCAAGGGGTCCAGGCCTCAAAAAGAAGTTTAGAATTCCTGCCTTGGAACAATCCTGTGAGGTAAGCAGGTCAGGTATTACTGCCCCCAATTTGCAAGTGGGGAAACAGAGGCTTGGTGAGCATCATACAGGATACTACCAAGGCTCACATTCCTTTTTCTGACTCCAAACACCAGCAGCCTTTCCCACTATCCCAGGGAATACATGATCTGCTCTGCAAATTCAGATCAGGAATCTTGGTTCTGTGAAGCTAAGTAGAAAAGCAAAGGGAATATGGGTTGGAAGGGACACTGGAAAAGTGATGTGAGATTGGAAGTGAGCAGAAAATGGAAATGGAGATAACTGATTCATTAATGCCATTTAAGTCCGTGTTCTTTATGAAAACCAACAATCAAGAAGGGTTAGGTGAGTCAAACAACTAGCCTAAAGAGCAGAAAAAAAAATTCACATCAATGTAACCCTCTGCCCTTTAGCAGGCTATCTCCCCAAGTTGCCATGATTGAGAAACCCATAATTTAAGAGCCAACTTGATGACACGCCTCTTAAAACTTAATTAGGCTAGTCTTTCCATGAGACATGTAATGACAATAACAACCACTACAATAATAAGCTTTAAGATTTAAGAAACATTTTAAAGGTACCTCATTTTCCCCTCACAAGAACCCTGGCAGACAGGTGCTATTATTTTCCCCATTTTATAGCTGAGGAAACTAAGGCAGAGAGGATAACTGATTTTCCAAGTTCACACAGCTTGTAAATGTCTAAGGCTGGGTTTCAACTCTAGTCTTCCCAATTCCAGTTCTAGTGCTCTAATCACTGTGCCACCTGGCTACCTCAGAAGAATTTAATGGAGGAAACCCAAACTTGTGTTGGAGAGGGTGAAGGGATTAGGGAGGAATAAACAGTAGCAAGTACCTCCTTCTCCATCCTATCATTTTCTGGCACAATAAACCCTTTCCTACATTCCTTACCCCCATTAATTTAATTTTTAAAAAATTGTATTGACAGAACAGAAAGAAAAGTAATTTGAAAGGACAAAGCACCAAGAACTGAAGTTAAAGGCAAGTTGATGAAAAATGGGAATTTGGAGCTTTACTGTTTTCTCTCAGAGCAATTGCAGCCCTCACCATAAAGATAACATCTCTATTAATAAGACAGAGTGCATTAAGTGGGACAGCAAGATGACAGTTCTTCCACAGTAAATCATGTAGCTACTAGGAAGAGATAGTCCAAACAATTTCATTGCCATTTATTTATTTTCCCAAGGCCTGTATCCCAAGATAGTGCCAGTGTTATACATTACCCAGAACCTAGCACATTTTACAGCTAAGTACATATGTATAAACAGAATCACTAAAAGAATCTACAGAATGCCTTTTCTATACATTTATTCCTTTTTCACACCAGAATGGTCTCTTCTTTTTAACTATATCAAATTATACAAAGGATACCACTTTATTTTTGGTTTTGCTTTACAGCATGGTTTTGCAATTTGAAATATAAAGATTGATGACCTGAAATCAAGACTAGAGAAGCAATAGAGTTTAAGAAACCAGATTATGACAATCTGAAATCCTGGATTCTGATCCAAACTGCAACCAATGTCCTCCTGAAATTTGGGTCCTTCCGTTGGAAATGGCAACCTAATAAGTGCACCCTTGAGGGCTGTTTGAATAATTTGAGTTCCTCAGATGAAAGGATGGAGACAAGCATAAAGAACATTTTAACAATTTACCCTGCAAACAACAGGACTGTATAAAAGAAAACCAACTTTTAATCCAAGAGTTTATCTTAATTTTTTTTATTGACAGGACATTAATCTGACTATTGAACAGCCTCATCTTTATCACCTTTTGATCTTACTCTTTCATCCTTCCCCTGGAATGTGAGCAGGCTATGTCACTGCCAAAGAGAGAATGCCAACATGAACACAAGTTCCCAGGAAAACTTTCAAAACTTGTGTATTTTGTTTCTAAAAGTGCTAAACTCCCATTTTCAAAAATTTACTGGCTAGAAATATTTTCCTTATTTAATGGAAGAAAATTAATAGCAAAAATAAAGCTTTCAACGCACTGAAAACGGTTATGAGTTTAGAGAAATAGTTCTTCTATGCCCCATTTACTGAAACTTACCTATTTCGCTAAAATACCAGCTCGTGTTTTCATGGGTTCGGTTCCATAGCAATGCACCCACAGAACTGACCAAGGCCATGACCAGTAGAATGCAGAACAAGACCAGAATTTGCACATTGGTCACCTTCTCAACATTGGATCTCTTGAGAGGTGCTTTAGTTGAATTCTGTACAATAGCACAAAAAGTCAGTGTTCACATAGCATACAAGTATGGTGGGAGAGGGAAGCAATTCCTGAACAGAAGGCTATCATTAGACTGTAAGCT
The DNA here is from genome assembly GCA_028627135.1 of Pseudochirops cupreus. Classification (NCBI taxonomy): domain Eukaryota; kingdom Metazoa; phylum Chordata; class Mammalia; order Diprotodontia; family Pseudocheiridae; genus Pseudochirops; species Pseudochirops cupreus. The sequence continues at coordinate 205,962,913 of CM053582.1, forward strand.
CCTTGAGGGCAGGAATATCTTTTGCCTCCTTTTGTATTCCCAGCACTTAGCACAGTGACTTGAAGGTGCTTAATAAATGTTTATTAAATTGAACTGGGCATTATGAAATTTTTTGATTCAGTAATCTGTTCCACTGATCCTCAACCTAATGTTGTCTTTCCCACCACCATTTCAGACCTGAAGGTGACTCTCTGACCACCTTTTGGTCAGGGCATATGCCCTCCCCCACCAAATTCCAACCCTACTTTTCAGTATTACATTTTGTGATAAAAAAAAGACTCATCTTGAAAACACAACAGTTCCTGAAAGATGTTAAATTGAATCTAAAAGACATTATGTGCTGACTATGTACAAAGGAATATCAGAGGCTTCATTTTTTCCCCTATAACAAGTACTTCAAGTGCATTACTCTAGTGAGTCTATGAGGGACAATAACTATGTTCCCTGCATCTTGCTTCCCCACAGGCCCTCTCTTCCCCCAACGCTAATCTAAGTGGAAGAAAAGACATAAACACAACACAGTCAACAGATGTGAAGCTGTATGTGATTATGTGACCAAATGAATGAGACAACAGGTACTCAAGAGTGCAATATGGGCAGGGGAGGATGAAGCTCTTACACAAGAGAAGGTGCTTGGGTTCAGTCAAGAATGGTGAGTATAAAATCTAATAAGCAGAAGCAAGAGACAAAACAACAATATGATGAAAGGATCAGAACTTATAAAAAGCATGGGCAGGTTTGTGAATACTGAAGATACCAGGTTTGCTAAAAACAAAAACAAAATGTTACTAACTGATGTGTTTGAAGGTAGACTTTTAAGTAGACATTAGATAGACAGAGGATAGATTGGAGGAGCTCTGAGTGCCAGTTACAAGGTACACATTCACACACGTACACATTATATGTATACATGCATGTGTGTGTGTGCCCACACAAAAGCATTCTGGGGCTTCAAAGTCTTACAAAGACTGTTTGAATTGGGTGGGTTCATATCAGCTCTTTTGTTATCAAACTCTTATCTGCCTTAACTGTTCCAGTGGAAGAGACAAATCTAAGAGCCTTGAAAAAATAAAAAAAGATAGTCATCAAAAATGAAAATCAGTTAGGATGAGAATGAAGGAGAATTCATTTGCAAATAGCATGAGATCTGATTATACCCTACAGCCAGCCACAAGATGTGTATCTGAGCTCAGTTGGTGGAACCATAAATACTGCTCTTTGTATTTGGCTTTTTCAAGTGCCAAGATGACAATCCCCTCTGGAATTAAAAGTCCTTGCAATGAATGTACACTATAGCCACATTTCCCTTTGTCTAGAGACTCTTTTCACATTTCATTTCCCTAAAAATGTAGCCTCTCAAACCCTGGCATTTACCTTATATTTAGAAAGAAAAAAAAAAAGGCCCCAGAGACAAGAAAAGGAAGTTCATTAGAAGAAGCAAATCTGTGATTAATCCATCCCTCCTCCTTACCCCCTACTTTATAGTACTGCACATCCACATCTGGTCTCACAGCAGTATCCCTCACACAAGGGCCCCATTTTTTTTTAAACAAATGCTGTAAATTTGACAGTCCATGACTGCCTTATCAAAATTTTAATAAACACTCAGTGAATGGATAGACAGGAAAAATAAATATACTTTGGCAATGAGCTCATTTCCATGATTCCATTAATTTATTGACTTTTGATCTTTTCCAGTGGTTGGATTCTTTCCAGTTAACAGGGTCATGCAAAGCTATCTTTCACCTCGGCTGCTGGAAAAAATCCACCTAAGAATACTATAATAATTACTACCCCGCCCCCAAAAAAAACCTCTGGCTTTAATAACGTCTGCATTTCATGGAAACAAAAACTCTGGAGTATATCAGCAATATCAAGGAATGAGCTTTAAATGTGAAATTCCCATCAACATTATAGAGACTGCTATAAAGCTCTTCACATAAAGAAGAAAAACTATGCTTTCTGTATAACTGAGTTGTAATTTTAGGTAACTCTTCCAAAGAAAGGAGGTTAAGTATTCTATGCCCACAGAACTGGATGCAATTTACAGAATCTGTATAGCTATAAGAATGAAGGTCCATCAGACATTATAAAGAATTTAGGAGACTGCTTTAAGAAAAAAATAATCTCATTAACTCACTCTATCTATTAACTCAATTAAAAGAAAGTTCAGTCTAAAGGAAAAATCTAGGCTTAACATGCACAAGGTAAGTTCTAGGAGGGCACTGAGCCTGCAATGTAAAAGCAAAAGGAATAAAAAAATAAGCACCCCAAAGCAGTCATATTTCCTCTCTGTGGTCAAGTAGCACATTTACTTACTATAAATATTATTTCATAAACAGGATGGACTTTAGTTAAGTACAATCCTTTATCTTTCTTTAATGAACTCTATTTTTGTCTTTTTTGCCCTTAGGACACAGAGAATTCTGCATACAGATGTTTTGGATATTTTCAACTATTAGAGTTTGAAACCATGAAAACTAGAATGGCCTTGCAAAAAGCTATACAAATAGACCCTAAAACAATACATAATAACAAAATGCATATCCTTTATTACTGAACTGTTTAAAATGGGGCAGATAAATAGAGTAGATTAAATGTGAAACACTCAAGTTAGATTTTCTTTTCCATCCGTTGCTACAGAAATGTAAGCTGTTACCTACAAAATTACCTACATATTGCGGCATCAGTGGCTTTTTTGTGTTTGTTTTTTTTTTAACAGCATCAAACCTTGCCCAATTATTGGAAGTAGAGGCGCATGGAGAATACAGCAAATATTGCTCTGGCTCATGCAGTTTTCAATGGCTGAGCTATCAAGCTACAATCTGAGGTTGAGGGGATGACTGGCTCTCCCACCTAAGGGCAAGCAAAGGTGCCCTATAAACACTAGTCCTAGGCTGTGCCTGTAATTTCAAATGGACCAACAAAGGATGAACTAGAGTAGAGATGTCAAGCATGTAGCCCTTGGGAGGCATGCTGGCCACAACACTCTCCAGTGTGGTTTGAACCAGATTAAAACATAATTGGGAAACATTTTACAAACTAAATAAAAATACAGTAAAACACAGATGATGTTAACAAACGGTTCCCTAAGTCAGTACATGACCCACGAGGATCCTTAGCTGTAGTTTCCATTTCTATTTGAGTTTGACACTGCTCAACTACAGCATCACCACAAGAAGGCATCCGCTTAAAACCACAGATCGATTTTGGCTTGGGAGCCAGAAAGTCAAGGAGGTAAAGTGGCATTGGGTCCTAGACGCAAAGAGGCCTGTGGGTCTGGGTCACAGAATCCAAAGTTCTTGTGTCATGTAAGTAGAAAAGACAATTTAAACACACTATCTAAGCCAGCCAGAGAAGACCAGGTCAGAGAACGGTGCTTCAGGTTGACGAACCACGATATAGCAAAATGCTAATGAGCAACTTTCTGAGGACAAGAACACAGAGAAAGGGGGAACTCAAAGACAGATGGCTTTGAGGGTTCAGGGAGGAAAAACCCTCTCCCTAGGAATTAATGGAGGGAGACTTTCCCAAAACATGATAGGTGGCTGAGGGAAAGGAAGAGTCAAAGGATGGATGCAAATGCAACATTCGTATGACAGGAACTGCCTAAACTCTGGACTGCCAGGTGCATAGTTGAGGACAGACATGTAGCATGATGGGTCACAGAAAGAAAACTCCAGGCTTTTCCACTGACTATTCCCCCCCACCCCCAAAGGCCTGAAATGTGTTCCTTCCCTCCTCACTTCCAGAAGCAGTTCAATTACCACCTCCTACAGGAAGCCTTTCCTGATTCTCCCAACTGCTATAGGCCTCCCCTCCCAAATTACATTGTATGTATCTATCTACTTCATATTTATTTTATTTTCTCTATATTTATGCTGTATATACTCAAGTGCTCCTGTCTCCCCTGTTAGAATCTATGTTTCTTGTGATCAGGGTTTGTTTCATTTATTACATTTATTTCCCCAGTAAAAAGCACAGTACACGACACTAGTAAGCACTGACTATATACTTTTTGATTGACTGACTGAATTAATTAATATCAAAGCAAAGGCCAGGTAAAAAGTTAAACAAGAAGGAACTAAGATCAGGTCGAATGTCTTTTAACTGACACCACAGACTAAGATTTTACCCTAAGAACCCTTGTAACTCATAGAAACAGACCTCGTGGGTGTGGGGGGGGGGGGGGAGTAGGTACATGTTGAACCATAATGTCATGTAGTAAATCTTTCAAAACACCTAAGAGGTTGGTGGCCTCTTAGTATGGAACAGAGAGAAGAAAAAGGAAAGTAAAGAAAACGTACAGTCTTCTTTCAAAGCCTGCATTGACAGACAACCCAGGAAATCAAAAGAAAACAGTGGTGGCCAAATCCCGTAAGATGTTGATAGAATGCATATATGAAAGGTGAGAAGACCTCATAAGGCTCATAAGTGTGTTGGAGGTGGTGCAGAGAGGACTAGGATCCTTTAGCAGACAGCTACATAGTTCTACAATGTGAAAACTCCAAGATGAAAATGTTTAGGCAATACCATAAACATAAGCTGTTGCTACTTAGTTGGACAGTGGTTCAGCTTCAATGGTCATCATCATTTGAACATGGAACTTTAAACCTGGCTGTCCTACCCAAAGTCCACTCAATCAGTCATCAATCAACAAGTATTTATTAAGTGCCTAATATGGGGAAACAAAAACAAAACAGTGAAGGCAGAATGAGACCAAAATTACGGCTTATTGCCCTCCATTCTAACTGGCTAAGTGCTCCAGGATTAACATTCAACAGCAGATACAAAAAGCACTCAGGAAAGATTATGCCAAAATATTCACTGTCTTCTGGAAAACACAAAGTGATCCCTCAGGACCTAAGGAAGAGGTACAGCCCTGTGAAACAAGTGTTTGATTTGAAGTCAAAGGGCCTAGATTCAAATGTGAGCTTAGACAATCCACTACACTGCTCTGGGCCTCAGGTTCCTCATCTATAAAAGGTGAGGATGGCTCAAGGTGACGATCAAAGTGTCATTTAGCTCTCAATCTATCATCCTTCATGCATAAATGACCTACTCTGATCCTGTCAACTGAAATAATGTATAATAGGTAAAGAATGACTGGTACATTTCCATAAGATTAAGACTACTGAGCAAAATGTAACTTTATTTTGAAATTGCTATGAATTCCTCAAATGTAATTTTAAAAAGGACAGAAATATCTTCAAAGTTATTCTGTCTAACAGGAACAGTCTCTCTCTAGGGCAAGAGGGCCTTCAAGTACTCAAAAAAGGGAGAAGCTCTGAAGAACAGCACAGGGCACTGATTCAACCAGAATTTGGAAAGTCCCTGGCAATGGGGAACCATGAATGTCTAGGCACTAAAAAACTAAGGCCAATATAAGTTAGACAGACTAAAGAGTTTGCTCAGGAAAGGCTCCTGATGTTTTCTTTTTGACATATGCAATGAAAGCAGCTCACTAAAAAATAATTAAAATGTTCTTCAAAACATGAATTTATTCTAAAACTCAAACAAATAAGGGAGGGTGGGAAGCAACAAAAAGGGAGTTGATATCAATCACTAACCTGTCCCAAAGCTCAGAACCTGGAGGGCAATTATATTTCATGTGAAATCCTTTTTCCCCCGTTTTTTTTTTAACAGAAAAAGACCAAAAAGAAAGAATTTTACCTACCCACAAAAGAAGAATGGAAAGGTTAACATTAGGTAGCTAAATAGGGTTGAATCTCAGGCATGAACTAGATCCTATACTTGCCTCTTCCCCTCGTGGACAGACAAAGAGAAAAAGGAAACAATGATGAAAAATAGCATCATGGTAGCACAGAAAGGCTTTACCTGCATGAGCTTGGTGTCGTGTCCAGTGTATACAACTATGCCAAAGACCCACTGAGTATTTCTAAGCTGGGCACCTCTTAGTAAGATCTGGTCAGGCCCAATTGAAACTGAACTAAAAATAAGAAAAAATAAAATTTATATTTAATGATATATTGGCAAAGGTATCTTCCACTGTTTTCACAATATGATGGCATACACTTTCTCCTTGAACAGATACACATCAATATTTTTTTCAGTCCAGTTTAACCATTTCATAGAAAACAAAAGTTCACTTTAAGATGGCTTTTTTGCCAAGATTGCTTATTCTTTAGACAGTGCAAAAATAAAGTTTTTTTAATCATCAACTTTCACTATAGTGATGGAAAATTCTCATGAATCTATGAGGTTGGGAAGGATGTTTCTTAGTAGAGGCTGTGATGGAATCCATACTAAAAGTGTCATTGCTAAGTCAATAAATAAGACCTTTTTTGTTCATTTGGTAATCACTTTTCATATCAGAAAATGTGTATAAGCCACATAAAAACCCCATTCCCAATTTATCTATTTAAAAGGGCTGTAGTCTACAGCAAGTCAGGGGACCCAAAAGAAGACAATTTCAGCCCCTCAAGTTAATGTTAGTGTTGCTTCTCCTCACTGACTCCTTTACAGCACCGGCTCAGCTGAACAATCTAAAAGGTGGTCCCATAGAAAGCAAAAGCAGCAGATACATGAACAGGCAAGGCAGAGGAGAGAAGACAAGAGCACTAGACACCAAACACCATCCTGAAACAAATTATGGAAATGCCACCAAAACACAACAATGAAAATACAACGCGGACAAAGGGTACTAAAAGGAAAAACAAATTGTTTCCCCATTCCTTAATCTAAAATTTTACTGTCCATAAACAAATCATTGCTTTGAAAAACAAATTCTGTCAATATCAACTAGCCACTTCACTAACCATCTAATTTGTTCCCATATGCTTTCAAAACCATCATTTTCCAAGAACACCGTTTCTCTGTCCCAGTTCTTTTCTCTACTGAGCTTCCTACGATGAGTAGTTCCTAATTAACTTCTGCCACTAGACCAAAATATCCACAGTAACTTCCATTACTCCTTCTTTGGTATTAAAGTTAACATTTTACTTAATTTTCAAAGATTTATTTGTCCTGTTCATTTAAAAGTTGGCACTTACTACATGGTAACCAAGTATAAAGCCCATGTGTGTATCAACCAGACTCAAAATACACTAATACTTTCTAAGTTGGTCGGTCAACAGAACCCATTCTCCACCACTCAACCTCCCCTCTTCCAAACTTCCCTATTACTGTCAAGGGTACAACCGTCCTCCCCATCACCTAGGCTCACATCCTCATTGTCACCTCACCTTTTCACTTGTACTCACTCCACCCATCCAATCTGCCAAGTTTTTTCTGTTCTATCTTCATGATATCTCTACTCCTATTTTTAAAATAATCACACTCATATGGATTTTGTATACATGCCCATCTATCTACTCAATACAGCTACCATCTTGGTGTATACCCTCATCACCTTACACCTGGTACTTCAAAAGTCTTCTGCTCTGTCTCCCTGTCCCAAGTCTCTCTTCAATCCAGATCAACTCCCATTCAGCTTTTAAAGTGTTTTTGCTAAAGCTTAGGCTTGATTATGTCACTTCCTTCACCCCTTCTACTCTAATAAACTCCAATGACTCCCTATTACCTATAAGATTATCAAACATAAAATCCTCTGTCTGGCTTTAAAATCTTTTCCAACCTGGCCCCTTCCTATCTATAGTTCTTTTTGACTATGAGGTTTATAGACAAAAGCCATCTGTAACAATTATGCTAACCAAAATAATTTTTTGCCACCTGCTCTGAAGATCCAGGATTACCAACATGCATCAAGGGAAAAACTCTTGAGGAAGAAAAGTGATACCTGTTACCATCTAAATACAAGTTTCCGCAGAAGTCATAAAGGTGGCGGTTAGGACCTTCACATTCTATTCTTCCAGATACTTTTATCAACTGCTCTCTTGAAGTTAGGTTAGCAGTCTGAGCCAAACTCTATAAATCAGAACCAAAAAGATAATTCAAAAGTCAATGAATCTAGCAAAGCAGAACATCTCTAATTCACATTAAAAAGACCAACAAGCAAAAGCATAAGCATACGATTTTTAGCACCTGTTTACATACAGAAATAAATATACACATATACACATATTTCTGTTAAAGAACGGGTAAATTTTGTTACTATCTTTTTAAACTTAGTATGCATGTTTCATTTTTTAAAAATGTAAATTATAGAAATCTATAATCTCTTCTACAATCCTCTTTCCTATTCTTTGTATAGTTAAGAGAGTATGACTAGGAATACCTTTGGAAAAAAAATCACAGAAAATCCTCTATTTCATAATCCCAATCCTCTCTTTAGAACCACAGACTAACACAACAGAGGAGATGAGACCCCTTGGGGCCCATTATCTCCATCCTGTGGATCTGCTCACTGATCTTCTGTATTGCCATAGCTTCCAGACAAGTTCTCAGACAAGGACCCAGGAAGAGCACTCAGAAAAGGGTCTATGCTATTCTTGTTTTAAAAATAACAGAGAAAGAGAACTGCTGACTTACACTCAATAGGATAATTATTTATGAGGTGTTTTTTTGTTTTCCCCTTCAGCAGCTGTGGTGAATGTCTTAGCCCAACTATATTCTCATCCAATTCCCTATGTTATGGAAAGAGGTATTTTTCAAAATGTCTGAGTAGGGTTAGCATACAGTCTGGAAGGGTCTCTAACTTTTCAAAGGTAAGTGGTTCACCTGCATATTGGATCTGAACATGCAGACTCAAAAGAGAATACTAAAGCTAAAAAGGTGACTTTACCTGCCGAATTTTAAGATTGGTCTCCCCATCCAGACTGGATGTTTCAACATAGCACATTGCCTGAGGTTCACTAAGAAAGCAAAGTAAGAAAATCAATATTAAATAAATCTCTCCATATAATTTACATACTCTTCCAAGACTATAATTCACTAACGCATCTATATGGAAGTACTCATATGTAAATTTTCTTTACACTAAATATCTACCAATCCCTTTGCAAACCATTTTAATTTGCAGCCCACAAAAAATATATATTTAATTTTAAGGAACTCAAAACAAAGTATTTTTTTCTGACAATTCATTTCTCAGAGAAGCTACTCTCCACTTCACATCTTTGCAGGCACACAGCCAAAAAGCTACTGACTTTGAGTCAGTCCACCATCGCACTAAACACTATTAACATTTTTCTAGTATGATACTGTAATGGGAATTTAAAGATCTTCCCTGTCCCTTAACAGACTGTGTGAGAGATAAAACTCTGTGAAGATAAAACTCTGCCCCCTAGAGCCCACAGGAAGCTGGGTGAGAGCAAGCTGGAGACAGAGGAGCTTAGGCAAGGAAATAAGAGGTTTTGTGAGTAAATATTGGTCTTGTATTGGTTTGTGGGAAGGCTAAAGGATGCTGTGGGTCTCAACATTAGTATGGCTTCTAAATATCTTTAATACTTTAGCTTACTGGTTTTGGGATTTGGTTTTCTGGTGTCTAAATAAATCCTTCAACTTTATCCTCTATCTGGAGAGTTCGACATATTTTGTGATCAAACATCACGTGATAGTCACAGTCACAGTCTCTATCGTGATTGTGGGCGCTGTAAATGTTGCACTGGTGCCATAGATATTTCTTTCCCATTCCAATCTATAAGACCTTAAAATCTTACTTTTCTCCTTGATTCCTAGGCCCAAAGATAAGACATACAAACACACGAGTAACCCATATTCAAGAAAGAATAAATATTTAGTAGTGGTAGTAGTAGTATTTGTTAGACTTATGGTCTACATCATTAGGGGCAACTGTGAATGCTATTCTATGCTATTACAGAAATCTTCTCTTCAACAAGACAATGGGAGACCAATGATGATGTTGTGGGCTCCTTTTTGAATAACTTGTCTCCAGGAAAGAAATAATATTGAGAGAGAGAGGAGAGGAGGACTTAATCATAAGGTATAAGCTTAAAAAAAAAAACAAAGAAACTAAGGAGCCATGGTTCACAATCTAGAAAGAAAGACCAGACAAAATGCACAAATTTTCTACCATTCAATAATAGAGTCTTATCTTCCTGTTGTTTTTTTCAACTGAATAATGCTTTCTTATTCCACAGTTCCTTTAAAAAGAATATAAACACTGTTCTTTTCATCCTTCACAATTCATCAAGTTTACTTCCAAAAAAAAAAATAGCTCTTCCTAAGGTCCTCCTCTTTTTTATTTGTTAAAGGTCATGTTACAACATCAAGACTTCCTCTCCTGTAAACAGAAGCCGCATAACTTGTTTCCTGAAGTCACTAGACTCAGTTACAAACCTCAGTCTTTTACTCTGATAAAGACACTTGAGAAGTCACCCTACAGGATGCAGGCATTAGCCCCCAATGATTTCAAAGAGAGTCACAAAAAGGTGCTTACAGGGGCCTAGTGTTTAACATATCTCCATGTTCAGATAAGAAAATACTTTAGAACTTGTCAGTCAACATAATAACCATTCTGTATGGTACTGGACAAGACCATATCACCATCCCTGTACTATTTATTAGTGCTAATTTTACTTTCAAAGTGTTTTTATACTTATTTCCTAATTTTGTCCTCAAAATCATTTGTGAGATACATAAGGCCAATTCTGTTGTTATTTTCGAGATGAGGAAACTATAGTACAGAGCGACCAAAGTGATCTATCTAGAATCACATACATTTCTTAAGATCGTTGACATCTTTTCAAATAGAGTAGTAGCTCCATCCACAGAAAGAACTATAGAGTCTGAATGCAGATTGAAGCAAACTACTTGCCCTCTCTCTCTCTCTTTTTTTTTGTTTTGTTTTTTCCTTCTCAATGTTCACTCCATTGGTCACAATCCTTCTTTACAACCTAACTAATGTTCAATGTGAAGGTATTTGTAGATCCTGTATTTGATAATGCATGCTGCCATGGGAAGGGAGGGAAGAGGAAAGGAAGGGGGAAAAAATTTGAAATTAAAGGGATTCAACTGAATGTTGTAAACTAAAAGTAAATATTTTTTTTAAAAAGAAGAAAAAAATTGAGTAGTGGCTCTCAATCTTTCTTTGCTATGTCTGACTTACATCTGAATTATAAAAGATTTTCAACCTAAAAGGGAATATAAGTGGTATCTATTATTATTTTAATATAATCATTCTTACATGAATTTTATTATCACAATAAAAAAATAGCTCTCTTAACCATCAGGCTATACGTAGAGTAATTTGTAGGCCAGTTACTCTAGATATCCCCTTGTATTTCCCCAAAACCAGGAAATAGCTACTTCTTCAAAATTGCCACTGGTAGGAGATGCCCCTACCTACACCCCTTCATACTGTTGTGGTTGGCTGGGGAAAGGATTAGTCTTGAAGCTATCCTATAGCCATCCCCATTCCAGGAGACTGGGGAACACATTTTTCCTGGCCCTCCTATAGATTCTTGGAAATCAGAAATTGGGTCAATACAATTCAACAAATACTTATTGTATACTGACTCATAATGGGGATGAACAGTTCTCATTGACTCTTCCCTAGCAAGAAGGGGAGAGCCTAAGGCATCCCCTGGGACACTTTGGGAGGGTAAAAAGCATATAGTGTATTTCTCTTGGTTAATCATGGAATCCTATCTCCATGAAACAGAGTCTAAATACCAGACTGGACTCAGGATGAAACTAACTTGGATTAGGGTATTTAACCATATTGTTTTACTCACTAGATCCAGTGGGTTAGGTCCTAGTTCTACTGGTGAGTAAAGTTTTGAGCACTCTGAGGGATCCTTTTATGGGGGTTTTTTCCCTAAAGAAACATTTAAATCCTATTATTTGTAGACAGATAAATGCTTGTTTAAGTCAAGGGTAACTAGAAGTTATAGAGAAACAAAGGAGTGAAGAGTCAGAGCTGTTCTCATGTTGGCAAAGGCTTGGGCTTACAGAGAGATACAGGGTAGCACTGAAAATTTTCAGCACCTCAGATTATCTGGGCACATAAGGAGAGATCCTTTTGCCTGGAAAAGAGTGAAATCAATGCCCCACCCCCCAAACACAATGAAGTTAACTCCAATTTCTGCATTCTTTCACAAGTGGGATGGGTAGAGAACTACATCCTGAAGGTCCTGGCTTTGTCACTACCTTGTTTTATAACTTTAAGCACGTCAACTTTACCTCTCTCCATGATTCAGTTTCTTCATCTATAAAACAAGAATACTCACCTGTATTCTATCCAAAACACAGTTAAAATTTTATACTATGCAAATTAAGGAAATAAGATAACACAACAGAGATGAACCAAAAGCAAAGATAAGGAAAGAACAAAAACAGGTGGTAGAGCTATGAGACCCAGGTAGAAGTGGGGTGAAAGAAAAGTCACAAAATAAGGATGGAGGAAAGTAGTGGGTGGCATTATGCATTTAAGTTTAACTTTCAAGATCTTCTGAAATTTTAATTCAGCCTAAAAGTGTCATTTTATACTGACCTCGAAGAGATAAGGATTAAGTCTGCTGGAAGATACTGCCCATTGGTGACTTTAACAACATCTCCAACAGCCACCTGTTTAACGAGGAACAGAGATGCAAAAGCAGGAAAAAAGAAAAAAACAAAAAGAGATTAATTGTATCAACTAATTATGTAACATCACCTCCAAAAAGCTTTTGAAGATGTGCCAAAGATAAGATTTTTAGATTAGAGGCATTTCAATTTTCCCAAGCAGGGCCCCTTACCTCCTGTAGAGGTAAGCTTTTATGGATGCTCAGCCACAATTTTGATACAGTAATCAAGGCAAATGCTACCTACAGTCATTTTGTAAAACCAGCTTTAAAAAGGTATTACAACATGAGAGGGCAACCAGATGGATAGAGAAAATTATACATGGGCAATGTATAATTGACCAAGTGATGCTGCAGTGAAACTTCCTTCGAATACATTAATGATGCCACCAAATGACACTGGCCAACTTTGAGTATATTTGTACACTGCCAAGAAACAAACCCATTAGAACTGAGTAACCAAAAGCTTTGGAGTATCTATCATCATAGTCTGCTCAAAATGTTTCAGTCTTCTATATGAGACTTTTTTTTTTAATGTGGGTGGTGAGGGAGACGTTCTGTAAAATTCCAAGTTGTTCTTACAGAGATGCAAATGGAGGAGGGGGTGAATATTTTTAATATTTTGCAGTTCTCTTGATTAGAGAAGGTAATAATTAGTTATCTGCTATAAAATTCATGTTAAAATGTATTTTAAAGGTATATTTATTTAAAAACCATAAAATTATTTTAAGCATACTCAATTTTTTTCTTTTGAAAGTAAGGTAAGTATCACACTTTAAAATTTTTGATAGGAAGAAAAAGGATTCACAGACTATGCAAACTTCCTTCCCTGCTCTCTGGAGGTCAGGTTACAAAGTAGACTCTAGCCACTGTATTGTCCCTCTTTAGTGATAATCGTGACCAAAAAAAATTATTTTAAACCTTCAAACTAGTTGCCAAGAGACTTTCTCCAAACCTCTTAAGAAGATGAATGACAGAATCTTTTTAGACTTAGTCCTGCCTTAAGTCAGAAAGTAGGTAACTTTCCAATCTCGATTCTATGATTCCCTCATGTTCAGTGTTTACACTGACCCCAAAATGTGAGGTTAAAAAAGTTATTTAGAAATAAAGTAATTAAGAGAACTGTGTATACATTTAGAAGAGATCAAGTTTATTCTCTGGGGGTTTAGTGAACAGGTAAGGAAGAGAAGAAAAGAGAAACAGAATCTTTTTTACTTGGTATCTAAATAAGAAGTTGTTTCCATGGCTCAGAGACCGTGAGAAAAATGCAGCACAGAAAGTTCGTAACTGCTCTCTTCTGACCTATGTTCAACTACATAGTACGCCACATTATTCCATCTATTTTAGAATATTCTAGAAAACAGTACATACAATAAATCTACTTATTTCCTCCAATTTTCACGGGTAATTCAAAACTTAAGTACAACTAACGATCACAGACATTATCCATATTTAAAACAATAAACTTCTGCTTTGCAATGAACAATCTTTGCCTAAAGTGAACATTCCCCAAACAAGAATTGCTACATCATCTTTAAATTAGTCTTTACCTCTTTCCAAATAATGTTCTGCCACATACCATTTCTTAACACTGAAAAGAAAATAGTTGTGTATTAATTTTTCCATAATATGGATGCTATACCTGAAGTAACCAAAGAGCATTTCTACAAAAACTAAATTCATGTTTCGTTAATTATCTTTGGGGTATTTTAACCCTCTCTGTATCATGGCAAAGACCAGATTATAAAATTAAAAACATGACAAAAATATTATATCCAAACTGAAAAGAAAAAAAGCAGTGGTCCTACAGAGGGAATGGAAAACCAATATTGTTCACTTTCCAGTCTTAAAAAGAAAAAAAATCCAGTCAGAAAAGCATACAGGATGGAAAACCAAGCTAATATGCTGCAAATAACAAGAAATACATTTTAAGCCACAGGACAGATGAGGGCACTTTTTTAAGGCAATAAAGATATATCAGACTTCTGTTATTTTTGCTTTTTTAAAAAAACTATTTCCTGAAAATCGTACTCCTCCCCGCTGTTTCACCCTTCTCTTATTCTAAGTACAATAAATCGAATGCTAGAAGAGTAATTAACATAATTATGTTTTTATTTGCTTTTTGCTGTTAGTTGTTTCGGGTGTGTTGAGCTCTTCGTGACCCCATTTGGGGTTTTCTTGGCAAACAGACTGGCTCACCACTTCCTCTCCAGCTCCTTGCACAGATGAGAAAACTGAGGCAAACAGGGTGCGGTGACTTGCTCAGGGGCACCCTCCTAGTGAGGCTCTGAGGCCGGATCTGAATTCCGGGAGATGATTCTTCCCAACTCAAGGCTCAGCATTCTAGTCTCTGTGACCCCGAGCTACCCTTTGTTTTTAACTACATTCCTTTATTTTATCAAACTTACACTGACTTTTCTCCTACTCTAAAATCCCAAAATATTAGCCAGTAACTCATTTCTTAAATCTTTCTGGTAATTTTGTACCTGAACATTCCTACTGTGGATTTTAAGTTAGAAAAGTTAAGCTTACCTACTGTTTTCTTTCGGTTAACTGTGTTGTCAGCTTTGTGACGTTTCTGTTATAGGATAACCCAAAGAAAAACATATTAAAATACTAAATTCTAAAATAGAAATCCATTAAATAAATTATATTATTAATATTAAATACATATTAATAGTAAGCTATTAATATTAAAATATACTAAATTCAAAAGGCCCAAATCAATAATTATCTAGTAGCACAATAAGTTATAATGGCACAAAGTATGAAAAACAGGAAACTTAGTTTTACGATTAAGAAAGGAACTTTAATTCAAGCATTTCTTGCTCTTATATGGTTTTCTCCTCCTTTTATGTCCTTTTCTGATACTTCATCATAGTACAGAAGTAACCCTGGGTTCTTACAGGCTACTCCAACAGAGTTATCACTCTGCAATGTTTTACCAAACTGAAAAAAGCTTGGAATACAGGCCCAACACTGATCTGTGTCCACCAGAGGCCCAGTTTTAAGTTCTAAGAGTCTCATTAGAGGGTTTACAACCCTAGATATAAAATCACAATGGATTTTAGAGGCTATTAAGTCTACTTCCCTCCTCCCCATATCACAGATGAAGAAACTGCAGCCCAGAAATGTTAAAATGACTTGTCAAGGACACATGGGCAATAAACATAAGAGCCAGGTTCAAACTCTGGTTCTTAGACTACAAATCCAGCAATGGGCTTTTCACTGGGAAGTTAGACCTATTTGCCACCCAGTGATTTTTTTTTTGGTCCACATGATCTCATTAAACTATTTACTAAGGCATGATTTATCCACACAGATACGATATTTGTACAAGAGTATCTGCGTGGATAAATCATGAATTCTTGAAGTATTGACCTAAATTAGAAGCAGTAAACATTACGAAATGTGAGAACCATGGGATAGAGTAGGTAGCCAGCATTTTAAATGACAATAGGCCTTCTTTTCCAATTTTTGTGAACACGGTCAAAAATATACTCCTGTTGTATAAAACTTTTTCCACAAGGAAAAAAAAATGTGGATAACATCTGATAATACACTTGCTTAAAAATCAGGTATGTGAATAGCAAGAATCAGGCTCCTAGGGTACATGTTATAGAAAACAAGGTAAAAGAAGGGAAATGGGGACTTATAAAATTGTACCAGGCAGACAGGAAAGCAAGCAAAATATGGGAGAAGAATGAAACAAGAATCACATTGGGCACTTCCCAATCACAAGGCTAGTGGCAAGAAACCACCGAAACACGACTGAAATTGTGACCTCCGCTCTCATGCAGTCCTTAGTTGGTATTCATTTCTCTGCTCCCTTTCATGAGTTTTAAGGTCTCACACGTACGTATCATCTCCTTAACGACACTTTCACAATTTCTGTGCCGGTGAAGGTGCTCTTGTTCGAATGCTTTTCTATATAAATAAAGATGCTGTATATTTCAATCTCTTTAGCTATCAGATATTTAATTTTTATCAGCCGCAAATATAACTATCCTAATTCTAAATAATGTCATACACAATCTTAAAAAATACATCAAGTATTCTAAAGATCTTATGGAATCCAATTCAATGATGTGAGAACCCGTGTCTTTCTGTGGTCAAAAGTCCACTTACATAATCTTCTATAATTTCTTTGATGCCTGCAACCGTCAAGATGAAAATCAGTGGCACCAGGGTGGTGTATCTTCCTGTGGGAGAAACATCTGGAATTTGCTGCAAAACAAGAGAGACGCAAGATTAACGCAGGTGCCCAAGTGAGATACTGGTTTAAATCACTAACAAACCAGGCAGACGGCATGCCCAGGAGATGGCGGCTTGTACGGACGGTTTTGTTGTTAGCGGGTCAGGCCTCTCCCCGGACACTCCACAAATCAACGCACTGTTTCAGGGCTGGAAAGGGAGGCGACTACCAAAATAACCACCTTTCAAAACCTCTCAAAGGCCTCATGTTGGGGTTTTCATTTCATTTTCAATTTCAAATATTTCAGACTCACTAAGAGAAGTTTACAGAAACTCTCCCCTCCCTTAAAAATGCTTCGCGGGGACGGGGGGGGGGGCAGCTAGATGGCACAGTGAATAGAGCACTGGATCTGAGTTCAAATCCAGCCTCAGATACTTGAAACTTAACTAGCTGTGTGACCTTGGGCAAGTCACTTAACCCCAATTGCCCTGCCTTCTCCTCTTCCAAATAAAAAAATGCTTCAGAATATTTAATCTCCAAAACAGCCAAGTTTAGAGCCTATCCACACTTTGTGCCTGTTCTCCTGATATGAACCTTCTCTCCATTATTTGGACACTTTGCTCTAACCTTAATATACTCATCCCATTAGCTATGCTTCCTTTCTCTAGACTTTCTGCTCATGCTGCTCCTCATACTTAGAGTATTATATACCACTTCTTCAAATTCTTATCCTTCAAGTTCCAGCTCTAAGGCATACCCAAGTCCCTGATCCACACTACTTTTTCCAGCTTGATAGCACTCAAGTACCCCTCCTTCTAATACAAAATCATACAGTGCCTTGAACTGCTGCATTTTAAAATCTTTTCTCCATGGTTAGACAATGAAAGTTCCTTGAAGGCAAGGATTCTTGTGGTGGTGATTGTTGCTATCTGAATGTCTAGTATAATAATGAGCCCAAAGGAAGGGTATGGATTGCACTGAATTCACAAAATAAATATGTATTTAATGGGCTATTCAAGATATCTTTAGTGTAAAAAGAATTCCATTTTTCCCATTTTATTGCTTTTTTAAGTCTATGTGAAACAACTCTAAAAACCAATAGAGCACTTTAAATGGTCTTCCTGACATTTCTTTAATATACTATTTTACTGACCTGTGCTGTGCTACATAAAAAAGGGGAAAGAATCCTTTAGTATGTGGAATAGAATAAAGCACGTACAGACCTGGCTCTAGAAATACCTGAAAGGATCTTCTGCCTAACTACAGAAAGCCAGAGTGGTAGTAATACTCAAGGTCCCAACTCATCTTGAGTTTGCAAAAAAGTTATACTCTTGGTTCCACTCTCTCAGCATCCTCAATACTACGGCTCTGAAAAGGAGATTAAATGCTAAAATACTATCCATCAAAAATTGATACTGACCATCAGGGGTACATCATATCCTCATATCCTTTTAATACTGGAGCTCACCTAAAAGAGCTAGTGGAGAAAAAAGAGTTGTCCAAAGAAGGGTCAATGATGGCTAAATCAGTCCAATAGAGAATGTATCCTCTATCATCACTGGATCCCTTCCTACTAATCAAGATCTCGGTAAGTTAAAGATTCAGTTATTTTTCATTAGGATATCTTTGGCCAAACATAGTTTTAATGTACTTCTGGTTCCACAAAGAATAGATAAAAATCCAGCCTATTGGGCCCCAACAATTATACATACAATCTCAGTGTGATTTTTTTTTTATTAACTTGGATTTTCCTTACAGATCAACTTTCCTTTCACAGGGGCTAAAAAATTCTATTTGAAATAAAAGTCTTACACACTAAAATATCTTCCAAAATCAAGGTTGGAGCTGTTCATTACTATTTCCAAGAACACAGTTTTATTTGCACCCAAAATAACAAAAGCACACAAAAACCATTACCTGCAATAAGGCAATGAAGAGGAAGAAGGCGTTAGCAGCTCTTCTAATCTGCTCATATAAGAATCGAGGTAGAAATGTAACCACACTGTACTTTGCTGTGCTGTAGATAAACAAAACAATAACATTATCCATTAGTAAGACTACTGGGATGGGGGAAAGAGAGAAGGCAAACACCTTTTAAAAATATAATTTTGCTAAAAATCCCAAGTAGCTTTTAAAAAAAGCCAAAATGATTACTGAACAATAAGGCAGCAGAAGCAGACACTATGGGGAACTTATAGCTTGGTCAGATGTTGAAGACCAAAGTCATCTAATTCATCCTGGCCATCACCAGTCATCTTGACTTTTGTCCTACCACTGGATTTTGATGACTCTGAAAGAGAGTGAGGCTGACAACTTTGTATAATCCTGCCTCGCTTAAATCCAATTCACACACAAGTCAAGACATAACCCCCATCATCCACCATCTTAGCCCAACATCGTGATGTCAGTGGTCCTCTTAAAAAATGTAGGATAAAAAACAACAGCAACTAAAACCAATATATGGAGCCTTAATCTTTTATATATCATTTGTCTAGAAAAAGAACCTACTGCTACTCAGAAGTTCTTTTCTGACTTTGCATTTTTAAGTGTTGCTGAACTGATTTCTTACCAGGAAGGGACACAGAAGAAAAGCCTACAACTCAGGAACCTAAGCTGTGAAGCTAGTAGGCACACAACAAATAACTGAATACAGAATTTTCCCCCCGAAAGGTTGTCACCTAAAAATGCAGAGGCTGGATAAGATAATCTGAGGTTCTTTCTAGTTCTAAACTTGATTTTATGACTGAAACGAAGCAGCAAAGAGCACAGTATTTACCATTAACGTCAGGTACAAACATGGCAGAAATTGTACTCAAAATTTGGCAAGGTCTTACTGTTTACTACAAATTTATAGTCCATGAATCATGCTCTGGATAAAAAGTAAGACCATACTTAATTAACATAAAAGCTTAATGATTAAGGTAAAACAACTTGTTTTATTATCAGAAACTAAGATGTATATGAGCTTTATTCTTCAGTAGATATGATCTTTTTAAATTACTTTTTTTCTTTTCTCCACAAACCTGGAAAATGTATTATGGGATACATATACATCATTATTTCATATACGCACACTGTATGTATATATTATGTATATATATGTGTACATATCTACATACACACACTTATGTCCTTCACTTTCCCCCTTACATATTTAGTGTTCTAGTTTCAGAAGCAAATTATTTCTGACAGTAGAGTCTGCCAAAAGACTCTCTCAAAAGAAAATAATTTCTTTTCATTCAAAAAGACTAACAAGACCTGCCAAAGGAAAATATGAGCAAGAAAATATGCCTACATGCAAATTCTTCCACTTTTACAAATAAAATATGGTACAAAAATATCCCTTTCCAATTTGTTCTGCAGAAGCTGACTTCATCAGTACAATTATTCCCAACTAGCAATTTGAACCATGCCATTAGAGTCACACCCTATCTAAAATCACTAATTGGCTCCTAGAAAACACTTCAGCGTTACAAAGAGGCAATGAATGCCGTAGAAACCATACTTAGGCCCATTCAGTAAGCAACAGAGCTTGGGAAAATAGACTTAAAGGCAGGACTCAAATACTAACTCACATCTATCACTAAATATACAACTGTATCTTGGGCAATGGGCTGAGATGAGATTTTATCACATTGTTATGAGCAGTGGAAAAAAAAAAACCAAACCACTCACTGATCAGGACATTATTATAGTTGTTCATTAACTTGTTGGTTTGGTACAACTTCTTTTGAGTTCCCAAAAGTTCCCTTTTAATTTGTTCCAGTGATTTCTCACTTGTTTGGAAAGCAATTCCCCTTTAGAATGTGTGCTCCTTGAAATCATGGACTTTTGCTTTTCTTTGTATCTCTAGAGTTTAGCAAAGGGTCAAACATATCAAGTGATTAATAAATTCTTGACTTGTCTTCTAACAACGACCCTGCAGAACACAGCCAAAAACCAGACAATGAGAAAAAAGTTTCTTCACATCCAAAAGATATGTCCCAGTCTGTAATTCTGAAGCGTGTATACTTTTATTTTAAAGGTGATTATAGAAGCTCAGTTATTTGGTTTATAAGCTGACTGCCAACTAGAAGCATTAAACATTAAAAATGGGACTGAGGTTGGTTAGGAAAGGGTGGAGAAAAAGAGCTAGGAAAAGACATTTCAAGGAGAAGGCTTGCTAAAAAGCAGATACTAATAGCAACATGAGGTGATAAATGAGGAAAAGAAGAAAAGAAAAAGAAAAGCAGACTGAAAGAACACAGCTGTCTAGAAAAATTAATGAAGAAGCTAGCCGCTTCATCCACTTCAAGAGGCCCAAATATGCAACACCATATTACAATCCAGGAGAACAACCGCTTCCTAATAACCATACAGAAAAAGTCAAATCATACTCAAAATACTCTGTTTAATAAGACATGGAAATATTTCAGAAACAATTCTGACAACAAAAGGAACAGTTAAAATGAAATTATTTTGTCCTTCAAACCAGTAAGCTTCAGTTATTTGGAAAATTCATTTTTTGGAAACTATTCCCCAAAGATGATAGATAAAATAAGGTATTTTTGCTCTTATAAATGTGTACTTATAAATGTGCATATATTACTAATTTCCCCATGTTGATAATTCACTAAGTACTCAGGAAAAAATCAAGACCTTTATTTCTATAATATCATAAACAGATACAGAGCATTCTTCCATAAGAGCTTAGAGGATAATGAAACCAACGATAAAACAAGGTGAGATAACATCATTTGGAGATTGTATGTTATCTGTAGTGCCAATCATTTAAAAAAAATCAGTAAAAACAGCAAACAAAAAGCTCAAAAACACTTAGAGAAAAGATAAATCACACTAGAAAGTGATTTTCAAAAATACTTCTGCTGTCTTTTAAATCTAAGGAGACCCATTTATTCAAAATAAGTATAAAAATAATGAATATTAGCTATCATGTATACAGCAATTCACAGGCACAAAGAGCTTTATGCATGTTATCCCATTTAATCTTCATTAGTACCCTGTAAGATAAGTGCTATTATTATCCCTGTTTTACAGATGGAGAAACTGAAGCAGATAGAGTTTAAGTGACTTGCCTAGGGTGACACAACTAACAGGTATCTAAGGTAGAATTTGAACTCAGGTCTTCCCAGTCCAGAGTTTCCTTGGTTCTTCCTTGGATTTTTTTTTCCATTCCTACTTCAGCAGGACAGTAAAATAGCTTTTAAAACCTACAGGATTCACAATTCTACTGGAAAAGTTGGAGTAGGGATAAAAAAAAAAGATGGGAACTATCTCATTTAATCCTATTGAGGAAAATACTCACACTATCCCTGTCTGTTGGAAATCCATGGCCATTTTATTATCTGTTGTTCAGTCATTTCAGTTATGTCTGACTCTTCATGACCCCACTTGGAGTTTTCTTAACAGAGATACTGAAGTAGTTTGCCATTTTCTTCTCCAGCTCATGTTTTACAGATGAGGAAACTGAGGCAAATAGGGTGAAGTGACTTGTCCCGGGTCAACATCTACTAGGTGTCTGAGGCCAGATCTGAACTCAGAATGACGCATCTTCCTGACCTCAGGCCCAGCTGTGTATCTACTGCAATACCTAGCTGCCCCGTGGTGGTGCAGAACAGCACAAAGATACTGCTCATCTGCGCTCGAATTCCAGCTCTACTACTTGCTATGCGACTTCAAGCAAGCCACTGAGCATCCCAGGGCCTCAGTTCTTCATGTGTAAAGTGACGGGGGCGGATTAAACGGCCTCCGTGTCTCTTCCAACAAAGAAAGAAGCCCCCTGAGGGGGAGACTCTCATTTCGGTCTCTGGAACCCTAGTCCGGTGCCTGACAAACAGCAGGCACTCAGTATGTATTTCTGGATTCATTTATCCAGGTCTCTTCTCTTAAAAAACTAACATCCCACACTCCAAACAGTTTTTTGTAACTCCTAATTTCCCTTAAATTGGAGGCTCTCTTAGGTTATCCTCTAATACCTGACAATGATTCTACCATCGTTTTGCCAACAGTTCCTCCCAAATAATGTTACAATGCTCATCTCTAAAAATAAACACTTCTACTACTGTCAATTATTCAGGCCGTTTGACCAATTTTCTCCATTCATTTCTTCCTACTAACCACAGATTCATACACATAGAATTTTAGACCTAAGTGACCTTGGGAATCATCAAGTCCAGTCTTATAACTTTGCAAATCAAGAAGCTCAGACAAGGGAAGAAATTTGTCCAAGGTCACAAAAATAAAGTACTGGCAAAGCTAGGACTACTAGAAGCCAAAATTATTTGCAGCTTCAATGGTGTCAACATACCTCTATCAGAAGGTGAGCATAGGAAGAGTGACCAGTTAAAACTCACATTTGTGTGGATTAACTACTTTTCTTTTTTTTAATTCATTTAAATTTATCATTTATTGTTACCATTTTAAAAAAAATTTTAAGTTCCAAATTCTCTTGCTCCCTCCCACCCTTCCCCCACCCACTGAGAAGACAGACAATATGATAGCAATTAATTATACATGTGAAATCATGCAAAACATCTATTAGTCATATCACCAAAAAAAACCAAAAACTGATAAAGTTATACTTCAATTTGCACTCAGGGTTTATTAGGTCTCCCTGTGGAGGTGGATGGCATTTTTTTCATCATGAGTCCTTTGGAATAGTTTTGGGTCATTGCATCGATCAGAATAGCCAAGTCTTTCAGTTAATCACCATTACATAATGCTATCACTGTGCACAAATGAATTGCTGTCTCTTCTCACTTGAGCAAGTGCATATAGGTCTTGCCATGTTTTTTTTTTCTGAAACCATCCCTTCACCATTTCTTATAGCATGCTATTATTCCATCATAATCATATACCACAACTTGTTCAGCCATCTCTCAACTAATAAACATTTCCTCAATTTCCAATTCTTTGCCGCCACAGAAAGAGCTACTATAAATATTTTTGTACATATAAATCCTTTTCCTTTGATTTATTTGGGATACAGATCTAGTAGTGGTACTGCCAGATCAAAGGGTGCATACAGGTTTCATAGCCCTTTGGACATAGTTCCAGATTTTTCTCCAGAATGGCTGGAAGAGTTCACAACTCCACCAACAATGCATTACTGTATCTATTTTCCCTTCACCCTTTCCAGTTTATGTCACTTCTGCTAAGTGTGAGGTGGTGACTCAAAGTTGTTTTAATTTGCATTTCTCTAATCAATGATCAGAGCATTTTCATATGACTATTAGCTTTTGACTGACTGCTTCTTTTCTCTCTGCCTTATAACTGTGATCAGGGACCTGGCTCCTTCCTGACTGACAAGAAATGTTTGTCTCTGCTCCGGAATTGCAACCTAGAACTGCATATGGACAACAGATTGCCAATCAGCACTAGCTGTACCCAGTGCCAGCAAAGGGTACCCTGTGATATCTTTCTGACCAGTTGTCTGAGCCCTTTGCCATCTCTAGACTGAGTTCTGAAAGCTGCTGCTGCTGTAATAGCCACCTCCAATACTTACCACTAGTGTTCCTGCCTGCTCCCAGTGGTCTCCCACTCTGGTGGGAGAGACCTCTCCTGTTAACCTCCTAAGTTGGTTTAGTCTGGAAAAATCTTCTCTCTTTGATCTTCTATTGACTCTGCTGCCTCCAAAATTTGATTTATGCTAAAGCTGTTTAGAAAGGAATGCTGGAAGAATTCAGCTGGGATGCTGCATACATTCTGCCATCTTGGCTTTGCCTTCATTAACTACTTTTCAAAAGCTTTGTTCAAACCATTTTGGGAAAGTAGGTTTTAAACTTCCAATCAAAACAAGTCTTTATTATTATCTGTAGCAGGTTTTATTTTTACAGGCAGTCCCCAATATCCCAATGATCTGTACTTACAGACAGACTGTCCTACCCCACTCCTACTTCAGGAATCTCCCATTGCCCCTTGTTAACTACTGCCAAGTGAGCTAGGATAAAACACACACATACACACACACACATCTCATATGTCATGTTTGTAGCCAGTATCTATATGTGTGTGGGGATACTGAAAAGTAGATTTCATATCAACTACTCTGAATGAACAAGATAAAACTTAGGTGGTAACATGTGTAAACTGTATCCAGTGGCAGTGAGCTGTGTAACTGAAGCCCTGTTTAAATTTCCCACATGTTGCTACCATTATCTGAAATTCAACTTCTAGCTCTTCAAGTGAGACTGAGACAAAAGTATGATGTCAACAGTTGGCAAAGGATCATAGGATCCTTGGTCATCATCTAGTTCAACCCTCATACTACAGATGAGGAAACTGAGGACCAGGCAGTCAAGAAGCTTTTCCATGACTACACAGAGAGTAAATGGCAGAGCTAAGATTTGAACAAAGGTCCTTTCAATCCATATTATGTGCTGTTCTCACTGCTGTCCTTCAGGGGAAAGGAGGGAAAGAGTATAAGGGAAAATAACATTAAGTACTAACAATTTCATGAGCTCAATATTTCCACCGTCCACAGAAACACAAAATCAAGCTATTCAGGATAACGTAGGGGCAAAGTATCAAATCTAAACATGGTAATGATTTCTATCACACACCTCACCACCTTAGCCTTATTTAAAAATTAGTACACTTCAAACTGAGAAATAAATTTACAAATAGGATAGTAGTGTTTAGGAGCTGTCCATGGTCCTATCAGGCTATAATGAAAACTTTTAGGATGAAATAGGATTCACATGCTTAAAAGTAAACAAAATATATTTATATGCAAATGATGTTTTAATGGACTACTAAATATCCTACAATGAAGATATACATATTAGGTACTCTTTCTTCATTCAAAGCTAAGGTTTATAAAATTCCTAGAAACCTAGTAACCAGTTGAATTTCTTATTACCCAACTTAAAAAACGTAAGAATTGTCCTAATCAAACATTAAAAGAACATACCATGCAGATACTATAAATACATCTATGCCATAAATGAAAGGGACTGATGGTATCACTGGTTGTAGGGCACAAGTCAGGAAAGATACTTCTCTAGCAGAAAAAAAAATGCAGACTGCAGTGATTAGCCTATCTTCAAAAGAAGCCTAGCTTGAGGGAGGATCAAGCTAGAAAAGGGGGGAACTAACAGATTTTTCAGGAACCGGAATAGCTGGTACTTAAAATTCACTGTGCAGAAAAAAAAAGCATCTGGGTCTAGAGTTTAAAGAAAAGCTCATTTGCGCGCGCGCACGCACACACACACACACACACACACACACACACACACTTTACTTCTATAGATGTTAAAAATCCTCTGAATTAGAAAATGAAATTATTTTTAAAAACCCAGAAAATAAAAACAAGCTACTTCAACTTTAAAAAAATTTGTTATTCTGAAATTCAGCCATAATTTTATCATCAGATTTTACTCAAACATCTTGTGAAACATTTTAGATCCCAATTTGGTACTGATTTTGTAAAAGTAAGAAGGAAAAAAATGATACCTGACAAACGAAAATACAAAATAACAAGAAAATACGGTAAGAATATAATCCAAGTATGACCAAAAGAAGCTGATCAGGCCACATATGATCTCAAGTGTCTGAAAACAGCTGTCATGCCCAGGAAGTTAGTCACAAAGGAAAAAACTAGCAACAAAGATTTACCAACCATCTTCACTCAATACAACCAACTCCCCATAGTCAATTATTATTTGTAAAAAGGATTCTCAGATCACTCTCTAGTGTAGTGAAAAGTACACTGGCTCTAAAGTTAGAGGACTTGGGTTCAGAACTCACCTCTGATACATACTACCTGTGTGACCTTAGAAAGTCAGTTATCTTCCTTCATTTCCTCATCTATAAAGAAAAGGGGTTGATCTATTCTAGATGGTTTCTGAGATCCCTTCTATGGGGCTATTGTCAGAAGAAGCTCCTGAACTCAACCACTCGAAGCTTTCATTCTGAAATGGGGATGCTGGTGTTGGTTCCAATTATCATTAAACAGTAAGTCATCTATCTACTGCCTTTAAAAATTTATCCAGTCGTCTTGTATTACCTCCACAGTGCCCTCTGGTGGCCAACTATTACAGCATCCTTTTCTACAAGCTAAACAAACATTCTTCTTTTCAGAATTACGACAGCCACAATCATGGGTTCACAGAATTAGAAACAGAAAAGATTTTCAGTTTTATTTAGTCCTACTCCTTCATTCTAATGATAAGGAACCTGAAGCCTAAAAAGCCTAAGTGACTTACCCAAGGTCACATAACGACCTGAGATCTTAACCCAGTTCTGAGGATTCAAAATACAAAGCTCTTTCCACCAGCCATGCTGTTTCACCTCATCTAGCTAAAACAGGATATTGAGTTCCCTAGGGATAAAATAACATTTACACATTTTCTGAAGTATTTTGGTTAGAGGAAAGGTGTGTGCTGTAGCAGTGGGGAGGGGGTGCAGGGAGAGGGTATAATTTGGAAACGTTTGATTATATTATTCAATTTCTAATAATAATATTACCTTTTATTTATATAGCACTTTAAGATTTATGTACATTATCTCATTTGGTCCTCATAATAACCTTGTGAAGTAGGTGCTATTATTACCCTGCATTTTACAGATAAGGTAATGGGAGCTGATAAGGTTAAGTAACTTGACCAATTATCCAACTAGTAAGTGTTAAAGGGATTTGAATTCATGCCTTTATGACTCCAAGTCCAGTATTCTACCCATCATACCTTTGTGCAAAGTTGCTCCCAAGCTTGCGTAAGGCAGGAATAAATCAAGCAATAAACATGTATTAAGCAAATAATAAAATGCCACACACTGTGCAAGATGTTGTGCAGGACACAAAGACACAAGCAAAAAGGTCCCTTTCCTCAAGGAGCTTCTTTTCTGTGGGGAAACAACACATACATATCTAAAGGTATACAAGGTATTCAAATACATAGAGAATAAATAAAAAATGTAAAACACAAAGTAAATCCTAAATGTGTCAAAAGTTTTTTTCCTTTAACTTCATTATGTATATATTCATGTGTATAATCTAATTGCATTGTTTGTTGTTCAGACATTTCAGTCACGTCCATCTCTCCATGACCCCATTTGGGGTTTTCTTGGCAAAGATACTAGAGTGGTTTGCCATTTCCTTCTCCAGCTCATTTTACAGATGAGGAAACTGAGGCAAACAGGGTTAAGTGACTTGCCTTGGGTCACATGGCTGGGAAGTATCTAAGGTGGGATTTGAGTCTTCTTGACTCCAGGCCCAGTGCTTGATTGCCCCAATGTGCATATGAATGAGCATACACTCATATAAATATATACTGTACACACATTTTATAATGCACACATACCATGCCTCTCCACTCTTAACAACAGTAATGACATCTAATGCAAGTCACTTCAAAGAACTTTAAGTATATAATCCAGAATCATGGACCACTTTCATGGCAATATAAACAAATATGGGATTTATTTCAGTCCAGTGCCTGTGATCCAGAGAGAGACAGAGACGGAGACAGAGAGAGACAGAGAGAGAATGTGTGTTTTCACGCATATCTATTCCATATCTAAGTAAGGAGTTGTAACACCAACGCCCATGTCCCTAAAAAAAAAAATGACCACTTTCAGAATTAGTCTCATGATTTTTCTTCCTTATATAGTCTTTTCTTTTTTCCTCACCATCTTTTGTGGATGTTGGGGGGCATGCGTGGAAAAGAAGGGACTTAAATGATCCTAAGTGCGACAGGTTGCCTTGGGAGAAGGAAACGTCTTTCAGGCAAAGTGTGGATGACCACTTGCTACTCAGATTCAGGTTAGACAAGATTGTCTCTGAAGTCCCTTCAAACTCCAAGACTCTGATTCTGTTAAGGTTACAAATATATAAACACCTTTATGACTCACTGGAAGAACAGCACCAATAGTATTTATACCAGCGGGAAATAAACATGTGGTTCCTGCACTGGAATTTTCCCTGGTACAAACTAAGCTACTTGTAGCCTGTGGCATCTTTCACTAATGGTACTCATGGGAGCAAACATCTACTATTCAACATAAGTTACTTATGAAGATGTTTCTAGGATTGTGACAGGGTAAAGAAAACTCACATATCCAGAAGAATGAAGTTTCATAAAAGTGAAGAGTTGAACCATATGGATGCTAAGGTCCCAGGTCTAAATCTATGATCTTTTTATGTCTCCTGTCCCCTCCACTAATTGATTTAAAAAAAAGAAAAAAATGAAAATCTTCATAAAATATGCAAGGTCCAGCAAGATAAAGTCTTACCTTGGCAGTGTCTTATTTTTCATTTTCAGTCCAACACCTCTCCTGTAGGAGGTGAGTGGTATGTTTCATCTCCATTCTTCTGGATTTGTGAGTTACCGTGGCTCTGAGCATAGTTCTAAAATTTTTCAAAATTGCTTTTCTTTATAATGTTGTTATTGGAACTAAATGGAAGCTAACCCCTTATATAACTCAGCAGTACAAGATGTACTAAGATATATGTAGAAGAACATGTGTAAGTATTTGTAAAAGTGGACTCACATAGCATTGCAAAGAGAAGGCTGAGGAAACAAGGATACTGGAATGACACATAGGAATGAAGATTTAAGGGTGATTTGGTATAGTATCAAGGTCTACCTTATTCCAAGATAACTGTGCATATTCAAGTCACAAGCAATGCAAAGAAAAACCTGTTAGTGTCTGGAATCAGGATTAATTTCAGCGAATCGTATCTTCACCAAGTAAACTATGGCTACAGACATACGGGCTCCTGATAACAAGAGGTTTACTATTCAATTCGGCAAACATTTATGAAGTGTTTAAGTATCATGCTCAGTGCTGGGAATGGGACCAAAACTGAATAGTCCCTTTCCTCAAAGAACTGCTGGATTCCCCTGGGATATAAAACATATACCTACTATGAAAGTGTCTTTTAAAAATAAAAACAAAAAAAAACCCTTTTTTGTTCAACTGAAAACAGTAAGAAATAATATTTTCTTTAGTCTAAAATCCATTTCTAGACATTTGCCATTAGGAAAGTGGGCAGAAAAAAAATAAACAAGCCTTTTCATAAGGAAATTAAGATCAGTTAAGATGCTTGTTCCCTAAGCCCCAAAAGAGTCTAGCACTGAGGCCCAACCAGAGGCAATGTCCTCTTCTGCATTCAAGATTAAGATACTGATCAAAAGGAAGAAAGCATTTTCAGTCCTTAAGGAAAATGGTCCAGGAAAGAACTGAATGGTGACTAATCTGCAATGTTAACCCCAAATTAGATTTAACATATTATGGTCTTTTTCCTGTGAATGTTACCTCAAACTGTCTTGGGTTAGACACTGATGGGTTAGATGGTATAGACTATAGAGGGACTGGATGATATATGATTGGTCAGTTCTCTAGGCTAAAAATGCTTAAATATTAGATTTGTAATGAAATAAAATTACTTCTGGCAGACTTGTGCCTGCTACACTAGGAAAATACAGAATTATGCAAAATTATTTCAAGGAGAGAGTACAAAAAAAAGAGAGAGAAGGAAACAATTAGGAAAGTTTCCTTATGGGAATAATAATAATACCAATATTAGTAGTTAGAATTTTTATAACACTGTTTGCAAAGTACTTTATGAATATTATCTCATTTTGTCCTTACAATTCTGCTATTATTATTCCCATTTTACAGATAAGGTAACTGGAACAAACAGGAGTTATATGATTTGCCCAAAGTCCCACAGTTAGTAGGTGTCTGAGACCAGCTTTGAACTCAGGAAGATGAATCTTCTTGACTAGCATCCTGCAGCTGCTAAGCTGTGGAGACAGAATTAAGCAACGCTTTCTGATTCCATATTTAGTAGTTTTTCTATCAAACCATGCTGGTTTGTGTCTGAACATGAGAAAGTCTTTTCCAGATTAAAAAGAAGGAAGGAAAAAAGCAATGATTTTTGTAAATGATGCTGACCAAGAGCATCAGAACAGCCCTGAACCCTGTGGCAAGGACTCAATTGCTTATTTTATGAACATACTTTAACCACTTAGACCTGTCTAAACGCAGGAAATTACTTTTCCCACAAGACTTAAAAGTCACAATACTAGTCTGAAGGAAGCAATGTTAAAACCGATTTGTTTCAGGGGTGTTGTTCCTAAATTCAATCACGTAAACAGAAACTGTATTTTGTTGATGGCCACTAGGTGGCGTTGTGGTTTGAGTGTTAAACATGGAGTCGGGAAGAATGGTATTTAAATATTCCTTTAGATACCACATGGACATGGACTAATTACATTATTTTTTTCCACCTCAACTTCCCCATCTGTAAAATGGAGATAATGGCACCTACTTCAAAGGGTTGTTGTAAGGCCCATATGTAAAGAATTTAAACCTTAAATGCTATGTAAATGGTAGTTGTTACTATGATTTGATGGTGTTCCCTACTTCCAACTCCAAGAATAGTTCACAATTTTTATTTTTATTTTTTTCTCCCAGATTTGTGATATCATAAGATCATAGATCTAGTACTGTGGAGGATCCCAAAAGCCATCTAATCCAACTATGTCATTTCACAGGAAACTGAGATCCAGAGGAGTTAATATCCAATGTTAAACAGATGGTATCAGAGCTAGAATTTGAACTCAGGTGTTCTGCGTCCAGAGGTAGAGATCCTTCCCTTCTACCATGCTGCTTTCTAGTTTCACTGACGTAGATGACTCCTGGCAAGAAAATTCTCTCTACCAATATAAACTAGCAAGTATTCCATAGTTTACATTCTTGGAGGTTAGGTGATTTGTCCAAGGTCACAGAGCCAATCTGTGCCAGAGGTGGAACTTGAAACCACATCTCACTGAATCCAAAGCTGGCTGGTCCATCTACCAAACAGTCACTACAATGAGGAGGTATAAAAAACCCAGAAACTACTTTTGCGAAATTTTATCTTCTTGCCAAAAAAACATGCAACAAAAGGCAACACTGGTTTAAAGTTCTAGGTTTACAAGACTGTGACAAGTCACTTCACAAAACCACCCAAAAGATAAAATGAGCCTGCAGAGAGATTGGCCTGAGATGCAATTATGCCAGATCCCACTGGAAACATCTATAGATGCAACTAGAAAAGGGACAACAAAGAGACTTGAAATAGACGTGCCAAGGTTTCTATGGTGATCTTATCAGCACTGACAACGGAATCACTACATGTAGATGCCTGGCTGCACTACTCTGCACCTCTCTGACAGTCTTCCCCACTCTGCCTCCAGAAAGTTCATTACTGGGATAAGCTCATCATCACCCTGTGCCTCTCTGTTTGGAGGGTGGGGCCATAAACTCCAAATCTCAATTTAAGGTGAGAGCTCAGTTCAGACTTTCATTTCTCACCTGGATGCACACACCCACAACTTCCACTTCCTTTTTGTATGTTGTCTTCTTTTGTTAGATTATTTATATTCTCAGCACACAGTAGACACTTAACAATTCATCAGTATCCAATGAATGTACTTTATGAGAAAGTGGTAGTAGCACTTATGAAGTTGGTAAGTAAAGGTAGATCTGACCAAACACATATAGAAGAAATTCAACCTGCATGTGAAAGAGTTAAAGAAAAAATTTAACAATCAATACCAAATATCTCAACGTATAAATTCCAAGAGAATGTAAAATATCATGATCATTATTATTTTTAAAAGGTATCCTAATAGACATTAGCAACAACTAGGCTCATATACCTATTTTTTCTTCTTTAAAAACTTTGAGAATAGTCTATACATGAATTGATGGTACCCCAGATTTTTTTTAAAATGAAAACAGAAAAGGATGGCTGTTGCAGAACATTTTCTATAGCAAATAACATCTTCTCAGTCCCATAAATTACTGAGAGGTTTTAAAAAATAAGCTACTGCCATTTATTTTGATTGATTACAAAAATCCATTTGACTAGGTAAAGTGACTAGGTAGAGACTCTCTTCATAGTTTCTCTCATATGTTGATAAACTTGTGGCATAATGACCAAGTATCAATATCAAGGCAAGCATTAAAAGGGCTGATATGTTTACCTAAGTGTCCCAGAAAAGAAACTACATAAATTGCAAATAGAAGGTAGCTTCTCTATCAACAGTTCCTAAGATGCTCTTCTTTGAGGATGACAATGTGCACCAATATACAGAATAGGATTAAGTCCTCATAATGAGTTCACGATTACTGAATCCATCAGCCTGGCAACAGACATTGGAAAAGCAAAATGGATTTTAAAAAACACTTGTCCAGATTATAACATCAGGCTGAGTTAGTTTACCATTTCCTAAAACAGGCAGTGTAGATGGACAATGAGCTGCGCCCAAAATTTAGGCACATATAACAATATTTTCAATGATCTACTTTTGTCCCTGTTGCAAAAGCTTGCTTTTGACTAGGGATGCTATGAAGCTGTGAGTCTTAAATGCCATGATCTCAGAAGAAGTAAGAGTATAGACAACTCAAAAGCCAAAAGCATTAGGTAGATAACAGTTGGCAACAATATATCATCAAAAATGACTTGTACAAAATTAGAAGAAACAAGCCTTTACCCATCAAATAAGAGATATAAGAAAACAGTCATTCCTCTGCAGGGAACCAGAGGAGTATCTGTTGCCAGACAGTTTATATACTGATCAATTTTGCTCACTTAAAAACTATTATATGGGATAATGGCTTTTGGGAGTGAGGATGAGTGGGGTTACAAATGGAAATTTAGAATATATAAATTAAAAATATTTTTAAAGTCTTTACAAACAGATAATGGTGAGCAGAGGCATCAAACTTGGTCTGGCAACAATCTCTAATGGAGGCTGAACCAGACTAAAACATAATTGTGAAATACTTAGGAAAATAAATAAAAATGCAATAAAACATGTTACTATGTGGTTTTCTAAGTCAATATGCATCCAATAATTGTTTCAGTGGCCTTATTTCTCTTTGAGTTTGACACTAGTGGTGTAGTGTCATGAATGGTCAGGACATGAATGGTCAGAAATGGACATAAGCCCATCATGTAATTTAAAAAAGTGGCAAATGGATGGACAGCCCTTTCAGAACATCTGCAAAACATTCAAAAGATCAGAGGAAGGTCTCCTGAGAGAACACAATATACAAATACTATAATGGCTTTATGGAAAGGAACTAGACAATAACAATAGCCATGGATGAGATAAGTTATAATCTGTAACAATGATACCTAAACCAATGACTATGCATTCTTTGAAATATGAAAGAATTTAAACTGGGGCTCCAATTCTCATCCTAGTCCACACATTTTATTTTTTTATGAAATGATCAGAAATAAGTGAAAACTCAAAAGATAGGAGTGAACACTATTATAAAGGGGAGGGGTGGGTTAGGAAACAAAGGAAAAATGAACAAATTCAATATGCAGCAACAATCTATTCAACACATATCATATGTACAGCCTGGTATAAGCTATAAAAACTAGAGTAGTCCACACTTACAGATCAATGGGAGGAGAATACATGGTCAGAAAGACCCTGTCACATTTAACAAATACTAAGTACTAATTTTATTTGAGGCATTTTATTAGAAGCTCAGGATAAAAAAGCCAAAAACGGCAAGAAAAATTCCTTTGTTGTTGCGGAGCTTACAGTCTGCAGCTAACTATAATATAAGGTAGAATGTGGAAGAATAGGAAGAGGTGTATAAAGCTAAGAGGGTTAATCAGAGAGAGATCACTTCTGACCAAGGTGGGGAGACATTAGCAAACATCTCATGGGAAAGATGGAATTGGAGTGAAGTGTGAAGCATAGGCAGATAATATAAACCTCTGACAGACGATATAAACCTCTGACAGACAATATGAACATGCATATGCTCTAACTAGTTTCCCTTTTAGTAGCTGAGCAATTCATAGTAAGTGGTATGATCAAAGTTATGAATCATTTCAAATATAGCAAGTGGCAGCTTGGTGGTGCGGTGGACTAAGTGCTGGACATGAAGTCAGGAAGACCCGAATTCAAGTACAGTCTCAGACACTCACTAGCTGTGTGATCTTGTGCAAGTCACTTAATCCTATTTGCCTCAGTTTCCTCATCCATAAAATGAGTTGGAGAAGGACACAGGAAACCATGGTAGTTACTCTGCCAAGAAAACCCCAAATGGGGTCATGAAGAGTTGGACATGACTGAAGCATGACTAAAAAACACAATCAGTCTCACTGTCCATCTGTCTTTTTAAAGTATCTGAAAACTTGCCTTTCACTTATAAGCCATTATACGTTAGATCATGTCCTATATGTGTGCTCTGGAATATCTTAATTTCTAAATACAATATTTACGAAAATCTGGCAGCATGCTCAGAGGTGCATGAAATCCTGAACCTTACAGTAATTACTCATCCCTTTGTATTCAAAGTAAATTTTATCCCAAAATGTCCACAGTCTTTAGAAATTAAAAAGGTACCACCCTTTTCAACATCGTGTGGTGGGTGGCAACTATTCAGATTTTGAAAGGCCTAGAAAAACAAAAGAAGACAAAAGGGGTACATTTTCTTCTTTACTCAATTTTTTTTTATTTGTCCTCCTTTCTCAAATAGAAAGTAATTTATTTTATTTTCTACGGTGGAATCGAGCCTTTCCTTAACTACCCTATTAAATGGATACTCTTTTCTGAAAGATGGAGGTTCTCTTAGAAGAGAACTGGTGAGTTAAACAGAGTAGCCCCCTTCTCTCACTGGCAAATTCTTCATTTTGTAGAAGGGCCCAGGGTAACCTTTATTCCCCTCCTAGCCTCATTTCTTACTTTCGAATTTCAAAACCATGCCTCTACCACTGTCTCATCCTGGAACTTCCCTCAGAACCTGGGGCATCCTTATCCTGGAACATCCAATCACCCCTTGGGGCCTTTTCAACCTGGAATATCCCTCTAGAAGTGCTGGCCCTCTCTGAATTCCTCCTGGAGCCTCCGTTTTATGGAGGGGCCTACATTAGCCTTCACCTCTCCACTCCCAGCTCTATTCCTAGCCTCCAGAAATAAAAATCATGCCTCTGTTCTGGACATATTTTTTACTACTACTACTACTACTACTACTACTACTACTACTACTACTACTACTACTACTACTACTACTACTACTACTACTACCACCACCACTATCTACATAGTAATTTAATGTTTATAAAATCCTTAATATACATATCTAATTTTATCTTCAAAATAGCTCCATTGGGTAGGTACTACTGTGATCTTATTTTACAGGTGAGGAAATTGAGGCCCAGAAAAGTCAAATGATTTACTCATGATCACAAAGCTGTATCTGAGCTGGGATGAAGTGACATCTGAGTCCAAGCCCTACAATGTTAATGAAGCTCCCTCAAATGCCCAAATTTCAAGGTATCCCTAGAGAAGGTAGAAATCTCTAATAATTGCTAAAGCCCAGATCTCTCTTCACTTATCCTACAACTCATGTAGAACCTGACATTATATATAGTAACAATCGGCATCAGATTTTCAGTCTATCATTAACTGGAACTGAAAGACCATATTCCTAATATCTAAACTATATGGGTCGGCTGAGCACCTGGATATATACAGCCCAAAAATCTCTCCTAGGGAACTTAGCTTTTACTTAAAAAAAAAAAAAAGACTATAACCGATAGCAACTTAATGCAAAGAATAAGCCATGAGAACACTAAATTAAAGATGAAAATCGAGACACAATGTGTTCTGAAAACAATGAATGAGGGAAGGAGAGAAAGACTAAGACTTAACAAAAGATGAAAAGGCAATACACACATATATGAGGAACAAGGGCAGCACTGCCCTCCATAATAAGGATTCCGGGCAAGTTTTATGCTCAACTTTTATGCTGAAGTTTATTTCCTAAGTTCAAGGTGGATGATATTTTTCTTCATATGAACAGAAAAAAGTTAACACATTCCTCAGTGCAAATGCTCAGCAAGAAAGCTTTCACAAAATCAAATATTTTTTATTAGTCTGTGTTCTGTAGATCCTCTTCCAATGTATTAGATGACCATATCAGTAAATCTTCCTACTAAAGTACTAAGGACCCTAGAAGTATTCAATCAGAATTAATGACTTAAACTATCCACATAATGTTCAATCCTGGTTCTGTAATACCTTAAGGTTTCATAATTCCAAACTGTGACCAAATTCTAAAGTTTAAAAAAAATAAAAAAAAAAACCAGACGGGTGGACCAAGCCAAGAAGACTGATTAAAGGCAGCAGCTTGCCTGAGCACTCCTCAAAACCCCTCTAAACACCTTTAAATAATGCCATAAAACAA
This sequence comes from Pseudochirops cupreus, assembly GCA_028627135.1. Lineage (NCBI taxonomy): Eukaryota > Metazoa > Chordata > Mammalia > Diprotodontia > Pseudocheiridae > Pseudochirops > Pseudochirops cupreus. The sequence goes on from CM053582.1 coordinate 205,999,765, forward strand.
TTCCTAGACCAGAAGAACCCACAGAGGATGGGAAGAAAAGACAACTTAGCCAAAGACAACTTAGAACATCAGAAGGACTTGGGTGAGAATACAGCACAGTCCAGTGCAGGTTGTGCCAGCACAAACCAAGCCCAGCAAACCAGGGGCAGCCCTCGGGAGCCACTGAATCAGCAACTGGAACAGCTGCTTCTGGAGCTCAAGTCACAAATGGTAAGGGGGTCAAATAACTGGTCAGAAGGAGATTACAGGGATCTCTTTGCTAGTACTAAGGCAGGACTCTGTTGCTCTACCCATACTCGGATGTGGTTCATAGTCCTAGAAGGCAGTCTCAGGGTAAGGAGAGCCTGCAATTACAGCAGAGCAGGGATCCTCATCACAGTTCCAGGGCAGAAAAGAGTGCTCATGGTTGCTCACAGACCAGCAGAGTAGTAAACACACTTCCCCTTAGATATACCACCTTGGAAAAATGAAAAACTTTACAGATCCCTAGAAATATCTTTGAAAATAAAATAAAATAAATTTTAAAAAAAACCCTGAAGCTTAGGACAGTGCACCCTTCACTCTGGAAACAGAATCTACTTTAACAAAGAGCTAAAAGTCAACAAATGGGCTGGGGAAAACGAGCAAACAGAAAAAGATTCTGATCACAGAAAGTTATATGGTGACAAAGAAGATCAAAACACACACTCAGAATAAGATACATCCAAAGCCTCCAAGAAAAATATGAATTGGTCTGAGGCCATGGAAAAGCTCAAAAAGGATTTTGAAAATCAAGTTAAAAAGGTAGAGGAAAAAAAATGGGGGAGAGAAATGAGAATGTACAATAAAATCATGAAAAAAGAGTCAACAGCTTAGTAAAAGACACACACAAAAAAATGCTGAAGAAAATAAAGCCTTAAAAAATAGACCAGGCCAAATGGAAAAAGAGATACAAAAAACCAATGAGGAAAAGCATGCCTTAAGAAGTAAAACTGGCCAAATGTTAAAAGAGGCACAAAAATCTACTAAAGAAAAAAACTCCTCAAAAAGTAAAATTGGCCAAATGGAGGTACAAAAGTTCACTGAAGAAAATTATTCCTTAAAAATTAGAATGGATCAAATGGAAGTTAATGACTTTATGAGAAGTCAAGAAACAATAAAACAAAACCAAAAGAAAGAAAAAATAAAAGACAATGTGAAGTATCTCACTGGAAAAACAACTGACCTGGAAAATAGAATGAAGAGAGATAATTTTAAAATTACTTGAACTACCTAAAAACCATGATCTTAAAAAAAAAAAACCCAACACTTAGACATCATCTTTCAAGAAATTATCAAGGAAAACTGCCTTGATTTTCTACAACCAGATGGTGTATTAGAAATTGAAAGAAGCCACCAATCACCTCCTGAAAGAGATCCCAACATGAAAAACTTCAAGGAATATAATAATCAAATTCCAGAGCTCTCAGGTCAAGGACAAAACATTGCAAGCAGCCAGAAAGAAACTATTCAAGTCATGGAAGCACAGTCAGGATGACATGAGATTTAGGACCTTCCACATTAAAAGAGTGAAAGGCTTGGAATATGATATTCCAGAGGGCAAAGGAGCTAGTATTACTATCAAGAATCACCTATAGTAAAACTGAGTATAATCCTTCGTGGAAAAAAAATGGATAGTCAATAAAATAGAGGATTTTCAATCATTCTTGATGAAATCATAAGGAATGTAATAAGATTAAACTGTTTACATTCCTACATGGGAAAATAATGCTTGTAACTCTTCTTCATTATTAGGCCAGTTAGGAGTATTTATAGACTGAGGATACAGGTGTGAGTTGAATATGAAGGAATGGTATCTAAAAAAATAAAATTAAAGGGTGAGAGAGGAAGATACTGGGAGAAAGGGAAAGGGAGAGGTAGAAGGGGGTAAATTATCTCACATTAAAGAGGCAAGAAAAAGCTTTTACAGTGAAGGAGAAGATTGGGGAGATGAGGGAGAGCAAGTGAACCTTACTCTCATTAGAACTGACTCAGAGAAGAAATAACATACACACTCAATTTGGTATAGAAATCTATCTTACCCTACAGGACAGCAGAAAGGGAAGGGCATAAGAGAAGGGGAAGAAAGTGATAGAAGGAAGGATAGATTGGGGGAGGTGTAGTTAGAAGCAAAACACTTTTGAAGAGGAACAGGGTGAAAGGAGAGAGAGAAAACAGAATAAACGGGAGGGGAAGAGAATATGATGGAGAGAAATACATTTAGCAATAGTAACTATGAAAAAACTTTGAAGCAAGTTTCTCTGATAAAGTGCTCATTTCTAAAACATATAGAGAACTGACTCAAATTTATAAAAATAAAAGCCATTCCCCAACTGATAAATGATCAAAAGATATGAGCAGTTTTTAGATGAAATAACCCAAGTTATCTACAGCCATATGAAAAATGTTCTCACTATTGATTGGAGAAATGCAAATTAAAACAATTCCAAGGTACCACCTTATACCTATTAGATTGGTTAACAGGACAGAAAAGGAAAATGACAAATGGCGGACATGTGGGAAAAATGAGACATTAATGCACTGTTGGTGGTTGTGAACTGATTCAACCCCTTCTGTAGAACAATTTGGAACTATGCCCAAAGGGCTTTAAAATCTTGCATACCTTTTGACCTAGCAATACCACTACTAGGTCTGTATCCCAAAAGAGATAAAAAACAAAAAGGAAAAAGACCTACATCTATGAAAATATTTACAGTAGCTCTTTTCTGGTGGCAAAGAATTGGAAATTGAGGGGATGCCTATAATTTGGGGAATGGCTGAACAAATTATGGTATGTGAATGTGATGGATTACTATTGTCCTATAAGAAAATATAAGTGGGGTGCTCTCAGAAAAATCTGGCAAGATAAAAAGCGAAATGTACTATGTACAAAGTAACAGCAATATCATAAGATAATTAATTGTGAATGACTTAGTTATTCTCAGCAACACAACAATCCAAGACAACTCTGAAGGACTTATGATGAAAAATGCTATCCATGCCCAGAGAAAGAAATTATGGTGCCTGAATATCGATTGAAGCATTTTTTAAAACTTCATGTTTCTTGAGGTATTTTTTGTCTGTTTCCTTTCACAGCATAACTAATATGAAAATGTTTTGCATGATTATACATGTATAACCTATATCGAATTCTTGCCTTCTCAATGGGGCGGAGGGGGAAGGGTAGGAAGGAAGAGAATTTGGAACTCAAAGTTTTAACAATGAACGGTGAAAACTGTTTTTACATAGTAACTGGGGGGAAATGAAATATTAAATTAAATTTTAAAAAATAAAGGCAAAAATCAATTCACATTCATTTCACTTCAAAAATATGTGCCATATGCCACTGTTCTAGCTTAGATTCCATTACCTCTTTCTTGTCTAAACTATTTTAATAGCCTCCTAACTATTCTCTTCACCTCTAATATCTCCTCATTCTAATGAATCATCATCACTAGTCAGATTAATTTTTCTAATATTCAGCTTTAATCATATTACCCCCAACTCAAAAGGAAAACAAAACATGCAACCGGGAATCCAACTGTCTTCTAAATAGAGTATCAACTCTTCATCCTGGCATTCGAGGTCGTCTGTATGCAGGTTCCAACCAACTTTTCTGGTCATATCTATGTTATTCCTAATCACATACTCTGGCTAAATTGCACTGTCTCTCAGACTTTGCGCTTCTTGCTGCTTTGTCTTGTATATCAGATTCTCTCTTGCACAGGTCTACATGTTGAGATCTTCGAGATGCTTGAAAGACCAGCTGAAATATGTCCTCCCAGCAAAAAGGGTGCTCTTTCCTCCTGTGAACTCTCACCTTTACCTTGTAGTTCTCATATTTTATATCATTTCTATATTCATTTTGTCTTCCCTACTAATATGGTAAATTCCCCGAGTTCAAGGATTTCCTTTGTAACTCCCGTAAGCCTATAGTCATCACTTTATTCACACTAAGAACTTAATAAATGTTTGTTGAATGAATACAGCACCTTTTCTAGAAAAGAAGTAATGAAGCCATTACAGATAAGAGAGTACTAAAATTCCAAGAAAGTCAAATCATTCAACAAACATTTCTTAAGCACCTACTATATGTCAAGCACAATTTTAAGGACAAGAGATAACAAAGGCAAAAAACAGTCACTGTTCTTGAGGTGCTCACATTATAATGCGGGAGAAAACACAAACAAGCCACATATAGGATAAAGTATAATCTCAGAGATAATCTCAGAGAATAGGCACTAAGATTAAGGAGGATCTGGAAATGCTTCTTGTAGAAGACAGAATTTCAGCTGACACTTGAAGGAAGCTAGGGAAGCCAAGAGGCAGAGATAAGGAAGAGAAGAATTCCAGGCTTGGGAAAGTCACTGAAAATCCATAGAGTCAAGGAATGGAGTGTTATATGACAGAACTAGCAAAGGGGTCAGTGTCACTTGATCACAGAGCATGTGGGGGTTAATAAGGTATAAAAAGGCTAGAAAGCTAGGAAGGGGCCAGATCATGGAGGGCTCTAAAATAATATAGAGGATTTTGCATTTGGTCATAGAAGCAAGAATGAGCCACTGAAATTTATTAACTGGAATTGGTGGTGGGGGAGGGCAGTATGACATGGTCAGACGTGCACTAAGGAAGACAAATTTTTGTGGAGGATAGACTGGAGTAGGTAAAAACTTATGACTGGCAAACTAACCAAAGGGCTATTGCAATAGTCCGAGCGTGAAGTGTCACCAGAGTAAATGCAGTATTCAGAGGAGAGGAGAAAGTATATATGAGAGCTGCTGAGAAGGTCGAAACTATAGTACTTGATATTTGATTGGATATGAATATGGGTATGAGAGTGAGGAGCTAAGGCTGATATGTAGATTGTGAACCTGGGTTAAGTGAGAAAATAAAGGTATTCAAAATAGTAAAAGAGAGGTTAGAAAGTTGGGGGGTTATGAGTTTAATTTTGGACATGTTGAGTTTAAGATGTCTAAAGGACAATCTGTTCCAAGGACTGTCTAATTAGAGAGATATGAGATTAGAGGTCAGGAGAGAGGTTGGGGCTGGGCAAATAGATCTGAGAATCATCTGCATAAAGATGATAGTGTAATTCATGGGAGTTGATGAGATCAAATGAAATAGCATAGAAGTAGAAAAAGAGAGGGCCCAAGACAGGGCCTTGGGGGACACTGATGGTTAGTATCACTTCGATAAAGATCCATCAAAGGAAACTGAGAAGTGGTTAGTAGAAGGAGAATCTAAAGGGAAGAGTCATGAAATCTAAAGAAAGGAGAGTACCAAGGAGAAGAGGTTTAGCACTGTCAAAGGCTGATCAGGGGTCAAGAAGGATGAGGACTAGAAGGACGTTAGATTTAGCAATTACAAGGTCATTGGAAAATTTGGAGTAAGGAGTTTTAGCTGAATAATGAGGTCAAAAAGCCAGATTACAAAAAAGAGTTAAGAAAAGGAATGGAAAAGAAAAGTAGTAGAGGCACCAATCAGATGCCTCCTCAGGCAACAGGCCTGGATAAAGAAGTAGATGGCCTTTACAAGAAGTTAGCTAGGAAAGGGAGGAGAAGTACAGGACAATAGCTAGTGGTATTAGATATAATATGTCTTGCAAAATCGGATGTTTTATCAGTGTTTCCTCATATAATCACTTCGAACATTTAGAAAAATACTTGATTTAAGTTCATGCTTCAGTATTTCTGGCTTACTGGAGAGAGAAAATTTCTACAGTTTATCCCTCAAAATTTGCCATGCAAAGAGAGTAAGCAATCAAAATTCCTGCTCTCTCCATTCAAGATTTGACTGTTTTTCATAAAACTGTTTGAGGGTACCTATTCTTTGTGCTGGCAGCACTGTCTTCAAATATGTACCCGAAGCAAACACACAGCTGGATATATTTTATACTGAATTGTAGAATCTGTTCCTAATGTTTTTAATTAATTTGTTAAAAAGATACTACAGACTACATTTTAGAAATGGCTTGGAGGGAAAGTTCTCCAATGTGAACACCAAGTCATTCATCTTTAGAGAAAGGGGAAAAAAGATGTTAACATCAGATAAATAAAGAATTACAAACACTTCCTACTGCTGAGCTCTTACTAAAAATAACCTAATGGAGAGCAGAAAGCCACAATAAGCTTTTTAGAACACTTTTTCCTGCATCATTACAAAACCAACACAAACTCAAAAAGAAGCTTGTCTACATTTTAACTCTGCTCAATTTGAACTGTCCTAGAAGGAAAAAAAAAAAAACAAAAACAAAGAAGAGGACCAAGAAACCCCAAGAGTTTCTCATAAAAACAAGCATTAATGTATTTATCAATTCACCCATATCTATGACTAACTGTTGTGCCCTGGTTGTGTTATGCAACATAAGATAACTACGCTAGCTAACAAAAGGAAAAGGAGGGCAGCTAGGTGGCACAGTGAATAGAGCACTGGTCCTGGAGTCAGGAAGACCTGAGTTCAAATCCAACCTCAGACATTTGACACGCTAGCTGTGTGACCTTGGGCAAGTCACTTAACCCCAACAGCCTCGCTTTCCCCGCTCCAAAAAAGAAAACCCCAAAAGGAAAAGGAATCATGGCAGGGTAAGGTAAGAAACATACCAGGATAAGTAAATAGCTCAAACATTTGTGGGTTAATCACTGCACCAGTTTCCATCAGTATGTCTATTATCGTTATCAGGAGATCTCAGCTACAGTCTCACAGATTTAGAGCTAGAAGGAATCTCAAGGAGACTTTAGTCCAATCCTTTCATTTTACACCTGAGAAAATGAGGGCCAGAGAAAGCAGTGACCTGCCCAAGGTCACACAGGCAATTAAATAGAGCTGGGATTTAAATGCTGGCCCTCTAACTCCTGATACAGTACAATTTCCATTGCACCATATTGCTTCCCATTGATACGTGCCAACTTTTCCCTTAACAGTTTTTGTACAAGCTACAAAACATGCTATGAAATGATGGAATGTTCCAGTATCCTCTACTCCCCCTGCCCCAATATCCCTTCTTCAAAATTTCTCTATTTCTGTAAAGTCACTTGCCAGCCTTCCAGTCTCTCAGGTTTGTCACTGTAGTGTTATCTAGGACTCCTCACTCTCCCTTCACCTAATATATCCAGTTGCCAAATCTTGCCATTTCTACTTTCTTGACATTTTTCACATCTGGCCCCTTTCTCCACCCCCATACAGCTACCACCTTAGCTCAGTCCTTGGTCTCTCCATCTCAAATCTCTTCCCCACTCCAGTCCACCCCACCCACTGTTGCAAAAGTACTTTTCCTTAAGTGCAGAGCAAATCATATGACTCCTTAACTCAGTGAACTCCAGTGGCTCCCTGAATCCAGGATCCAATAGAATTTCTTTTGTTTAGGGGTTAAAGTCCTATTCAACCTGAGCCTAATTTATCTTTTCAGACTCATTGGATGTTACTTTCCCTCTTACACTCTGCAATTCCGTCAAACTGTCCTTCTCTCTGTTCTTCATATGCTATATTCCATCCATTCCCATGCCTTTGCAATGGCCATCCCCCATACCTAGAATGCACTCCCTCCTCTCTTAACCTCATAGAATCTCTCTTCTTTAAGACACAGTTCAAACACCATCTTCTGCATCAAGCTTTCCCTGATCCTCACCCTGCAAATGCTAGTACCCTTCTTTCCAAATTACCTTGTATGTACATTTGTGATTATGTTCATACTTATTTCTCTCAAAACGTAAGCCACTTAAGAGCAGAAATTGTTTTATATTAGCATTTCTATTCCCAGCACCAAAGAGCCTGACATACATAGCAGGACCTTAATCCTTACTGATTTACATTTCTGATAAAACTGAAGAGTAAATATACATACTTTTATTTAATTTTTCTTCTTTATTGAATTCCCTTATATTTTTCAAACCTAACACTTCATAAAGTTAGAAGTAGCCGGAGGGTGAAAAAAATGAAAGCCCTTTTTTCTGGATCCTTACACAAATAATGTTCTGGGTGAAATTTATTATATAGTAACCTTAAAAAGATTCAAAAAAATTCAATAACAAGAATGCTCCAAATCATATATAGCTATTCACACATTGTTTACTTATATATAATGAGGTATCATAGAATGACATTCCATACTATCCCTTAGTAAAAGCATTTACATAATGACATTGTGAAGAATCATTGTAATAAAGACCCCTATGTGATAAAACATGCATGGCTATAAATTTTTTTTAAAAGAAAGGTACATCAATACAAAATGTTTAATGTACGTCATGGTTGAAATGGAAAAATGGCTAACCATTTTAGAAATCCAACTGATGAAAAGCAAAATAAATTCTTGGGGACTGGTTCCACTGATATTCATAAATACTTTAAATAACCTATGATTTCATTTGATTAGCATTTCATAAACCCAGATCACAATACCTCGATACCTTAGTAGGCAACAGTCATAAGTTACAACTTAAACTGATAAAAAATACTTATTTTCTAAAATACCAGAACGCCCTAAGCAGAGCGCGCAATGAGAAGTAATAAAACACTACAACAGTTTGTTAGTGTGTTTTGTTTGTTTTTGCTCAAACTACCTGAGGTCAAGTCAGTTAACAGAAATGAGAGTGATTTATACAACAGAAGAAACCAATCCAATTCAATAAATATTTAAAATTTATTAAGTGTCTATTATGTGCTAAGTACAGTACCAAGTGCTGGGGAAACAATTAATAAAAAAGAAAGGAAATTCCTACCCTTAGCTTACAATCTAATTGGGGGGGGGGGGGGGGAAGGGTGGAACACCAGGGGGTACCAGCAGGAGAATTTTGTCCTGTGGAGTTGAAACCAGGCAGAGAAGAAGATGCAGAGTGAAGTGAGCCCAAAAGTCCAGTTCCTGCCCTTTATAAAGGAAGGCACTGAGAGGAGCTATTACCCCACCCTCCAGAGGCAAGAAGAGGCCAAGAGAGGTGATGTCAGTTAAGACTTGAGTTAGTAGCATGATGATGAGTTTGGAGGTGATGAGTTTATTCTGGGAGAGGCATTTGAGACTTAAGGACTGGCCCAGGAAGCATCTCACTAGAGCCAACATAAAAAACTCAACAGAATTTAAGAATATTTGTTTCTTCCTCCAACTTTTCAGCATTTCTCAGTCTTGGTCTCCTGTGTTTTTATAGCTATTAATCACAGACTTCATCATTTTGGGGGGAGTTCAGTTTTTAGAGCTATAAAATGCTATGAAGTTGCCAACTACTGTAATAGAGACTGTGACAATAATCAGGCTATCAAAGACATTTCCTCTTGTGGACCATGGAATACTTAGTATTCATTAACTTAGTATCCATTAATGGAGTTAAAATCAGAGGTGACTAAAAGCACAGGAGGTAACCATGTTTGTGAACTTTTTTTCCTATTTCTTTTTTCCAATTACATGTAAAATTTTTTTAACATTCATTCATTCATTCATTCCCCTCCCCCTCATTGGGAAGGCAAGCAATTGGGTATAAGTTATATATATGTGCAGTCATTCAAAATATATTTCCATCTTCATCATTCTGTGAAACAAAACAAGAGAAAACGTGAAAATAGTATGCTTTGATCAGCATTCAAATTTTATCAATTCTTCTTCTGGAGATAGAAAGCATTTTTATCAAGTCCTTCAGTCTTAAGTCCTACGTCTTAGATCATTGTATTGTTGAGAACAGCCAAGTCATTCAAAGTTGTTCATCATATAATATTGCTCTTACTGTGTACAATGTTCTCATTCTGCTCACTTGATTTTGCATCAGTAAGTCTTTCCAAGTTTTTCTGACACCCTCCTCATCATTTCTTATAGCATAATAAATAGTATTCCACTACAACTATATACCACAACTTGCTCAGCCTTTCCCCAATGGATGGGCATACCTTCAATTTCCATTTTGTGCCACCACAAAAAGAGCTTCTATAAATATTTTTGTACATAAGTCCTTTTCCTTTCCATTTTATTCTTTTTTATTTCTTTGGGATATAGACCTAGTATAGCATATATTATTTATACATTACTATGTCAAAGGATATGCAGTTTTATAGCCTTCTGGGTATAGTTCCAAAATGCTCTCCAGAACTGTTGGATCAATTCACAACTCCACCAACAATCCATGTCTGTGAAAGTGTAGGGAGTTGAAATTAAGGGAATGCCCATCAATTGGAGAATGGCTAAACAAGTTGGGGTACATGAATGTAATGGAATACTATTGTGCTATAAGAAACGAGGAGCAGATGGACTTCATATTTACCTGGAGAGGCTTATACAAACTGATGCTAAGAGAGAAGAGCAGAACCTGGAGAAATTTGTACACAATGACAGACACAACGTATGTGTGACAACCAACTTTGATAAACTGGACTCTTTTAAGCAACACAAGGTTAAAAGACAACTCTAAAAGACTCAGGATGGAAGGAGATGTCTACATTCACAGAAAGAACAGAGTTTAAATGCACCCTGAAGCAAACTACACGCTTTCTTTCTTCTCCATGTTTGGTTTTGTTTCCTCTTTCCCATTGTTCGTCCCAACAGTTACAATTAATGTCTAAAGTGAAAATATTTGCAGATCCTATACTTGATTGCATGCTGCCGGGGGGGGGGGGGGGGGAAGAGAGGGGAGAAAATCTGAAACTCAAGGGATTGTGGAACTGAATCTTGTAAATTAAAAGTAAACAAACAAATCAATTAAAAGAATTAAAATTTTAAAATTTTTTTAAAAAAGAAAATGTGTAGAGAGTTGACTGGATAAAAAAAACCATGCATGTCTGAATATGTCAATCATTACTTGCTAGGTATATCAAGAGTCTTAGGGTTTTTCCCTCTACTTTGTACACCAACTACAGTTAAGACTGAAGCCAAGGCCATCTGTTGACCACTTCTCTCCTATCAAGGACTGGCCACCCCAAATACTCGGTAACAATGAGTACGTCCACATGCTTGAGAGAGAGTCAAATGAGTTCTTATGAATCACAATTCCATATTCATTAACTTTTCTCCTAATCTTTCTCTGTTTATGTCTCTACACTGGCTATTTAGTAGCACTGTTTCTAGTGCCTGTCACAATGCCTAGGAAACTGAAGGCACTCAGAAAATGTCTGTTGAAAGAACAGATTTAACATTGCTAAACAGGGAATAGGCTGGTCACCACTGGATTAACTCATCTGTTATGATTGAGAAAACCAAGGCAGCAATTTAGTAGCTACACCTATCTTGATAAATCTCAAAAAATGTCATGTCCTCCAGTTTCAAAGAAACCTGGAAAGACTTGTATCAATGATACAAAATGAAATGAGCAGAATCAACAAAGTAGCTTATACTATTAACAACATTATAAAAACAATTTTGAAAGATTTAAGAACACCAATCAATCATGAGTCTAAAGGATAATGAAGAACACTAGCCACCTCCTGTCTGAGAGGAGATAAACTATGCACATAAACAATGCATAATTTGTTTTACTTGCCTATTCATATTTGTTACAAGGGTTCTGTTTTTCTTTCCCTCACCCTCAGTGGGTAGGGACAGGTAGGAAGGAAAAATATTTGCTAACTGAAGAAAAATATTTAATTTGAAGAAAATTAATATCCTGTGCCCTAAAATGACCTTTGTACAAAGGATGAAATTCAGCCTATCAGTGGCAGATGCAGTCAGTTGGCACCAGACCTCATAGGTAGAAAAGAGAAAAGTAGGTAGAACATTTCATCCATCTGGGCTGTAGGCAGCAGGTGGTATCCCAGGTAGGCATATCTGGTATCAGAGAGATCTGGTGCTAGTACTAATGACGACTAAATAGTGGGAACTAGGGTACTGGTCAGGGCTCTAAGTCTCTGAAAGGACTAGTGCCAAAAATGTAGGGCCCAGATCCAGAGGAAATGCTGTGCACTGAATGGAATCCAGAATAACTTTCCAATTCAATAAAGGCCGCTAGATGGCACAATGGACTGAATGTTGGACTTAGAGTTAAGAACACCTCAGTTCAAATCCTGCCTCAGATACTTACTTAGCAATGACCTTGGGCAAATTACAATCTCCTCATTATCTGTAAAACATAAATAATGAATGTAAAGTGTTTTGCAAACCTTTAAAGGGCTAAATAAATGCTAGCTATTATGATCATTATTCAGTCATTTATTAAATGCCTCTGTGCTAAGCACTGGGGACACAAAGACAAAATGACAGTTACTGACTTCAGGGCCCCTACATTCTAATGGAGTGGGCAGGGGGGAAAGGTGGAAATGCTCAACATATAAGTATATACATGTTCATTTCAGGAAGAGAGAGAAAGAACTAAGGTAATCAAGAAAGGGAATCCTACCAGAAGTACAAAAGCTGCTTCCTAAAGGAAGGTAGGAGTTTTAAGAAGCAGAGGCCAGGATGGAGTGCATTCCAGGTTCATGGCCCAGAACACCCAAGTTTTGGGTTTACCTGAACAGAAATAAAACAAGAGCCCAAACACTGAGTCTGGGTTATATAGTGACTTGATCACAAATGCCAAAAGACCCAATTGCTAGCATTAATACAAGGTCATTGTGGGAGCAACCATTAAAATGTCTAACTGCCAAGCTGTCTGAGCAGCAGCACTACAAGTCTGAATATCTCCCTGGCTTAGGGTACAGAACAAAAATTTCCGCATGACCTAATCTGCAGGGGCACTGTCAGAACAGGTGAGGAAACTCTACTGGATATATCAACAAAAACATAACCCACCCAGATCTAGCAAAGGAAAGACCCTGGGATAGTCTTCTGAAATGACAGCACCAGTGCTAGGGAGGAAAAGTCACTGATATTCCATCTCCAGCCTCTATGCCTTTTCAAAGGCTTACCTGTGCCTGGAATGTTCTACTTCTTTATCTTTGTCTCTTAGTGTATCCCTAATTCTCTTCAAAGATCAGTTCAAATAATGCTTCTTACATGAGGCCTTTCCCAACATCCCCTACCCACTACTAGTGCCCCTTCAATTGCTTCATAATTGTTTCAAATATATTTTAATTACTTATATGCATGTATATTGTTTCCCCCAATAGAATGTAAGCTCCATGCCAACAAGAATCTTTTTATTTCCTTATGTCTCTAGCACCTGTCTGATTCATAGTACATAATTAAATATTTCTTTGACTGTTATTTTGTGAAGAGAAGAGGCAATACAGATGTGCATGGCAGCAAGAAAGAAATTTTATTTTATTCTCTTTACAATTCCTGAGAAACAGAAAATAATATGTTGAGGACACCAGAAAGAAATAATCATTCATCTAATATTTACTTATTCTGGAAACTACAAAATTTGTCCCTAGGCCTTAAGAATGTCACTTTTAACATCTGTTCATATTTTAAAAACAAACAAAACCTTTGGTTCAGTTTCTGAGTTTTTTTTTTAACAAATGGATTTCTCTTGAATTTGAAAATTATTTTCCTCTTTAATGAGAACATAAAGTGAAATATCAATTTCATTTAAGACAGATGTGCTTACCAATCCTTCAGGACAGCTGGTAGGCACTATTGCAAAACAAAAGTTAATGTTTCTATCTGCCCTTGGCAAAGTCATTCATACAAAGTAATTAGATTTACTCTGATACATCATGACTGAAATGATTAAAGAACTCTAATTTTGTAAAGGTAACACATTAAATATTAATATAAAGCAGCATTGAACAAAATAAGTCTGAGCACCATGGAAGCAATTATAGCATTATTCAGCAACAGTCTTTGTTTCAAAAGAGAGAGTTCCATTTTAAGGACTGCCAAATAAAGCATGGTAAGTTTCATCTCATAGACCAGATAATAATATTTATCATAAAACCTTTGCTACACATCAGGCTTATTAGAAAAGAAAAATATTCTTCACAGTGTAATTTAAAGTTGACTGCTACTCTATCACATAGGGACCTGTCATTGAGTATTCTATATTTAATATTAGACACCCACAATGCTAAATATTATAGGGAATATTTTAAAACACAGTTCCTTACCCTGCAAATTTCAAAGACCAAGAAAATAGGGTAAGAAAACAAAGTAGGCATTAAAAAGTGCAACATAACCCCCACTCCACCAAAAAAAAGGTCAATTTTAACTAAATGATTTAAAATACCAGTTATAGTTCATTGTCTATCAATGGTGAACTCCCAAATTACCTGAGTTCATATCAAAGCTACCATGCATATATATCCAAGCTTGACTAAATTCAAAAATAAGTATCTATTAAGCACCTACCATTTACAAAGTACTATACTAGATACTGGGACAGACCAAGACAGTCTCCATTTAAAATTTTTACAATCATCCTCATTAAATTTCATCTTATTAGAATTAATGAGACATTTTATTTTAACAAAATCTTTTTTAAAAAATCCTGTCATTCCAGTGTGTTAGCTGTCCCTCCCAGACCGATGTCATCCTCAAGTACGATAAGCATGCCGTCTATCTAAGCTGACAAGTGCCGATCATTATAGCAACAGTGATAAGAACTAACATTTATATAGTGTTTTAAGGTCTGCAAAGTGCTTTACAAATATTATCTCCTACAGGGCAGGAGCAAGCAGAGATCCCTGGGGCACCCCAGTATTGACTTCTGTCCAAGAAGACATGGGGTCATTAACGGCTACTCTTTAAGGACGGCCATTTAACCAGTTGAAACCCATCTAAGTGACCGATTAACTCTCCCAAATCTGATCTTCTTCACAAGAATAGCACAAGAGGCTTTGTCAAATGTATGTCTTATAGCTCTTAGATGTGGAACATGTAAACAAGGAATTACACTAGTGCCATTGGGGATGACATGTGATACCATCACAAAGGTATCAGTTACATCACTGTAGCTTTTATGATCTAACCTTAATCATGGGCCCAGATAAACATTGAAATCTATCAAAAATAAGCCTTTAGAAAAATTATTAAGTATTGATTTACAAACACTAGTTTGATTGATAAGCTAGTAACTAAGGTTTATAGAATTAGCTATTATTTTAAAAGAGGAAACAGAAAGGGATTAATCAGCATTTAATACCAGTTCTAACCTTGCATGTTCTGGAAATTACTTTGCATACATTCTACCATCCTAACAATGAAAGAGCTGATGCTTCTTTTGTTCTCTTTATTCACAGAATCCCTCTTCAAAGAGGCAGGCTGCTGATTAGTGTTTTTAATTATGAATTTACTGTTGGCTGAAGTGGTTCACAAATAAGAGCAGTCGTGAGTAACACGGACAAACTAATATTCACTCTCCCAAGTAAGATCACAGACTGTACTGCCCCTGAGGGGCCTACCCTCCCAGACTTATGTTTTTTTTAAAGAGGCCATTCTTTGCCTCATTTCTTATCTAGCCTTAATCACTGAATGGGTGCCACCTCAGTCAAACTGAGACCTGCTAAAGATCTTAGCGTGAAAAGGCCAAGGTCGCCCCCCCATGGCATCCAGGGTCATCTCCAGTTGTGCTGATCTGTATCTGGCCACTGGACCCAGATGGCTCCAGGGGAAAAAGTGAGTCCTTTGCGGAGCCCTCCCTCTCTTAAATCCAATTCACTTGCATGTCATGGTATCATCTCCCTGATGTCATGGTCCTCTTCAAGAATGACAATAATGAAGTCAAGTTCTCAGATATGAGGTTTTTCACTGTCAAATTTCTTACCTGCCATGCCAACCAAAAATCACTATGAAATCCTTGAAATCAAGTGGGAAGATCATTTAAGATTCACATTCTAACATTTTTTTCCCACCTAACCTTCTCTCCCCCAAATGCACTGAGTAAAGTCTATCTGTCTGCAAGTATTTTTTACCTATGTGTCAAGCACAACACTAGGCACTGTTACAAAGAAAGAAAAAGTACTCAGAAACTCCATACTCACAATGAGCTTACATTCTAAGGGGTCATGTACATATAAAAAACATATATGGCATAAATATAAATGCAAAAATATACAAACTGGTTAAACACAAGGTATTTTGAGAGGAGGGTGCTAGCAGATGAGGGGATTAGGAAAGACTTCATGCTGAAGATGGTGTGGAGCTGCATCTGAAAAGAAGAAAGGTACTCTATGAGGCACAGATAAGGAAAGAGCGCATTCCAAGCACAAAGGATGGCTAGTGCAAAGGAATGAAGATAAGGAATGGAGTATAGTACAGGAGGAACAGAGAGAAGACCCATTTGACTAGATCACAGAGTGCAAAAAGAACAATGTTCAATGAGGCTGAAAAGATAGGCCGGTGCCAGGTGTATAGAGCTTTAAAAGTTAAACAGCTTATATTTTATCCTAGAAGCAATAGAAAGCCACTGGAGTTGACAGGGTAGAGGCATCACATGGTCAGGTCTACAGAGAAGGACAATTTCTTTGTTACTGATATGCAGGACGGACTGGAGTAGTAAGAGACCTAAGGGAGGGAGACCAATTGCAATAACTAAGGCAAGAGGTGTTGAGGGCCTGAACTAAGGGGACAGCTGTATGAGGGTAGAGAAGGGGTCAGGTGGGAGATAGGACAGATAAGGAAAGTGATCCCAAAGAGAGGAAATGACCTGCCCAGGGTCACACAGGTAGTAAGTAGCAGAGCTGAGATTTGAAGCCAGATTATCTAACTCTGAAGGCAGAACCCTCTACACTTTCCCATGCTGTTACCCCTTAATTACCCTGCAAGACTACTAAACAATGCTCCCTGCACTCAGCCCCCAAACTGGGGCTGTCTATAATTTAGTTATGTCTTTTCCCAACTATGAGAAGATTGAACGATTTTTTTTCCTTTTAACTAAGCTAGCTAGACCTAATAACTAGGATTTTAAGTAGTAATAACACTGAAGTTTACACTCTTCCATTGACTGCTTTTCTGAGCCTGAAGAACACACATCAACATGGAAATTAAAGATGAAAGTTTTTTTCCTAGGTGTCTTAAGTGTCTCATTTAGGACACTGGTTTTGAATGAGATATTTGCTTTTCTGGGATCAGCAAATCCATAGGGTCTCTGGTCAACACACAGTAACAATCATTACAGAGGGTATTCTGAAAAGAGAGCTGTCTAGGATAAATAAACTTAGAGCTCAGGTAACAAAACCTCAGGAATAATAGCAAACAGAAATGAGAAAGTATGCAAGTATATAAAAATCACTGAAACTCTCAAAGTCTTACTCTTTTCATCTATAAAATGGGGATAATACTTTTGTTTACTGTTTCAAAGTATTAAGAGTATTATAACAACTTTGCTAACTATAAAGCATTGTAAATGAGTTATTATTCAGTAAAGAATTGTTTCAGGATTAACAGAGCCTCCTGGGTCTGTTTCCTTATATGTAAGGTAGAAGAATTGAATTAGACGGCCACTAGGGTTGCTTCTACCTTTAGATCTATGAATAATCAACCATATAATAAGTTTAATCTCAGATTCCAGGTCTTTTTTGCCCCCAAAATTATCCTACCGCAATGTTCTGCACAAATATTTCCTAATGTCAGAACAAACCATCAAAGACCACCTGGGAGACTTATTTGAATATGGTCTAGAAGTAAGACCTTGGCAGAAGACAGACCTGAAGAGGGCGTATCTCTTCCATGGCTACACAGTCCTGGCTCTCAAGAGATCTACATTCCTCTTGCCAGGGCTTGGGGGGAAGCAAAGGAAGAGTTGGTTGAGAGATCATTCACCATCAGAACTATCCAGCACCTTGCAGAATTTTTAAACTTACCATTTGTTGCTAATGGGGAACACAATCATTTGAGATGTCCAGAATAAACCAAAAACAAAGATTACGTTTTATAGTTGGGGGCTAAAAATGTAACCTTCTTGTACGATATCTCAGGACTCCATATAGCCCATCCTCATCTTATTACTCTACCATTACCCAGGCAGCTTCAACTCCTACTTTTCCCAAATACCTCCTGCAATGTTTCCTTAGCTCTGACTCTCTGCATAGGGACACAAAACCCATACTTTCAGAAACCTCATACACTCCTCCTTTAATTCTTCCTGTCCTAAAAAAGCTGTCCTATCAACACCAGAAACTAGGGGCAACAAGTATCCTACGTGATCTCAAAACCTAACAGGCTCTAGACTGATGACTCCTCCTCTCTGCTGCTTCACGAAAGAGCTAACACGAAAGAGTAAAGACCATGACACAATCTCAGCCCACACAACTGCTGTTACTCCTCCTGAAGACAACATGTCTGAGAGACCTGAAATGCCCTAAGATTACACCTCCTCTACTGAGATCGATCTAGCTGATTCCAGATGACCTCCTAAGTGGTGACTGAGGTTGTCCAGAGACAAGGGACAGCAGCAGTTAAGGCAAAGGAAATAAGACAAAGACTGAGCTTTGCAGTAAATCTGACCAGTTGATTCTTTTAACTAAGGGAAGGGAATAAGAGGTTAATTAAATTCCTAGTTAAGTATCTAGTAGTGTGCCAGGAACTAAACTAAGTGCTTTTTAAATGTTCTCATTTGATTCTCACAAGCCACGAGAGGTATTTCTCCATTTTATGCTTGAGGACACTAAAGCTAACAGAGGTTAGATGACTTGACCACGGTCAGACAGCCAATAGTGTTTGTGTCAGAATTTGAACTCAGGCTTTCCTGACTGTAAGCCTAGCACTCTACCTACTGTGCCAACTAGCTCCTAACTTATTACTTATAACTAAAGAATGAGGAAAAGAATCCATGTGTACAAATATGTTTATAACAGCTCTTTTTGTTGTGGTCAAAAACTGGAAAGTAAGATAGTACCCATTATTTTAGGGAATTAACAAATTATGGCATAGGAATGGAATGGATAGCAATCGCGCTTTAAAAAATGGTGAAAGGGATTAAAAAAAAGTAAAGACTCATTAATTGATATAAAGTGAACAAAACTTAAAGAACAGTATTATACAATAATAACATCATAAAGAAAAAGAATGCTGACCAGAGCAATAAGCAACCATCATCCAGATGAATGATGATAAAATACACTGCTCGCTTCCTAGCAGAAGCAATATGCACTGGATGGAGAAGGAGACATATTTTTGGATACGGCCAATGTAGGAATTTATTGTGCTTGACTATGCATATTTTTTAAGTGATTTTTTTTGTTGTTTTTTTTTTGTTAAGGTTTGAGGAGACATAGGGAATGGGGTTTAGTGGAAAGGAAAGCAAATAAATGCTTGTTCATCAAAAAATATGTTAATATATTTACTATAGTCTCTGAGGGCAACTAAAGACAAGCAAATAAGTCATTTAAACAGTCCTCTTTCTAATTTCTTAGAAATTTATCCTTTCCTTGTAAGCAGTAGGAAGACAAAATTGGCTAATGCCTGACATAAAACATTGGCTGACTTACTTTTTAGCTTCAAAGAATAAAACTC
Organism: Pseudochirops cupreus; assembly: GCA_028627135.1. NCBI lineage: Eukaryota > Metazoa > Chordata > Mammalia > Diprotodontia > Pseudocheiridae > Pseudochirops > Pseudochirops cupreus. Next base: position 206,019,080 of record CM053582.1, read on the forward strand.
AACAAAAAAGTGCAGAGCAGATGACTGAACTAGAAAATCCGTGTGACAGAGCTTCATCTTGGAGGTCAGTTCATCTGAGTAGCCTAGTGAATCAGCAGGTGTTCTCATAGCCCAGTAATCTCTTTGCACTGGTTAAAAATGTTATTTACAGGACTTCCATGGAAAGTTTGTATTTGTTCTCTGACATTTGTTGGTATTTCTATAAAAAGGAGTATGTCAATGAACTCACTGCATTTATTTTCATTGAGTGCTCAGTACTTGAGCTGCAGACATAATGAACGCGGCTGCCTCAAAAGCCAAACTGTCTAAGAGAGGGTAAAAATGTGTGGGCTGTTTTATAAGACAGTTAGAAATTATTATAAATAATGTTTTCAAAAATGATTTATTAATGTTTTCAACTGAAATTTTAAAAAACATACCAATTCTACAAACATTTGTTAAGTACCTATACGCACCGTAATAGTTACTTGGGATATAAAGACTTTTAAAAGGGGTAGTTCTTACACTTGCAGTGCTTAAAGTCTATATCCTGTTCTACATCATGGGAATATCTGTTTCACACTCAGGGACATGTAGTACTTCCACACTTCATCCAAAATGATACTTCTTGGTCTCTAAAGCTTTCACTTGCAATGTAAATGATGGTGCAGTATCAGTTTTATCACAGCTGAATTATAAGTCTTCTTCCAATGCTACCTCTCCTCTGTGCCCCAACACCTCGGGGCTGCTTCCAAAGCACCTCCCTTCTGCAGCGGTGATGACCACCAAGTACTGCTTCACTTGCAATGATCAAAGCACTCAATCATACATCCCAACAGCCCCTTTCTGCTAAAATCTTCCTTCTACAAGGTCTCTACTCCAGTGCTTCAGGACCACAAGCAGCGCCAAGGAAGTCTCTGACAGCACTATCAAGTTGAAATGAATGTGAGTAAAGATCCTGAAAACGAATTATGTGTATACGTCTCATCTGATGCCCAACTAAGCTAAATCTGGAGGCTCACAGATAGAAGATTAGCTATCTAATGATAATTTGGGGGTGGGTGTGCATGGAAAGTCAGAATCATCCTTTAAGGCATGGGAGGGATGTGATCTGTGTAGCTGGATGGAATAATCAGATGGATGAAGCCACAGGTCCTTAAAGTGTAAAATAAGTTGACAATTCCCATCCAAGATAGAATTTTATCCCCTTTAATTCTTTTTTTTTCTTTTTGGAGGAGGGAAGGCAGGGCAGTTGGGGTAGAGTGACTTGCCCCAGATCACACAGCTAGTAAGTGTCTGAAGCCCAGTTTGAACTTGGGTCCTCCTGACTCCAGAGCCGGTGCTCTATTCACTGTGTCACCTAGCCGCCCCCCCCCCACTCTCATTCTTTACAGGCAAAAATCTCATTTTAGTAATATCAGAAAAGAGGTTCTCCAAAACCAGGCTCTTAGCACATGAACAACTTGTACAGACACTAAAATAAAACTATGATCCTATATAACATTAATACAAAGCTAGTAAACAGGCATTACTTTAGAGAGGAAGACAACTATAATTTAAAGTCAGTGAATTCAAGACAACCTTTTACTGACAATCACAATTTTACCTCAGTTACATATAAGACCGCCTGAGGAAGTAAGCTTTTGTATCCTTCGGAATTAAAACCCTGTCGTTGCTATATGGCTGCTGCTCCAGTAACTAGCTGCTTGAACTCTTGAGTTATTTTTGCCAGAGAAAACTCCCACTTGAAATGGATGATGCATTAAATACCTGGGCATATGGGTTACATTCCCATGCTGCTTTTAAGTATTCAATCTCAAAAGAACCGTGAAAACGACTTGTTATAGCTTTGAAGCCCCATTTCAAGAATTAGATGTTTGTAACCACATAGAATGGCCACATCTAGGCACAAGGCCCAGTTCCCGATTATATAAATACTGATTTCTCAATGTATGAATTGTGGGGGTTTTTTAACATGATGTTGAACATAGGTATATCCTTCTTTGAGTAAATCTGGGTGAAATTAGCTTTATAAATCACATTAAGAGATGTTTATTCACATTAAAAAAAAAGCCAATGAACCTTTTTTTTTTTGTTAACAGCAAGTTCTCATAGGGGGTTTAAAGCACAATTCAAACTACCAAAATCTGACTTTAACCCAACTTTGTAGAAAGGCATTTGCTACCTAAAACGAGGCATCTTTTTTTTTCCAACTATTTCCAAATGATGTACGCCAAGAGGATTCTATGATTTTATCATTTCACCAATGGAAGGAACTCCTTCTATGGATACTATCACAAAGTTTTTCATAGCTTCTTAGAGTTCTGAGAGGTTGACACAGTCACATTGTCAGTTTGGGTCAGAAGGATGAACTCAGGTCTTCCTGACTTTGAGGTTAGTTCTCTATCAGTAATGCCATGCTGACTCTGAAGAAGATTAATGCCTAGGAAGAAAAGGTGTATTTGTAGCTCACCAGCATGAATGATATTAAATCGAAACGGATTATTTTAAGTGAATTACCAACTAGAAGAAATTATAGATTTGAGATGAAACACCAACATTTCTAGCTTAAATATTTGGGGACTTAGTTTTTGTTGTTGTTCAGCTGTTTCAGTCACTTCCGACTCTTAGCAAAGATATTAGAGTTGTTTGCCATTTGCTTTTCCAGCTCATTTTACAGACAAGGAAATTGAGGCAAACAGGGTTAAGAGACTGGCCCAGAGTCACACAGCTCAAGTGAGTGTCTGAGGTCAAATCAGAACTCAGGAAGATGAGTGTTCCTGACTCCAGGTCCTGCCTCTATCCAGTGCACTATCTAGCTGCCCCTACAGGACTTGACTACTGATTGTAAAATGACAAGAGGCTATCGGAAAGATAACTGCTTAGGGTAAAGCTCTACACTGCAGTGCAATCAAACAAAGATGGCATGCGTAGTTAAGTCTAGTTTATGAAGAGGTTTAGGGTCACCTTCTCTTTTCTGCTTCCCAGAATTCCTAAGGCTAGAATATTATTCCTTATTCCTAGGATAAGATCAGAATCAACCCCCAATTCCCTTTCACTTGCCTTCTGAAAATTTAGCCTCTTCTCCTCCATCTCTTATTTTTTGTCTCTAGAAAAAAAATTATAATATCTTTTCATCTTATTTAGGGGGAAAACACCAGTGATCTAAAATCTGGGATTCTGGGATTCTCTCTTGATGATAAATTTTCAGAGAGCCATGTGATTTTCCTAAATAAAGCCTTGGAAGATGAAAACAAAGTACTAAAATACTGATGTTTAATTTTATTATAAAAATCCATTTTTTCTCCTGTTTTAGACCCTAACAAACCTTTCTGGCCAAAAAGAAGGGCCTTGACAATTCCTAATAACTGAGTGAAATCTTTAAATAAAAAAAGTCAAGCTTCAAAGTCATTATGATGGTAGTATTCCTCTGATAACTATTAAGAGTACAAGCAAGTTTTGCAAGTAATTCTTGATGAAATGATATGCTATTATGATAAGCCTCTTAGGGCCAATGGTACATGATTAATCTGGTTATCATTCCTACTCACAGACATGTTGTGCATCAAGAATGCTTGGGTTCTCAGAACATAAAGCAAGTTATACTTAAATATTCAAGATCCTAACTATTCAATTTTAAGTCAATTTTATGCTGACAGTACATGTTATGAAACCCAACTATATACAGACAATATTTTAATAATTAATAAGTACAAGGTTCAGCTAATTTGATTTTAACTTAGATTGCTTATACAGGGTTTTAATCCTGAGGCATAAGGGAAGGAAGGGAGGAAGAAAGACTACTGTTCTATAATTTTTTCTCACTGGTAGCACTCTATAGTTCACATGCACACCTTACCAGATCTGAAACCATGCAACATACTAGTCTCTTAAAATTTTACTATTAAATTGCAATAAGACTCAAAAAAACAAGCAATTTTGTCCTAACATAGATTGCAGGAATTAAACTTCCTCTGCTACAACCCTTCTATAGAACTTAGGAAAGGAACTAAAAGATTTTCTCCACAGAGTCAAGATGACGAAAGACTCTCTTCTCCTGTCACGTTTTCCTCTGTAGCATTTGAAGATGAAAATAAGTAAGAACACAAATAAGGTCTAAACTCTGGAAGTCAAACAGAAAGAACACCTGTCAGCACGCTAAACTCCTGAAAGGAAGAGAAATATGCTAAGTGCTCAATTCCTGTCTTGATGTAAAATATTTATGATTTGTTAAACTTTATATAGACAAGTTACAGCAAAAGGTATGAATTAAAAAGGGTAACACAGGTATATCAGCACAGGCAAGGTCTAGGCTAGCCCAGAAATAAAGCCTTTCTTCTAAAATGGAAGCTGGAAATATGAACAGCTTAGGAAACTGCTGAATGAATGGGGTAAATCTCCCCATGATAAAGAAACCAGTATCTCAGTCCATCAATGGTCAGAGAGCAAGTCTGAAAACTGTGGTAAGAAAAGCATGCACTTTTTTTTTAACAGTAATACTGAACTATCCTTGCACTGTAGGCAACACTAATCATTCTATTTAACTGATCAGAGGTTCAAAGAGAAAATCCATGATACCCATAATGCTCTTCGTCACCAAGAAAGAAGTCACTCCATATGTTAGTACCACTGCTCACTCTAATTAAGTCACTTATGATAGTTACTGAAATAATCTCTTCAACAGAATTGTCAAAATATTTTTCTTTTGTTAATAAAAATATGTAGAATATTTTAAACAGAACCTTTAAGGAAGAATGTTTTACTAGAAGTTAAAGAGATCAAGGTTCTAGTACTAGATTCCTACTAAGTTGTAGTATGACCTGAATCAAATCCCTTCACCCCCTCCAGTCTCAGTTTCCTTATGTGTAAAAGGAGAGGACTAGGTGTTACCTCTAAGGTACCAAGTAGGGCTAACATTCTATAATTCTATGTTTAAATAGTAATATCAGAGAAACTGAGCAAAGTTAGTTCTCATTACTCCAAGCTCAAACAAGTGAAAACTAGGTGTTTCTCACAACAGGCTGTTTGACTAATTAATTGCTAGGTACAATGTTTGAGTAATAAAGCTTTAAGAAATGTGTCATTTCTTTTTTTAAAAAAGGATGCCTGTGTAGTCTGTAAACAAGAACTGTCATCCAGCAGTTGGCTACACAGTACTGCTCACCAATAGGTTCAAGGGAATCCCCTGGGTGAGGGCCTTGGGATGAGAAAGGATCTCTCTCTTAGAAGGGGGTGGAGGGAGTCTTTGCTCAGGGTTCCAGGAACTATGAGGGCTTGAGGCAAAGGATCACCTGAGCGAAAAAGGAAAGGGATGAGAGTGTTAGGAGAGCAAGTACTCCAAGCCGGAGGGGTCCCCAGATTACAATCGTTTTTTTGCAGGGTTGTTTGTTGTTGTTTGAAGGAGTCGCTGGAAAGAAACAGCACCAGCATCCTAACTGTGCATGCACTAAGGGTTTCTCCTTGCTCCTCCTCCCAGCTGCATGATTTTCTTACCTGACTTGGTTGTCGTGGAACTTGGTCTGCTGGGGCTGGTTGAAGTAAATGGTGCGAGTGGGTGCTTCATCCAGGTCCACAATGGACGTGGTCCCGGACATCTCATCATCCGCTTTCCTGTAGCTCGAAGAGGTATAACCAGGACCTGCAGTAAGCGACAGACACAGGGCAGGAAAGAGAACACAAAAGAAGTCAGGAACCAAGCAAGAGGCAAGCAAACACTGGCAGCTGCTGGGGACAGAGCTGGGGGAAGGATGCTCTCAGCACGATGCCCAGGTCCCGCCTATGTACCTATCCCCTCCCTGGAGACTGCTGCTGATGCTCCTGCTCCCAGCTCCTCCCCTCCCTCTCTCTCTCCTCTCCCTCCCCAAGCTTAGACTCCAGTCTGGCAGCAGAGTAGCAGGGCAGCAGAGGTGGTGGCAGCAGTGGCCGTCCCCTCCTCCCGCCCATAAGCCCTCCTGCCAGAGCTGGAGCTGGCGCAGGCACTCCCTCCACCAGTTCCCACCTCCTCAGAGCCCTGGCAGTGTTACGCTTGGGCACTGGAGCGGAGCTTGCCAAGGAGGAGCAGAGGGCAGGGCAGCAGGCCCTGACACCCGCAGGAGCTTCGGACAGCTTCTTTCTGGTGCAGGGAAAGAGCCAAGTCCGAGGCCAGGCCTGGGCTAAAGGAAGGGAGGACCGCTGAGCTGAGCACGGAGGCTATTGTTCTTCGGCAGCCCCAAGTCACAGCAGCAACACTAAACCCTCTTTGGTAATACGGAAGAAAAAGACAAATTCTCACCCGTTGGGATTTAGGGACAATGGGGGATGCAGCTGCCTCTATCCAAGGGGTCGACACTGGGGTGGGGCAGAATAGTGGTGTTTGATTTTGATGGAGAGAAGCAAAAGGATTTTGCTTGCAAGCGATGGATGGCACAAATCAATAATCTTCAGCAGCCTTATGAATAAGCCCTACTGGCTAATGCAAGCAGCTCAAGAGCAAAGATCTCCCACAACTGTGCTACAGTATACACATCTCCCGCAATGGGGAGGATTCCCCAATCCATGGTCTTAAGGACAGTCTCTTCCTGAGTTTGCCTGAAACAGTCCAGCCCATGCTCAGATTCAGGATATTGTACTGTGTTAATTAGGACTTCTCTGGATACAACACAAACCTGATCCTCCCTTTATGATTCTTTTTTCCATCCCTATATAACCTGTTTCAGAAATAACATTTGTGTGAGGGTAAACTCACCCCACCTGTTAGATAAGAAAGCAAGTTAATAGCAGGTCTTATCGATCTCTAATCTGAGAAAGACTCTGGGCAAGTGTCAAAAAGAAGTTTACTTTAACTATTCCCCTGCCCCAGTCCCCAACTGTACCCCTCACATATACAAGTATCCCTCTTCCTTAAGAATTGCCTACTCAGCATGAAATATTTTCATGATAATAAAACCATGAAGACTCTCATATTAGTTTTCCTGGGTATTTAAAAACAATAATTTATACCTACTGGCCATCAGTCATGTCTATTTACCATTTTTGAGGTAATAAAAGGCAAATTCTTCTGACCTCAACCTGTCTCACCTCATTTAAGAAACTGACAAGTTCTTCGGAAGACAACTGTCTCTCCCTACAGCTACACTTGAAATGTATCCTGGATATGTGCGAAACATTAAGTTTTGAGAAGTTATCAGGAACTATCGTGGAGAAGGCAGACTGTTAGTTTGGGGAAAATATCTCCCCAGAATAGGTAACCTTAGAAATCAAAGAAACAGCTACAGAGTTACAGAGGCTCTCAGACAGGCAAAGACAAGGATTTCTATCTTGAAGGAGGCTTTCACTATCTTAGATATTTTCTGCCCCCTCCACAATATTCTGTGTAGATTAACCGCAAAGAAATTCAATATCCCACTGGAACAAAACTGATCTTTGTTACTCTTGCGACCCAAGGTTAACACATTCTTCCCCAAATCACCCAATAGCCTATGCCTATTATTCAACCTCCCAAGTAAATCAAGTGGTTAAGTAGCCTTACCTGATAGGCTAGTACTGTGACCAAAGGCTGTATAAAAATCCTGTATATATGTATTTCCCTTTGTTCTGGACATTGCTTTCTGCCCGGAAACTGTGTGCAACCTGACGATAAACTTTTTATCTTCTGGCCTTGTCTCTTAATTTACTGGCCTTCAATCAAAATTGGGTCCATGTTGGGGGTAATTAATCTCCAGGAGGATCTTAAGACCTTTTGTTGAAGGAATTCCCCAACACTAGAGTAAGAAAAAAAATCTGAAAATTCAGCTAGTTTGTTGACCTTTACTGAAAATCCACTAGGTGCATAACATTTTACTAGAAAATCATTCTTAAAATATTTACATCAAAGACATGTAATAAAATGAAGCCAATGGAAACCATGGCCTTTTAGCAATATTTTCACTCACTTGAGTCCATCTGAGAAACTCTCTTCCAATTCTCAGAAAAGCAAAGATTTGCATAAGAAAATTCTTTGCACTTTAATCTTCAAACAACATGCTCTATGAGCAATAAACAAAACCTGATTACCTACTATGTGTCAGTCACAATAATTACAAGCTACAAGCCCCTGAAGATGTTCAATAGTAATACCTTCTGATGTTTCTTTTCTCTTAGAAGCCTTCTCTGGTTTTCCAACTCTGTCATTTACTTCTTGTGAGAGCTTGAACATGGCATTCTACCATCCACAGACATGATGAAGAAACTGAGGACCAGTTTCTCCATCGTGTTTATAAAAGGAGACGGGCGGACTGGATGATTCAAGATCCTTCTACTTCTAAAGTCTATGACAGTCTCTCAGGTCTCTCAGTTGATTTCTTCCTCTAATCACTGGGAAAGAAATTCCAGAATCATCTCACCTAAGAATATTATAGACCAGAGACTTTACTAGAAGCCCTGAGGTAGGAACAGAACAAGCTATGTCAGAATTATCTTTTCTCCTTCAAGGCATAAATCGACTTACTACCTCAGAGCCCCTCCTCCATCTGGCCCCCATCAACCCTACTTATTCAAGAAACCAGAGTTGTGTTTGAAAAGCCAATTTATTCATTTGTCCATCTTATCTTTGGTTAAAAACAATGTAACATAAATATAAACCCCTTTCTCACTCATAATGCTAGCACAATGTGGCTGTTAAGGTATAATTTTCATAGGTCTTACTAGAACAAGTGAGAAATCTCTACATTGTATCCTTGGACAATGCTTTTGCTTTGTCTGCATGTATTAGTTGGTTTTACATCGATCTGCATTTACAGTGAGAATGTGTACACACACACACACACACACACACACACACACACACACAGCCCTACAGAAAAGAAAGGTAAAATTAGCTATTATTTCTTTCGCAAAAAAAGTAAATGTGCTTCCATTGGTTCCTTTCCATTCCTTTTTCCACCTGCCAACAGGATCCAAGAAGCCTTTTGGACAGTAGAAGGTAGTATGAAAAAAGGAAAAGACATTGGAGGTCTTACCATCATTAATGGATCAGGGAAATAGCTCAGAAGCAACACCTCAAACCAAACATATTTCTTCTGTCTGTGCCTCCAAGCCATCTCTACTTTCCAATCTCTACCCTGCATTTGGTCAACATTACCATTCTCCCAATCACAAGTGCGAAACTGCTGAATCAACTCGGCAGTCATTTTTCTCTTTTATCCTCTAAATCAAATCAGGTGGGATGGCTAGGTGACAGTGAATAGAGCACCGGCCCTGGAGTCAGGAGGACCTGAGTTCAAATCCGGCCTCAAACACCTGACACCAAACTAGCTGTGTGACCTCAGGCAAGTCACTTAACCCCAACTGCCCTTTCTCCCTGCAAAAAATTAAATTAAATTAAAAAAAAAATCAAATGAGGCACCAAATCTGCCCTTTAAAGCCATTCACAACTTAGCTCCCACCTATCTCCAATCTACCTTCCCATACTTATTACATTTTTCTTCCCTTTATATTTTCTTGCATTCCAGTCAAACTGGCTGCTTCCCTGACATTCTTCAATCAGTTAGCATTTATTAAGTGTCCTACAATGTACTAGGAACTATACTAAGAGCTTAAGATACAAAGAAAGGAAAAGACTGTGCTTTCAAAGAACTCACAGTCTAAGGGGAAAAACAACACACAAACATCTATGTACAGAGGAAACATTTGGCGATGAGAGTATGCACTCCATCAAAGGGCAGAAAAAGCTACATTGTAGTAAGATGCCCTAGTGAGACTCTGACAGGAGTTAAAGGTCTGCAGAGGCTATAAAACAGATAATGAACAGTAAAGCAAAATCTTTCCCAAAATAGACATTTTCCACCCTAGAGAGTGCAGAGGGTTTAAATACCATAATTACATATGAAGAGTCCAGCAAGACAAAGAAGGCACCTCTTTAGGCAAAGACTACATTTAAGCTCCAACACACTTTTCTATCCGCATAAAATTCTCAGAGAAGTCTGTGGAGCAAAAACAAAAAACAAAACCAGCCTGAAAGTTCTAAGGAAACATGGAGTGATTTACCAAAGGAAGAGGCTTCTAAGTGAAGAAGAATTTTTAGAAAGAAAGAGCGAACCCTTCTCCCTTCTCCAGCCTGAAGGAGATTAATAGCTTCAGAAATAAGTTGATTATAGGAGATCAGCAGAGAAACCCATCCTAAAGAGACCTGCATGGTCCCATCTGTCCACCAGCAGCTGCCCAGAAGCAAAGCATCATTCCCTACCCAGTCCTGCAATCATGAGCTAAGATTAGCCCATCCAGAAAAGATCTAATTCTAGGCTGGTGTCCAGCTACACTAACAGGACAGCAGGTAGTGACATACCAAATTTCATGAGAACTCTCTGGAGAAAGGACTTCAAGGCCCTGTGATTCACACTATGGCCCTTATACTTGTGCCTAACTATTGCATTTCAAGTTCTTGCCCATTTTTCCCTCTTCTATATTCTGGGTGGTAATAGCAATGAAATCTGAAGTTCCTTTTGTATTGCTAAGCTGAGAGGTACTCAGCACCTAGTTTAAAATAAAGCCTCTGTTAAAGAAACAAAAGGTATGAACTCCTGTTGCTGACTTACCAGGAAGGGGCTGAATAGGGAGGAGCAATAGACTGTATATAAGGCAAGACCATGGCTGGGAGTGTCAGAATTTCTTGGGACAAGCATCTGGAGACGGAGCAGCTGCTGGAGAGAACTGAGAATCAAGAATTGAGTCAGAATTTCTTGGAGCAAGCCAGGTGGAGGCAGAAGCTGGAACTGCCAGAGGAGGCATGACTGTGGTGTTGGTACTTTGTGGCTTTGTTAAGCCTTGACTTCCTGGGAACAGAGACTGTGAAGGCTTTAAGGGGAACTGGATGCTGTGAGCTTCAGTGTGGTACAGGAAGTGTGTGGAGAGCTGGGCAAGGACCTGAGAGCTGTCTGCCTTTGAACCCAGGTGACAGTTTGGTGAATCCAGGTAGGAGCTGGGACCATGGAAGGAGATCCAGGGAATCTGAGAACTTGCCCCAAGTCAAGATGAAAAGACCTCTCCGTGAATACTGAGTAGTGACTGACCATGATGTGAGGTTTTGCTTTGGGACTCACTTTGGGAAGAGTTATGTGATTTGGCCAGATGAGACTCTGGGGAGCCATTGAGTGCCCCGGCTTTGCCTCCCTCTCTGGTCACTAACTAGGTATGGACATAATGGGCAGACAGTTGTAAGCCCTGTCTGCTGAATTGTTTTATTTTCTGTTGAGTAATGATTGATGGAATTGTAATTTGTTTGTGATTGTACTTTGTGATTGAATCAAGGACTCTGTGATTGACTAAATGAATATACTACCCAGGGGTGGAGTACTTTGACTTTTGAATTTTGTGTCCCTTAAGGAGGCAGGCCTCCTTAAGGATGACTGAATGATTGACTAAATGATTGTTCTTTGTTGAAAACTACGTGGCCATTTTCTGTAATAACTTGTTGTGAATGCTGTAATTTTATTTTCTGTGATAAGCTGTAATATTGTGAATGCTGTACCTTGATTTTCTGTGAATGTTTTGTTTTGATTTGTTATTGAATAAATAGAATGTTCACTATACTGTATAATCAGAACCTTGAAAGCTATCCACAGAAGCCATCCACTGGAAAGCAGCTCATGCTTGGCTTCACATGGGTCTATTTGTAGGAAAGCGTGCTCCTGGGGTTAAGGACAACTATTTGTAATTATTGGGGTTGCTAAACCATTTGAGTAAATACCTTTGTCAGAGCTCTAAGTCAACTGGCTTTTTTTTGTTTTTATTTATTTAGAGACTGGGTCTCCCTATCTCATCCAGGCTGGAAGTATAGTGGCTACTGACAGTCTGATCAATCAAACAATAAAAATTTGAGTGAGAGAGAGAGAGAGAGAGAGAGAGAGAGAGAGAAAGAGAGGAGAGAGAAAGGGAGAGAGAGAGAGATAGAGAGAGAGAGAGTTCATTCCTGAGAGTTGCTAGCTACTTGACAACTTGACGCTCATCACTTCTAGCCTTGTCTCTTGATTTATTGCCCTCCAGTTAAAGGACCTAGAGAGGAGGAATTAGTACCCAGGAGGTTTTTAGGATCTCTGGGCTGAGGAATTCTCAAATAGGGACATGTCTACTCCATAGAATATAAACTGGAGGGCAAAAAACATCATTTTTGTCTCTATATCTCCAGCTCCTAACATAATGCCTAACTTGTAGAAGACACTTAATAAATGCTTATTGTTTGACTGGAAATCTGGAATATTTTTCCTTTGAAGGTTTTTTTATTCTTTTCTCCTACCACACCACCCTACTCTACATGCACATTATCTCATGCTTTGATTACGCTCCTAGCCTCCTAGCTGGCCTGGCTTATCAAGGCTCAATCTTCCATCATGCATCCCATTGCCACATTTATCCTTCTTAGAGACAGTTTGCATCTTATTATTTCCTTACTCAAGCTACCTTAAACATACACTTCTCTGCCTGGCTTTTGAAACCTTTCATAATCCAACCCTACTATCTCACCCTTATTTCCTTATTTCATATCTTCCTCTCCAGCCCAGATAAACAGAACATCCCACACACAACACACTCATTAGCACTTACACATTTTCACTCATGTTATACCACCTTCTGTGCTTATTCTTTACTCCAATCCCTAAAAGCCTTCTCTTCTCCCTGTTTCCTATCTAGAAACACCTTATTGTAAAAGGCCCAATCTTTCCTAGTCTATCAACTAGCATACATAAGCCCCTGCTATACAACAGGCGCTATGCTAAGTGCTAGGATACAAAGAAAGGCAAAAACAATCCCTGCTCTCAAGGAGTTCCCAGTCTAATGGGGAAGATGTGCAAACAACTATGTACACACAAAACACAGACAAGGTAATTGGATTTACTATCAGGGAAAAGGTTGGGAAAGGCTTCTGGCAGAAGGTGGGACTTCAGCACACATGTCAAGGAAGCCAAGGAAACCAGGACGTAGAGATGAGGAGGGAAATGGTTCTTTTCCCTTCTGTCACATGAACATTTAACTTCTCTTCCTCTTCTCATGTCCCCATGACAGGGCAAGCAGCAAGGAAGCATTAAATAGGGCAGGCAAACCACCCCATTCCCCAATAACCACCAACAGGGCAACAAGGTTCCAGAGCTACAGTGAAGAATGGGTGCCATGTCACCAAGGTTTTAAATGCCAAAAAAGGAATGGTTGCTTTAAATGGATTTTTACTGAATACCTACCTACTATGCCCCAGCACAAAACTAGTTATGAATGTTTCCAGATAGTAGAGAAGTAACCCACAAACAGTAGAGAAGTAACCAACAAACTAGGAGAGACAACCAGTGAAAATGCCCAGTGTTGGGTGATGGAATGTCATGTGTAATGAACAGCAAGGAGCCCAACACCACTGGACTGAAAAGTGCATGTGGTTAAGATGCAAGAAGACTGTGAACATAGGAAGCACCCAGGCTCTGAAGGTCTATGAAAGCAGAGGACTTTATATTTGATCCTAGAGGGAACCAATGACATTGAATAAAGCAGGGGGGAAAGGTGTGATACAGTCAAACTGGCACTTACAGAAGATCAATTTGACAAGTGAATAGAGGATGTACCAGAGCAGGAAGGCCAACCAGCAAGCTACTGTACTAGTCCAGGTTTGAGGTGATAAGGGCTTGCACCAAGGTGGAGGCAGCATTAAAGTATATGAGAGGTATTCTGAAAGCAAAAACTACAGGACTCAGTCACTGACTGGATATGGATAGAGAAGGGGGAGAAAAAAATGAGTAGTTGAGGATGAACATCCAGGTTACAAGCCTGGGTGACTGGAAGGATGGTAGTATCCCCAACAGTAATAGGAAAGTTTGGAAGAAGGGAGAGGTTTGGGGAAAAGAAAATTAGTTTAGTTCTGGACATGGCGTCTTTAAGTCATCTACAGTTTGGGAAGCCCAAGAGGCAGCTGGCGATACAAGATTATAGTTCAGAGCTGGACAAACAGATCTGAGGCTCATCTGCATGAGAACTGATTAGATGAGCAGGTGAAATGGTATAGAGGGAAAAGAGGGCCTGGGACAAAGCATGGATTTGTTAATAATTAATTCTTTTCCCTTCTATCACATGAACATTAAATTTATTCCTCTTCTTCCTCACTCTCTCCTTGCCTGCCCCCCATCCCTATGACAAGGTAGGCAGCTGTAGGAGACAACCCACAATTAGTGAGAATGACCTGGAGGAAGAACCAGCAAAGGAAAGGGAAAAAGGAGCAGTCACTCAGTCCTGAGAAGAACCAAGAGAAAGCAGTGTCACAAAAACCTAGAGAAAAGAGAGTATCAGGAAGAGGCTAAGCAACAGTAACAAAAGGTTGAGAGAAGTCAAGAAGGATGAGAATTAAGAAAAGGCCATTAGATTGGTAATTAAGAGACCAATGGTAACTTTGGAGAGAATAGTTTCAATTGAATCATGAGGCCATAAGTCAGACTGAAAAGAGTTAAGAGAAAGAGAAAAGGAAATGCAAGTATTATAGAGGGTCTTCTCAAGGAGTTTAGCTGGCAAAGAGAGGAAAGTTACAGGATAAAAGCTATCAAGGATGAATGGATGAAGGGAGGTTTTGTGTTTTTTTTTTAATTTATTTATTTACTTTTAGTTTACAACATTCAGTTCCACAATCCCTTGAGTTCCAAACTTTCTCTCCTTCCCCCTCTCCCCCTATGGTGACATGCAATCAAATATAGGATCTACACATACCTTCACATTAAACATTAGTCATGTTGTAAAGAAGGATTATAACCATTGGAGTGAACAGTGAGAAAGAGGAAATAAAACAAAACAAAACAACAACAAAAAAAGAGGGAGCAAGTAGTTTGCTTCAATCTGCATTCAGACTCTGTAGTTCTTTCTCTGGATGTGGACATCCCTTTCCATCTTGAGTCTTTTGGAGTTATCTTATAACTTGCATTGCTGAGAGGAGCCCAGTCTATCAAAGTTAGTCATCACACATAAGATGTGTCTGTAACTGTGTACAAAGTTCTCCTGGTTCTGCTCTTCTCACTCAACATCAGTTTGTATAAGTCTCTCCATGTTATTATGAAGTCCATCTGCTCCTCATTTCTTATAGCACAATAGTATTCCATTACATTCATATACCACAACTTTTTTAGCCATTCCCCAACTGATGGGCATTCCCCTGATTTCCAATTCTTTGCCACCACAAAAAGAGCTGCTATAAATATTTTTGTACATACAGGTCCTTTTCCCATTTGTATGACCTCTTTGGGATACAACCCTAGAAGTGGTATTGCTGGGTCAAAGGGTATGCATTTATTTATAGCCCTTTAGGCATAGTTCCAGATTGCTCTCCAGAATGGTTAGATTGGTTCACAACTCCACCAACAATGCATTAGTGTTCCAATTTTTCCACATCCTCTTCAGCATTTATCATTTTCCTGTTTTGTCATCTTAGCCAATCTGACCAATGAGATGTGGTAGAAATGAGGTTTATTTTTAAGGATAGAGGAGACATGAGTATGTTTCCAGGTGGTGGTGAAGTAACCAACAAACTAGGAACTTTCTACTGGAGCTTTCCTTGAATACGTCAGTCCTTTCACTCCTATTTCTCTAAAAACCATTGGTACCTAACTGTTTACCATTTAATTGCCTCATTTTATCTAGATTATAAACTCCTTGAAGGCAGAAACCAGGTTTTACAAAGTATGTCCCATACCAAGCTGTAAGAGGAAAGGTACAGGACCATCTGGAGGAAGAAGAGAGCAGGGGCTTTAGGCAAGGCCTTCTATGCTAACTTGATTAACTTCCCCCACCCCAACATCAATACCGCATAGCGAGTGAAGCCAGAACCAACGAGGACAAGGGGCCAGGAGAAGCTCCCCAGCAATCAGGTGTTGACCCACTATATCCCAGTCTGGACCTCTCATGTACCACTGAGGGTGAAGGTATTCCCAATGGGGCTGACTAGAAAAGGGTACAAAGGGCCTATTCATTGTCCTCCCTTGCCTTTGGGATCCAATATGGTGCCATAGAAAGACTGCTGGATCTAGAGTCAGAGGATCTGAATTTAAATAATGACTCTGCTACTTCATGACCTTTTGCAAAAGTCACTTAATTTTTCTAGGTCTCAAGCTTCCTCAATTATAAAATGAGAGGACTGTACTACATAACCTTTTTAGCAATCTAGGATCTTATATCAGTGAATGGAATGCAGTAATTATTTATGTTCTTTCATGTTTAAGATACTGAGTTATGAAAGCTGTAATAAATTATTAATTTTATTTAAATACAAGCTAAGGAGACTATTTGGGTGGATAGCATGTAAGTGAAATTAATGATTTAGTTTTCATTATTCACAATCTTGAAAATTTAAAAATGAATGGCAATTTTTTGTTAAAAAGGATAAACAAGGACTGTCACCAAATAAAATCTGAAAAACCAATGTGTTTATTAGTATATGGAAAACACCAAAAAGAAAAAGAAAACCATAGTAAGAAGGAAGAGAGAACAGTCACAGAAGAAGAAATGAGAAAAAGTAAATGGACTACCAGTTATCATTATATTAAGGAACATAAAATATAAGCACATTGCACCAGGAATAATTCCTTTCCCTTCTGTCATATGAACATTTAACTTACTTATCTTCCTCTTCTCATACCCCCATGACAGGGCAAGCAACAAGAAACCATGAGACAGGGCAAGCAAACCAACCCATTCCTCAATAACCACCACCAGGGCACTAAGGCTCCAGAGCTACAATGAAGAACAGGTGCAATGTCACCAAGGTTTTAAATGCCAAAAAGGAATGGCTGCTTTAAATGGATATTTACTGAACACCTACTTACTATGCCAGTGCACTAAACTAGTTACTGCAGGGAACATAAAAGTTTGATATTGTAGTCTTATGTTTTTGAAGTTTAGAATGATAATATTCATGTATAATTCACATGTAACAGTTATCTAACAATCAAAAAGACAGTATATGATTTAATACTCAAAAGAAAATCAGTGTTGACTATAAATTATAGTATATTACCAAGTACTAAACCTAAGTGGGGGGTGAGGGTGAAAGAAAAGGGGTGGTGAGAGAAGCAACAGCATAAAACTAAAACACTGATGGAAAAGGAGGAAGAATAATTACATGTCTTAAATCTCCAGCCTCTCTAGATTAAGTGAAAATTCAGAAAATAAAAGGTACATACAGTTAGCCACCAGATAAGGAAGGAGGTCTTTTAAGAATCTCATTAGTCTATAGGCTCCTTAAGTTCTAACAGGGATCTTTTATAGTCTTTCTTTGTATACCCAGTGCTTAGCATAGTGCCTGACAGACACAGTAGGAATTTAATAAATACTTGTTGATTTGATTCACGAAAGAAACAATTTTTAAAATTAAAATATTAAATTGTATTTATTAAATATTTAATATTTAAACATCTAATTGTTTGATTAAATATTAACTAATTTTGTTACTATTAAATTAAAATTAATTATTAAATAACTAAATAGTTTAATATTAAAAAATAAATCCAGATTAGAATAACCTACAAAGACTTACATGAACAGATACTGAGTGAAGTAAACAGAACCAGGAGAACATTGTACACAGCAAAAAGCAACATTGTGATTAACTAGGATAGACTTAGCTCTTCTCAGCAATACAACAATCCAAGACAATTAGAAAAGCTGCATGAGGGAAAATGCTTTCCATATCCAGAAAAAGAACTATGGAGTCTGAATGCCGGTTGAAGCATGCTATTTTCACATTGTTTCTTTCTTTCTCACGTTTTTTCCCTTTTGTTATGATTCTTTTTTTCACAACAAGACTAATGTGGAAATATGTTTAATATGATTGTACATTTATAAGCTGTATCAGATTGCTTGCTGTCTTGGGGAGGAGGGAGGTAAGAGAAGAAGGGAGAAAAATTTGAACTCAAAATTTTACCAAAATGAATGTTGAAAACCATCTTTACATGTGATTGGGAAAAAATAAAATACTATTAAGGAAAAAAATAAATCCAGAGCTGACTAAAGTTTCCAAAGTCAAGAACATGATCGTGTAAAGTAGATGCACTGCTCACTTAAAAAGAAAAAAAAACTTCTAGAATTATTATGTCCCAACTTTGATTATATTAAACTGAAAAGTTTTTGTACAAATAAACCAACGAAACTAAGATTAGGAGGAAGGTGGAAAATTGGGAAAGAATTCTTACAATCAATGTCTCTGATAAAGGCCTCATTTCCAAAATATCCAGAGAACTGAGTCAAATTTATAAGAATACAAGTCATTCCTCAATCGATAAACAAAGGATATAAACAGGTAGTTTTCAGAAGAACTTAAAGATATCTCTAAGTACATTTTTAAAAATGCTTTATATCTCTAAGTACATTTTTAAAAATGCTTTAAATCACTACTGATTAGAGAAATGCAAATCAAAAGAACTCTGAGGTTCCGCATTTCACCAGTCAGATTTACTAAAATGACAAAACAGGAAAATGATAAATGCTGGAGAGGATGTGGAAAAATTGAAACACTAATGCATTGTTGGTGGAGTCGTGAACTGATTCAACCATTCTGGAGAGCAATCTGGAACTATGCCTAAAGGGCTATAAATAAATGTATAAAGGGTATAAAAAAATGTACCCTTTGACCCAGCAATACCACTTCTAGGGCTGTATCCCAAAGAGATCACAGAAGTGGGAAAAGGACCTGTATGTACAAAAATATTGATAGCAGCTCTTTTTGTGGTGGAAAAGAACTGGAAATCAAGGTGATGCCTGTCAATTGGGGAATGGCTAAACAAGCTGTGGTATATGAATGTAATGGAATACTATTGGGGAGCAAATGGACTTCATAATAACCTGGAGAGACTGATATAAACTGAGTAAGAGGAGCAGAACTAGGAGAACATTGTACACAATTACAGACACATTGTATCTGTGATGACTGACTTTGATAGACTGGGCTCCTTTCAGCAATGCAAGGTTATAAGACAACTCTCAAAGACTCAAGATGGAAAGGGATATCCACATGGAGAGAAAGAACTACAGAATCTGAATGCAGATTGAAGCAAACTACTTCCTCTCTATCTCTTTTGTGTTTTGTTTTGTTTCATTCCTTCTTTCTCGTTGTTCCCTCCAATGGTTATAATTCTTCTTTACAACTTGACTAATGTTTAATGTGAAGGTATTTGTAGAACCTATATCGGATTGCATGCTACCATGGCAGGAGCAGTGTGGAGGAGAGGGAGGGGAAGAAAATTTGGAACTCAAAGGATTATGGAACTGAATGTTGTAAACTAAAAATAAATAAATAATTTTTTTAAGAGTATTATATCCCTGAAGACTAGAAGGATGTCTTGCTCACAGTCAACATTCAGGCAGTCAATAAGTATTTCTTGTAAGTGAAATGGAACAAAACAAGAAGGACTGTATTTCCTCAATTGACCATTCTCTCCCTTCTAGATACTTTTCTAATTGGGCTTCAGAAACACTTCTCACTTTCTGGTTCTCTCTACTCACACTCCAAGTGTGTATGGCTTCTCCTTCTGCTTCTCCTTTACCTGTTCATCATATTTTGGCTGCTCCTTAAGTGTTTTCCAAGTCTGCCCTGGTTCCTCTTCAATCTCTATAATCTCTGGTGACTTCATCAACTTCCAATTTGTTCAATTATCATCTCTGTACATAAGACTCCTATGTAGCTATTCTAATAACTAAATTTATGCAGTTAGCTATATTCTCTTTCCTGAACTCTATTTCTGTACCTCCAAATGTCTGCTTGGCAGTTCCACCTGAATGTCCCTCAAATGCAACATGTACAAAACGGAAATTCTTTTCCTCATAAAATTGCACCTCCTATATAACATTCTAGTTTCAGTTAATGGTATTACCTTCATCCCAGTTATCTAATGTCAAGACCTAACCCTGTCTTTCCTCATAAGTGTTTTGTTTCTGACTACTACCTCCTTCAATTGTCCTTCCCTTCTATCAGCATCTCTCCCCTTCTCTTTTTCCCTTCCCCTCATACTTTCCTGTAGGGTAAGACAGATTTATATACCCAACTGAGTTTGTATGTTATTCTGTCTTTGAACCAATTCTGATGAGAGTAAGGTTCAAGTGCTCCCTCCCTACTTCCCCCATTTTCCCTTCCACTATAAAAGTTCTTTCGCACCTCTTATGTGAGATAATTTACCCCATTCTACCTCTCCCTTTCACCTTCTCCTAGTGTACTTCTCTTTCCTTATCTCTTAATTTTATTTTTTTAAGATACCATTCTATCATATTCACAAAGTGGGCACAGTAGGTCCACTATGTATACTCCTACCTGCCCTAATAATGAGAAAGTTCTTAGAAACGTATGGAAAATATCATCTTCCCATACAGGAATGCAAATAGTTTAACCTTTTTGAATTCCTTATACTGTTTTCTTATACTGAATTCTCTTTACTGTTTACCTTTTTTTATGGTTCTCTTCAGTCTTGTATTTGAAAGTCAAATTTTCTATTCAGCTCTGGTCCTTTCAGGAGAAATGTTTGGAAGTCCTCTGTTTCATCAAAAATCAATCCCCCCCTCCCAAAAGATTATACTCAGTTTTGTTAGGCAGGTGATTCTTGGTTGTAATCCTAGCTCCTTTACCCTCTGGAATATCATATTCCAAGCCTTCCCCTCCTTTAATGCAGGAGCTGTTAAATCTTGTGTGATCCTGACTATAGCCCCAACATTCAATTAGTCATCAAGTCCTAATAATTCTACTTCCACAACATTTTTGCATCTATTCCCTTCTCTCTCACACTGCCATAAATCTAGTTCAAGCCTTCATTACCCATTGGTCAGACTACTGTAATAGCCACCTAAACGGTCTATCTCCCTGCCTATAAACCTGTTTTCCAAACCATCCTTCACATAATTATCAAAGAAGTCTAACAAATAGGGGATGAGATTTAGAACTGAAAGAAATCTTTAAAAGTCATCTTTTTCAAAACCTTCATTTTACATCAAACTTAAGTCCTGGGAGGTTGACTTACCTAAGGTCACCCAGCCAGTAGGTAGCAGAACCTAATTATTACATGAGACACCAAGTTACCAGAGCAGAGATGAGATCAGGTGTATGGGTAGCTAAGAATTAATGAGCAAGTTTGGTAGGTTAAGCGAGTTAGATGTTACCCTGTAAATGAAAAAGGGAATTGGAAGTCCCCTATGTATTTACTGTTACCATGACTGAATCAGTATTTCAGTGCCTCCTCTAAGCCAAATATTCTGCTGGGGGAGTCGGAGCTATAGGAAGAGTTAGGGAAAACTACAAACGTATGGCGAATTTCCCCTGTCCTTAAGGAGCTCTCAGCATGGCCGGGATAAGGATGTTCACGAATGGCCGTAGGGCAATCAGGGAGGCTTCATGAAGGAAAAAGTGGCACCTGAGCTATGTCTTGCAGGATATGTTAACAGAAGTGAAAGAAGAAAAAGCAGGTGGAGGGAATGGCTGTCTCAATGTAGGTTTGCAAAGTCATGGCTCCTCAAATGTTTGTACTTGCACAAAAATGGTGGGAGTCATCCATGTGTCTGAAGATCACTGCAACCAATTAATTGAAAAACCAAAGTTTCCCTATTTCATATGGCAAGTGGATGAAGCCACAGAATTTAAAAAGCCCATTTCATTGCATATGTACAATACATCACTGAAGATGATGTTAGGGAAGTTTTTTTTTATTTTGTAAACAAATTTTATTACCATTTCACAGCACCTTTTTTGTGAACTGAGTTTTCTAACATTGTTAAAAAGACAAACTATCTATCCCATTAATGGCTGACAGATGATTATGAGTAACAATTTTAGCAGTACCACATGGAGATTTTTTTGGTAGTAAAAAGCCTACTCATCACATTAATACTGTGGTTATTTTTTAAGTTAAAAATATGAAAACTGCAGGAGATTAAAGTTTTGAGTGACAGCTGACATGTTACATATCAGGTCAACATGTTAGAATGATGGTTTAAACTTTTAAGACTGCATTTATCCCTTTTAAATTTCAAGCTAAACACTTTGATATACAGTAAAGGGTGGGTGATGTGTGGCAAGACAACATTCATGTTCAAGAAACCTGGGCACTTTAGCTTCCTACAAGCAGAAGAGAAATTGACGATGTAACAAGAAAACCAAATTCTGATGAAATCTTTGGTTAAATTAACCAAAATATAGCATCTAGAACAAGGGAGGTGAAACGTCTTACTCTATATACTTTGGCCTGCTCAAGCCACATCTAGAGTAACTGGTTCAGCACTAGGCACCACATTTTTGGAAGGTCACTTATCATCTAGACCATGTCTAATGGCTGGTAAAAGGGCCTATAATCATGCCTTACAAGGATGAGTTGAAAAGACTGGGATTATGTAGCCAGGAGAAAAAAGATTTAGAAGTAACACAACAACAATCTTTAATTTTGTGAAGTGTTGTCCTGTAAAAGAGAGATTAGACTTATTTTATTGAATGACCCCTTGTCAGGAGTGTTATAGAGTGCATCCTTGCTCAGATATTCAATTCAATCAACACTTACTAAATGCTCACTTTATGCCAGGTATTGGGGATACAAAGAAAAAAAATAGCCCATTTTCCAAGAGTTTACTTTCTAATGAAAACAATAGGTAAATAATAGTAAAGCTGAGAAAATCTGAGAATGGGAGAACATTAACTAGAGGAATAAAGAAAAGTTCAGGCATAAGAAAAGGCCTGGAAGCAGGAGAAATATGTGAAAAAGCAAGTTGGCCATTTGGGCCATAACAATGAGTCCTTGAAGGGGTTAGTTAGATATGAACTGCATCTGGGAAGATATACTAAAGCAGGCCTGCACAACACATGGCCCAAGAGCCATTTGTGATTCACCAAAGGAGTCCGGGTTGCCCTAGAAAAGTGTAGGGCTGCCACTGTGCACTCTGTCCCGTGACCCGTGGGAACCAACCACTGTCAGCCTGTCTCTAGTCTAACCTATCTGCAGCCCAAAGAAATTTAGCCTTTTTTAATTTTGGTCCCTAACTACTGCCAAGTTGTGCAGGTCTGTGCTAGGGTCAGATTTAAAATGGCTTTAAATGCCAAAATGAGAATTTGTTTTTAGGATAAAATACAGTAACTCGAAGTATAGGCTGCACCAAATGTCAGCTGAGGTCACTTCCAACTCTGAGATTTGATGATTCTGTGACAAAGGTCATCTTTCATTTTCCTTCATTTATAGACTAAAAAACCAAGAGCTTTATATCAGTTATTTTTGCTACAGTTACAAATAGTATTACCTCAAATATTCTGAAAGTTTTCACTAGAATCTTCAATAAAAAACACAAACAAAATAAACTACACATGTGAAAGAACTGCACAGAAAAACTATACAGCATATTTTTCATATGTACTATAACTGTTGTTATTGTGGCAGAGAAAAATCCAAGTAATAAAAGCACTAATTCAATACTCATTTGGGAAAAAAAAAAGACTAGAACCTATTTAAATATTCAATTAATGGCATTATTGCCTAATGTCAATCCATTAGTGATCACTACTCAACTTCTGCTGAGCTTATTGCTATGACTAGGCTTTCAAATTATGCCCACAGAGTGACAGGATACAGTCTCAGAAGTGCTAAGTCAGGGCTATCTTTTAAAGGCTGCATCATCACAGGCTCAGCTCTTATCAGAAAACTGAACCTCTGGCATGGGGCACAAAACACCCTGGAAAAGGCCATCCAATGACATATTTAATGATCTGCTTTCCTGTAAGTCAACACACACGATGGAACAAACAGGCTTGCCTCCATCAGGAAATTCCTCCTCAGGAGATCCAGACAAGGAAGCAGCACCCTTCCCAAGCCTTAGAGATTTACTTAAAGGCACCAGGGATAGCTAGCTTGGTTAAGTTACCAGTCACCTCTTCTCCTCAAATAATTCAGGGCTAATTTGACTCCAGCAATGGTGCAAGCAAACCATGACCCACTCTACTTTTTCTCCAAAGTTAGCACTGACTGAACCAGTCACCAACTCCCATCATGCTTTTTCTTGCTTCTCTAATAATTCTAACACTTTAAATGATATTCTGCATCTTGAGTATGCCATAGGAATTTATTGGATTATATTAACTCTTAGTCAATGAAGTGGTTAAAAAAAATGGGAAAGGCAGAGGGGTGCAAAATGGTCTTGAAAATCTTCAATTTTCATTTGAGAAATGCCTCCCTGTTGCTTCTTACTCACCTACCAGTCAAGCCCATCATACACACACAAAATACTACAATCTAACTGACACAGATAGAAGAGAAAAAATAAAGGTCAAAGCAGCTTTCAAATATATCCTTCTCCTCAAAGAACATGCATCTTAACTACCCTGTCCTTCTTAGAAAAGGAAAGTTGAAAACATAGGTACTGACATCTTAGATCAGTTATCTTCTGTTCAAATCAAAGTAGATTAGATCTACTTCTCTGTAGATTCTGCCTTTACTAACAGTATTATATTTACTGTCAATTTCTCCAACACTAACAGGCAGCTATTTGAAAATCTTCCCTGCCCCCTAATAGACCTAGGAGGTAATTTGAAGACCTCCCCTGCTTTGAAAGTAAACTCTGCCCCCTAATAGGCTAACTATAGTCATATGGAGCCTGTGGTGGGAGGAGTTTACTGAAGGGAAGCAGAGCTCACAGGAAGCTAGTCAGAGCCAGAGAGATGGTGGGAGAGAGAGGAGGCTGAGGCAAGGAGAGAGAGCTTTGTGAATAAATACTGATCTTGTACTGGTTTGTGAGAAGGCTGAAGGATGCTGTGGCTCTCACATTATTATGGCTTCTGACTATCTTTGGTACTATGATGGAATCAGCTCACTGGTTTGGGGATTCACTTTTCTGGTGTCTAAATAAATGCTTCAGTTCTATCCTCTAACTGGAGAGTTTGGTATATTTTGTGATCGAACATCATTCGATATTTATAGTCACAGTCTTTATTGTAATCATGGGCACCGTAAATATTGTGTTGGCGCTATACTATCCTGTCCAAAAGGCTAGTTTTTCGGGTTTTCTCCAGTAGGCAGTGTGATTACGTGAAGGGAACACAGATACAAAGACTGAACATGGAACCAAGAAAGATCTCGATTTGAATTCTCCATTCAATTTTGAATTCAGTTCTGGAGTACATAAACAGTCAACTAAACATTAACTGAAACAATAATTTCATCAAACTTGAAGGATAAAAAAATCCATACAAAGCATCAGCATTTCTATAAAATGCTAGTAAAAACGAGCAGGAAAAGACAGAAAAAGATATTTCAATTAAAAGTACTACAGAAAGTATAAAATACTTAGAAATCTACCTTCTAAAAAATACATGAGAACTATAGAAATACAACTAAAAATAACTTCACTGAAATACAAAACTAAGTAATTGGGAAAACACTGTTTGCTCATGAGTAAGATGAACCAATATAATAAAAATGACAAATACTACTTAAATTAATTATCCAATGCCATACCAATCAAAATACCAAAGGATTCCTTTACAGAAATAGAAAAAAAAATACACATGGAAGAAACAAAAAGTTCAATACCTCAAGAGAAATAATCATAAAGGGAAAAGAAAAGGAACCTGGCAACGCTAGATCTCAAACTATACTACAAAGTAGTAATTATCAAAACAATTTGACACTGGTTATAAAATAGATCAGTCAATGGTACACCCATTATAGACAGAGACAGACAGACAGACAGACAAATAGAACTTTAGTATTCTATTCTACCTTAGTAACTATGATAAAAACTCACCATTTGACAAAAACTGCTGTGAAAACTGGATAGTGGTATAGAAAAAATTAGATTTAGACCAGCACCTTACACTACACAAAGGTAAGTTCTAAACGTGCATGAACTATGATCAGTGCAATGACCATTCATGATTTCAGTGGATGAATGACAGAACATGCTTTCCATTACAGAGAAGGGATGGATTTATGGTGCACAATGAATTTTTTTTAATTATAACCATTAAAGGAATTTGTTTTGCTATACTATGTATATTATAATAAATTTATCTTTCTTTTCTTTTTCAATGGAGGTGGGGAGGTAAGAGAAAATAGATTTCTATTAATTTAAAAAATAGGTGTGGGGGGGAAGAACATACATGGAATGTTACATGCATTTTTGGATGTGCTCACTGAATTATAAATTTTGCCAGGTGTAGTTTGTTATGAGAGACCACTTGCAAAATGGAATTACAATTTGTAAACATTTTAAATGTAAAAACAAAATGTATCAAGAAAAATTTCTAAAAGTAAATTCTGCATTCATTACTTATTAATTTAACTTCCAGAAAACTGATAAAGCAATTCTCTTTCATCATTTGTAAAATGGAGATTGTAACATCTTCTAACGTGCTTGATAAGGTTGTTGAGAAGTTTGAAAAAGAATATATATAAAACGCTTTGTAAATCTTAAAGCATTAAGTAAACTTCAGCTATTACTATTACCTGTTATTGCCATGACTATAATCAAATGGCGACAAACCACTGGCCTGGTTCTCAGTTTTACAAATCTCCTTTCTTTCTAAGGAAATATCGGTCCTCTCCACAAATACCCATCAGACTCCCTTCCAAGAAACATGCACTGGACACATCTCCTCTCTAGTTCCAGTTTGCTCTTTTGCCCTTAGAAAAAATTCTTAGTATTAGCAAAATAAAAAGATGATCCAGGGAGTGGATCCAAGATGGCAGCGCAAAGGCAAGGACTTGCCTCAGTTTTCCCAAATTCCCCTTCAAACAATTTTAAGTAACATCTCAAAATAAATTTTGGAATGGCAGAACCAATCAAAAGATGAAGTGAGTCAATCTTCCAACCCCCCACCAAAAAAACTTAGAAGGTCAGCTAGAAAGGTCTGTTGTGCCAAGATGAGAATGGAGCACAGTTCAGCAGAGGCAACTCACAGGAAAGCCAACAGTAGGCCTTTGGGGCAACTGAATCAGCAGCATGGCTACCGCAGCAATCAGCCCGCAGATGGTAAAGGGGTCAGACAACTGATCAGAATGTTACAGGGTCCCTCTGCTAGCACTGGGTGCAGGACTGTGTTATATTGCCCATACTTGGATCTGGGTTGTAGTCCCATGGTGAGGAGTACTACTAGCATACCAGAACTTATGGCAGCAGGGGAGTAGGGACCCTGATCACAGTTCCAGGGCAGAAAAAGTACTTATGGTTACTCACAGACCAGAACACAGTAGTAAACACGCCTCTTAGAGCATGCCACCTTGGAAGAACTGAAAATTTACAGGCCCTGAGAACTAGCTCTAAAAACAGTTGCACAAAAAAACCTGAAGCTTGTGACAGTGCCCCCTCCAGCCTGGGAGTAGAACCCAATCTTAGTATAAAACCAAAAAGTCAAGAAAAAGGCTAGAAAAATGAGCAAAACAACAAAAAGAATCTGACCATAAAAAGTTACTATGGTGACAGGGAAAATCAAAACACAAACACAGAAGAAGACAACAAAGCCAAAAGAGCTATATCTAAAGCATCAAAGAAAAATGTGAATTGGTCTCAGGACCATAAAGAATTCCTGGAGGGCCTCAAAAAGGATTTTAAAACTCAAGTAAGAGAGGTGGAGGAAAAAATGGGAAAAGAAATGACAGTAATGAAAGAAAATAATGAAAAAGGAGTCAACAGCTTGGTAAAGGAGGCACAAAAATACTGAAGAAACTAACACTTTAAAAAATTAAATTCAGGGCAGTTATGTGGCATAGTGAATAGAACACTGGTCCTAGCGTCAAGAGGACCTGAATTTAAATCCAACTTCTGACGCTTGACACACTGTGTGACTTTGGGCAAGTCACCTAATCCCAATTGCTTTGCCTTTCCCCCTCAAAAAAAAAATGAAATTTGTCTAATAGTAACAGAGGTACAAAAATCCACTGAAAAGAGAACTACTTCAAAAGCAGAACTGGCCACATGAAAAAAAGGTACAAAAAAATTCACTAAAGAAAAGAACTTTTTTAAATGTGGAATTAGCCAAATGAAAGAGGTACAAAAGCTCACTGAAGAAAATAATTCCTAAAAAATTAGAATTGGCGGGGGCGGAGCCAAGATGGCGGCGTAGAAGCAGCAACATATCGCAGCTCTCACATAGCCACCCCAAAATACCCATAAAACAGGACTCTAAACCAATCCTGGAACTCCAAAACACACACAAAGATACTTCCCACT
>CM053582.1:206047704-206065429 GCA_028627135.1 Pseudochirops cupreus
GGAAGGGATAATATCCAAATGGTGAAATTGTGAGGAGAGAGAGGATTAGATTGAGAGGAGACAGGGAGAGTCAAAATGGGGTTGAGCATGGAAGAGGCAAGAGAGAATTGTTACAATAGAGGGGGAAAAGAGGAAGGCAAAAGGGAAATCAACTACCTCACAAAGCCACTTATTCATTTATATTTTTTGGACAGTCTTTATAGTGAGGAAGTCCTTCCTTACATTGAGCTAAGAGTTACCTGCCTATAGTTTTTTACCTAGTCCAAGTTCTGTCCTTCGAAACAAGGAAAACTAATTTCCTTCGACTTGATTTAACTTACTACCACCTTTATAAACATTAGGAGATTTCAGTGTGGGTTTCCTTCTTGAGTTAAGGTCACTAACTATAGCAATTTGAATGAGAATGCTCTGTTACACTGAGGAGTTCTTTTTTTTTTCTGTAGGGGCAATGGGGTTAAGTGACTTGCCCAAGGTCACACGGCTACTAAGTGTTAAATGTTCAAGGGCACATTTGAACTCAGGTCCTCCTGACTCCAGGGCAGGTGCTCTCTTCACTGTACCACCTAACCGCCCCCCTCATTTTTCTATCTGTATTGGATGACTAATCCCCAGGTTAACGAGGCTTACAAACTCAGTACAGAAAACAAAACTATCTATCCTCAGGGAGGATCAAAGACATAGCCTTGGTCTCAGCATTATATCCAAATCAACAGGTCTAACTGATCCTGTAACGCACTGATGTTCAGTTCTAATCCTGAATTCTAATCTTGAGTATTCTAATAAACATTGTATGGTACAGCCTCAGAGCCTGAACTTTACTGTACTCCAGATGGATTTTTACAAATAGCCAAGAATCAAATGCACTGAAAAGTATAAAATTATTTATTGCCAACTGTTTAAAGTAGCATAAATTGGAAGCATTTATATAATAATTATGCACATCAAGGGCTCATTGATAGACTAATTCAATCAAGGTAAGATTTTTTTTAAAAAATCAGTTGTCCTTGTTTCAGGATTTCAGAAGAATGTTATTTCCCTCAGGCATCTTCCTGGCCTTCCCACAGTGTTCCCTTTCACTCATTTTATATTCATTCTGAATTCTGTCCTTACCAAGTCCATT
Source organism: Pseudochirops cupreus (assembly GCA_028627135.1). NCBI lineage: Eukaryota > Metazoa > Chordata > Mammalia > Diprotodontia > Pseudocheiridae > Pseudochirops > Pseudochirops cupreus. Next base: position 206,048,825 of record CM053582.1, read on the forward strand.
AAAATAGTCTCTCTCCTACATCAAGACACTAAGTAGGTTATACCCTATATTTACTACTGCTGGTCAGACTTCATTTTTTTATCTTTTAAGACAACGCTGAACTGATTCCCCAAAAGCTTTTGGTGGCAAAACATTAAGAGTCATAGCTGTAGATTAATCACAATACTATCAATTCACCTTTCCCCACTAAAACACACTAACAAGAAGACTGCCTTTATAAAAATATGCTTTGGAGTGTACAAATCATTCCATTCACGTATCTGGAATGTAGAGTGAACTGGGAAATTCATAACTAGAATGAACTGGCAAGTAAGTTTTATTGTTTTGGGTTTGTGGGTTTTTTTTTTAAAAAGTGTCTGAATAAAAAGACCAAGTTAATATGTTTAAATTCGAGCTCTTTTTTTTTTCCTAAGGGAGAAACCTCTGGCCTACACTCAAGCCTTCTCTCACTCTTACTTTGTTTAAACAGAGTCCTAACAAACTCAGCAAATTGAAAGAAAAAGAGCAGTGAGGAGTAAAAGGCCACTATAGAAGGTAGAATATCACCAGGGAAGTAAAAGTTTTAAGAAAGAGGAAACAAAGCAATTTATGGGGCTAACAGGAAGGTAGTTACCTACACTTCCAAAGGTTCTAGTTGTATCTTTTTTTTTTCAACTTAATCTAGTAATGGGTAATTGCATCCTTGAGACAAAATTAACATGTTCAGCATTTCTATAATAACTTGAGACAATATTTGTAAGGTGCTTAGAACAGTGTCTGGCATGTTGTAGGTTCTCATGCTTCCCCATCTAACACTATTCCGCACACAGCTGAACTTAAGTGGTTTGTGAATGAACAATGAAACTATTCTTGAATTGCCAGTGCTTAGGTTTTCCATGTGATTTAAGGAAAACATTTGATTCTAGTTAATTTTGCTGCAATAAAGTCAGCGGTAATTAACTTAAAAGGCAAGGAAAACATTTGATTCTAGTTAATTTTGCTGCAATAAAGTCAGCGGTAATTAACTTAAAAGGCAATCTCAAAATTATAGTTGATAGTCTTGCTACTATATTTCTAAATATTTGAGACATCAAGGAATTTTCAGAGTTAAAGAGACTACCTAACACCATCTAGTTTCCACAAGAAGCTCTTCTACAATATCCAAAAGGCATTATGCAGCTTCTTCATTCTTTTTTTTGGGGGGGAAGCTTTTTTTGGAGGGGGAAAGGCAGGGCAACTGGGGTTAAGTGACTTGCCCAAGGTCACAAGGCTAGTAAGTGTTAAGAGTCTGAGGCTAGATTTGAACTCCAGTCCTCCTGACTCCAGGGCCAGTGCCCTATTCACTGCATCACCTAGTCACCCCCAGCCTCTTCTTTCAAGGACTGGGAAGACCATACCTCATACAGAAGTCTGTCCTACTGTTTGGATAGTTCTGTTAGTTTTAAATCAAGACATGATGAAAGCAGGGAGAATTCTCCAAAGGAAAGCACCTGATATTCTAAAGAGTATTATTACCATAAGACATTTTTATTGCAGAAATGGGCTAAACCTCCATTTCCTAGGAAATCACATTTCAATCAAACACTTTATTCTCCAATTGTGCCAGTGAACTAAGTTGTTACAGTACATTTAGTTTACCTTTCAAAACCAGTGATTCCTAACATCTTGCATCTATGTGCCTGTGCCTTAGCAGCTTAGTGGACAATGGCTGGGCTTTTGCCTAATGTGTAGGTCAACAGACACCCTCCTGATGTCATTGGTCCTCTCTGAGAACCAAGGACAAACAAGGTCAACAGAATATCTCAGTCAGAAGGCAGTGGCTCTAACCTTTCAGCTATCTTAGAGAATGTTGCCTTACAGAACAAAATGAAGACACAGCTATCAGAAGTAGATTTTAAATGCAAAGACCAATCTTGCAGATGTTGAAACACTCTTCCTTTTCAGAGGACAGAGATTTGATTACAGAGGTACAATGTCTATCTGATCAGATACAGTTGTATATTTCTCTATTACAAGACTATGGAGGTGACAGGTTTTTGATCAATGACTATGATGTAAAAGACAAAGCATACACAAAGCATTTTTAAAAATAAAAGAAGTTGGGTGAAAGAAATGTTACTTTAGTGGAAGCCTAGGAAGTACATGAACAAAATATGTTACATGGCTGGGGGCCACACACCACCAAAATCGAAGGCTAGATCTCAGCTTTCAATTGGGCCTTTCCTGATCTAAGCTAAATTATTATCATGTCAAGTATAATACTAGTATTCAATGAATATTTAATAGTATTGATAAGGAGATGCTTTTATAACATGCTGGATAGTCTATAAAAGCACTCAAGGTGAGTGGTGAGCATCTCTTTAAATGTTAAAAACAATTGTCCTTCAAAAAATGTACCTTAAGCAGAAAGTTTAGACAATATCCAAGTGACTTGTGAGCAGTCATCCCAAGTCTGAAAGTGTGGTTAAAATTCCCAAAGAGCACTTCAGGGAAAAAGGCCCACATAATTTGCTTTCAACCAGCCACCAACATTTTTAAAGCACCTCAATAGATGCCAAAAGTTCAATTTCTGTTAAAAAAAAACAAAACAAAACAACAACAAACCTAACTAAAGAAATTAGGATCATTAGGTATTTAAAGCCAAAAAGGAACTTAGAGACCTAGTCCAAATTACTGTCGTTGTTGTTATTGTTGTTAACAGATAAAGAAACAAGTCCAGAGGGGCAAACTGACTTATGAAAGTTCCATAACAAACCCAGGCTTCTGACTCAAGTCTAATATTCTTTCCAATGCACTATGCTACCTCTCACTGGTTGGGGGAAAAATGAAAAGAAGTTATATTATTTTCCTCATTGTTCTTACCTTAGCCATCATTCACACAACTAACAAACATTTAGTAAGCACCTATACTACAGATGCTGTGATAGAAAGAAAAAAAAAAGACTTCCTTCCAGGAGCTTGCATTTGTTAGGAGAAAACAATACATACATTGAATAAGCATGTATAAAATAAAAGGTAATTTGGGGGGTGGAGTGGGAAGGCACTACAGCCAAGGGAAATCAAGAAAGACTTCTTGTAGAAAGTTGCACTTCAGCAATTTTTAAGGAAACAAGGGATTCTAAGAGGCAGAGAAAAGTAGAAAGGGCATTCTTAAGGGCACAGCCAGTGCAGAGACATTGCAAAGCCAGGTTGGGCAGTAAAAGGCCAATATCCCAGAAGAGGGGTAGAAGAGCTGGGGCCAGGTCGTAAAGGTCTCCAAAAGCCAAACAACATTTGATCCTAGAGACAATGAAGAGGTATTGGCCTTGAGCAACTACAAGAGTGAAGCAATCAGCTCTGCACTTAAGGAAGTCACTTTGACAGCTATCTGGATGGACTGAAGAGGGGAAAAACAAGGCAGAAAACCAATTAGGAGATTACTGTACTGGCCCAAGTAAAAGGTAATAAGATCCTGAACCAAGATGGTGGACATATGAGTGGGGCGAAAGGGACATTATGCAAGAGATGTTGCAGAGGTAGACATGTCAAGATCCAGCAGCTAATTGGAAATGTGAGTAAAGGAAAATGTGGAGCACAAGATGATATCAAGATTATGAATCTCAATAACTCAAAAGATGGTGGTATCCGTGACAGAAATAGGTAAGTTCACAAAGCGGGTAGTAGGTTTGAGCAGAAAAATTTCAGGTATGTAAAGCTTCAAACACTACTCGTAAATTAAGTTTGAAATGTCGAAAAAGCAGTTAGAGATGCACAACTAGACGTCAACAGAGAGACAAGGTAAGTGGACAGTTAACCAGCATGTACTGATTATATTTTGGGCATAGTAAATGGTGAGGATACAAAGAAAGGAAGATTAGGGCTGGACAGAGCAATCTGGGAGGTAACAGCACAGAGACAACGAAACCATAATCTAGAGAAGATAGAGAAGTATTCAGGACAGACCCCTGAGGCACACACAGTGTCGGGCACATGGATGACATGACAGTAAAGGACAACGAGAGGGAGAAGCCAAATAGGTAAGAGAAGAACCAAGAGAAAGCAGTGTCACAAAGTAAAAAGCATTTCCATGCTGCCGCAAGGTTAAGGAGCGTGGAGGTCCAAAAAAGCCGCTGGATCTGGGGATTAAGAGATTATCAGTGACTCCAGAGAGACCAGTTTCAGTGGAGTTCAGAGGCCAAAAGCCTGACTGCAAAAGGTTGAGAAGAGAGGAAGTGGAAGCAATGACATAGAGGACTTTTTAAATCTTTAAATGAATGGTTTAATAATCCACCACCATTTAGTCCAATCTGCTCTTCTAAGCAAAAGGATTTATTTAAATTACCTTGTGTTAATAATACTCCATAAAAATATATTTGTATATATGGTTTACCCCATTGGATACAAGCTCCTTGAGAGCAAGGACTACGGTATCATTTCTGGCTTTGGATCTTGAACGCCAAGTATGATGCCTGGCACATGGTAAGCTGAATGTGGGATTTCTGAAGTGTTTTTAATTTCAAATAATCCTGCATATTTGGCTAGGAATTCTAGCTAAAGGTCTACTTTATGTGTTATTAGACTTAATAATGAACAAAGGTACTAACAGCTACAACAACTAGTATTTATACAGCTCTTTCATTTTTGTGAAGTGCTTTACATATGTTAACTCATTTGATCCTCATAACAACCCTGTGCTATTATTATCCCCATTTTATAGATAAGGAAGCTGAGGCTGAGAATGGTTAAGTGACTTGCCCTGTGGTTACAGGAGTAATAAGTGTCAGTGATAGGTTTTGAACTCAGGTCTTTCATACTCTAAATCTAGTATTCTTACCCAAGGCCACCAAGCTGCCTAGATCTTAAATAGTTAATGTTAAAATAGGTTAAATGACTTGAATCTCAATTACCATCACTCTCATCAGGAATTATTCATTGGTTCATCAAGTAGTTACTTAACAGATTACTATAAGTAGTAGTGGTTTTTTTTTACCCTAATAAAACATGCACATGGCATATAAATTTAATTTTCAAATCCAGTTAGAGTAGCAAAAGGTTTTATAGGAAACTTAATGCAATCATGTGCTTTATATTGATCATTTCCCCCCATAAACAATCATTTCATTCACATTTTAATCATACCTTCAATGATAGCTGCCTATATTTCTTCATCATTATCTTTACTTGCATTCTACTTCCCATTCTTCTTTTGGCCTAAATTAAATATCTGTCTAACTTCATATGGTATGCCTCCCCCAATATTACTCCCAAGTCTATCCCCAACCACCACCACAAAAAAAAGCCTTTTTAGCTTTTAAAATACCAGGATGCTAATCACAAAGACAGACCACACAAGTAAGGGTCAAAGGGTGTTGTGACAGTCAAATTTGTGCTGATCCTCACAACTAACTAAAACTTAATCTTTGATGGTACAGCTAGGTAACACAGTGGATAGAGTGCAGACCTGTAATCAGGAAGACTCATCTTCCTGAGTTTGAAACTTACTAGCTGTATGACCCTGGGCAAGTCACTTAACCCTGTCTGCCTCAGTTTTCTATCTGTAAAATGAGCTAGAGAAGAAAATGGCAACCAATTCAAATCAAAATCTTTGCCAAGAAAACTCCAAAAGGGGTCATGAAGAATTGGACACAACTGGAAACAACTGAACAACAATCTTTAAAGATCAATATATCTTAATCCTCTTTTCACAAATTTACTAATACATTGGAGGAGGGGAGAATATACCAACTTACTTTGTAGACATTATGGGGATAGACTGAAGTGATAATAAAATTAAATGTGCTTTACCATTTAAAGGCCCTTTAAGTGGTAAATGCATAATTATACAGGGTATATCTACATTCTTGGTGCAGTTTTAAACTTAAAGCTTAAAAACAGCATGAAGACTTTTTGGATAATCTGCATATCTATAAAATATTTAGCATTTTATCTTTAGGAGTAGTCATTTCCCTGGATCAACCTGCACTACAACAAGTCTATGTAAGGAAGAAAAAAAAAGGTGTCAAGTACTAACAACCAGTGTGTACACTTACAGATGAGGTTTGGGGGTTTTACTTCTTTTTATTCTAAGAATTAAAATAGGGATCCTCAGTGTGTGACTATAGCATCTCCAAGACAACCAAACAGGTGATAAAAATGTGACATCCTATACATAATAACACACTTTTCAAAACTTTTTCCCACCTAGATTTGGCACAAATTACAGTTGATTATTTGATGCTAACCTGAGGTCCCTGGTTTTATACCAGGAAGCAGTAATATGGTTGGGCAACTCCTGGCTTTAAAGGGTTTCCCCTAAAGTTGTTGTTTCATTAACCAGATTGATCAGAAATGCTCATCAATACAAGTTTCTTGGATCACCACATTTTTACGGCTAATAAAGGCTGTCTATCACCTGAGGCATTATTCTCAACAGCCCAAAGCCACAAGGACAAAATAAAATGAACTTTCCTCCATGATTCAGCATAACACTGTAATTCAATAAAAAATACACACTCCTGTAAAATCAATGTCTATTTTTACATTGTCAGTGGTACACTATTACTAATAGCAACCTGCAAATGTACTATGAATAAACATTTCATAGAAGTAGCTGAGAAACTGTAAGGTTCTGAGTTGGTAAACTGGTTTCTGACTAAAACTATAGCTTACCTACCTTCACCCTCTCCAGTTTTTCATTTTGACAACATCGGGGTCCTGAGAAAATCATCTTAAATTGATGATGTCTTAAAATTAATATTCTGGCATAAAGCTACTAGTCCTCTTATTACAATATGTCTGCATGATGTCTAATTTATCTTTATGGCTCCATCTAAATGTTTCAGCTAGCAGATGCCCATTTAAGGGATCTCAAACGCATTATTGTTTGAAACATACTAATATTTCTACTTGAAAAGTAGTCTATATCCATGCAATTAGATGTCCAATCAACATAAAATCTATAACCATATTCAATATCCACACAATTCTTGCTCCACTTTAAGCTTAGAGGACCACAGTCCCAGATTCTGGATTATGTGGGATTAGAAAACTATTGAGCACACATTAAGCATCCGTTCAAAAAACAATTACTGCTCTTGTTACAGTTCTTATTCTTCATATCGGCCTTAAATCCCATATCCAAGACGACAGAGTGATCCATTCTTACCTATAGAACAGCATCTTCCCCATCTATGGGACATTTGAGCCATGGTGGTCGGGCTTTTATCCTGGCTATATGCAGAGCAGAGCTGCAGGAGTCTTTCAAAAGGATTAACAAAGCTAATTATGGTTGATGATCCCTATAATAATCTGGGAGAGTTATATTCTATGCTGAAAATAGCATCCTATTTGTTATTTGCCTAACAAAAAAAAAAGTGGTTTCTCCTCTGAGAAGGAGGGTGACCAAGACATCCAGCGTAATTGTAAAATATTCCACAAAAATAAACAAGCTGGGCTTCTAATCCTCACAGACCACATTTAACCTCATTCTCGGATTTAAGAGAGCAGGAAGTTTGTTAAGAAAAGATCAAGGAGGGTGGAACCAAGATGGCGGAGTAGAAGCACAAACTTGGCATGAGCTCCTGCTCCAATCACTTACAATACCTGTAAAAAAATTACTCTAAACAAACTTTAGAGCTACAGAACCCACAAAGTGACAGAGAGAAATAAATCTCCCGCTGAAGGAAGCCTGGCAGGTAGACAGCAACAGTCTATTGCACTGAGCTGAGAGCTGACCACAGTCCCCAGCGAGCTGCAGTTCAGGCCCCACGGTGGCCATGACCAGCAATAGCCAGAGCAGATTTCAGGAGCGTGGATCACCAGCAGGTGTAGTGGTTCCCAGAAGTCTCAACCCATAAACACCAAAAACAAAGTAAAAGGTCAGTGTGGTACTCTGTTGGAACCAAGGGAGACAGAAGAGCACAGTCTGGTCCCTGACTCTGGGTGAGAAGCAGGTGGAGGTGTGTTGTGGCTGCTTCCAGAGCTCCTGAACTGCAGATCATAGGAGGAACAAGCAACCATTCAGAGGGTAAACGTTCTTGTTTTAACCTGCTTGGATCTGGATCACAGTCTTGGGTGGTAGTCCTGGGGTATGTGACCAGCAAGACAGCGCTTGTGGGGACTGTAGAGAGGACGCTCACCAAATAGCTCTGGCAACTGAGAAAACCCCAGAAATTTGGGACAAAGCTCTCTCCATTCTGGAAGCAGAGTTCTACCATGGCAAAGAGCTCAAAAGTCAAGTAATTGGCAGGCAATATGAGCAAGCAGAGGAAGCACAAACAGACGATAGAATCCTTTTTGGGGGACAAAAAGGATCAAAGCATGGAGTGGGGGAAGACAGTGAAGTCAGAACTCCTGCATCAAAAGCCTCCAAGAAAAATATGAACTGGTTACAGGCCATGGAGGAACTCAAGAAGGATTCTGAAAATCAAGTAAGAGAAGTAGAGGAAAAACTGGGAAGAGAAATAAGTATGACGCAAGAAAATCATGAAAAGAGAGTCAACAGCCTGCTAAAAGAGATCCAAAAATAGACTGAAGAAAATAACACCTTAAAAAATAGACTCCCTCAAATGGCAAAAGAGACCCAAAAAGCCAATGAGGAGAAGAATGCTTAAAAACAGCGGTTCTCAACCTGTGGGTTATGTTCCAATTTGTAACAATGAAAATATATCCTGCATATCAAATGTTTACATTACAACTCATAACAGTAGCAAAATTACAGTTATGAAGTAGCAATGAAAATAATTTTGTGGTTGGGGGTCACCACAACATGAGGAACTATATTAAAGGGTCGCGGCATTAGGAAGGTTGAGAACCACTGCTCTAAAAAGCCAAATCTGCCAGATGGAAAAGAAATTTCAAAAACTCACTGAAGAGAATAACTCCTTCAAAATTAGACTGGAGCAACTGGAAGCTAATGACTTTATGAGAAATAAAGATACTATAAAATAGATCCAAACAAATGAAAAAACTGAAGGCAATGTGAAATATGTCACTGGAAAAACCACTGACCTGGAAAAGAGATCCAGGAGAGATCATTTAAAAATTATTGGACTACCTGAAAGCCATGAGCAAAAAAAAAAGAGCCTAGACACCATCTTTCAAGAAATTCTCAAGCAAAATTGCCCTGATATTCTAGAACCAGAGAGCAAAACAGAAATTGAAAAAATTCACCGATCGCCTCTTGAAAAAGATCCCAAAAAGAAAACTCCTGGGAATATTATAACCAAATTCCAGAGTTCCCAGGTCAAGGAGAGAATACTGTAAGTAGTCAGAAAGAAACAATTTGAGTATTATGGAAACACAATCAGGATAACATAAGACCTAAGAGCTTCTACATTAAGGCTTGGAATATGATATTGTGGAGATCAAAGGAGCTAGGACTAAAACCATGAATCACCTACCCAGCAAAACTGAGTATAATACTTCAGGGAAAAATATGGTCATTCAATGAAATAGAAGATTTTCAAGCATTCTTGATGAACAAACCAGAGCTGAACAAAAAACTTGACTTTCAAATACAAGAAGCAAAAGAAGTATGAGAACATAAACTGGAAAAAGAAATCATAAGGAACTTATTAAACTATTTATATTCCTACATGGAAAAATGATAATTGTAACTCATGAGACTTTTCTCAGTATAAGGATAGTTGAAGGGAATATGTGTGTGTGTGTGTGTGTGTGTGTGTGTACACACACATACACATATGTACGTATACGAGGGTATATGTGTATATAGATATATATGTGTGTGGTCATATGTATGTTTATGTATACATAGACAGAGGGTACAGGATGTTTTGAATATGAAGGTTATATATGAATATAAAAAATAAAATTAAGAGGTGAGAGAGAAATTTATTGGGAGGAGAAAGGGAGAGATAGATTAGGGTAAATTACCTCATATAAAAGAGGCAAGAGAAAACTGTTACAATGGAAGGGAGGAGCAGGAAGGTAAAAGAGAATGGGACAACCTTATTCTCATTGAATTTGGCTAAAGGAGGGAATAACCTACACACTCAACTGGGTAACTTACCCTACAGGAAAATTGGGGGGTACGGGATAAGAGAGGCGAGTATAGAAGGGAGGGCAGATTGGGGAGAGGGTAGTTAGAAGCAAACACTTTTGAAAAGGGATAGGGTCAAAGGAGAAAATAGAGTAAGTGGGGAGCAAGATAGAATGGAGGGAAATATAGTTAGTTTTTCACAATATAACTACTATGGAAATGATTTGGGTAACTACACATGTACAATCTATATTGAATTGCTTATCTTTCCAGTGGGTGCAGGTGAGGAAGGAGGAAGGGAAAAAAATCTGGAACTCAAAGTTTTAAAAACAAATGTTTAAAAAAAATTGTGTGTGTGTGTTTTTTTTTAATATGCAACTGTGAAATAAGAAATATAGGCATTGGGGTATAGAAATCCATCTTGCCCTACTAGAAAGTTAGGGGGGTGATGGGGGAGGATATAAGAGAGAACAGACTGAGGGAAGAGGTACTCAGTAGGCTTGCTATTTTGGGGTGGGGGTAGAGGAAAGATGGGGAGAAAAAAATTGTAACTCAAAATCTTGTGGAAAAGAATGTTGAATATTAAAAATAAATAAAATTTTTTTTAAAAAAAGAAAAAGACCAAGGCACAATTCTCAAATAGATCTACTCTAATCCAAGCCCCTAACTTTCTGACCCTCCAGAAGGAAGAAAGAAGAAGTTAAATAACTGAGTCCCTTTAAAGCAGGGGCTAAACAACCCAATAACTTGAACTAATCTTTCTATGGCATGGTTGCCTGTTCCCTTGACAACCTGGTCACTCAGTTACCTCTAACCATGCCCCAAATTGTAAACATCCTCTTGAAAATGTGACCCTTAAAACTGGGCATAATACTCCTGACATGGTCTAGCCAAGTCAGATAAACGTGTCCACACATTGCCTTCATCTACTTAATATAACCCCTGAACCCAGGGTGATAATTTGGAGAGAGAAACTGTAAGAACAGCTAATGACTATTCTCTCAATGCCTGCCCCCACCTCCAACCCCTCCATGGTGGTATGAGGCAGTATATGCCAAAACCAGGAACAAAGCCATGTGATAAGTTCAAAGGAAAGAGATATAGATACTGGTGTCCAGGACTGACTTTCTCTTCCTTCCACTGACCTTGAGATCTAGACTGGCTAATCACCCTACAGGACAGTAGCAGCTGAATCTGGGACCAGAACTTCCAGGCTGCCAGGCAGGCCATGGAAAAAATCAGCAGTAAATGCCATAAAACCAACTCCTAGGCTTCCATGAGCCAGGACTGCTGCTGTGGCTGTATCCAGAGACTCAAGCAGCCACACACTTTAGCTGCAGAAGTCATCTAGAATTCTAGATCAATCTCAAGTCATGAAAGCAGTTAATATGATTCTGAAGAAGCTGATGAGAAAAAGGAAGTCAGTTTCTCTCAATGCTCTCCCCTAATACAGTCTATGATTGAGAAGTGGGACATCTGGACAAATAAACACCTCCCCTGTATTCCTTTTCCATTATCTATGCAGGTATGTGGCTTGACAATTTCCCAGGTACTCCTGGAGAATTTGGAGGACAAGCAAGAGAAGATTTGGGGAGATGGCTAGAGGCACAAGGATCCATGTATGAGTGTTTAACTTTTTACTCCTATTTCTGCTATGTTCAATCAACTACAGAGCCACAAATGGAGTGTTGGAGCCTTGGTTACATAACCATAAAGAAGAAAACTCAGGTATGACTTAGGGGCTCTCAGACTACTTATAGACTATGTATTGTTCTTATTCAATAGTTTTCAGTAGTATCTGACTCTTTGTGACCCCATTTAGGGTTTTCTTGGCAGAGATACTGGAATGGTTTCCCATTTCCTTTATTAGCTCACTTTACAGATGAGGAAACTAAGGCAAATAGGGTTAAGGGATTTGCCCAGAATCATATAGCTACTAAGTGTCCGAAGTCAGATTTGAATTCAGGAAGATGAGTCTTCCTGATTCTAGGCCTGGCACTCTATCCACTGAGCCACTTAGCTGCCCAGATTCTATATTTCTGATATGTTAAGTAACATCTATTTCATTCCTAGAGACTAGATTATGACCCTAGCCAGACAGCACGGCCATTTGAAGCCAAAGTTGGTGAGGGATGAAGGGGGGAATGAAGGTGGAGTGTTTCAGCTATCTTGAGAGTACCCTCTGGTGGACAGCTGAGATACCATAGGTGTTTGAAAGGCTGTCCGACATAAATGTGGAACTGTAGCTACCAGGCTGGTGGCTCAATGAGAACACCACTTAGCAAGCAAGCCAGATATTGTACACTGTCACAGGACAATTAATACAGTGATAACCCTTTCTGGAGGCTTAAGACAAGTAACACATAAACCAATTTGGACTGCTTACCCTTGGGGGTGCCCCTAGTAATTATAAGTACCACTCTTCCGGGTCTAAATCAAATTTATTCTATGAAATAGGTCACTTTTTGCCATCTAGTCTACAAGTATATCATTAGAGACTGTCAAATGTCCTGCGGAAATTCAGGTAGTCTATGTTCAAAACAATTCAAAGATCTACCATTCTAGCGAACATCAAAAAACTGCAGAAGCTTAGTCAAGAATAATGCTTTTAATTTGATCTAGAACCAGCATGGGGAAGCTGGGGATATTCTCCAAGGAACCCACATCAAGGAGGAATACTTCTTCCACATATGTCTTCTACAACATACCAATTATGTGACTATGCCTATTCTTCACCTTGCTCCCAGGGCTGCCCTTCTCCATCATGGTCCCATGGCTTCGTGTCCCTCACTTCACCATGGGTGAACACACAATGCCCATCTTAAGGACTTACACCATGTTAAGAAATATATGATCATGGTTTACTTAGAAAACCTTAGAGAGTCAACTAAAAAACTAACTGAAACAATTAACAACTCCAGCAAAGATGTAGGATGTAAAATAAACCCACAGAAATCATCAATGTCTCCATAAATTGCCAACAAAATCCATCAGAAAGAGACAGAAAAATGCCATTTAAAATAACTACAAATGCAAAATAAACCTCATTAATAGCCCATTCTTCACCCAAACTTTCTTATTTTTATCCAGGGTATCACCTTTTCCCCCAGTATTCTTGCTTCATAACCTGAGTGTTACCCTTGATGTCTCAATCTACTTTACATATCCATTCAATTGGAAATCTTGTCAATTCTACCTCCATAAAATCTCTCACATCCAAGCCTTTCTCTCGATTCATCTAGCCACCATCTCAGGTGAGGCCCTTACCACCTCTCACCTCATAGCAATGGCTTCCTCATTGGTCTTCCTGCCTCAAGTCTCTTCCCACAGCTGTTAATCATTTTCCTTAAGTCATACCTGACTATTTGACTCCCCTATTCAACCAACTCCAGGGGCTTGCTCTTTCTTACCTTAAAGATCAAATATAAATTCCTCTGTTTGGCTTTTAAAGTCCTTCAAAAGCTGGCCTCAACCTATCTTTCCATTCTTGTTATTCAACTATTCCCCATCTCATACTCTAAAATTCAGCCAAACTAAATTACTGTTTTTAACACTTAGCCCATTTCAGTCAGTGCCTTTACACTGGTTATCTCAGAGAGCTAGAATGCAATGCATCCTCTCCTCCAATTCACTGAATTCAGCACTTCATTCAAAACTCAGTTCAAAAACTACCTTCTCTGCAAAGTACCAGGGTTCCTTATCTTGCATTTGTATTCATTTCACACATTTATGTAAGTACATCTACTTCTCCTAATAGAATGAAAGCTGTTTCAGAAGAGGGACTCTTTTTGTCTGTGCGCTCAGCACCTGGTAATGTTTGTTGATTGATTCATGACTCTTTGCTTCCCTTCATCACCCCCACATCCAATCAGTCACCAATTCTATCTTTAGAAACTCTTTCACACCAGTCCCCTTCTCTCAACATCACCCTTCACCTAGACTATTTCAATATCCTCCTAACTGATCTCCCTGCATCCAGTTTCTCCTTTTCTCTAATCTAATCCACCCTCTAAACAACTAGCACACTGATATTCCTGAAATACAGATCTAACCATATAACTCTCCTGATCATGAAGATTCTGTAACTTCCTGCTGCCTCAAAGAAAAGCTAGAAATTCCTTGTATTGTATTTGAAATACTTCATAATCTGGCTTCAACATATTTTTCTAGCCAGATTACTGCCCTCTATGCACTCTGCATTTTTGGCAAACAGCCCTACTTGTTTTCTGCATAAGACATTCTATCTCCAATCTCAAGGCCTTTATGTAGGCTGTTTCCAGGCCTGAAATGTTCTCCTTCCTCCCTTCTACCTTGTAAAGTCCCTAGGTAATTTCAAAGCCTAGCTCAGGTGCCACCTTCTACAGGGAGCCTCCCCTAACCCCTACTATTTTGTTAGGGCTCCCTCCACCCTTTAAAATTAATTACTTTGCATTACTTATCAGTATACAAGTTTTATGCCCTACCCTGCTCCCCATCAGAATGCATGCTCCTTGAGACTAGGTACCTTCTTACTTTTTTCTTTGTGTCCTTAGTGATAAGCATGGTACCTGGGAAATCATGCTTGCTGAAACTGTTACCCTTCCCCTTACAATCACTGCCTTCCAAGATTCCCAAAACATTTATTTCAACCATTTCAGAATAGCAATTCCCTTCACCATTTCTTCTGCCACATATGAAATTAGCTGGAAAGTAAGGCAGGAACTTAGTGGCTGTTCTCCTTTTGGCAAAATCTTGTAACAGATTCCTGAAGGTATGAAGCCCTCCCCCCCTCCCCAAGCACAAGTATATGCTGCTCCTGTGCCAGCTCTCTCCTTTCTGTAAAGAATTCATCCGTTCTCTCTAACTGGCCTGGTAGTCTATGCCAACACACTTTTACCACAGTACTGTTTCTGTTTTACACCTTCAAGTTCTAAATAAGGTATATTTACATTATGTACAAGGCTATTCCACTATCTCTTTTATTTGCATTTTTCCCCTTCTTTATGAAGTATCTTTCTATTTCCACATCCCAGCTGTGGGTTACATTGTACTTAATTTAGGTCATACCCATGAGGTCATCTTTATCTTCTTGCTTTAGCTCTCTAGTTCATTCTGTTTATTACTCATCCCCTGCAGATTGAAACATGGGCATCTAAAACTATGGGCATCATTTTTGCTCTTCTTTCTAGTTATTTTCTCCTATGAATTACTGAGCACTTCCATGGTATCTGCTTTAAAATCCATAACTGGGTACTTTATTCTCTTCCCAAGTTAAGGCCATGCTGGAGTTTATCCTCCAGATAAGCACATTCATCCTATCCCTCATTAAATGTACTTTATTCTAGGCCAAAGCCCATTACCCCTGTATTTTAAACCATAGTTTAGTTATTTAAGTGTCTTCAGCAGCTACTCACTTTCCACAAGCTATTTTCTTTTCTCAAGCCCCAATCAAAAATTGGCAACAGCCACAAAATCTCTGTGGCCCCAAGTCTTAAACTTCTTGTCTAGTTCTCTAGAATACCTGGATTCTTTTCCCAAGTTACTTCATTTATTTTCACATCTGATCACATCATACCCTTAATCAAAAATCTCCATTAGCCCTTTATTGGTTCTAGGGTCAATACAAAAACTCCTCTGTTTGGTGTTTAAAATTTTTCACATTTTGATTCTAGTCTGCCTACTCAGGCTCAGGGCACATTTTTCCCCTTCAAAAACTTTATATTCTAGTCAAAAGGGTTTATTTCCCATTGCCTATAAAGAATTTGCTCTCTCCCCTCTCTGTGCCTTCACACAAGTTGTCCCCCACACCCAAAATACATTTCTTCCTCACTTCTACCTCTTGAAATTCTGAGCTTCCTCCAAGGTTCAGATCAGATACTACCTCCAATATGAAGTATATCCTGACCCTCCCAATTCCTGGTACACACTTCAAATACTTTGTATATTTTTTAATTTATTTATCTGCCTACATAATGTTTATCCCCCCAAGGAGAAATTAAGTTCCTTGAGAAAAGATGGGGTTTTTTTCCCATTTTTTTGTATCACCAGTGCCTAATACAGAGCCAGACACATAGGAAATACTTAATAAATGTTTGTTAAATAAATGGCTCATTACTATATTGGTGCTAAATTTAATGTAGCTATCCAATCAGCGTGGTGCTACTGCCATTCAGAACTCCCAAACTCCAATAATGGACTAGCCTCAGTATCCCTGGAAGCTGGGATTACAGGCGTATGCCACCATGTCTGGCTAGACCCAGATTCTACAGTATGAGACTCATACCTGGTTTTTCCAGAGCAAACATTCAAGCAATCCTTCTTCATATTTTTCTACATTCTAACTTTTTGACCCAAGTACAGATTTGCTCCCCAAATTCTGGTTTTTGTTTTTCCACTTTCTTCCTGGATTCTTTATTCTATCCTGCTGAAAAAACCAAAACAAAACCAAAAAACTCTGTCCTCCCTGATAAGCCAGATAGTACTTTTCCCATCTCATCTAGCAGGGAAAACAGTCTGCATGTCATGTATACAATTGTTGGCTGTTGTATCAGCAAGCACCCTAGCATACCTAGGGCGGCTACTAGCACAGGTTGTTAGATCTGCTTTTCTAAAGGAAAGCAACTCAAAGTGGGTTAACAATCTTACTTTAATCAATCAAATACCAT
>CM053582.1:206065929-206122742 GCA_028627135.1 Pseudochirops cupreus
CCTGTCCCTTCTTCCTATCCTGCCCCCCCCATCCACTCTCCACCCTGTCCCTCCCCCTCTACAGAAATGTATAACACTATTCCTATACAATTAACTGCCACTCCTCAGTAAAGGTGCTCTCCTCAGCATGTTTTCATGGAACTAATTAATGTAACATTGTACAGAATCAGGAGTGAGGAGACCTGGGTTCTAGGCTTAGTCCTGACACATAACTATAAGTTACTTCTTCTCTCTAGGCCTCAGTCTCCTTGTCTGGAAAAGGAAGAGGTAGTTGGAGTCAATGATCTTCAAGATTCCTTCCGGCTCCAAGGGCTTATTATGATTCTAAAGCTTTTGGTGGGTCTACTGGAGGCCTGCACAACCTGCAGTTTGCCAACACCTGCACCTGCCACATGCCAAAGGATTTTCTGTGGCCCTAAAAAATGTAAAGGAAAACATCACAAAATCCTTTGGCATGCCTGCGGGCTGTAAATGCGTGGGGGCACAGGTTGCGAAGGCCTGGTCTATTGGAACATTTACCAAGTTAAATTTAAGTTAAAAAATATTCAAGGATAAAATGTTTTAAACAAATCTTGGCACAAAAATATAAAAAAGACTAAAATAGAATGTCAATAACATTAACAAAGCTAATTTAACTGTATAATTTTAGAACTGGGCACGTCCTCAGAAGTCATTTAGTCATTGCACCATAAGAAATAATTAAAGATGATATCAAAGAATCATGGATAGCAAGAAATGCAGCAGCCGGAAATGAGCAGAACCAGGAGAACAATTTATACACGGGCAACGTTGTGAGGAAAAACAACTTTTGAAGGACTTAAGAAGTACAATCACCTCAATGACCAACCACAAGTCCAGAGGCTCTATGATGAAGCATGTTACTCACCTCTTGATAGAGAAGTGACAGAAATAAGGTACAGACATTTTTTTGGGCATGGCCACCACATGGATTCATTTGGTTTAAACCGCTTGTTTGTTATAAGGTCTTCCCTCCCCCCCCCCCCCATTTCATTGGAAAGAGTTTGGAGGGGTGGGGTTAACAAAAGTGATCCTTCCCAATCCCTAGCTCCCCCTCCAAAAAAAAAGGGTATCATAACTTTTAAAAACATACAGAAGAGGGGCAGCTAGGTGGCACAGTGAATAGAGCACTGGCCCTGGACACAGGAAGACCTGAGTTCAAATCCAGCCTCAGACACTTGGCACACTTACTAGCATACACATTATATATGTGGTTAAAAGGAAGCAGACAAGCAAAGCAGTTTTGAAAGTAATGTATTAGATGTTTGCATTTCAAACTGAAATGCAGATTCACCTTTTTATATACAATCATCCTGTGTTCCGTTATGCATGGAAACACTTTTTTGCTGTTTAAGTTCACATTTTTAAAATAGAATTTAAAAAGATATTATCTAGTCCAACTCATTTATCTCAAAGTCAAATTCTCTCTACAACATTCCTGATAAGTCTGGCTTCTCTCTGAGCACCTCTAGTAAAAAGGAAGTATAGCCTAATGTGTTTTCAGGCTGCTTTAAGTGTCCAGAAGTCCCTTTTATTAAGCTAAAATGTATTTCCTTTCACCTTTCCTATTAATCCTAGTTCTGTTCTTCGTAAAGATAAAGAACAAGTAAAATATTCCTTCCACATAACAGCCCTTCAAATATTAGAAGGCAAAGTTCATATTCCATTCATTTTTCCTTCTCCCCCAAGATTTCTCTCCTCCAGGTGCTTTAACCAAGGCTCACACATAAACAAAATACAACACATGTGAAGGAGATATTAATATATATATAGAAAAGGAAAAGCACAATTGGGCCTTAAGTATCAAGAGATAAATTTCAGTGAAAGCGTAAGACTGAACTGAGGGCAAGCAGGACAGTGAAGGGCATCCAGATTATTTAATCAGCAAGTACTTATTAAGCACATAGTTTGTGCCAGTCACAAGTTAAGTCCTAGGAACATAGAGACAAAAATGAAATCATCCCTACCCTTAAGGGCTTACATTCTATTAAAGGAAACAAATGAGATACAGGGAGATACCTGGTACACTGGATAAAGCTCCCAACTTGGAGTAAGGAAGACCCAAATTCAAATACAGATTCAGACACTTGCAAGCTGTGTGACCTTGGTTAAGTCAATTGACATTTTGTTGGCTTCAGTTTCCTCATCTGTAAACTGGGGACAATAATGGCACCTACCTCCCAGGGTTATTGTGAGGATCAAATGAGAGGATATTTGTAAAGCACTTAGCACAGTACATATAAATATTGGATATTTTATTATAATTATCAATGTTATTATTCCAATAGGGAACTTTCAGATGAGGAAGCAACCTCTATTAGTATGGGTTGGCAACCTCTCTACAAACTGTAATCTTGAGAGTGGCCTAGAATACACAGCCAGTGTTCATCAGTCAGGACTTAAATCCAGATCTGCCTGGCTATGAGTTTGGCTCTCTACCCATGACCCTACCACACTGCCTCTTTGTATTTAGTCCTAGGGGAAAAAAAAGAGCCACAAGAGTTTACTAAACAGGGTGGAGACATCACCAGAACTGTGCTTTTGTAAAAGCCCTTTGGCAGTGTGGAGAGGAAGGGTGCCCCATCAGATGAAGGAAGTAGGGTCATTTAGTCTGAAGGAGATAAGATTTAAGGGAAACATAATAGCTATCATTTAATTATTTTAAGGGCTATCTTAGGAAAGAGGATTTAGAGTTCCACCTGAAGCAGTGAGGTGGAAGCAGATAGAGCCCTGGGCCTGGAGTCAAGAAGAGCCTTAGGCACTTTATTACCTGTGTGACCCAGGGAAAAACAACCAAATTCTGTTTGCCTCAGTTCCCTCATCTGGGGATAAAAATAGGGCTGTTGTGAGGATCAAATGAAAGAGCAATTTTACAGCACTTAGCACAGTGCTGCTATAAATTGAGACAACATTTATAAAGTCCTTAGTGCAATGCCTGGCACATAGTAGGTGCTACACAGATACGGGATGTTATTACAAAACGAGATAATATTTGTAAAGTGCTTAGCACATCTGGAGTTGTTCAGTCGTGTCTGACTCTGTGAACCACAGCATACCAATGCGGTCCATGGAGTTTTCTTGGCAAAGATACTGGAGTGGCTTACCATTACCTTCTCCAATTAAGGATGAAGGCAAAAAAGAGGTTAAGTGACTTGCACAGGGTCACACATCTGGTCTAAGTCCAAGGCCGGATTTGGGCTCACATCTCCCTGACTGCAGCACTCCATCCGCTGAGCCACCTAGCTGCCCCTGTCACACTTGTAGGTACTATACAAGTGCCTGGGTGTTTTGTTTTGCTTTTGCAAATTGGCATATCTGTAAAGCACTTAGCATAGTGCCTGGCACACAGTTAGCATAATATAAATTTTACTAGTATTAATAACAACAGGCCTACCCACAAGTGCCATGGGATCCTCTTCCTCCTGCTAGGGAAGTCCACAGGCAAAGATGAGATAACCACTCAGGGGATAAACTGCAGAGCACATTCTAGTTCTGATATGGCTTTGGGGTGGCCTCCAAGGTCCCTTCCAACTCTACAATTCTGCTCTCCACAAAATCATTTCCATGAAGTTGGGGCACTTCTACCAAAAACAAGCAGTCATCAAAAAAAAGAAAAAAGAAAAAAATCAAAGAGGGGCAGCTAGGTGGTGCAGTGAATAGAGCACTGGCCCTGGAGTCAGGAGGACCTGAGTTCAAATTCCGCCTCAGACACTTAACGCTTACCAGCCGTGTGACCTTGGGCAAGTCACTTAATCCCAGTTACCCTACAAAAAACTTTAAAAAAAAAAAGGAACAAAAACAAGCAGTCATCACCATCGACCTTTTTTGGAGATATTTGTGCCGGGGTCTCATCTAATGGATCCTGAGAACACAGCACTTTCAACAGGGCACGTGCTTCTAAAAGATCTTCGTCCTATTAAACTTAATTGGGGGGGGGGGGGGAGTCCTCTAACACTTAGGGAGGGGTTTCCATATCACATTTTGTTCTATCTACGGGTGGATTGTGAATTTCAAAGGTTTCGAGGTTTCTGACACATGCTCCCTAAGTCCATTCCAAGGGGACACCGGAGCACCCCATTCTAGCCTCTAGAAGCCTGGTCAAAAGAGGGCTCTCACGCCCAGGCCCAAGGCCCCTCCTCAGGGCGCAGCCAAGCAGGCTGGGGCGGGTGGGGAGGGGATAAGGGGGGGCACGCGGCCTGGCGGCCCGGGAGTGAGGGGGGCAGGCAGCTGCAGGAGCCCTCGGGGGCTGTTCCCGAGGATACTCACTGACACAGAAGGAGGAGTGGGAGCCCCGGCACTTGTGGTGGTAGGTGTCTTCGTTTTTGCCCCATTTCCAGAAAGAGGTGGTTCGCTTGCAAAGCCTGCACTTGTGCCCCGCCAGGGACCCCCGCTGCTGCTCCATCTTCCCAGCCTCTAGGCCCTGTGACCTCAGGATGTGTTTCTTCCCCTCCCCCTCCCCCCCTGCCTAGGGCAAAGGTCAGAGGTTCTACCCTGCCCTCAGGCACTTCCTCCAAGGCAGGGGAATCTGAGCCTGTGGCGCCCCCTGGGGCTGGCTCTGATAGCTGCTGCTTCTGGGGTCACACTGGTGGGGGGGCTTGGGAGCAGGGGCGACTGGCCACGGCCCCATCAGGCACGTAGCCACCTTCCTCTGCAAGGCCACGCCTACCACTCCAAGTCGTAGCCAAAGGTCCTAGGAGGTGGGCACACAGACACTTTTCAAAGGGGTCTTCCTGGAAGACCTCTGCCCATAGATGCCACATGGCATGGCCACGCCTTCCTGCCCTTCCTTGGTGGGTTTTCCCCCCTTGATAAAAGAAAGTGCGCAGAATTACCATGGCTGTAATGGGCGAATAGGCAGAACTACTTGTTACAACAGTCCATAGCCTGTGTTCCTGAGCCAGAAACCGTTATGGGAGCTCTGGCCTCAGAGAGGCTAAAAGGGGCTATTTCCCAGCCAGCTCCTTTCAGACCTCAGGGCACTGTGAGCAAAGGACACGCTGAAAACTAGGAGTGGCTTTAGAGGTCCTCAGGCCGCCCCTGGCTTGCAAGCAGAGATCACAGAACCGGAACTGGAGTCCTGGTTCTGCCCTTCCCTATACTTCTGACCTTGAACAGATGTCCTCCTCTGTGAACTAGAGAGGATGGAATAAATGTCCTCCAATGTCCTTTCTAAGTCTAGACCTGTGCCAATGCGAAGATCCTCCGAGCAGGATCACAGAGATGGATTCCTTTGCATTTCTGAGTTGTTTAGAGATGGCCCTAGAAATAGCCTAGTCTCTGTGGAGGTACCATTGATCTAAAAGCCAGAGAAGGCTGCTTAGGGTGCTTTGGGGGGCCAAAAGCAAAAAGGCTCTGCGACATCAGATTCTGAATAAAGTAATCCTTGAGGGACAGGATGGTGTGGGAGAAAGAACAAATTATTTAGAGTCAGAGGACTAGAGTTCAAATTCCACCTCCTATACTTTATTACACTAATACCTATTTGACCTTAGACATGTCCCACTCTTGGTCCCAGTTTCTTTGTCCATTAAATAAGTGTCATATTAGATATCTTCTAATGTTTCTTCCAGTTCTAAAATTATGATTTTCTGAACCCATGGTTTGTACTTTACCATTTATTTTGTACAGCAGACCTAGCTTCCTTCCAGTGATAGCATGGTTTAATATATATCTATATCTATCTATCTATATATATATCTATATATATATATATATCCATCATTACTAAACACTACCTGCTGACCTCCTAGTCCTAATGCAGACCAGGCCTACTAAATGATGTCTACTAAAGCTCTACCCACACAAAAACTCAATTAACTTAAAATTCTGGAATGAAAACCAAAAATATTCAGCTCATATTCCACCAAGGAATAATTTACATTAAAAGCAAGAAACCCATGGTTTTATTTGCATTTCAAAGAAAAAAAATTAATTGGGTTGCTGTTGTTATTAGTGCTTAGTTATATTATTCCTAGTAGAAATAAAAACTTTTATTGAAACTAGATCTTTGATAAAGTTCACTCAGAAATAATTAGTAAACAGACATACTGTCCAAGGAAAACATATCTAATTACCAAGTTTGGGTCCTTTCTGTGTACCAAAGTTACACTGCCCTCACAAATAAAATCAGATTAATCACAGTCATTAGATATATTATATTCTCATTTTTCATTCAACAGATATTTATTAAACAGTTATTAGATACAAAACACTGTAGGATACAGAGGTAAATAAGTCAAGTCTGCCTTCATGGAGCTTATAATCTACTGGATGAAATAAAACTAGACATCTTTATTTTTGCTGCCTAGTACTAGACTCAAGAACTAAAGGTCAATCAATAAGGTCAATCAATCAATAAGGCTATAGAATGCTTCAAAAATAGGTACATCTCTATACCAGCCACAGGATTTGCTAGCAATTTTACAAAGGGAGTTCCTTTGTCTTTACCTTCATCCTTTATCATCCCTTGTTAGCCAGGTAAATGTGATCTCATGAACCAAAAAAAAAAAAAAGCAAACTTGATCTTAGGTTTAATGAAGAGAATTGTAGTGTCCAGAATGAGGAAGTGCCTATGTGCTCTGGGGTCTGCACTCCTCAGATCACACCTATAGCATCATGTTCAATTGTGGGAATCAAATTTTAGAGAGGATGTTGAAAAGCATCCAAAGCTATCTGAGATTATGTCACATAGAAGACTCAGTGAAGGAACTGGTTTGTTTAATCTGAAGAAAAGAATTGAGGAGGGGAAAAAGACATATAGAATACAATAGCTGTATCTTCAAATATTTCAACAGGCATAGAAGGAAAAAAGGCATGCTCCTGAATGGGAAAAAAAATCAAGAATAACTGGAGAAATTTGCAATAAGGCAGATTTACATTTGGTTTGGTGGAAGGGGCTCCTAACAATTAACCAAAAGTTAATTTATGGGAGTTAACCAAAAGTTGGATTTATGGGAGATCTGGTAGGGACTGGATATTTATCTGGAAGGCTATAGATAGAACTGTTCAAATATAGGTTAAATTAAATGGCTCCTTCCTATGACAAGATTCTGTAATATCTTTTTCTCCCCTTCCCTTGTGTTTTCTATCCAGTCTTACTATTACCAGCTAGATTGAGGCTAAAGATCCAAAACATCAACCAGTTTTGAAATGTTATACAAATGGAATTGAGGAAAGCTATAACACAACTTTCTTTGGACTCTTTAAGTACCACCAGTCCACATGGAATAACTGAACACCCAGACAGGGTCTAGAAAGCAATTTTTCTACTGACATAAATAAAAAATATGAGCCTTTAGGGAGAAGGGGGGAATGTAAACTCTGGAAAAACACACAAAGTAATAAAGAAATTTCTACTAAAACAGTACCCTAGAATAACCACAAAATTAATTATTTTTACACTTACTACAACAGCTTAAGCCACTGAAAAAGAAAAGTAGCTTTGCCTTCCAGTTCCATGGACTTCATTCAATTTCTCTCAAGCCCCCTTCCTTCCCAATATTTTGAGGCACAGAAACATTCAGAAAAAGTTTGCATGTTGCAAGGTGCTGCTTCTTGGCATTTCATGGAGAGGAAACTGGCTTTTAAACTGAACAGTATGATGTGGGCTGAAGACAGGAAGAGATCCAGACAAAAGGCAGAGGCAAAATGCCAATTCCAAATACAGCAAGAGATGAACAAAGAGTAAGCAGCTTATTAAATAATTGTGCATGAGGTCATAGAGAAACATTTATGGACTCTGCTGAGGGGACCTGAACGTTAGAGTGACTGAATCTTTAAATAACTTACACCAGACCAGTTTCCTGATTTTTTCAAGGCCATGCAGAACCTTGATATACCCTTCCAAGGTGATCATGTTTGGGGAAAATGAGAGTGAGTGATCATGATGTAGCCAAACCAAGACTCAATTTGGAGTCAGAACTAAGCTATGATCTTGGCTTTGCTGCTGACCATGTCACTCCGAGTATGTCAGAGGCAGCCAGGTAGGGCAATAAATAAGGAGATGTATCTGGAGTCAGGAAGACTCAAATTCAAATCCAGCCTCAGATGCTTCTTAGTTGTGTAAGGGAAAGGAGAAGCAGAAGGAAGGAACAAGCATGTATTAAGCATCTATTATATGAAGTGCTTGACAAATACTATCTCATTTGATCCTCACAACAATCCTATAAGGGTGGATGCTATTATTATCACACATTATACAATTGAGGAAACTGAGGCAGATTGGGGTTAAGTGACTTGCTCAGGGTCATGCAGCTAGTAAATATCTGAGACCAAATTTGACCGTAGCCCTTCTGGATTTCTGGCCCAGTGCTCTATCTACCATGTAACACTGGACAAGACAGTTAATCTGTCCACCTCAGTTTCTTTACCTATAAAACGGGGATAATAACAGCATCTACTTCCCAGGGTTGTTGTGAGGATCAAATGAGATTATATTTATAAAGTGTTGAAAGTGATTAAACCTTAAAGTGCTAAATAAATTCTAGCTATGCCGGTGGGGATAGTGTCACTCCTCCAGGCTGTTTGTTTCTACATCTGTAAAACTGGGATAACTGTACTACCAACCCCACAGGCCTACTGTGACCAAAGTGAGTTTTATGTTTAAAATCATAAATATGAATAATATGAAGCCTGGGCTGGAACCATTAGAGCTTTAACAGTTTCTTTGGAAAAACCTCAAAGATTTTAACTCAGATAGAAAAAGCTGGTTATGAAGAATCTACATTAAATTACAAGTCCATTAGCATCTTAGATTTAGAGCTGGAAAGGATCTTACAGGCCACTGAGTACAATTCTCTCATTTTACAGATGAGAAAATTGATACTGGCTAAGTGACTTGCCCAAGGTCACACAGCTAGTATCTAAGGCAGGGTTTGAAACAAGATATTGTTAACTCAAGTCCAGAGTCCTATTGGGTTAAATTGTGCAGTGGGTAGAGTATAGGAAAAAATGAGTTCAAATCGAGCCTCAGACAATTACTAGCTGTGAAACCCTGGGCAAGTCATTTATTTTCTGCCTTTCTCAGTTTCCTCATCTGGAAAATGGGAATAATAATAGCACCTACTACCCAGACTTTTTGTGAGGATCAAATGAAGTAAGTGCTTATTCTATTCTCTTTCCTCTACTATGTCAAGCACATTCATCATTTAAGGGAATGAAGTCTCTCTCTCATCAGATCAGGCCATGTTTGTGATTGTTTGGATAAGTCCAAGGGTGCTACTTGAGGTTAAAAGGATATGTGACTTGCTCAAGGCAATAGTGTCACATTGAGGATCTTGTCTCTAAAACACAGACACAACACAGAGCTATCTTATATTCTACACTGTCTCTGCTAATAACCACAGAGTAAGAGATTAGGTTCACATTAGGTGGACTAGCGGGGTGGCCCTTATAGGATGACCCATGAATGAGAATTGCACAGGAGACACAAACGAGGTTGTCTTCTACACCATGAGAGGGGATTCTACCATCAACAATATCACAAACCCAACTGAGATACTGAAGTTCTAACTTGGACAAAGTGTGAGCATAGTATTTTTCTTTTTGCTTCCTTTTTATTCAATATTGTATGCAGAAATTTGATGGTTCATTTCCACTACTGATTATCAAGCTGTTGATGTAAGTGCGACACATTCCCAGTTTTAATAAAGGAAGGCTGTGTTGTCAAGAAGATTCCACGGTGACCACAACTGGGTTTACAACCTATAAGCTAAGACTCTTTAGTCATAATATATATGAGCCTATTATGTGGAAGTGCTATCAAATATCCTATGTGTCCTAAAGGGCAGAGCTACAAGTCAAAATGCTTTTAAAATGAGTTTTCTTATAGTCTAAGGGTCAGAGATGCATGCCAAAATAAGCTGTCACTGGGATAAATAATACATGGGTTTTTTAAAAATAATACTTTGTCATATATTTATTTAGGCTTTAAGATTTTATTTGTTCCTCTTAACATTTCATGTCTGTTCCTTTTTTAAAAGCTGTTCAATATAGTAGTTAGATAAGTAACCCAGGAAAGGAGCATGGATGGCTTCATGATATTTTCTGAGAACTAAAAACCAAAAACACTTGCCTTTGCCTACCTCGATCACTCACCACCATTGATTGTATGGTGGAAATCAAATAACTGCAAAAGTGTTGGACTGGATATCACAAAACTTGAGTTTGTGTCTGCCATTGGCTAGTTTATAATCCCAAGCAAGTCATTCTCTCTGGGCCTCAATTTCCTTTTCTGAAAAATGAAGGAGTTGGATCGACTGGTTTCTATGGTCCCTTCTGGTCCTAATTCTGTGTGTACAATGATTGAAAAGAATAAAAGAAAAGAAAAAGGAGAGACATTGGATATTGGGATTGAGGAAAATTTTAGGCGGACCTAGCACTTGCTGACTACCCCATGTGCCGAGTCAATAAAGAACTGTGTCCATAATACTGATGGCTGTCATGTGAAGTCAAAGGAGCATGACTTAAAGACGGTGTTTTATTGGCAATTATATATTCCCTTGAGGGTGGCTAAGTGGTACAGTGAATAGAGCACCGACCCTGGAGTCAGGAGGACCTGAGTTCAAATCCTGATCTCAGCCACTTAACACTTACTAGCTGTGTGATCTTGGGCAAGTCACTTAGCCCCAACTGCCCTGCCCTCCCCCCTCCAAAAAAAAAAAAAAAAGAATTAAAAAAAAATTATGTACTCTCTTGGTTCTGTCCTTACTTTAAGTTCCAACTAAAATCCCGTCTTCCACAGGAAGCCTTTCCCAACCTCTCTTAATTCTAGTGTCTTCCCTCTTTTAGTTGTTTTCCTGTTTATCCTGTATATTCCTTGTTTGTATATATTTGCTCACTCCCATTAGATTATGAGCCCCTTAAAGGAGGAGCTTTTTTGGCTTCTTCTGGCATCCCTAGTGCTTTAAAGGACAATGACTGGCACATAGTAGGCACATGATAAATTTCTGCCTGACATTATTCACATGAATTAAAATCTAATATATTTAAATTTAAATTTAAAATCTGATATATTTAAAGATTCCACTACTTATGCCAAAAGGAAATATAGGCAGAAAACATTCCACTATCATTCATACCTAACAACATTTAGCTAATAATACAATGCTCTAGATAAGACCAAAAAACAATCTAACTCCAAAGTGAAAAATTATTTAAGTTAGAATGCCTTATTTAGCAAAGTAACATTAAATTGGGTATATTCCCTATTAACTAGTTTCGCTTAACTTTTTTCATAGAAAAGCAGTATAGAAGGGATTGTGTGTTTTGAAGTAATTGATGTTAAAATAAAATATATTAATAAAAAATAAGTTGAACATATTGCTGAAAATATGCTCTTTATGAGGAAGCTAAGTGGCACAGTGGATAGAGTATCAGACCTGTAGTCATAAAGATCTGGGTTCAAATTCACTCTGATGCTTACTAGACTCTGGACAGTCACTTAACTGTGTTTGCCTCAATTATCTCATCTGTAAAATGAGCTGGAGAAGGAAATGGAAACCCTTCAGTATCTTTGCCAAGAAAACCTCCCCAAAAAAGGGTTCACAAAGAGTCAGACGTGATTAAACAACAACAAAATGCTTTTAATAACTTGAACAAACATTTGATAAATGCCTACTATGCACAAGGCATACCAGGCATAAGGAACGCAAAGATAAATTGTAGTCCCTGTCCTTACTGGACTGGAGTCACTTACTGTCCTTACTCTGCTGGATATAAGTAACTATTACCACAATCATCTCTGTGCAGGGATATGACGGTTTTATAATATCTGTGCTCATAAAATGTTTCTGCAATTTGAATCTCTTTAAATTTACAACAGAGGCCAAACGTAAATTAATCCTTTTTTTTAATAACAGTCGCCTGTTTTGCTTGCTTATTCTTGCTCCTCAAAGATCAACTTTGTATAAAGTACAGCTGAATGACAGAATCCCAAACCTGAACGGATGGCATTTATCAATAGATATTAGAAACAAGTTCTAGGTGGGATAAATACTAGTTTTTAGGTAAACATTTTTTAAAGCAGAAAAATGATTAGCAAGTTTAAGTCATATTTTTTGAAAGAGCTTTTGCAAAAACCTTTCTTTTCCAAAGCTTCAAAAGGTTTAGAAAGATACCTAAGCTACTTAGAGACTTTGCTCTCCCCTAAACAAGACACCAGAGAATCCGGCCAATGAAAGACCAAACTTCTTAGTAGATTGAAATTTTTTATTTTCACTGA
Source organism: Pseudochirops cupreus (assembly GCA_028627135.1). Classification (NCBI taxonomy): domain Eukaryota; kingdom Metazoa; phylum Chordata; class Mammalia; order Diprotodontia; family Pseudocheiridae; genus Pseudochirops; species Pseudochirops cupreus. The sequence goes on from CM053582.1 coordinate 206,078,168, forward strand.
ATTCAGGTCCATTTCTGCCTAAACTATTTTTACCCCCTTCTTAGATAAACTACTATATTCACTAAGCCCATTGAAAACTTGTCCATTTTAAACTCCGTAAGTCAAATATCCAAGGATTTTTAAAATTACTTTCATTAATTATTGCAGCTCATGTTTTATACTAGTGTAATCTAGGCTACACTAGCATCTTCCCATCTGAAAGCATTGTAAATTGTAAAGATGTGTGTAAGGCTGATTCAGTGTTAGTAAGGACAAAAGGGAAAAGAGAGGGAGTGGGCATATCTGTAGATACCTTTCTATGTTATAGAGTTGCAGTATTATGGAAAACATTCATTTACACATCCCAATAAGAAATTGCATAAAAATACAATTAGGATATCATATCATTCTTCAAAAAGACACTCACCTTTTTGTCTCATCATAACCACCAATATGTCTCCACCCCCAATTTCTTGTACTACAGCTTTCTTCTTTATCTTAGCAACTTGATTGTCATTTGACCTCAGGTGTGCCCCTTTCTCTATCTCCATTAATTTCCTTCCTGCCAATATCCCCTCCCCAAAAGGAAATGAATTCTGAAATTGGGTATACCTGAAAAGTGAGAAATGTAGTAATCCACCTGGACCCCTCCCCTAATGAATTAAGGTTCTTTAGAGCTGACTGAAAAACAGTGATGAAGTGGCTCAAGGATTTTGTATTTTCACTTTAATTGCATAAACATTTACAGGAGAAAGCACACATTTTGAGGCTAAAAAAAGTAAAGAAAAAAAACTCATAAAATAAATTTAAACCAATGATATGAACCCATTCCCACCTCCAATGAAGCACAGTAACAACTTCCACTACCACCTTCTAATTATACTAGCAATTGGCAGCTAATGGGAGTACTGGCAAGTAGTCATTAACAAAAATTCTGGCCTAATTCAATGGGCTCACAGCACTCTTTGGGATAAACTAACTATGAGTACTCATGAAAATGACTGTTATAAATACACAGCTTTCAATTCCTTAAAATCTTTTTTATTTTCAAAACTGGCAAAGGAATCTCCTCTCAATGGGAAGTTTAGATTTTTCAATATCTCATCTTGCTTCATCTTGTCCTTTATGCATCATAATAGGTGCTATTTGGGGTTTTTTTGTTTTGTTTTGTTTTTATCCTATTCATTCTAGCAAAAAAGTCCATAGAAAAGTCTCAATACTTTCAATAACCAAACCCTAAATCCCCTTTCTATTTAGGAATTTAAATGCTTAAGAGAATAATCTTTCCAAAAGTTATAAGGGTGTTAAAATGGAAGCATAGATATAATCCTAAACTGAAAATGTCAGAGTAATCCAGACTCTACTTGGGGGGAAAAAAAACTGAAAAATAACTTAAAAGAGGGAAAGAAAATGAATTTTTTTATTACTGAGGACCTTCAGCAAGCAAAAGAAGAAATTGAATGAAGGCTATACTAAGAAATTGGAATTTTCTCCAGCACTTAAATGTTTCTGTCATTTCCTAGAGAGTAATAAAGAAAAATAAGCCAATAATTTCATTAGGAGACAGAAACAAAACTTTATTCTCTATCAATTTAATGGGAGAAAATGGTAATAGAAAAGGGTTGTTACTAACTCAAAAAACCCATTTATATTGTGATTTGATGCAAAAACAAAAAACAAAAAAGCTATAAATATTACTTTATTATTGTATTTTTATTATGACCAAATGGTAAATTTTACTTTTTTCTGCTACGCAGTTGGATACCACAAGGATACTCTTGGATATTAAGACTAAACATACAAATTTTTTTGTTTTCCTATAAAACACAAAATAGAGAATTGAGGCACTTGTCTAGATAACTCTCTGCCTTCCACACACACTCATGGCATGCCAAGTTTCCTTTGCTTCAATTACCCATATATATGTCCTTGGTTCTGGAATTCACTATTTTGCCATATCACTGGGCCAGGAGAATTCTAGTCCAATTCTCTATCAGAAACCATAAAGACTGGAGTTACAGAGCCACTGTGGCTCCTCATTGTTATCAGAGAATTACAAAAACTTTGTCCTTAAACCCATCTTAGATGTCAGCCAACCTAGTGGTTCTCAAACATTTTTGGACCCAGGAATCTGCAACACTCTTAAAAATAACTGAGGACTTCACTGTCTCTATACTCCCCCTACTCCACACCACATCAATTCCCCCTCTCCAGGTAATGCTTTTATTGTGGGTGTATTTATTAGTATTTTGAAATTAAGTATTAGAAATTAAAATATCTTAATATTATTACAAAAATAGTTTTGACCTCATAGAATCCCTAAAAAGGTTTGGGTGGAATACCACAGGGTTCCCACACCATACTTTGAGAACCATCAACCAAAGCTTAACATCCTTATTGCAAAAATAAGGAAACCAACACCCTTGAAGAAGACGGAATTTGTTCATAGTCACATCCCATACCTCTCACATTGTGTCACACAACAAGCCTAAGAGACAAATAGTGTGTATGTTATTATCTAGTATCTATTATTTATAGAGAAGAATACCTATGCTCAGAGACCTAAAATGATTGTTCAAAATCACACAGGTAGGAAATTTCTAAGCTGGGACTCAAATCCAGCTTTTTAGAAGGCAAGCATGAGGCTCTTACCTACCATACCATGTTGCCACTCTCAGTATGATTTGGCTACCAAGCTAAAAAAAAAAAAAAAAGCTGTATGCTTTATGTTATGTACCTGTATATGATTAATACCTTTATAAATCTTCATTCAAGTAGTAAAGCCGTTCCTGTTGCATTAAAGACTAACGTCCACGGTAATACTGAGAAAGAGTATGAGAGAGAAGAGTTCTTAGAATGGAAACTCCAGGAAAGAACACCCGAGTCAGCCTTCAGTCATAGAGTGGAAAGACAAGATAATAACTATCATTAGTCTGAACTCTTGTGAAGATAAGAACATGATGGACTGTTTATCCACCCTTCCAAAGAATTCCTCTCACCTAACCCTAAATTTGTACTTTAAAATTTAAGTCTTTGAGTTAGCATGCAATCTAGTTTCTAACCCGAACAGGCACCCATCTTTTGATCCCCATATCATGCCTGTAAGAACACAGTGTACAATTACAAATGCTTTTCTTTCTTCTGTAATTTGTTATTTTCTGGCTCAGTTAAATTATGTCACTTCATTTATGCTGACAGCAATAATGACAGCCTAAAAGGAAAACAAAATATCCACAAAAATGCAAAATTACCAATAATAAAGGTACTTGCTGTGTCTTCTGTGGGGATGAAAGGGAGGGGGAAAATGATGAAAGGAACCATTTGGACAAGAGTCATAAATATTAACAACAGTAATGTCATTCTATCTGGATTACTTCAAGAGGTCTGCAGCCATCAGGCCTATTTATGCTTCTCCTGATGTATCACATTAGCCAAATAATAACAAGAATAGTACAAAGCTAATGTTTCCAAGTTGATTTAAAGTATGGGTTTGTTTGGGAATTTTTTTTTTTGGTGTGTTCATTTTTTGTTGCTGTTTTCTTAAGATAAATTCTAAGGTTTCTATGAAGAATATAAACACTTAACGATAACAAAGGCTGTCCAGAATCAATGATGGGCTGTCTATGCTTACTGTCTGATGGATCCATCCTACAGAAAAGCAAGGGCCCACCTTTTGACCCTGGCTCCAGGACTAAAACTGGAGTCTCCCAAGAGGCTTGCATACACGCACAAAAAAATGTCTCTCTCTGATCAGAAATGTTATCAAATAAATGGGAAATAAATGCTAGTATATATGAGATGGGTGAGGTTGAAAAACAAAACAGAGGGGTCACTAAGTGGCACAGTGAATAGAGCACTGACCCTGGAGTCAGGAGGACCTGAGTTCAAATCTGGCCTCAGACACTTAACACTTACTAGCCATGTGACCTTGGCCAAGTCACTTAACCCCAATTGCCCTGCCTTCTCCCCTCCAAAAAAAAAAAAAGAAAAACAAAACAGAACCAGGGGACAGGGAGGGTGCCATTTGGGCATTTCCAATGTTCTTGCTCAGCATCAATGCTGCAGTAATAGGTATTTGGTATTTCACCGAAATTTCTACTGATTGCAGGATAGGTCTCAGAAAACACCAGCCAAGTCCAACCCATTCACAGACAAATACATAAAAAATGATCACATTATTCCCTTAAGGAAGCATCAAGTCTAGGTGAAAAAGCCACAGTTGCCATGGGGATGCTTAGTCAACAGCAGACTCTGAGCCTTTTCAAAGACCAGGTGTGGCCGTTCTGCAGAGGGGTCTGTTCCCCCTTTTGTTTCCTAAAAAAAATATTTATTTTTAGATGCAGTTGCAATCTGTCTTTCCCACTACCCCCTCCAATAAAAAAAGCACTTACACCAACACGCAGAGGCCAGCCCCCCAAGTCTCCTATGGCCATGACCCCAAATGTGTGCCTCTCCATTTTGAATTCATCACCTCTCTAGCAAGAGATAAATAATCTGCTTCATCTTCAGTCCACTGCACTCATGGCTTATCACTGCATTGGTCAAAGTCCTAAAGCCTCACGGAATAAAGTGTGGTATGCATCTACGCAGTCCAGTAATGAGAAGTAGGGGGGCCCGCTGAGAGATAAATTATTCAGAACGGCATCTGATCCCCAAGACCCTCCTCCTTCAGGAGCTGGTACAAAAACTAAGGAACAGATGAAGTGACCCTTGTGTGAAGCAGAAGGAATAAGGAAGAAACACTACATAAACACTAACCATGAGTCCGTATCACCATTTCCTGGGTGACTTTAAGAGAGCAATTCCAAACTACTGCTATGAAGTAAATCAGGCCGCCATGCACTGGTTAAATCAGGCACTGTGAATAAGATGGTAAAATTCAGCATCTTGTGGAACCTGATGACTCTGCAGCAAGAGAGAAGTGTTCAGTAAAATTATTACTATACAGTAAAAACCACCACAAACTCAAACTCAGCTAGTCAATCTGGCCTGGAAGGCATTCAACTTTTATGAGACAGAAACAAATGATAAGTGAATTAAAGGCAGTGTAGGTTAATAGAAAATAGAGTGGAACACAGACCAGGACACCTGGGTTCCAGGTATACTCATACTGTGTGACACTGGGCAAGTCACCTCCCCCAGTACAGGGTCTCAATTTCCTCATCTGTAAAATGGGGGTGGGGTGCGGGTGGGAGAGGTTGAACTGAACTAGATGACCGGTTCTTGTGTTCTGACTCTAATTTTAAGAACTTGATCAAAAAAACATAATATAGTGGAAAGAACTCTGGTTCAGGAGTCAGAGGACATGGGTTCAAATCCCTGCTCTGCTACTTCCTGGCTATGTGACCTTAGATGAGTCACAACTTCTCAGTCCTCAGTTTCCTCATCTATAAAATTAAAGGTTTGGGCTAAATAGTGGTGGAGGTCCCACCCAGCTCTTAGGCTATCATCATTTGACCCAAGATCAAATCTTACCTCTATACCAACTGACTATATTACTTTGGACAAGCCCAGTATTACCCTGGCCTTTATGAAATAATAAAAGACCCAGAAGGAAGGCTTCTGGAACATTGATTAATCCTCTCTGGAGGATTTATAGAAGGACATGAACAAGATTTGCACAGGCTATCAAGGCACAAATATATTACTAGCTACATTGCTGGAGGATTTCAAGTTTAGCACTGATGCTACTTTAAAAAAAAAATTTAATTTTCAACAAGATCTAAAACTAAAGAATCTTCTATTTGACCCATAAATAGAATTTTAAAAAAACAACCCCTACAGCATTAGATTCCTTAAGAATGGTGAATAATTGGGGCTTTACTATAAAGATTTTTTTCACATCAACTAGAAGGAATTCTCTGCACTGAAGAATCATTAAGCAAAAAGCCAGGAAAGTCCTGACGATGTAATGAAATTGGTCTAGAAAGGAAGGTTTTATGAAAATGAGTGAATGGGTTGCTATCATTTCAGAGAATTAAACTGAAAGAGAGGTTAGGAAATGAATTTTTCTGATAACTGCCTGGATTCTCTTTTTCCCGTTGGTATTATATAACAGGGTAAAAAGTAGAGTGTGTGTGTTCAATAATGAAAGCAACTTTAAGAAGATACAAAGATGGCTTCCATGCCCTAAGACAACCAAACATTTTAAAGTGAATAACCCTTGGACTGCTCATAGGGACATCAGTGGCTATAGCTATTATAATAAATATGCCACAATCACAATCTAAAAGTCATTTCAGGTCCCTCTTAGGTAGTGTAAAGGCCTTAAAGTATTTGAAATCACTGAATCATACAATTTTAGGGTTAGAAGAGGTGTTAGGGTGGAGGATTCTGGGAAGATGGAGAAGTAGGTCAGAAAGATTTTGACTTTCCAAATTTCCTCCATAAAAAAAGACAGAGCATCTTCTGAGAGCAGCAGAAATAAACACGAGGTGAAGTAGTTGCCCTCCTAAAATAATCTGAGAAGACCCCAGGAAGGACCCATCCTGGATGGGAGGAAATTTGGCCAGAGTTAAGTGCAAACAGCTCCAGGCAGACTCTGAAGAATCAACAATTAACAGGCCCTGGGGCAGCTGGGTTGACTGGCAGCCTCAGCCTTAGAAACTTTCATCTCTTAGACTGTGTGGCTGAGTAGAAGATGAAGGATGCCAAACGCAGCTTGGGGCATCATTCTCCACACCTCAGGACCACAACTCAATTACACTAATAGCTGCTAAAAACAAAATAAAACAAAAATAAATAAATAAATATGAGCAAGCAAAGGAGAAAGAACTCAAACATAGATAGTTACTACGGGGATGGAGAAGATCTGGGCTCTTATTCAGAGAGAGATAATAGAGCTTTAAAAAGCCAATCCTTTTTCTATGAGAAACGTCAAGTAGTCCCAAGCACAAAAAGAGTTCTTGGAAGAATTTTAAAGGGATTTTAAAAATCAAATAGGAGAGATCAAGGAAAAATTAGGAAAAAAAAATAAGAGCAATTTAAGAAAATCAAGAAAATTATGAAAAGAAAGGCAACCAACTAGAAATAAAGAATGAAAAACATAAGGAAGAAAATAATTCCTTGAAAACTAGAATTGGGCAAGGGGAAACTAATGACATCCTAAGACACCAAGAAATCATAAAACAACTTGAAAAGAATGAAAAAATAGAAGAGAAAGTGAAACATTTCAGCAGAAAAACAACTGATCTAGAGAACAGATCAAAGAAAAATAGCATAAGAATAGTTGGACTATGGGAAAATTATGATTAAAAAGTAATCTTGATACAATATTATAAGAAATTTGAAAAAAAAAAAATCCACCCATCACCACCTGAAAGAGATCCCAGGAAGAAAACTTACAGGGATATCATAGATAAATTTCAAAACTCCCAGGTTAAGGAGAAAATATTGGAAGCAGCAAGAGAAAAAATTAATATCATGGAACTATAATAAGGATTACATAAGATCTAGCAGCTACTATGTTAAATGACCATAGGTTTTGGAATATGAAATTCCATACAGCAAAAGAGCGGGATTTCAACCAAGAGTAATTCACCCAGCAAAGTTAAGTATAATCCTGAATGGGGAAAAAAAAAAGGGATATTTAATGAACTCAAAGACTTTCAGGTTTTTGTGACAAAAACCCCAGAACTTAAGGAAAAATTTGATATATAATATCCAGGAGAAATAAAAGGTAAACATTAAAAACTAATTATAAGGGACTCAATAAGGTCAAATTGTTTACTTATAATGTGAAAATACTAGCCATACTCTTATTGATTGTCATCATTTTTGGGTAGTTTGAAAGAAAGTCTTGGGCTGAGCTGAGTATGATGGAGTGATTCCAAAAAAAATTAAATTTGTGTAGGGAGAGACAAAAAGGAGTAATTATCTCATACAAATGAAGAAAAAAAGGATAAATTGATACAGAAGAAGCTAGTGGGGGAGGGGCAGGTAGTGCGAGAATCTTACTTTCATCAGGAACGGGTTGAAAAAGGAGGGACTCTTGGAGGAGTGGATAGGGTAAGGAATAGGATGGCAAAGTAGTGGATAGAAGTAAAGTAGAGGAGTGAGGAGGGATAGTATAAATAGAGTAAGAAGGATAGTAGGGAAAAATAGGGAGGAGGAAAATACATAATAAGGGATTGTAGCTTAGAATGTAAATGGGATGAATTTACCCATAAAACAGAAAAAGATAGCAGATTAAAAATTCAAATTCAATAATATGTTGCTTTCAGGAAACACTATAAAAATGAGAGATACACGCAAGGTAAAATAAAGGGCAGGGATAGAATTTATTATGTAAAATTAAGCAGGAGTAGTAATTATGATCTCAGACAAAGTTAAAGTTAAAATAGATTTAATCAAAAGAGTAAAAATAGAGAAACTATATTATGTGTCAGCAATATAATTCAAGATTGTTTAAGACCATTTAAAATACCTAGGCAGTATAAAACACTTGAGCTTATACCTGCCAAAAACAGATACAGGAATATGAACATAAACATAAAATACTTTTTATACAAATAAAGTCAGATCTAAATAATTGAAGTAATATTTATTGTTCATGGGTAGGTAAAGTCATTAAAATTTTTTAAACGACAATTTTACCTAATTTATTTATTCAATATCATCCCAGCTAAATTACTAAAAAATTGTTTTACTGAACTAGAAAAAAATAATGGAGTTCATTGGTATACTTTCATATATATGAAGAGGTCATGGCCCTGGAAGTCCAAAGACCAAGCTCTCTACTCCATCTTCTACCATTTACTAATGTGTGACCTTGGATAAGTCACTTACTATCTCTATGATTCATCAGTCTTTGCTGTAAAGTGAAAATAATATCTCACTTGCCCCAGACAGGAGGTTTAATCAAGTGATTTCTTGAGGACCCTTGTAACACCTATTTCTATGATTCTGCCTCTTGAGATAGACTACCTCTAATCATTACAGAGCTTTTCTTTATATCAAGTCAGGATCTGACTATTTGTTTATTCTCTTCAGTAGCTCTAATCTGCCAAGCCTACTTGACAGGCCGGCATGTTAAGGACCTTATCTTTTTAAAGAAATATTGATCACTGAAATCATCTCTTGACACCATCATCCCTCCTGATACCTAATGCATCCATTTAGGGCCAATATATTGAAAAATAACTAATTTTAAATGCATTACCTCCTGTTCTAGCCAGCACAAATATAAAACTTTACAATATTATATCCATAGTAGGAGCTTGATGTTCATTTTGTTTTATTTTATCTTAAATCCCCAAATTCTCTTGAAGCCTTTTTGATTTGGTTTTTGAGACACAGATTATATTGTCTTTGTATCATCAGAGACTAGAGAAGTGTCTTGCACAGGTGTAATATAACCTTAAGAAATTCTTGCTAGATGAGACTGGAGTGGTCTAGAATGCTGGAGAGACCTGGATAACTAGAACTATCAAATCATAAGAATTTAATTTAATGGGGACTTTGGAAATTACCCACCCAGTAAACCTTTCAGCTATCTTTGTAGCTGCACTGGCATTTGTCACCTCCAGAAGAAACTAACTGTGCTTAGTTGCTTTTAACACTTTTCAGGCAGGCCTCATGGCTAATACAGCTACTGTACATATTTTTCCTAGAGTTCTGTGTATTCTTATATTTCCAACAGCTAAAGTGGGGAAAGGGTCCAGAGGTATTAACGAAAGAGCTAGAAATTGAGACCTATATTCTAGATTCAGATAAAAAAATTATTTAGCTTCACTTTCAACTATATACAGAGTGTCCCAAAAGTCTCTAAGGTTAAACCTGCACTGAGACTTTCAGGATCCCTTGCATTGTGATCTGTTCAATATGTATTTTTTTTATCAACTTGTTTTATTTTAAGGGGATAAGGGACTATTCTAAGGGCCATTAGGTGGTACAGTAAATAGAGCACTGAGTTTGGAATCAGGAAGACTCTTCTGAAGTTCAAATTTGGCTTCAGATACTTACTAGCTGTGTGACCTTGGGCAAGTAGTCACTTAACTCTGTTTGCCTCAGTTTCCTCATCTGTAAAATGAGCTGGAGAAAGAAATGGCAAACCTTTCCAGCATCCTTGCCAAGAAAACCCAAACGGGGTCATGAAGAGATAGACACAACTGAAACAACTCAACAACAACAACAGCAACAAAGGGACTCCTCTAGGCACTATGAATGATACATACAACCTGATAAGAAAACAGCCTTGCCTTCTAAGAGCTGTAATGAAAGTTTAGGCATTGAGGATTATTTGACTTTGAAATACCAACTGCCACACACAGGGGAGGTGAGATAAACTGGGGGAAGCAGCAGGGCACTGTTTGCCAGGCAAATCAAACCACTACTACCACATTGTCAACCATTTCCCTTCAGACCCTGATGGAGATAGCCCAGATCCCACGAACCCAAGCGACTTGAGAGCAGCAATGCTTCTAGCACAATCCCTGTAGTTATCATCCTGGGAAGTAACCCCTGTCCCTGTGGAGAAGGAGCTTGGCAACAGCTCCTTCAGCCATGGCTGCTGAAGACCCAGAAAAGAAAGTTCTTGTCACCAAAGTCTTTGCCACCACCAAATGGGACATCAGAAATGTATATGATTTTATCAATAGCAATGACATTCAGGAAGACCCATTCCCATCTGTTTTGCTGCTGTACCATAATGACTATCAGACCTTTCCTTCTGACTTGCGCTGAAAGCTTCTGTTGATGTTGTATATATACTCCCACTAGAATGTGAGCTCCTGGGAGAATCCTGTCTTACTTTTCCATTTGTATCCCAGCTCTTAGTCCAGTGTTTTGCACATGCTAATAATATGCTTAAATAAATGCTTTTATCATTCATTCATTCAAAAGAAAGCCAGGGATCGATTTAGTCTCAGTCTTCAAGAAAATGGAAAGCTTATATTCAAAGAATGACAAACATCTGTTCTCTGGTCTAGATAACATGGGATAGAAAAGCATTCAAACATGATTCTGTTTGGAGCCTGTCTGGTCAACAACAATCCTAGAGAATAGAAGGACCTCTGAGAGAATGTTAAGTTCTTTGAGGACTGAGTTGGTTTGTTGCTGCCTTTGTGGCTCCCTTCAAAAAGCACTTACGATGTGCTAGGCACCATGCTAAGCATTAGAGGTACAAAGAAAGGCAAGAACACTGACCCTTCCCCCAAGGAGCTCATGTTTTAATGGAGGAGACAACAGCTAGATACATTCAAGATATATACAAGGTAAATTGGAGAAAATCTCAGAGGGTAGGCACTCACTCACACTGGGGCATCTAGGTGGTGCAGTGAATAGAGTGCCAGGTCTGGAGTCAGGAAGACTTATCTTAGTGAGTTCAAATCTGGCCTCAGATATGTACTAGCTATGTCACCTTGGGCAAGTCATTTAACCCTTTTTGCCTCAGTTTCCTCATCTAAAAAAGAACTGGAGAACCAAATGACAAGCCACTCCAATATTTTTGCCAAGAAAATCCCAAATGGGGTCATAAAGAGTCACGTGCCACTGAAAAACAACTCAACAAAAGGCATTAGCAGCTGGAGGGAGAGAGGAAGGTGGGAAAGGCTTCTTACAGAAGGTCAAAGTTGAATTAAGACTTAAGGAATCCAGGGAAGCCAGGAGGTGGAGATAAAAGTGGAGATTCCAGGCATGGGGGACAACCAATAAAATGCCATAGTGGGAAGATTCTGCTGAGAAAATAAAGTGGGGAAAAAAAAGGAAAGGCAGGAATGGATCATGTTGTAAAGGATTTTAAAAGCCAAACAGGATTTCATTTGATCATCCTATAGATAACTGGAGACTACTGAAGTTTTTTGAGTAGCAGAGTGATATGGTTAAATATGCTCTTAAGAAGTTCACTTTGGCCAATGATTGGAATATTGACTGGAGTGAGGAGAGATTTGAGGCAGGCAGACCCATAGCAGGCTATTGTAATCCAGGCATGAGGTGATGACAGCCAACACTAGGGTGGTAGCAGTGTCATAGGGGAGAAGAGGTATATTTGTGAGATGTTAAGAAGGTAGAAATAATAGTTCCTAGAAAAAGATTTGATGTGTATGGTGAGTGAGAGGGAGGAAAGGAGCATGGTTCTTAGGTTTTGAGTGTAGGTGACTGGGATGACGATGGTACAATAAAACATCACAATCAGGAAGTGAGGAAGAGGGGAAGGCTTAAGGGAAAAGATAATGAGTTGAGTTTTGGATGTAGTATATTTAAGATGTCTACAGGAAATCTAGTTTTAGATGTCTAATAGGGAGTTGCCAATAGTGGATGCTTAATAAATGCTCCTGCTGCTGCTACTTCCTGGTTATCCTTAGCACTGTCTCCTCATTACCTCTACCCTCAAGAAGTTTACAATCTAATGAGGGAGAGAACATGCAAAAAATTATATAAAAAGCAAACTATATGCAAAATGCATAGAAAATATTTAATGGAGGGAAGATATTAAGAGAAATACTTCGACAACGGGAAGAGGATGCGATTCTTCAGGAAATGCCTAGCTCATATTGCCAGCTGCCTGAACTGAGTGGTAAATTCAAGTCAAATATCGTTTTACTTTTTATCAAATTGGTCCCCAGCTGGTGAACTACTAGGTAGGTGAAACAGTGACAAAAGCATTGGGATTAGAATCAGCAAGACTTAAGTTCAAATTCAGCCTCAGATACTTAATAGCTATATGACCCTGGACAACTTTTTCCTGACTCAGTTTCCCCAACTATAAAATGGAGACAAAAATAACACCTACCTCACAGGGTTGTTGTGAGGATCAAGAGAGATAATAGCACAGTGCCTAGTACATAGTAGAGCATAATGATAATAGTTATGGTATGTAATAATAATAAAGGTGTGTTCCTTTCTTCCTTTCCCCCTCCCCCAGACTGACTAATATTTTTGACATTATGTAGGCACTACTAAGCATCACTTGCCTGAAGTTTGAGAAAGGGAGAAAGGATCTTTTCCAGTTCTCTCTGACTTTTTTTTTCCTGCCTCCAAATAAAAGCTCTTTACTCAGTCATTAGCACTTCTGTAGCATTCCAAACTCCTTTCTGCAGGAACCAGATAGAGTATGACGTGGCAGTGATAACAGTAACTGACACACGCAGCACCTGACATTTATAATCTCATTTGAATTTCATGACAACCCAATGAGTTAAGTACTAAAGGTATTATCCCCATTTTATAAATGAGCAAACTGAGGCTAAGTTGAAGTTAAAAGGGCAGCTAGGTAGTAAAATAGAGGGCTGAGTCTGGTCAGGAAGACTCATCGTCCTGAGTTCGAATACAGCCTCAGATATTCACTAGCTGTGTGATCCTGGGCAAGTCACTTAACCCTGTTTGCCTCAGTTTCCTCAACTGTAAAATGAACTGGAGAAGGAAATGGCAAACCACTCAAGTATTTTTGCCAAGAAAACCCCAAATGGGGTCACAAAGAGTAGGATATTATTGATTAACAACAAGTTTAAGTTATCTGTCCAGGACCACCCAAGTCCACTTGACTCCAAATTCAGCTCTCTACTTACTATATCGGGCAGTCTCTCTGACCTGGATAACAGTAGATATGAATGCTAAATTTATCTTTCCCTCAGATTAGCTGCATGACTTCAGATTATGTTGTTTAATCTCTAAATGTTCCCACTTTCACATCTATAATGTTTTTTTATATATATACATATATATGTATTAAAATAAAAACCTTCCTACTGCACCTAGATGTTACAAAAATAATGAAGTAAAATGTATGCTTCTCAAAGGAAGAAAAGGCACTACATCAGAGGTCAGCAGTTTTTCAAAACTGAACTACTGGGGGCAGCTAAGTGGTACAGTGAATAGAGCACCGGTCCTGGAGTCAGGAGGACCTAAGTTCAAGTCTGGCCTCAGACATTTGACATTTAACTAGCTGTGTGACGACATTTAACCCCAATTGCCTTGCCTTCCCCCCACCAAAAACAAAACAAAACAACAACAAAACCTGAATTACTAATTGCTGGAAAATTAGGGTGAGGAGCACGCTGATTCTAAGGCAGCAGCAAGAGTGGGCACATATCATCCCTCAAAAAGACAGTGGTCAGAGTGTGATTGCTCATAGTGGCAGGAGCCAGCAGGTATAGCCAAGGTACACAGCTCAAGGTCTGGTGTCATGAACTTTGGCACAGGTGCCATTTCCTGGCTGATTACCATCTTCAGCAACAATAGACAGTGATGTGTAGACCCTGGTTTACTGAGCACTGTATTTACTGTTTGGGGTGTTTATGGAAGAGTGATGTTGCCCTTGCCTCAAGGACTCTGAAATCCAATACAGAGTGGCATTTCCTCTTGACTCCCAAGCCCTTTATTTACTTCCATCTTCTAGGTTATTTAGACTCAATGACTCATCCCCTCCTACAGGCCATGTGGGGATTCCAGTGCTGACCTTAAATTATGGAAGTCTCAGGGGCCATACTTCCTTGTGGAAAGTTCTATCTCTTATAAAAGTACAGCAGTGACATAGATTTAATTACAAATATCCAAGCAAGAATATTTTAAAGGGGGAGGGCCCTTCTCCGGCTGGTTAACCCCAGAAATACTTCACCACATAGTCTAGGACAGGGGCGGGGCACCTTTGGCCTTGAGGTCACATGTGGCCCTCATGTATGAACCTTCACAGAACAAATCCTTTTTGATAAAAAGAGGACTCTAGCCTTTAAGGGGCCTAGACTATAGGAGAGCCTTCTTTCACAGTCCCACAAACACTGTAGGGGCTGCCTGGACTCTTATTTACAGGCAAAGCGTTTAACATTCCTTAAAGTTTAACACATGGAGAAAGCACTACTTGGCTGGAGAGCCAGCAGACTTGGATTCTAGGCTCTTGACCTATCAATAACTAGTTGAGTGACCTTGGGGAAATCATTTGTCTGCATCTTAATTTCTAAAATGTGGAATATTGGGCTAGATAATTCCTAAGAGCCCTTCTAAGGATTCTATCATATCTTATAAATAGCCTAGGGCCTTGTTATGCAGTTAATCTACAATCTACCAAATGCATCTTTCCCCTAGAAAATAAAAGTCAAATAATAATTGATGAGCATTTATTAATCACTTGTTAAGTGTCGGCACTTTGCTAAATGCTGAGGATACAATCAAAAAGCAAAAATAGCCATTATCCTCAAGGAGTTTAAATTCTAACAAGGGAAACAACATTTATATAAATAAGTACATACAAGATACATAAAGCATAGGTAGAGGATAACCTTAGAGGAAAAGCAAAGGGAGCTGGAGAAACTAGGAAAGGTCTCTTGGTGTTTGAGTCGTCTGGAAGGAAGCTAGGGATTCTAAGAGCTCCCATGCTGATCAGAGTAACTCCTGTGTTTCCATTCTGCATGACATAGGAGAACCCAGTCTTTTTGCTTTTTTTCTTGCTTTTTGGAGGGGGGAAGGCAGGGCAGTTGGAGTTAAATGACTTGTCCAAGGTCACATGGCTAGTTAGTGTTAAGTGTCTGAGGTTGGATTTGAACTCAAGTCCTTCTGACTCTAGGTTTGGTACTCTACTCACCTAGCCACCCCCCCCCCTGTCTTTTTTCTTTAAAAAAAAAAGAAGAAGAAGAAGAATAAAGATGATGAGGGAGAGCATTCTAGGCATGGGAGACCAGCCACTGCAAAGCCTTGGAGATGGAAAATAGAGCACATCGCTTGGAAACTTCAATCGCTTAAGTAAGAAACTTTTAAATATTGATTATTTGATCAAGGTTTCAATTATACCTATCTGATTCTTTCTTTCTAGTTCATGGGACACAACAGAACCACTCCTGGAGATGCAGAGAAAAAGAATTCCACTCTTGCTCCTTTCAAGTTGATTTTGTAGTATCCCCAGCCTGGCAAGGATCAGGAGAAGTGATATGGAATCAAGATGTAGTTGTGCTGTTAGTTTATGCTAATGTGGTCTGAGAAATCAAATAAAGATTTGTGTTGGCATTCCTAGCCCTAGCATAATGCCTGGTGCATAGGAGGTGCTTAGAAATGTTTGTTGGTCCATGGATATGGTATACTGCATAGATATTCATACTTTTTTCAATGTAGTGACCAGTTTTGCTGACATTTTTTTATTCCCTTTGACAGAGAAAAAGAAGAGGGATACTAGAAGAAACTCTAGTGATGTGAAAAGCAAGAGATAGCAATAAAAATTTATTTTTAAAAATGTTTGTTGGTTGGACAATTAATCGACAGTCATCTGGCTATTGAGACACTGAGAGAAGGATGTGTTGGTTTCAGCCTCACATGGTGATATTAGAGAAGCAGTGACAAAACAGCTTAGGTAGGACTTAGAACAGAGAAGAGAAGAGAAGGACCCCAGGAACTGCTGATCAAGGATGGAGGGACTGGCAGATAGAATGAACTTCAGAGATCTGAGTTGCAATGGGATAAGTCATTGAGTGTCAGCTCCAAGTGGGGCAGGCATTAATGTGCTGAGTCCCAGAGAGTGGGGGTGGGGCTACCAAATTGCATGATGAAGGGCAACCTAGTCCATTATAAAGCAGACTGGTGAAAACTATAGATAAAAAAAAAAAAAAGCTACAGATCAGAGAAACTCCTGTATTTCCAGCCTAGGTAAGATAAAGAAACCCAGTCTTTAAAAAAAAATAGCAATAACAAGGATTGTTGATGTTATCACTCTTAAATGATTGTTGAATTGTTGTCAAATTATTATTATTATATAATCAGGCCAATAAAAGTCATGAAAATCAGATACAAGTGAAAAAGATGATAGGGATACAGTCAAGAATAGTTGGAAGTAGGTTGTGTTACCCAAGAAAAAGAAATTGCTTCAGGAAATTTCTAAAGGTGGAATTCGGTGCACTACATTTTGCATGGAAGCTAGGATTCGGGTTAAGCTATTAATGGACAGAGTTCTAGACCTAGAATTGAGAAGACCTAAGTTCAATCCTGCCTCAAAAATTTACTGAGGCAAGTCACCTAGTCTGTGCTTCAGTTTCCTCATCTTTAAGAAGAAGATGATAATAACACCTACCTGCCAGGGTTTTTGTGAAGATAAAATAAGATAATGTTTGTAAAATGCTTAGCAAACCTTCAGTGCTAGTTATTATTATTAGCTGCCTGGAAAGCAATCTTTGAAGTAGAGGTGTATACCTGGAGTCTGGACAAAAATGGGGGATCAAATACAATGCATCTAGCACAGTGTGTTGTACATAATAAGCTCTCAAAAATTTTTATTAATATTGTGATGTAGTAGAAAGAGCCCTAGATTGGGAGTTAGGATCCCTAAGACTTTCAAGGGCAGGGTCTGCTTCCTTTTTGAAATGATATCTTCAGCACCCTAACTGAACAGGAAGCACATAATCAAGCCATCTTGAAAGGAACTGAACAGTTCCACTAACTCTGAAACCTATGACCAAGTCACTTAAGCTCTCTGAATGTCCTTTTCCTTATCTATAAAATCAGAATAAGGATACTTTCATTATCTATCTAATGGGGCTTTTTGAATCAAGTACTTTGTAAACTGCAAAGCCCTCTATAAATGTGAACTATTGACTTGTTGGCAACAGGGAAATAAGCTTTGGACTATAATGCGGTATGGAGAAAGTAGAGAGTGACCCATAGATTAGTTCTTTTATCCTCACAAAGTAAAAAGTGATGAGGTTTCATATGTTAAAAGATTTTCAAAGTAGTATTGTGCATAATTGCATAAAGCTGGAAACAACCTCAATATCTCACAGTTGGGAAATGTTTAAATAAATTGTGGTACATTAATGTAATGGAATACCATTAAGATCAACAAGTATGAGGAAAACAAATATGGAAAGACCTTTATGAAATAATGCAAAAGAAGAAAAAAATCCCATAAGAATGAATTACACACTGACTTATGACCGCATATGAGAAAAACTGAGTAAGAATGAATGGACAAGGAATCTTGATGGGGACTTGGAGGAACTGATTAAAACATTGTAATGATACTCTATGCATCAAAATTAATTTAAATGCAGATAGTTACATTGACTTCTGGATCACATGAACAACAAGATGGAAGATTAGACATTTTCTCGGATCCCTTCAACTTCCTAAATCTCCCTAAAACAGAAATTATGTGCCAAAGATAAAGCAACTTCAGTTTTCTCCATGGTCTAGGATATCCAGAATCCAAAAGAAAGTAAAAAAAAACCAAACATGAACTGAGATTCAATGATCCTGAGCTCATTCAGTTTTCCTCCCTCACCTCCCACAGTATCAGCAGCAAGGCCACACTGAAGACCCAAGGACTGGGTTGGAGCTTACAAATAAACCCATCTCCATACCCATGTTCCCCCTTCCTCTTTCCAGTACTGAGGAGACTCGTTCTAGGCTGCAGAAGTTTGCTTGGGCAGCAACAGACAGACATCACAGTAGGAAGCAACCTTTCAAGGGCACAACTTTGCTGGAGACCATAACCCTGTAGCACCAGCTCTGCAAAGCTCTAATCTGCCAGTGCAGTTTAGAGTACACAAGCTTGTAGCACTAGTGCAGAGCAATTCTACTAGTGCAAGGGTGGACAACCACATAGCAACAACATAGAAGCTCTCTGACCTGCCTAGTGAACCAGAACACCAAAATGAAAAATTTTAAATTGAAAAAAGGAATATATCAATTTTGAATCTGTGGAGAATGGATTGGAAAGGAAAGAGGCTGGAAGCAGGGAGGCTAATTGTAATAGCCGAGTCAAGACATGAGGGGATTGGAGCAGCAACTGGTGGTGCGAATTGATTGAACCACACTGACTCCATGCTGTGACTCAATTCTGAAGTAGCTCAGTTCTTTTTCTATTCATTATGTGTCTAGTCCAAATTCTGTCTTGTGAGAAAACTTTATTCAGTTGTGGGAATTGGAAGAGAATCTTATTGAATTGTTTTAACCTAGTCCTGCATGGCTGCGAAGCTGAACCACCTCTATTGTTTAGAGACCTTTAACTAAAGACCTGGGTTATGCTGACCAGAAACCTGATTGGATCCAAAGACTGATGCAAGGAGTTTGCTCCCAATTACAAATCCCAAATATCCCATATGTCTTCCTGGAAAATTGGCCCTGTACTGATCAATCAGTTTTTGTTTCCATGTTCCTTTGATTGTTCACAGATACTTAGAGTAAGTAGGACTCCTCATTTTCTGATTTCAGGGAATTATATCTGTTCACTCTCCCTCTCCTGATTTGGAAAGTCCCTAATTTTTTATCTAATTAGAAATCAGATTACCTAATATTGTATTGTCTCATTTTAATTAATTGGTCTTATTTGTTTATTTTTTAGTGTATAAAAATCTGTCTCCACATGTATTCAGGGTCCAGGGCCAAAGCTGAGGAAGGTGACTGGTCCCAATTTCCTGGGCAATTGCCATTTATTACTCTATAAGTCAATATGTTTGGAAGATTGAACCTTTGTTTTCCCAGTAATTGCATCTTTCTACCTACCTCATATTATAAGGATGTGAACTTGGGCATTTAACCTAAAGTCATTAAAATTCATAGTTTCACCATGGGAAACATTGTGGTACAGTGTGAAAAAACACTAGATTAGGGAGGCAGGAAGCTTAAGTTTGGGTCCCAGGTCTGCCACTTAATTGCTACATGATGCGGGATAAGCATCTAACCTCTATGGGCTTCTTCAACTATAAAAGGAAAGGGTTGGATTTATAGGATTTCTAATGACTCTTCCAGCTTTAAAGTTCTGTGATCTATGAAATAATGTTATTTCTGCCATAGAAGCTCACACGTGGCACATAAGAGTATCTCAAATGAAACTCTATCACTCTTTTGAATAATTTTTTTTCCATTTATTCTTTCAGTTTATCTGATTCATCGTCTTTACTCATTTCAACTTGGCAGATTCTACATAGAGCCTTTGGTGTCCCTCTTCCAGTTTAGATCTTGGGTCTTTGGTTGGCAAGGACTTTTTTAAAAAAATGTTTTTCTTGTTTTCATTAGGACAATAATCACAACTTCAGGACTCTGGGCAATGTAGAACATGCCATTAACAACAACAAGAAATAAGAGTATGGAAAGGAAACAAAGCTTGGCAAGTTTCTGCAAATAGACCTTATTTCTGAGAGTTCAGACTTGAGGTCAATATTTTAGCAGACAGAGAAGCTGAGTGGCAGAAGGGTGGTGAGAACTAGTCTGCTGGTCTTGTCCAGCCAGAAGTGCTGATTTCCAGAAATTGCTATTTGAGGGAAAAGAGGACATTACAGGAAGGAACATGAAAGGGGAAATGAGTATAGGTAAATAGAAACAGAAGGAGGAAGGGGCTAAACAAATGCTGCATAAAACTAGGAACAGAGTAATATCAACATAGAGCATGCAGATTTCAGAAAGGTGACTGAAGGAATCAAAAGCAAAACCTTATCAAATATTTTATTTTTATTCTAGACATTATAAATAAGGTTATACTTGCATGCACACAGCTCAGTGTATGTTTGCTTATGGTATATTTTCTCTGGGGAATTCCTGAAGGATGATGGCATTGTAATTCTGGGCTTTCTCTGAATTCTGAATTGGAGATTGCCATGTGCCAAATTCGAGAAAGTACAAGACCAAGGCATAGTAAAAGTTACGCAGTTTAGTGGATAGAGTACTGGGTGTGGCATTAGGAAGATCCTGCTTCAGACAGTGTGACTGTGGGCAAGTCACTTAACTTTTCTCAACCTCAGTTTATTCATCTATAAAATGGAGAAAATAGTAGCATCTGCCAAGATGGTAGAGTAGCAGGAAGAATTGTGAGCTGGCCCTGCCCCCAATTTCTTCAAACACATCTAAAAACTACACCAGATCAAATCTTGATGGAGAAATCCAGGAAAAGGAAGTCATTTTTCCAGCCCAGATCAGCACAGGAAGATAGAGAGATCTGTAGATACTGGGAAGGGAGTCTGGCCTGTTTCATACCCCAAGTAGCTCTCTGCTGCCCAGTGAGAGGCTATGTACCAGGGCAAGAGGAAATCCAGGACTCGTAGTGGTGCACCTTGATGAGAACAAGTGCAAACTGATAGCTTTATTGCCTGCGACCTAGTTCCTGGATACAGATCCTGGATACAGGACTGAGGAAAAAAAGACAAAAGTGAAAGTCACTGTTCTCAAAGAGGTTACATTCTAATGGAGGAGACAACACACCCATGTCTGTGAATGACAAGACGTGTGCAGAGCTGCTTGGCCTGTTTCCAGCTGACCACATATGTGACTCATGATGAAAGACTTGCTCTTCGAGGATGATGAAGTAAATCTCCTTATTGGCCACTGAGCAGGAAGAGTCAGTGACTCAGTGGATCTTTGAAAAGGGTATGCTCCTACCCTCTGTCTATTTCTCCCAGGTGTCATTATATGCCTTTGGGATTTCCCTTGATGGGTGGCATAGGGGTAACCCTTCTCTACCACAGATACCTGTGGGCTACTTCCACATAGGAACAAGAGCAAGGGGACTCAGATAGACAAGACTGAGCCTGGGCCTCTAGCAGCCTCTTCTGCTTTGTTTTTCTTTGCTCATTTTCCTGATCCTAAGTGACCAAATATCCATAGTATCCATCTTGAGATGGAGGTTTCCAGGTTTGGAGGCATACTTAGAAGTTCAGGAGACCCAGAAATGAAAGGTCTTTCACTGGTGCAGCCTGTATTTCAGGAGGAGTCTCTAGCAACTACTCTGGCACTTTTCAGAGAAAATGGCCACCAGCCAGAAGAACCCAGAGCCCTAGCTTGACTTGCCAGAAGGCATGGACCCAGAAAGCTGTTTGGATAGTGCAACCAGTCCCAAATGAGAGCCTTTCAAATTCACAAAGTTACCTCCAAGCCTGGATACATCCATCTCAAGAGTGATGTCTATTTACCTAGATCAGATAGAGAGGCAAAGAAATATAGAGCAGAACTGGCCAGAGACCCAGTCTCTTGCTTGCCTAGTTAAGTCCCACTGATCATATGGAAGCAGTCAATCAACCTGCTGCTTTCATAGGAAAGGGCCATCCATGTCAGGAAGTCCAAGAATTACATGATGGAGGATGAAAGGAAGGAAAAGACAGAGGTGGCATCATTGCCTTTTTAAAAGTCCACAGAGTCATCGGCTCTTCCTGCTTGCAGAGTCCTTCACTACTGAGCCATATGGGTGGTTGGCTAGGAGCAGACAGGGCAGTTCTGTGAATGCCCTGATATACGGGGGTATTCAGAACTTTAAAAACAAACAAATAAAGGAAGGCAGGGTATTAGCAATACGAGAGATCAAGAACCTCCTTGTAGAAGGTGGTACTTGAGCTGAGTCTTGAAGGAAATAAAGAATTCCATGAGGTGGGGAGGAGGAGGGGGAACAGGATCCTTTTCTGCACTGCCTCTCCAAAATGAACTGGTTCGTATTTGTGATGCCAGTTCACTAAGCAGGGCTTTGAAGGGGCAGAACTTTGGAAGAGGAAAGGCATGTCTGTTGAATGAATAAATAAATGAATGAATCCCTTATAACTCATGGGGAAAATGAGTAGTCAGACAGCTCTCTCCTTATCCTACATTATCTTCCTTAAATTGTTAATTTTATAAGATCCTAGTTCAGAATATTTACACAGTACTATAAGTAATTTAAATTATACTTGTCAAAAACATACAGTATGGAGACCTCAATTTTTCAAATTGTTCTTATTATTTCCTTACTGATTCATTAATTTTTGATATTTAATCATAGACAGCAGTGTCATGCTTTGTAGGCGGAGTGGAAATCAATTTTCTCTTGCTATGAAGTCTGTGGGAAGAGTGTCTGGGCCACAAAGTCAAAGAACCTAGGACCAGGCTTCACCCTATGAGTAGGTCATAAAAGAAGTTGCTCATAAAGTGTGCCCTGAGGGGTTCAAAAGCCTGACTGCCTAAAAGTGTCATACCTTACCCTGCCCTTGAGGCATGATCTATAGGATGTCATTATTAAAAATTATTAGCATGGTTACTATCACTCCAACATCAGTTTTAGCAACTCCGTGACAGAGAGTAAGGCCCTAAAGGGATAGGACACAGAATAGCTATACTTGATAATAGAAAAGAGACAAAAATCAAAGCCTCAGGGAGGTGGAGGGAGTGTCAGAGTACGTTGGTAGGCTACAGGTAGGGAGGCACCAAAGAGAGGGTCCTTTAAGGGGAACTGAATAGCAGAAGATAACCCATCTTTATATAATTTTACTCAGAAGTGTATCCTTTTAGGCTCTCTTGAGCTAGAGCTCATCTTCAGGCTTTAAAGATAAACAGTTCAGGGTGGGCTAGATGTGATAGGGAGGTTGAGACTGGCGGATTGCTTGAGTTAGGCAGTTCTGATCTGTGGGAGGGTTAAAGCTGATTGGGTATCCCCACAAAGATTGGCACCAATATGGTGAGCCCTAAGGAACAGGGGACCCGTTAAGCTGCCTAAGGAGGGGCAAAGTGCCCCATGTTAGAAATGGATCAGTTTAAGCTTCCATACTGACCAGCAGTGGGTCAGACCCATGAGCAGCCACTAGACTTCCAGCCTGGGTAACGCAGGGAACCTAGTCTCAAAAAGAAAAATTAGAAAACAACAACCCAATAACCTCATGGTAAATTGACTAATTAGTGCTTGCTCATAATTTCCTTATAATATGAGATTATTCTTATGATTATTTCACATTTATTATAAACTCTTATCAGACAAGGTATAGCACAATTTTGACTCCTCCCTGCATTTAGCAGGCAAGACCAGAGACTATCCTTATATTCTAGGGAAGACAGAGTGCTAATGGGCTGTAGGCTGAATTTTACTTTTTGGATTAACCCCTGATAGGTCACTTTCGAGGAGCTAGGGTTCAGGACATTTGAATAGACTGCTAAAGTATAGGAGGATATGATACAGTCAGTTGCACAAATGGTAGGATTATTTTTTTTTTGAGGGGTGTTGTATGATGCAAGCAAATGAAGATCTGGGTGTAAAAAAAATAGAGATGGAAGAAAGATGGGCATGATTGATAAAAAATTTGACATTCCTTTAATTTCTTCTTTAGAAAATCAAGCAGGGCTGGACCCAAGGCAAAACAGCAAATCCAGCAAGTTCATTTTTTGCAGCGTGGTGTTTGTGTTGTCCTTCATAATTGAAGAGGACCAAAATGACATCACAATGTTGGGGTCAATGTACAGTGTGTCCAGCTGTGGCTGATCAAACCAAGATGAGCTCAGAAGGCTCGAACACAGGTTGGGGCCAAATAATCCTTATGAACATTTGGGAGGGAGATGTCTCCAAATTTACACATCTCATGTTTGTTTTGAGCTACCACAGCCTGTTATAGGCAGTAAGAGTGCTACTTGAACTGAAGTCAGGAGGCTTAGCTTCAATGCCTGATTCCAATATTTACTATCCTTGTGACCATCTGCAAAATACTTAACTTCTCCAAACCTCAGTTTCCCACTCTGCAAGAAGCAGATAATATTTGCACAATAGGGTTGTTGTGGGGAACATACAGTACAGATCTTGAAGGGTTATGTGATATGAACAGTTCCCATTCACACCCTCCCACCTCCATACCTTCCCTCTTGCCTCCAGTGATTTATGCTTTCAACTCTTCTATAGGATGGAAAGCATTTTGATAGATTTATTTCCACTCTGCTGTTGGAGGTTTATGTGTTATCCTTCCCTAGAATATTAGAAGATGACTGGTGAAGAAAAGATGTTTCACAAGAAGGAATGAATGCTAATAAGTGGATTGTCATGCTTCAAAGGAAGAGATATTTTTGGTTGGGTAATCTTCCCATTCCCCTTCAAACCACCCCACCTACGGAATAATTGACTGCATACTCTGTCTCAGCGTAATGCTGGCCTTGAATGAGGAATCTGGGGCATAGAGAGGTTAAACAACTTCTTTAAGATGATTTAGCAGCAAATCTGGGATTATAACTCAATGCTTAGCATCCATATACCCCATTGACAAGCACAGGGCCACTTTTAGTTTCAAGAACCATAGAATTTCAGAGCTTTAAGGAACTTAGAGATCATTTAGTTTAAGGATCTCATTTCACAGAAAAAGAAACTGAGACTTAAAGATGTTAGGTGAACTGTCCAAGGTCACACACTGAACTGCTGACAATCAGTATTTGAATCTACATCTTCAGACTCCTAGCCCAGCATTTTTTCTTCCTCATACAGCCTTCGTTGCAAATGCAAGGATAATCCTCTCTTGATATTTCTCTCCTTCCTGGTTCGAGAAGATTTATTAGCACAATACCAGTTAGTTTATCCTGGCCCACTAAACAAGAAACTACTTGCACAGAGAAGGTTTTTTGTGATTTAGAAGAGTTTAGAATTTGGAAGCCCTTACTGAGAAGTAAGATCATAGTACCACTATTTTGTTGGTGTTCCCTGATTTGGCAAAGAAAGAACTAGATATAACTGAAATGTTATCACTGTTTTCCAGTGTTGACTGAGATGTCAGGATATTATGGCAAACAAGCATGGTGGAAAAAGAGAAAGCAAATGTTGAAAGGGTCTTTATTCAATGTCATCATTTCTATTCATGCTGAAAAACACATTCAACAAAAACACTGGGATGCAATGACCATACAGCCTGCTGTTGCTTACTCACATGCATATCTTATCTATTTTGCGTGGGGGGAAGGGAGATTTCCCCCTGAACTGACAGGTGCTGGCATTTATCTATCCCACACCAATATAAAATATATTCATTGTCGAAGAAAGATAACCCAAGGCAGAAGAAAAAAACAACGTGAAAAATGGCTATTCTGGGACAAAAAAGCTCTAGGGCTACATTTATAGGAAATAAGAGCCTTCTTACTCTATTTACTTCAACAATATTCATTGCAAATGTTGATTAAGTCACTTTGTTTCTGGCATCTTTCAGCTTTAATCTCTATTGTGGCATATACAAACATTTGTGGCTTTCATTTATGTCTAATTTGATAGATATTAACCAGAGAGGCAAATACTTGATACCTCCACTATTACAGTAACATTTTACTCATTTGTAGATTTGGTAGTATGATACAATGGAAAGAACACAAAATTTGTAGACAGAGAACCTGAGATAAATTCTGACTGCTTCCTTAGGGAGATAATATTAACTTCACTTGGCCTCAGTTTCACCATCTGTGAAATGAAAAACTTGGACTGGAAGATTTCTAAGGTCTCCTCCAATTCTAAATCTTATAATCTCTGTGGACCTTAATCCTTTGACATGTAGTCATGGGCTCAAAGAAAGCAAAAAAGACTCCTTCCTGGCAGAAAAAAATATCACAATGATATGCATTTTGATCTGTAGGATATATTCTTAGCCTTTCACTTTCACAAAGGAACAATTTACTGTTATTTAACATACAATTTAATTTAATTTTTTTTTTTGCTGTTTGGAGGGGATAAGGCAGGGCAATTGGGGTTAAGTGACTTGCCCAAGGTCACATGCTTAGTAAGTGTTAAGTGTCTGAGGCTGAAATTGAACTCAGGTCCTCCTGACGCCAGGGTCAGTGCTCTATTAACTGTACCACCTAGCTGCCCCTAACATACAATTTTAACAAACTTGGTTATTTGGTTTCCTAGCCCCTGACAAGGAATAAATTATAAAGGGAGCATTGGGTTTAGAGAAATAGGTAAAAGTAAGGCATGATAATTAGCAGTGGACCTTCTGACAGCTGTAGAGGGTATGAAAAAAACTAAAAAGAAGACACGCAAATGCACTGTGTATCATAGCTGGCTGCAGTATTGAATATACATAACAATGATCCTCAGTTATCAATAAAATCTTAAATTAGATTCATCAGCCTCTGCTTAAACAAGCAAGAAAATATACAATACATTTTAGAAAGATTTCCATCAAAATGGTTAAAGGAAACAAAGGTATGGTTCACATAGGGATGTTCCAGTTATCTAGAAAGTTAACTTATACTCTGGAAAGTATAGCTTAACTTATGGGGAATATCTTACTCTCTGAAAATGCCAGATGAATAGGGTCTTTCTATATACTATATGTTTCTGGCAGGGATGAACCATTTTTAAAAGCATATGTGAAAGTTGCTATCCCAAAAGGTCCCTGTCACAAGTTATGTAAGTATGCGTGACCCTCGTCACTTCATTTTACTGTGTCCAGATAATCCCAACTTTCCAGGATTCTTCTACAAAGTTCTTCCAGTGGGGTCCTCTGGGGATGCCAGATTGGCTACTCTTTGTTGCCATATTTGGCTGTGTCAGCACTTTCTCAAGGATGAAGTACATTTTTACAAGTGTGGAACAGATAGATCAGAACCAGGGCAACAGACAAAAATACCACAGGGAAACAGGCATCAGAAAGTGTGTTTTGGACAGACTGGAAAGGGGACAATAATGAATTCATTTGTTTCCCATTTGTTCTTTGCTCATTCACTTATTTCTATCAATGCCAGGTAATGTGAAGGATAGAGCTCCGAACAGAGATCAGCCCAAGTTTGAACCTGCCTGAGATAGTAGTAGCAGTGTGATCGTGGGCAAGTCACTTCATCTCTTTGTGCCTCCCTTTTGTCTTCTGTAAAATTAGGGCAATAAAAGTACCTACCTCCCTGGGGAGTTGTAAGAGTCAAATGGGGGGAGGGGGTTGGGGTAATATATAGAAAGTACTATACAAATGATGGCTATTATAATTATTGTTAAATGCTAAGAGTTTTATGTAAGATTGGACTCTTTGTTTTACATGTTTGTTTGATTACAGTATTTGTTTTTGTTGCTATTATATTTATAATTTTTTAAAAACTTCAGTCTGTTTTGAAACTATTGCCTCCCCTCATTCTGAGCAGTATCTCTATTCCAACTTTTATAAACCTTCAAGGTTTAGGAAGGAATTTATTTTCTGAAAGATGATCACTTACTTTGAAACTTCTCTATCACACCTGTACCAGCACAACTCCAAGGAGTTTGGGTTACAGCTGTATTCAGATATAGTATCTAAAATGGACTGTATAAGATTTAATTATCCACATGCATCAGTTTTGTAAGTCACATGGATAGCCACAAGCATGCTAAATACTAAGCCATCTGTACAACTTAGTAAGTACCACCAGCAGTGATTCATAGAGTTTGCAATTAGCCACTGCATTCCATTTTATCAAGTGCAGACATAGCAGACCCTACTCTACTAATTGCTTGGTTTTTGCCAGTAGCGTGGATGAGCACTTGAACCAGATTTCATAGTCGTGATCTCAATGCATATTTTTGGCATCAGCAAACTGGGACATAATCGTTGCAACCAAGAGCAACTCTAGTTGTTAACTTTTTTTTCATCTTTTGCTTGATATAATTTGATAGTGTTTTTTTTTTCTGAATCCCTTTGTTGTTGTTGTTGTTTTTACTTCATTCCTGAAGAGGACCAATAACATCAGTAAGACTATGTCTTGACTTGAAAGTGAATTGGATTTAAGCGAGACAGGGTTGTGCTAAGTCACCAGCCTCATTCTCTCTTCCAGAACCATCTAGGTCCAGCAGCAAGATATAGATCAGGATGCTTGGAGACGGCCTTAGATGCAATGGGAATTTTGAGCCTTTTTAAGCTAAGGTCTTTCCCAGGTCACATTTTCTGTAAAAGGTACATGTACATATTAGATACCTCAGTAGAGCATGACCCCAGCAGAGGTAGGAGGAGAGAAGTAGGTAGCTGTATATGGAAATTCTTTCTCTTTTCAGCATCCCTATTTTGCAACATTACTCTAACTAGATTAGTTGATGAGTCCTTTATAAGTCCAAGAACCTTATAAGTGCTAATATGATCAAATCATATCAAACATTCTTTTTCCTTCCTAGCCTTCTGCTCCTTGGGAGTTTCATATGCCATGTCAGCAGGGAAAAGGTTAGTACAGGTGTAGGGTAGAGTTGGCTGCCCAATATATCGCTCACCCAATAATGGTAACTCTCTTTCTTAGAGCATCTATCAGTCCCCAGTTATCCTCCCACCACTACTCCTAGGAAACAGTCATCCAAAAAGTCTCTTTCTTCTTGGGAAGGAATAGGGAATAATAATGCAGGGTATAAGAAAGCACTCTTCCAGGAAGTAGGGAGGAACAGGGGATGACATATTCCTTTCCTTTAATTGTTTTACCTTTTCTTTCAATTTCCTCATCTTTTCCAGATAGCTCCATCTATTTTTATTTTCTCTATTCCAGTCCTTAGTAAACTTCTCCTTCTCCTTCTAATACCCTTGTATGATCTTAGAGGTACCCATAATCCTTGCGCTTCCAGTAACTTGATTCCAAAAATCCCTTCAGATAGGTTAATTTATTCAAATAGATGATCTTCCATCTGACACTACCAGGTGAGGCCCTACTCAGTATATCCATTTCAGGTATGACAAAGGGAGATTAGTCTTCTGAGTGTGAGATCTGTTGGAAGCAGACTTGGTCGATCACATTTGCTAACTATCTCCTCCAGAAGAGTTCTTGAAGATAATTTTGACTATCTGGATCCAATGACTGCAGGTGACAACCAGCTCAAATACCTCTTATTCAGAATTTAGTTCCTTTAGATTCCCCTTCCAGAGCTGGTGGAGTAGAAGCAAGTATGAGGCGGCTTAATTAGATAGAAATGGTAGGACCTATTATCTGCTTAGAAGCTGCCACTTTTCTACACATGGTTCAGTTCTGCCTCAAGGCCATAAGAGAAATCTTTTCCTCCTTGTCATGATTGTTGGGTTAAGAAAAGTCAGGAGATAGAAATTATTTCAGTCTAATGAGAAGTTCATTGTCACATGCCTGAATACATGCATGGAGGTTGAATATGTGCATAAGGTAGCTTTTAGGAGACCACAAAATTCCTCTAACGTGCCCCAGTTTTTATACTCTTGATCAAACATCTCTAGTTTCTTTTCTTTGCCAAACATTGTTCTCTAGTTCATACCATATTGATACAAGTTCTTTTCTTTATCCTGAAGACATCTTATTTTTTAAAACATCTAGAGGTCTCCTGTCACACAACCCTGGAGTTTATCAGCATCTCTATTGCCTCTTTTTTCTGTTTTGCAAACTTGTGGGTCATCATAAATAATTTTCCCTTATTTCAGCATGCTGTTATAGTCATACACAAAATTTAATCCTTCAGGGTATAGTTGGAGTTCAAGACATGATTATTGGGAGAAGAATGGGAATGGATAGATAGGATGAGGAGAATGAAAATGGATAAACAGGATGATGGGAAAGAGGATTTTGATGAAGAAATGGCTGGATGGGAAGCATGGATGAAATGGTGAGGAAAGAATGGATGGGATGATGTAGATGAGCATGGAGACAAAAATGGAGATAGAGAGAATGGAATGCAGGCATAGGATGATGAAGATGGATTGATGGGATGATGAGGATAAGAATAAGCATGGGGTTGGGAATGGGGATAAGGATGGGCATAAGGAGATACTGAGGATGAAGATGAATAGAAAGGTGGGCACGAGGATAGAAATCATTGGTGAGATCCTGAGGATGAGGATGGATAGAGGGGATGATGTGGATAGATAGTTGGAATGGATAGATGGTATGAGGATGAATTGAGGAAATAAAGATGAGGGTAGAGATATGGGATGAGAATGGATTGGAGGAGGAGGAGGATTATAGTGACAGAATTTACAATGTGCCTACTATGTGTTAGCCACTGTGCTTATTGCTTTACAAATAATATTTCATTTGATCTTTATAACAGCTCTGGGAGAAGGTATTATTATTATTATCCCTTCTTTAGAGTTAAGGAAACCAAGTAAACAGAGGTTAAGTGACTTATTCAGAATCACACAAATAGTGTCAGAGGCCAGACTTGAACTCAGGTCTTCTTGATTTCTGGCCTAGCACTCTAGCCACTGGGCTACTTAGATAATTAAATAATAATAACTTGTATTATATTTATATAAGGTTTGCAAAATACTTTACAAATATACCATTTGATCCTCCAGCATCTCTGGGAGTCAGGTGTTATCATGCTCATTTTACCATTAAGGAAACCAAGACTGATAGAATTTCTGTGGCTTGCCCAGAGTCACACAGCTAGGAGGGTGTTTAGTGAGAAGATAGAGCAAGAATCAAAGTATTAATATTTCCCTGAGGAGGGGGGACATATTCCCCTTTATACCACCTGATCTCTGGAGAGAGTGGCTTCAAACTTAAAGTTTCCTGAAAAACATTAATCCCATTAAGTTCACCATCAAATTCTGCATATCCGGTGAATGAAACAGCTCTGGTTAATAGCACTGTCAGGGCTTTGTTGCTAGCCTGGGTCCTGCAAGTCCTTCGTCGCAGCTGGGTTGGTACTTGTGAACCAGCTCTAGGTTCCAGGAAATACCCCATCTTTTGATGGCGGAGAGCTGCTTAGTTAAGTTGAGGCTTACTGGCTAGATTTCTTTCTTAAGACAAAGCCTTAAACCCAATTCACTCTAGATCTCATGGATTGTACAACAATAGGTCCTTGCCCAAGCACCACTTAACGGTTATCTTTTGGGCCCAGATGGCTCCAGTGAATGTAAATAGTAACTGTTTCTCTTTTGGCCAACAACCCTGTGGGTCTTTCCCTGCCAGTTTGACGGTTTTTTTTTTTCAATTAAAGGGGCCATCCCTTGACTCACTTCTTAAAGAGGCCTGTTTCCTTTACGGGCATTGCCTCACTCAAAGTGAGAACATGAAAAGATCTTAGCTTAAAAGGGCCAGGGTCTCCCATTGCATCCTGGGCCATCTCCAGCCATCCTGATCAATATCTGGCCACTGGGCCCAGATGATTCTGGAGGAGAAAGTGAGGCCAGTGACCCTGCACAGTGCTCTCTCACTCATATCAACGTCAACTGCAAGTCATGTCATCATCTCCCCGATGTCATAGTCCTCTTCAAGAAGGAAGGACAAATCACACCACACACACACCCCACCACACACATACCCCTACCCAGTTTTCCCACACCATTTAAAACACATATTCACAGGTCAGATTTAATCACTAACAACTTTAAATAGCAAAAAACCAATCAAACTTCCTATCTGGGAAGGAAAGCTTATGCCTACAGAAATCTGAGAATAAATGGGACTCTCCCTACAGGGTTTAAGGACCTTCATGTATTTAAATTGTCCTGGATAAAAATCTTTTTGTGACACCCCTCAATGCAGAGGGCAATCCTAAATGAGGTCTAGACAATTTCTACATAGCCATTTATACATAGGGCATACCAAAAAATTTTTCCAGGATTCCCTATACCTTTGGAAATTCCTTTGGAGGTCCTGGAAAATTCCCTCTGGATCCCAATACAAAGGGATATCCTAAATGTGCACTGATGGATCTCTGCCACTGCAAGGAAATCCTACTGAAATTCCCAACTTGCCCAATAACAGGAGAAGTAGAATCAGTCAGAGACAAAAGAAAACAAGAGCAGTCTGAGCCTCCAAAAAAAAGATGATTTAATCATTTTGTGTTGAGTACTTGGGATTTCTAGACAAAGTTTACCCTCAAAATAAGGAAAGCAGTCTATATCTGTTTAAAAGTAAAACACAAATAGAAACATTTATCATCTAGGCATCAGGTTTTAGAGAAACAAAATTCATACATTTCATATTAGCTAGAATATAATACCTGTAAAAGAGCTGATTGGAATAGGTCTTGTAAGAAATGGGGTCCCGTGGTCACTCCCTTACGAAACAAAACTTGAACTGCAGTGAGTGAAGGAAGTGTTTATTTATACTCTGGAGCTGATGCATGGCACACCGTAGGGATACACACAGAGGCTAAACTGAGCTTTTTATGGATTAGTCCTTCCTGGTCCCTCCCTTCAGAACTGGAATTGGTCCCAGCTACTATCTTTCTGACCCACCCATTACATGTTGCTCCTTAATCTGTTCCCTCCTCCTGAACATAGGTCTACATGGATCCCATGTCCAGAAAACGGAGGGATAATCTATGCATGGGCATGTAAGTTAATATGCATGAAGGCTATTAGGCATGTGCAGTAGTTAGGTCTCAGTGATGAGGAATAAACCCTCAAGTTCAAGCCATGCTGCCAGCTTCACTCCCTCTAACGTCCTTGAGCTAGGAGGCCCTGACCATCATTCTTGCAAGACAGATTGTGCTTATCTACTAGCATTGTATCCCTTGGCAAACTCCTTGTATGGCAATATCTATGGAAGTAGAACTCCATGTATTACTGGACTCTTTTTCTCACAGTCTGACTAAAGGAAACATACTGGAAAAAAAATGACCAATTGTCCAAGCGGGGAGGTAAAGGTCCAAGGTCTCTCTCTACTTGAATATATTCAAGTACTATTCAACTTACTCATATACATATATGTGTGTGCATATATATATATATGTGTGTGTGTGTGTGTGTGTGTGTGTGTGCGTGTGTGTGTATATATATATATGTGTGTGTGTATATATATATATCTATATGTAAGCTTATAGCTTACTCGAATAGAAACAGGAAAGGGAAAGACTGAATCACCTGTTAAGTAACTTTTTGTACGCTCTTCTCAGTTCTTGTTTAACAATTAAAAGGCTCATCTTCACATAGTAAGCAGACCAGAAACAAGAAGCAGCCCAGCGAGCTTTCTCTGACATGCATATGAGGCCTAAGTCAAGCAGAACATGTTTTAGGAGCTATAAGGACTGAGCTCTCATTGGCCTCCAGCTCTTACTGCAAATATACCATTGTTCTATTAGCTTGGGAAAGGGTAGAAGGAAGAGAAAGAAGATTTGTTTTTCCCCCATTTCACACATGATATATTTTGGCCAACCTGGCCTACTTCCTTCAACTCAGAATTCCACATCTTCATGCCATTCCAGACCGTCCCATGTATCTGTATGCACACTTGTGTGTCTCTATATCCAATGTCCAGAATGAACTCCTTCTATGCTTCTACTTCTTAAAATTCCTAATTTCAATTAAAGTTCAACTCGTGCCACCTCTAAAGAAAAAAAAGATTTCCTGCCCATCCCCCACCCCTGGCCAAGTATTAGTGATCTCTTTTTTCTTAAATTATTATGTATATCCTATTTCCCTGAGGGCTAGTTCTATTGGTTACTGGGTGTTTTTGTTTTGTTCTATTTATTTTGGGGGTTTTTTCAGTCCCTGGAGAAACCTCTGCTCTGAGGCCCTGTTTTCCTGATTCATAACTGCGTCCAAGAACACTTTTGAATCCCTTAGAGAGTTAAACAAAAACAAAGATCTTCCCTTCTGATAAATTATCCTCAGAACAACTTTATGATGGTCCTAAAAACAGAGCTGTCAGAGTATGGCCAATTCGGGCAGTTTCCTTGGGACCCAGGAAAAGGCACAGGACATTGGAGGTGGTAAATCAAAGAGGCCAGAGGCCTAGAGGTGGGTGGGACCAAAAGAGACCTGGGGTATTTATATGCATAGGATTAAATCTATCTCCATAAAATTCATCTCCCCAAACAGGCTACTTGACAATAATACTCTCCCGTTAGTTAAGGAATACACTCGTCATGCCTCACTTCATCCTTTTGTGGCAACTTTGACTTTTTCTTTTCACCAGATTTCACCTGTACAAAGAAGGGAATTTTGTTGGGGGGCAGAGGGGTAGGGAGAGAGGGAGGATGAAGGAATACAGATATTTTAGCCCTGCAGCAATCTAGGAGTTGTCTTCCTGATGAGACCCCACCTGTTGCCACAGGTTAAAGCTTTAGTTCTAAAGGGTCTGTAATTTCTTCTGTGTTCACCAACTTAGAGGACCACTCAAGGCTCAGAGGAGTTGTGACTTACTCATAGTCACATAACTGTGAGAAGCAGTAGGCAGCTTGGGGCAGCAGAGAACTTGCTGAATTTGGAGTCAAAGGACCTCAATTCAAATTCTATCTCTGCCACTTATAGCTTGTCTAACTTAAGGCAAGCCACCACCTATCTGGGCCTCAGTTTCCTCATCAATAAAATGAGGGAGTTGATCAACATAGCCTCTGAAATCCCTCTCACCCCTAGTTCTACTGTCCCTCTTAATTGTAAATCAATAATTGAGCTCAGGTCTAAAACTTATGTCAAAAGCTACCCTTTTACCTATTTCTCATAAACCTGTAGTTTGCCTCTGACTGCTCACTGAGCAATGTGCTTCCGGTCTTGATTCTCACCTCATGCCTGGATATTGCTTTCTTGCCTGGCTTCCTCTTGATACTGAATATGCCTGCCTGCCATGATTGTAGAATTCTACCAATCCTTTAAACCCCAGCTGAAATACCACCTTCCTGGATGCATAGCAGTGTGAAATGATGTGTCCCAATTTCCAAAATCATGGCTTTGTGATCATCCCTTCTATCACTGTCTTGACCTTTAGGTGAATATTTTGTTGTTATTCAACTTCTCCTTTGTCTATAGATTGCCTTGCTAATTAGAGCATGAACACTAGAGGGTAAGGAATACTCCACATCTTTGTATCCCTTCACCATCTCTCATCATGGTTTCTTCTATAGTGGGTGTTCAATAAATATTTCTTTACTTGGTTAGAAAAACACCCAACTCAAGCTCTATACTTTGATTTCCATGCTTCAGCACGAAATAGAATATCTTAAACAATTAATCCCTATCCATAACCTATCCCTTCCAGTTTCCCAAAACCATCTATATTAATCTAATCATGGATTGTCTCCGTCCTGTAAGCTGTCCAGCCATATTGAGGACTGACATATAATGGCAAGTGCCTGAGAGTCTCCAATTACACCTAAATCAGGTTGATAGCTTCACTGTTCTATTAAATAGAAAAAGGACAGATTGTGCCCAGTGACACATACTCTCATTTGAAGCCTTAGTTCATGTAAAAGATGTTATAAAATCCATCAATTCCTATTTGATTCCATACTGGACCTAGAATCAGGAAGACCTGAGTTCACATGTGGCCTCAGACACTTACTTGCTGTGTGACCCTGGGTAAATCACTTAACCTTGTTTGCCTCAGTTTCCTCATCTATAAAATCATTTGGAGAAGGAAATGGCAAACCACCCCAGTACCTTTGCCAAGAAAAGCACAAATGGGGTTATGAAGAGTCAGACACAATTGAAATGACTGAACAGTATTTAGACTGTCAGGATGATTTCCTATTTTCTGCCCTACCACAAATGCCAATCTCCAAGAAAACCTTTATTTGTAAAATGAAAAGTGTTTGGATTGGAATGACTTCGCTTTAACTCATCATAGGATCTTTTGGTTTGAATTATTCCTCATACACTCACTTCTATGATAATTATCACATTCTTTGTTTATTTTCACAAGGATATATTAATTCCAAGATTTGAAATCCCTGGACTATATTATTTCTAAGGTCCCTCTCAGCTCTAATACGTTATGATTCTAAAGTATTCCACAAATAGATGCTTTAAAAGTTTTTTCAAATTTAAAAACCAACTACATTAATTGTCATTTTCTTAAACAAGTTAGTGTTTTTTCTTTTCTTTTCTCATCCTTTTGAAAGGAAAGAGTAGTACATATGAAGTGAGTGCAATGAGATTCCAACTGGACTTTGCCATGATCACTGGGGTAAGTTTGGGCAAGAGACTTTCTTCTCTCTACCTCTTTCTTTTCTTCTTGCTATTTTTTCTTTCTTTCTACTTTTTTTTGCTTCTTTCTACTTTCTTCACCTATAACACAACGAGATTGGACTAGAACAGGGGTTCTTATCTTTTTTTCCCTATATCATCTTTTTTTTCCTTATATTTCCCAATATCTTAATCTTTTTTTTCCCTATATGGATTCCTTTGGCTGTCTGCTGATCCCTCTAGATTCCTTCTCAGAATAATGTTTTTAAATGCATGAAACAAAATACTTAGTTATGAAGGAGACCAATTATACTGAAATACAGGGTGACATACACACACACATTTAAAACAAATTCAAAGATTCCAGATTTAGAACTACCAGACTAGAATAATGATGTCTGAGGTGCTTTCCAGGTTCAAGTCTAATATGATCCGATGAATAAAAATGTTCTTGTCCTTCTTTTATAATTTTAGTTTATTTTTTCAGCTTAGTGCTATACAGTTTACACCATCTTAACTTTAATGATGCTCTAATATTTCACAGGTGTCTGTTGATCCTTTATTTATTTTTACACCCTTTGGCCCATCTCACCTTTCATTCTGTGAAATCATCTAGGAGGTAGATAATTATTTTCTTTTTCTTTTCTTTACACATTAGCTCTCATGCCATGTCCCCCTCTTACGCACCTGGGTATCTATCCCTAAGACTGAGCTCCCTCCTGCTGAAGGAAGACTTCATTGGCTGAAATAGCCATGTCCTTGAATTCCTCCTTCAGCAGTTTTCTAAAGCAATTCTTCATCTTGTCAGCCTCTTGTTCATTGGTGCAGGACTAATCTCCTTTCCTGACTATGTCACTAAAAAGAACATGTAATAAAACAATGACATGTCTACCACCATGATGAAATCAGGAACTTCCAAAATAGAAAGAGAGAGGTTCCAAAGGAACACCAAAATAAATTTATAAAAAATGTAGAGAACAAAAATAACAAATGAAAAGAAAAAAAAAGAAATAAAAGCTGTTGAATTATCTAATCCATAATTATCATTGTTATTAGTGCTACAATATTATCACTTTAATAACTAACCTTTCTAAGGGACTATAGCTTTACTTCCAAAGTTAGTCCTCCCAAGTATATCCTGGGGGTAATAACAAAGGTTTGATAATAAAGGTTTTTATTTGTAAGAAACTGAAATTCACATACATATCCCAGAAGCTGACAGCAGATCACTGTTAAGGCTAACTTTACATGAGGCGAGTCTGTGGCCTATTACATTTCTCTTCCTTCTGTGTTTTAGATCTTATTTGGACTGGGGAGGCACTAAAGATAAAGTGGATTGTAAATGTGACCCACTGACAATCAGGATATGTCTATCTGGAAAATGCCCCTCGAGATAGGATATGACAGCAGCAGAGTCAAATGTATTAAATAAAAATGTGAAAATAAGGTAAAAAATTTGGAAACAGTCTGGACATTTCTACCCACAGACAACTGTGCCATTTTATTTCCTACCAAAAAACAGCCTGGTATAGAGAGTCACACACCCCTGCTTAGGAAGAAGCTTTGGAGCTAGAGTTAATTAAGAGCTATTTTCTTGGTTGTAGATCATCTCCATTTGCCTTTATCTCAAACTGTGAAATATCTTCTTCCCTTTATTTCCAGAGATGGAGGACTGAGAATATCATTACTATCTAATAGTCCAAAAAGAAGATGTTCCCAGTTCTGTACTTCCAGCATCAAATGAGCAGCTGGGTTGTCTCTGAAAGAAATGCTCCGGGAAATTCAAAGCAGAAAAGTGACATTAAGTTGAGACATGAATCTTGATGACTGGAGGAAACTGCTGATTTTGATCCCAAGAGGGGGAAAAAAGTAAATCTGACTCCATTTACAGCTCTCTACAACCCAAGCCATCACATGGTTTAGCATAATGCAGTATAACTTACAGAATCTGTGCCAAATGGGTGTAGGACTTTCAATAACTGCTAGCTCCATTCCTTCCTAATTTACCTTTTAGTGATTTCACATTCTCTTTCAAGGTAAGTCACAAAGGCAGTTGGTGGCTAAATTTCTGCTCCTCAAGACGTCTCCATGACATCAGATACTTCCTTCCCCCCAAGTCTGAGGGAACATTGCAGTCACATGGAGAACTGTTTTGCTTTCATATAGAGAGAAACATTTTTTTCCTACCCCTGTACAAATCTTTAGGTGGCTTATTTCACAGGGCATCCTTCTTTCCTTTTCTATTTTTTGAACAACTCAAACTGAATGATTGGTCAATCCTTTACATAGATATCTGAGAAGTACCACCTGTTGTGAAATAAGATGAAACAAATTGATAAAATGCTGGAATTTGACTAGATAGTCACTGAGACCCCTCTTAGCTCTAAATTTCAGGCTGGAATAATTGAGATATGATATGTTTTTAGAGAGGGTGATGTTTCTGTAATTACTGATATTGAGAAGAGACAGTAGGCCCAGAAATGAATGCCTGGGGAATATGAATCAGTTGGTGAGATAAGCAACAAGGAGGGCTCTGTGGGCTAGTTCTTTTCCAGAACTGCCCGGGCCACTCTCTCTTGCCTTCCCTAGCTTGATGCCTTGATAAACCAACTCAACTCTGCACCATCCCCTGCTCTCAAATCCTTGACTGCCTTTTATGTTACGATGTCTTCCTAAACATTGGTGTTTGGGTACTTTTTCTACCTGCCTCTTTGGTTCTGGTTTATGTTGGAACTGAAGGACACCATGAAACTACAAACTGGATCTACTAAAAATTTAATCTAATTCCAAATGAGTCCCTCACTGCATTCCACCTCCTCTTCAATTAGTTTGCTACCTTGCTCTACACAGTAGCTGTTCCAAACCTTTTTGTTTCTCTTTAAGCCTCCCATCCCGCCCCCCCCCCACTATTCTCTCTACTGAGGAGCTTTCCTCAAATTTCACCAACAATTAAAGTCACTCACTCTTCTTCTCCACTCATCTTACATCACAAATTTCCCTACTATTTCCTTCTTTACTCCTTCTATAAAAAAGAGATGGCCCTTTCCTTCCCAAAGCAAACCTCTAAATATACCCTTGATCCCATCTTCTCCCTTCACCAGCACATTGTTTCCACTAACATTTTCACTTTCTCTCTTATCTTCAGTCTTTCCCTGTCAATAAGCTCCTTCCCTCTTGTCTCCAAATATGCCATGTCTCCACTATTCTTTAAAAATCCTCATTTGATTCTGTATCCCAAAGGAATCAAAAAAAAAGGGAAAGGACTTATTTGTATAAAAATATCTATAGCAGTTCTTTCTGTGGTGGCTAGGAATTAGAAATCATGGGGATATCCATCAATTAGAGGATGGCTGAACAAGTTGTGGTATGTGATGGAATATCATTGTGCTATAAGAAATGACAAGCAGTGTCTTTCCAGTCAGGGTGGGTGATGAGGGAGGAAGGGAAAGAATCTAGAATTTAAAGTTCTATAATCAAATGTTAAAAAAAGATATATGCATATATATATTATTATTATTAACTATATGCAACTGGGAATTAAGATATACAGGCACTGTGGTAGGGAGATCCATCTTGCCCTACTGGAAAGTCAGAGGGGCCATGGGGGAGGACATAGGAGAGAGCAGATTGGGGGAGGGGTTATACAGTGGGATGGCTGTTTTGGGGTGGTGGGTGGAGGAAAGATGGGGAGAAAATTTGTGACTCAAAATCTCGTGGAAATGAATGATGTAAACAAGAAAATAAATACATGAATAAAAAAGGAAAAAATAAATAAAGTCCCTTCCAGCTCAAAAAAAAAAAAAAAAGAAAAGAAAAGAAATGAAATGACACGCAGGATGATTTCAGAAAAACCTGGAAAGACTTATATGAACTGGTGGAAAGTGAAACAAGCAGAACCAGAAGAACATTTTACATAATAACAGCAATACAGTACGAAGAAGAATTGTAAATGACTTAGCTAATCTCAGTAATACAATGATCAAAGACAAACCCAAAGAACACATAATGAAACATGTTATCTGCCTCCAGAGAAAGAACAGACATTGTCTGAATACAGACTGAAATACACTATTTTTCTTTTTCTTTTCTTTTTCTGTTTAAGTCTTCTTATACAAAATGACTAATATGGAAATGTTTTATATGACTGCACATGTATAACCTATATTGGATTGCTTGCTATCTCAGGGTGGGGGAAAGGGTTGGAGGGATAGAATTTGGAACTCAAAACTTTTTTTAAAATGCAAAAAAATGTTTTAATACAATTGGGGGAAATACTTACTATTTTTTAAAATCCTCATTTGAACCTACCCTCCCTGCTAGCTATCATCCTGTGTCTCTCAATCTCTTTGCAGCTAACGTCTCTAAGAAAATCACTTATACTCAGTTTCTCCATTTGTTCTCCTGTCACTCACTTCTAAACTCTCTATTACCTGGTTTCTGACTTCACTGTACAACTGAAACTTCTCTCTCTCTAAAGTAACCAGTGATCTCCTAATTAATGGCCTTTTTCTCAACTCTCATTCTACTTGACCTCATTGCATCTTTTTTTTACTTCTGATCACTAGTTCCTTGATATTTTCACCTCTCTAGGGTTTTGTGACAATGTTCTCTCCCAGTTCTCATCTTATTTGCTTGACCACTCCTTCCCAGTCTCCTTTGCTGTATTTTCCTCAATGCCATGCTCATTAGCTATAGGGATGGAGGGAGAAATGACCCAAGACTCTGTCCTGGTCACTCTTCTCTTCTTTCTTTATACTATTTCACTTGGTGGTATTGTCAACTACAATGGGTTCAATTTTCACCTATGCAGACAATTCCTCAGGTCTGTCTGTCTATCTATCTCCCTAATTTCTGTCCTAAGCTATATTCTCCTATCATCAACTGTCTTTTGGACATCTCCAATTTGATGTCTTATAGGTATCTCACACTCAACATGTTCAAAACTGAGGTCATTATCTTCTTCCAAAGCCTTCTGCCCTTCAAACTTCCCTGTTATTGCCTTGGGTACCACCATCCCTCTAGCCACCCAGGCTCACAAACTCGGTGCCATCCTCAACTGCTCATTCTAACTCAATCTACATATCCAAGCCATTGCCAAATCTTGCCATTTCTACCTTTATAACATCTCTTGTATATGTCCCTTTTTCTTTACTCATACAGTCACCAGCCTAGCTCAGGCCCTCACCACCTCTTGTCGGGGCTGTTACAATAGTCTTCTAAATGGTGTCTTAGCTTCAACTCTTTCCTCACTCCAATCCATCTTCCACTTAGCTGCCAAAGTTATTTTTTCTAAAGCATAGATCTGAACACACACACACACACACACACACACACACACACACACACACACACACACACCTCCAGTGGCTCCTTATTACCTCCAGGATGAAATATAAAGTCCTCTCTTTGTCCTATAAAGCTACTCATAACTTGACCCCTTGCTGCTCTTCTAGTTTTCTTACGTACAACCCTTTCACAAACTACATGCTCAATTCAGTTGCATTGGCCTTTTTCTTGCTCCCTGCACACAATTTTCTACATTCTCTGTGCCTTTACATTGACTGTCCCTCATCCCCGGGATGCTCTGCCCTCTCTCTCACCTCCACCTCTTAGCTTCCTAGCACTCAGATAAAATCCTGCCTCCTGCAGGAAGCCTTTCCTGGTCTCCTCAGCTACCAGGGCTTTTTCCCTCCCATAATAACTCTTCCCCATTCTCTATCTGGGGACAGCTAGGTGGCTCAGTGGATAGAGTCCTAGGCCTGGAGTCAGGAAGACTCATCTTCCTGAGCTCAAATCTAGCTGTGTGATCCTGGGCAAGTTATTTAACCCTGATTGCCTCAGTTTCCTCATCTGTAAAATGAACTGGAGAAGGAAATGGAAAACCACTCCAGTATCTCTGCCAAGAAAATTCCAAATGGGGTCACAAAGAGTCAGACAGAACTGAAATGAATGAGCAACAAAAATTCTCTATCAATCCATCTATCATTTAGCTAACTAGCTGCATGCGTGTGTGTGTGTGTGTGTGTGTGTATTCACACATATGGTTATATACATGTGGTCTCGTCCTATTAGAATGTGAATTCCTTGAAGGCAGGAACCTGTTTTTGCCTTCCTTTGAATCCCCCAGGCCTTAGCATTTAATATGTGCTACTGATACACGTTATTTTACCAGAATGTGCATTACAATTTTGTCTAAAAGTACCTTTTCTCCTTCAGTTCTACCTACTTGGCATAAATTTTAATTACAGGCCCTTATGTTAAACAAACCAATTTGAAAAGACTCCCTTATACTTAATGAATGTAAAATGAATAGATGTCCCTCAGAGCTGGGCCTGCTCCTTCCACGGGCTCCCTATAATGCCAGGGTGTGGGAACGATATTGATACCAACGCCCTCTCTGATCCTGGCTTCCTAGTTTAATGCTTCTTCACCCAGCACACACTCTGTCTTACTGCTTTTGGTAATATGCCCTTCACTGCTTTATGTTATCGAACTTCTTTGAAAACACCCCAGGTGCGGCTTGTCTGAGAGACACCAAAATGCAGATCTCTAAGGCTGCCCTGGAGGGAATTTGCTTGTCTGTGGTTTCATATCTTTAGACTGATTATTGCCACAATAAAAGTTCTATTTTTATTTTTAATTCTTTTCTTGGTCAGCCTCCCAGAAAATGATTTAAGGCAACTCTACTAATCAACTCCATAACTTTTGGCTGAATTTCAAAAGTCAAGGATATTAATTCTTTTTGCACTACATTTGTTTTCCTTTGATGTTGAGAGCTGTTTAGAACTTCCAAGGGGCTTGGAATAAGTGGCATTTCACAGAAATATGTATTTATTCGGTCCTTGGAGGAAAACAATTTGGGGGGGGGGGGGGAGGAGTCTCTTCAGTTGGCATAGGAATAACTAAGAATTTAAATAGATTTCCCCAACACACATTTTGTCAGAGTTACCAATAGGAAATAAGATGTTTGTTTCTCCTTCTGCTCCTTTCCCTGGCCTTGTTTGGGAAGTGGTGGAGAATAATTTAGCCTCCACAAAAAGCAGGCAAAAGGAGGATAAGTAACATGCCGAAACCCTCAATAGAAGAGCCTGAGAAAATAGAGTCAAATCTCACTGGTTTGAACCAATCAGGGTTAATACTAATCTGAATGAATGAATAAATGAATGAAAAGTGTGAATTATAAAATATTTTAAAAGAAATATAACTTCTCCACTTTCAAATATATGCAATAACTAGGACCAGGTTAAAAAGTGTGGGTGGGTGGTAGGCAGAGGAAGAGATAAATAACTATAAATTGTTGTAGTTATCCCTTGTTTGTGTTTGTGAATGTAGAGTAATTTGTATTCCCAAAGTGCTTGAAAATCTTTTAAATGCTTTAAATATTCTTACAGCAATAGTGTGCATCTGATTTACCAGCTTAAAATGCAAGCTCCTTTCCCTTTATTCCACATCGAACAGAGTTAAACTTTAAGCCAACCCCTGTCCCAATGATCACAAATTCTAAATCAGTAGTGTCTAAGAGAATGAAGTTTTATTACATCTCTAAATCAAAGTTCATGATCTTGTTCAACAAGCCCTTACTTGACTTACCAACTTCCTACTTAGTGTTGATGGTACCACCGTCCTCCCAAAGTCATAACTTCGATGTTATTTTCTACTTTTCTCCTCTAGTACTCACATACAATTTAACGCCAAGTCTTACAGTTTCTTTCTCATTACTTCTTGAATCCTGCTGCCTCTCTGCAGGGTGTCCCTAAAGTCTGGACACATGGGAAATCCCATTAACTATGCATATTTTCAAGGAATGAAAGAATGAAACTTTAAACATTTTATTTAATTAGCATAAATGAGATTTCATAGGAAGACATAGGAAATCTCATTAATTAACTAAATTAATTAAATAAATTAATCTCATCAATATGGAAAATAGTCCCCAATAACTAACTAAACTTTTATTCCATATGAAATTGTCATGGCTAAAATTTATACTAGTTAAACAAAATGTGGTTGAAAATTTCATTCATTGGGGCGGAGCCAAGATGGTGGCGTAGCAGCAGCAACATATCGCAGCTCTCACATAGCCACCCCAAAATACCCATAAAACAGGACTCTAAACCAATCCGAACTCCAAAACGCACACAAAGATACTTCCCACTAAAGTCAGCTCAGCTACGAGGAAC
>CM053582.1:206130295-206154853 GCA_028627135.1 Pseudochirops cupreus
TGGGCAGGGGGAGAGGAAGGGGAGAACATTGGAAACTCAAGGGATTGTGGAACTGCATCTTGTAAACTAAAAGTAAATAAACAAATCAATTAAAAATAAAAAGTAAAAAAACAAAAACCAAAAAAAAGTAATACTAGATATAACACTTGTCTTCAAGGACTCTAACCTAGAAGAAGGTAGCAAACAAAATAGAGATGCCATATGTCAAGTGATTTTTCAAGCCTACACTTTGTACTTACATAAATGTCAGTTATCATTATTATTAGCACA
This sequence comes from Pseudochirops cupreus, assembly GCA_028627135.1. Classification (NCBI taxonomy): domain Eukaryota; kingdom Metazoa; phylum Chordata; class Mammalia; order Diprotodontia; family Pseudocheiridae; genus Pseudochirops; species Pseudochirops cupreus. The sequence goes on from CM053582.1 coordinate 206,130,566, forward strand.
AAGCTTTAAAGGGCTAGGAGAAATTAGAAAAGAGGGAAAATTTGGAGCTATCCCTGAGGTCATCAAGGAAGAGGAGACAGTGAAGTAGAGAAAAGGGAACCCAGGACAAAGTTTTAGGAGACACCCATGATAACAGGTTCATTACGGCTTTTGTCCTCAGTACAAGTTGTTGATGTGACATCAACTCTTAAAAAAAGAAAGAACTTGAGAGAAAAAAATGTCTGAGCTACTTACTCAGAAGTTAACATGTTAACTGTTATTTTGGATATATTTGTATAGGATCAATGGAGATAATATTTGTAAAATGTTTACTATATGACACATACTAAATGCCTAATAAATATTTCTTCCCTTCTCCCTCTCCCCCAAGAATCTCCAGAATCCCAGTAATCTCTACCTCTAAACATATCATATGTGAAATATATTACATGTCATATATCATGAAGTGAAATTAATTAGCACAATTCACTGGCAAGAGATATCAGTGAGATATAGTGACTGATGGCTCAAAATTCAATAATCAAAAACATAGTCTTAGATTTGGAAGGAACTCAAGGGGCCATCTAGTCCCACCCTTTCCCCAATCATGAAGAATCTTATCTACAACATTCCTGACAAGAGCTCATCTGACCTTTATTTAAAGACCTTCAGTGATAAGGAACTCATTACCCCTTAAATTAAGCCACTGCATTTTTGACAGCTCTAATTGTTAGGGAGTTTTGTTGTTTTCCCCCCTGTGGTATGGTGAGTCAAAAATCTATTTATCAGTACCATCCACCCACTGGCATTAGTTTTACCTGCTGGGGCAGGAGCTCTCAACCTTTTCTGACTCTGAAGGCAGCTTGTATCCAGTTCCAAGCTGCCCCTCACCCCTGTTGAATTTCACCTCAACTTCCGCCCATTATTCTAGCCTGCCAGTTCTGCCATCCAATATATTAGTTATCCCTCCAATCTTTATGACATCTGCAATTTGCTAAGTATGCTTTGTTTGTTTCTATCCAAATCACTGACAAGAGAACAGGGCCAAACACACAGTCCCAGGGCACTCCAGTAGAGGTCTCCCCCACAATATCTTTGATCAACACTCCATGTTCCATCAGCCCATTTAATACCCAATGTTCTAGGAGGCAATATGTCATCCCTGATTAGGAGTGAGAGATAAGAAACAAAGAGAAAAGAAAAAATGTATAAACAAATGTAGGAAAACACAAACCCAGAGAATCCACCAAAAGGAGACTTCCACATTTGCAGAGAAATTCCTACGTAGTAAGGGACAAGGATTGATGTGTGACTGGGTAGTCCTGCTTAGCAGTCCTTAATGTAAGGAAACAGATATACTCTTGTCTAGACTAGCTGTCAGAATGACTGTGTGGCTATTATTTTGGTCCATCCTGCTGCTGCTGCTATATAACCCAACAAGGGACCTCTTCTCTGAATATTGTGCCATTTGCCCTATCTCTGTGGTTGCTTCTGATGTTTATGGAGAAAAACCACAATGGAGAGCAGTGAGCTCACTTTTATTTTTAACTCATCTTAATGGTTGTTAACATTTCTTCTGTGCACTTTCAATGGCCTAAATGGATGTAAATAACATCTTGTACCTAGTGTGGTATTGACCATGGTTTATTTTTAGTGAATATAAAGATCCAGGAAGGAAAGGTAAGGACCCAGCTTTGTTGGTTCCACATCCTCCCAGAAATGTTAGGAAGCTTCTTAGAGAATAATTTTATTCTAATGCATTTGTTTGGACAAACACCTTGGTGAGGGGAAGGTTTGAGATAAAAGACATGTCCCTAAAGCAAAATAAATCAATAATTAAATAAGCAAAGCCAATAGCCAGAATGACTATTAACCACCTTCATAATAAAAGGTGGTATGCACTCAGGCTGGAAGTACTTTAATACAAGGTGATAGCTGGGAGTGGTGACTCACACCTTGTAATTCCTGCTACTGGGGAGGCTGAGGCTGGTGGATTGTTTGAGCTTGGGAGTTGTAAACTGCACTGGGCTGAAGCCAGTCAGTGTCCATACTAAGTCCAGCAGGCCCTCAGAGTATGGGGGCTATCAGACTGACTAAGTAGGAGCAAGCTGGATCAGGTTAGAAATGGAGCAAGTCAAAGCTTCTATACTGAGCAGAACTGAGATTGTTATACTTGCAGTCCTGGAGAAGAAGGAAGGAAGGAAGGAAAGAAAGAAAGAAAGAAAGAAAGAAAGAAAGAAAGAAAGAAAGAAAGAAAGAAAGAAAGAAAGAAAGAGGGAGGGAAGAAGGAAGGAAGGAAGGAAAGGAGAAAGAGAAAGAAAGGAAGGGAGAGAGAGAAAGAAAGGAAGGGAGAGAGAGAAAGAAAGGAAAGGAAAAACAAAGAAAAGAAGGAAAAAGGAAGGAAGGAAGGAAAGGGAAGGGAAGGGAAGAGAAGGGAAGGGAATGGAAGGGAAAGAAAAATACCAGCTGATAAACTTTTAAAATCTCCATGTATAATTACTGTGCTCTTTAACTGTCTCTTTTGTTCAATTAAATAAACATTTATCCACTACTGACTGTGTGCAAAAGGCTGTGCCAGTTGCTGAGGGAAATGCAAAGTTTAGATAATACACAGTCATTTCCTTATGGAATTTACAAATCTACATTTTTCATTTCCTAAAATTGTCTAATGAGAGTGAAGGATGTTCTGAATTGCATTTTTCTTTGTTCTTTACGGAGCACCTACCATAGCATACTGTCTTGCACCTAGTAGGTGCTTAATATGTATTTGTTAATGAATGAATGAATGTAAATTCTTTAAAGTTCTGCCTCTAGTCAGATCTCTTCATACAAAGACAAAGACAAGGGAAATTTTGAAATAATTCAGGATTTCAATTCATTTTCTTTGTGATTGGTGTTGTCTAGGGCAAATCTTCAGTGATAAAATCATTAGAATGATGATGGGAAAGTACAAGACTTTTTAAATATTCTGAAAATGATGATAATAATAATGTAATGCTTTCACTTATGTCATCTAGCCTCCATGATGAAAGTACTTCTAAACTATTGCCTATGACAGATACATAAAGCAACTTGTTCAAAGTGAATATATGACAGAGGTCATCATCAGTCAATCAATTAATACCTAGGTATCCTTAGGAAGGATGACATAAAAATTGGAGGAGTGGAGAATAAAACCCACTTTCTCCCTTCCTAGGGAAGCACATAAATGCCAATCAAATGGGTTAGTCAATTTATGTGAAATAATAAGAAAGACAGTGGTCTAGGAAGCAAAAGACCTGGATTCTAGCACTGGCTCTTCTACCACATAAGACTATGGGCAAATAAATTGAACTTTCTGGACTTTATTTTTCTTGTCCATATAAGCACGGGGTAGTCTCTTAAAGTCCTTTCAACTCTTAACATTCCATGATTCTAAAAATCACCTGGTATTTTAAAAGGACCTTCATTCACCCTATCAGGTAAGACCTCACTTCTTACTTCACTGAAGAAATTAAAGCTATTCACCATAAGATCCCTTTACTCCCCTTCTCTTCATCTCAAAACCCTTTGTCATCATCCCTATTCCCTTGCTTCCTCTTTTTTTCCTCCAGTTCCTGATAAAGAGAACTTTTCTCCTTTATAGGTGTCCTTGATCCTGTCCATTCCTGTCTTCTCCAGGATCTTTCCCTTTCTCTCTCTCTTTTAAACTCTCTCTTCTCCTGGTTGTTTCTCTCCTGCTCAAATATGCTCTCATGTTTCTTATCCCTAAAAAAATCTTCATGGGCCCTAACATTCCTCAGTTTTATTGTTCTATATCTCTCCTCCTTTCCTAAGTCAATCTCCAAGGGAAAAAAACAAAAACAAAAGCTTTTACTCTTATTATCTCTGCTCCCTTTTGCACACACTCCTCAAACCTTTGCAACTTGGCTCCCAACCTCAACAATCAACTGAAACTACTCTCTTCAAACAGCCAATGAATGATCTAATGGTCAAATATGATAGAATATCAAGATTGAGATTCTCAGTCTTCATCTTTTTGACCTGTTTGCTACGGTTGATACTATGATGACCTTCTTTTCCTAGATACTCTATTCTTTCTGGGTTTTTATTACGCTGTTCTCCCTGGTTCTCCTCCTACCTATCTAGTTACTCCTTCTTAATTTTTTTTGCTATTACATTCCCTAACTGTGGGTTCCCTAAGGCTTTGTCCTGGGTTATCATTTCTCTCTATACTCTTTCTTGATGACCTCATCAACACTTGTAGGGGTTAATTTTTATTTTGATGCAGATAACTCACAGGTTCATATATGCAGATCTAGTCTCCTCCCTCCTGAATACCAGTCCCATATCACCAACTACCTACTGATATTTCAAAATTGATGTTCTAGAGGAGTGGTTCTCAACCTTCCTAATGCCGCTACCCTTTAATACTACTATATGGGCTTATCTGCACGTGGGCAGACCTACCTGCCTGGAGACAGATAGAGGAGCAGTGTCTTGGTTCCTAAGACCATCAGAAATATGTGTTTTCCGATGGTCTTAGGCGACCCCTGTGACCCCTATGAAAGGGTCGTTTGACCCCCAAAGGGGTCGCGACCCACAGGTTGAGAACCGCTGTTCTAGAGCCTTCTCAAAACTCAACGTGTTCAAGGAAGACTTTATTATCTTTCCCACTAAACCTCCCCCCTTTCAAACTTTCCTGTTTCTGTTAAAGGTACCAGTATTCTTCTAGGCTCCCAGGTTCATAACCTTAGCATTATTATTGACTCTTCACTCTCCTTCCCCCTATGTAGCTAATCTATTGCCAAATCTTGTCATTTAAAGTTGTCAAGACAACAAACATCTATTAAATATCTAGTATGTGCCAGGCATCGCAAAAATACAAATAAAAGCAGAAAAAAGAGTCCCTGCTCTCAGGGGGCCCATAGAACAAAGGGGAGATAACATATGAGCAATTATGTACAAACAAGAAATATACGGGGTAAAGTGGAGATAATCTCAAATGGAAAGCACCAAGAGGACTGTGATGGCCAGGGAAGGAACTGAGGAGCAGAGGGATTGGAGGTCAGGAAGAAGATGAAGAACAGGGTAAGGCAAAGGAAAAGATAGAATGACAACAGGTTGGAATCAGATAAATAATTTCAGAGTTCATGAACATGGAAGTGGAACACTTGTGACTGATGGCAAGATCAAGGGTATAATTATCTCTGTGTGCAGCTGAGGTAGGGTGGAAGAGGAGCTGATTTCTACTTAAATGCCATGTCTTGCATCTGACCTCTATCCACTACTCACACAGGAACCACTTTAGTTCAGGCCTCCCTAGTTCTCATTTAGACTATTGCAAGGACTTCCTAATTGGTCTCCCAGCTTTAAAATTCTCTCTTCTCCCATCCATCCTCAGCAAAGCTACCAAAATAATTTTCCTTATGCGCAGTTCTGCAAAGTTCACTTCCATACTACATAAATTTCAGTAGTCCCCTCTTGCCTCTAAGATGAATGTAATCTCCTTTGACTTTAAAGCACCTTACAACTTGGACCCAAACTAACTTTCCATCCTCATTATACATTACTCCCCTTCCCACACTCTATTGTCTAACCAAACTGAACTTTTTGTTCCTCACAGATGTTACTCTAAGCCCAGTTTCCCTGTCTTTTCATCGGCTATCATTTATGGTTGGAATGCACTTCTTTTTCATGGAATTCCCCACTTCTTTCAAAACATAGCTCAAGCGTGAAATCTTTCCTGTTTGCCTTTAGTGCTAACAGCTTTTTCCTCTATTTTATTTTAAACTACTTTATATTTATTTTTAATAAATATATCACTTCCATGCTGTAAAAATAATAACTATGAAGCTATTGCACAACCAACATACAAGATATCTGAAGGTGGGAAAGAAACCAAAGGGATGCAAAAATTTTTCAACTTTGTTAATACCCCAAAAAGATGATTAAGAAAACATCAACTGACTTATATGTCCACTCTTCCATTAATATGAAATCTTTATGAGGATAATCTATACATGTATTGGATAAGGGCATACACAGAGGATAAGTAGGTTTTCACAAGTAATATTCCACAATGGTACACATCCTTACCACTGGCCATTCCACATACTTAGATTGCACCTGCTCCTTATCTCTGCTTCACAAAGGAAGTCCCTTGTTTTCCTTTAAGATGAAAGTGAAGCATCACCCTCCGAATTAAGCCTTTCCTGATCCCCACAACAGCTAGTGCCCCCCCTCCAAACTCCTTTCCATTTAACTACTTTGTATATATTCGTATTCATTGCTTTATATTTATGTTGTATGTATTTATGTATGTACTTGTTGCCCCTATTAGAATATAAACTCTTTGGGAATAGGAATTATTTTTCTCTTTATACTTACATTCCCAGCACCTAGTCCAGTGCCTGGCACATAATAGGCACTTAGTAAATACTTCTTTGACTGATCTAACAATTGACTGAAAGATTTAGAAGACAGAAGATCCTATTTTTATAATTGTTCCTTGATTAACAAAATAAACACAACTCTTTAGAATAAAACATTAACTTTTACTTTCAGCCTCTTTTATTATAAAAAGTTTTCTCCAAGTCATATCAAGATCATTTATTACTCTTTAGAAGATGTAACAGCAGAAATAACACTGTTCAATTACCCTTTGATAATAAACATCAATTGAAGAATAAAACAGGGAAATATCAAAAGTATTTCCAATAGAGGAGATCCAGGCCTAAGTGGGATTCCCTGTAGAATGGTGAAGTCCTACAGATGCTCCTGTTTATGGATGACATTGAGTTAATTTCACCAAGTCACAAGACAATACAGAGCCTCCTGGAAGAGCTACTTAATCATTCAAAGGCCTGTCCATTTACACCAGAAAGACCAAATGGATGAAGAATCCATATTGTTCAGATTTCAACATGCATTTGAATGGACACCTGGATTTTCTAACAATATTCATCTTAGAGACAGACAGTGTAGATAGACAGTAAGCTGAGTCAAGAGATGAAAAGGAGAAGATATAGCTGGATGATTTTCAAGAAATAAAAAATTTACTTTTAATGACCCAAAGTTTCCCACAGCAGCAAAGGACCATCTTTTCAATAGAAACACTTTGCCAGTGTTTCTATACAGCAGTGACATATGGGACATCACTGCCTCTGAAGAACTAATTATGAGCATCAGCGAACACTAGAAAGGTACATGGCTGGCGTGAGGAAGTTGCAATATACAACCAATAAGGAACTCCAAAGAACAAGAGTGGAGGATTTCATCAAGGGATTGATTGACAGAAAAAGAAGATGGGCTAGTCACATAGTATGAGAAAGGAATGACAAGGTGGATGGTCAGAGAGCTCTAGCCCTTCTCTAAACGTTGGGAGAAAGTGAGGAAAGCTCCTGCCGCACTGGGTGGAGCCTTTGTAGTGAACTTTTAAGAGGATATGTATGAGAGTGACATAAAACAAGCAGGGTTGGATGGGTTATGGTTTGCATTATTGGAGGGCTTCTCAAATCAAAATAATTTCATTTGAGTATTGGGAGCATTTATTTTGTACTTATTCTGAATATGCTTATTTAAGCACTTGTTGGCCTCCCTTCCTTCTTCCCTTGGTAGAATATAAGCTCTTTGAGACTAGGAATTGTTTCATTATTTTTAATCAATGCATCAGTGCCTGGTACATTTGTTGTTGTTTAGTTGTATCTGACTCTTTATGAGCCCATTTGGAGTTTTCTTGGCAAAGATACTGGAGTGGTTTGCCATTTCCTTCTCCAGCTCATTTTACAAATGAGGAAACTGAGGCAAACAGGGTGAAGTAACTTGCTCAGGGGCACATTCCTAGTAAGTATTTACCCACTGAACTACCTAGCTACCCCATGCCCCTGCCACCTAGTAAGCACTTAATAAAGACTGATTGTGTCCTTCACTCAAAATATCTAGGTCTTGACTGAATCAACAATTAGGTCAAAGTAAACTGAACCTTAATACAGATACCTCTATTTATGCTTCCTATTCTTCTTGGAATAGTTTCCCTCTGCCTAAGAACTAAAGATGTTTTTTGATCTTTTAACAAATGTTTATTAGTGAAAAAGCAGATGTACTTGTCCCCAAAGAATTTATAATCCAGTAGGAGAAATAAGATAGATACATATATAATTATATGTACAGATCTATACATATATAACTATAATGCACATATATAACTACAATACAAAAAAATTATAAGTATAAAATAGGTAGAAAGGACTGTGAGAATTCAGATAAGACAGATATCATTTCCAGCTAGGAGGATTAGGGAATACCTCACATACTTACCAGGAAGAGTTGAAAAAAACACTGGCTCTAGAATTAGACTGGGATCTGGGTTCAAATCCTGCCTCTGATGCTTACTACCTTTGTGACCTTGGGAAAATTCTGTAATTTTTTTGAGCCTCCATCTCTTCATTTATATAATGAGAGCCTCATTATATAACTAAATCATTATATGACTAAATCACTTCCAAAGTCTCTTCCAGTTCTGAGAGTTCATGTCAGATGGCCTCTGTGATATAAAAAAGGAGTCAGTCATCTATTTTTTTTTAGAGCAGTAGCTATTGTTTGGGATGAAAAATACCCTTCATCCTTAATTTGGTGAAAAGAAATAAACACAGAGATCTCTTAGGATAAGAACAGGACTTCATTCTCTTTGCCGGGAGAAGAGGGCGGTCTTCCCCATGACTCATCATGGAGAAGAGGCAAGTTACAAAAGATAGTGCTGGAATTTATAACCTAATTTAGTCAAGACCCCTCCCCGACTGTTTCCCCTCTCATTGGTGGAGAGACATACTTCACCAAATACTTCCCCAACTGGGACAGCAAGGAAAGATAAGGGGAGGGTCCCTCCAAGGCGGGAAAACAGACAAGGGAAGATAAAAGTGATTGACAGAAGCAATTTGAAAAGTTAACCACCCCAAATTGAGAAGTTTTCACTCATCCCATACACTATGAAGAATAGGATAGTAAATACGAGATGAAATCCATTTTAAGTTCCTCCCTGAAGATTTCCTTTATCAATCCTATGAATAATTGTTCCATGCTTTCTTTATTATATTACTCCCTTCCCCCTTTGGGATTAGATGGAAAAATATCTGCAAGATAAATTTTGTTTCTTGATGTTTTTTGAGAAGAGCAATTGTATGTAAGTAGTAAGTATAGGAATACATTCTGCAACTGAAGCAAGACAGAGGACAAAACATTTGAAGTCCTTAGCAAGAAATTCTCCACACAAACTTTTGAACATAGAGAGAGGAGAGAAATGACAACAGACGTGCTAAACTCTCTGCCACGGAGCTCAGGGGTCTGTAAGACTTAATCTTTTTACCCTTCTTAGTGAAAATGGGGCTTCAAAGATGATGCTAATGATGATTTTTGCTAATGTTTTACATAATCATTTAATTTAATTACATAATTATTTAATGAGCCTTACAACAACCCTGTGAAGTACGTGCTATTACTATTCATTCCCATTTTACAAATAAACTGAGGTGAAGCTACCTGCCCAAAGTAATTTAGCTCATAAGTATCTGAGGCAAAATTCAAACTCAGATCTTCCAGATTCCAGGTATAGCTTTCTATCCCTGACCAAAGTTCTTGGTGAGCACTATGAGGTTTCAAGAAGTGAGAGAGACAAACACTGGGTAGGTCCAATGCAACAGAAATACTTTCTGGAACCTGAGAAGGGCTCAGAGTAACCAGCCCTTTGGCCAGTTAGTAAACAAGTATTTAGTAAATGCGTATTCCATGCGAGCCACAGCATTAAGTACTGGGCATACAAAGAAAGACAACACAGCCCCTGTTCTTAAGAAGCTCATATTCTAAAGGGGGGCAGGGCTCTGAGGACAGTAGCCCAAACTCTGTCCTCAGCAACAGCGTCAAGGGCCTTTCAGACTTCACACCTCCATGCCTATTGGGCTATGGACTATTATACCCTGGCTGCAACTGGGAGATGAGATACTGGTTCCTGTAGTTCTGTGACCTGGACCTTGACTGGATAGACTATGGCTGGGGTGAAATTGGAGATGCAGAAAGTCAGCAACCCTCAATAGGGATGGAACAGGGATTAAATGGAATGTCAGAATATACTGATGCTAGTAATGCATTTACCTTCTTATTACCACTTTATTTAATACAATTAGACTGTGTACTAAAATAATGATTCCTTGCACAGAGACTTTTAATGGATGACTGTGAGGGAACAAGGCATTGGTTAAGCAGGTGAGAGCACAAATTGGGAGATTTATTTTGTGGATGGACACACACACACACACACACACACACACTGTATAGGCAAGCACCCTAGCACACCCAGGGCGGCTACTAGCACAAGTTCTTAGATCTGCTTTTCTAAAGGAAAGCAACTCAAAATGGGTTAACAATCTTACTTTAATCGATCAAATATCATTTACCTAGTTCAGGGGAAAAAGTCAGCACCCTGAACTTCAGAGAATACAAACAGAAAAACATCAGCAGACAGCTTCCAGCGCCTGACCATTACATCAGTTACCTATTCAGTTACCAGAGAGGGAAGCACCAATATCTGGGTTTTTCACAGCCGGGGGGCTCAACGGCTTCCCAGAGTCTCGTCTGGCCAAATCACACAACTCTTCTCAAAGTGAGCCCCAAACCAAAACCTCACATCAGGGCGTATATATAGCCTTCTCACTTAGAGTCTTGACTGAGAGGTGGAGGCAGCTGGACTAATACCCAGAGCACTCCCTTATGGCTATACTATACCTACATATATACATATGTATCAGAGAACTATAAAATCATGCAACCCAGCATATAATTGTGTAGCTAGCTCTAGTCTGTAATGTGTTTTTTCCAGTAGAAACATCACTCCTGTTTCAGATGACGCACAAAAGACAATTGGGAGTTTATACATTGAATTTATGCTATTTTCAGCTTCTCTTAATAAACATTCCAAGTAAAAGCATTTGTTCAAGCAATGAACTGCCCAAGTCATGGACGTACTGCTGCTTTTAGAAAGCAGTTTGTGCTATTGATCTAAACCACCAGAATGCACAGAACTGCATCTACTAATAAAATCAAATGATTGTCTTCCACAAGAGTTAATTGCAAGTTAACTAAAGGCAAGTTAACTGAGTCTTGTCCTTTTATTAAGTAATACCTAGAGTGATATTATACTAATAACATAGAAATAACTTCAGTTTTTTATAGTACAAAAATAAACCTTATTTTTAAGGAACATAAAGAGCCAGAGATACCCAGCTTTGATGATTCCATATTCCCTCGTAAATATTTAAATATTTTCTCAGTTTAACATGATTATTTGAGGGAAGCCCACAACTCAAGTGCCACCATTCTTTTCAAATGAGTCTGCTTTTTTAAAATGTCATTGTCTAGAAAAATTATGTGAGTTCAGGAAATACTTGAAATTTTAGCTAATTCTTCTGATTTACTTTCAAAATTATGCCAAGTAGTATATGTAGCCAATATGACTCCAGGCATGACCCTTTGAATTGCTCCTCATCTTTCAAAATCGAACTTACCTGCTACCTTAGTGTAAGGTGGCTTTTCCTGGGTCTAGGGCATTTTAAATATATGTGGCAGGATTTCTTCTAATTCCTCTACGAAAAAAAGTTTAAATGCTGCCAACCACTGGGATGCAATGGCCTGTTAATATGGCTGAAGAGAAATGAGAATATGTAGCTATTTGCCAAAAGGGCCTAGAGACGTAGGTTTCTGAAGGAATTACCAGACTATCAAAAGCTTTCTATTTCTACATGGCTACTGGTTATTAAAATTCATTGCATAAGCTACCTCCAAGCCTAGCACCCAATGGGTCATAAAAAAAAAAGTTTAAATGTTTTACAAAATTAGCCAAGGAAAGTCTTCTTGAAGAAGGTAGAAGCAGAAATAGGTTTTGAAAGATGAAAAGGAATTCAATAAATCAAGAAGGTGGAGGCAGGGAAAGCATAAGGAAAACTGAAGAAATATATAAGGAAAAAGATGTATAGGCAAAGGCATGGAGGTTAGAAAATAAGCTATGAACAAAGAACAGAGTCTAGTCTTGTTTCTAGAAGGGAGTAATATAAGAAAAGGGTGGAAAAGGAGATTGGGAGAGTGGCTCGACATTGAGAAGAGCCTTTGGAATGTCATGTTAAAGAGGAGCATAGCATAACGATCAATGGCCTGGAAATCAGAAAACATAGGTTCAAATCACAACTCTGATAGCAACTCTATATGACCTTGGGTAAGTCATTTCAATTTTTTGACCCTCTGAGTTTCATCTGAAAAAAAATGGAGTAGGACTAGACATCTAAAAAAAATGTCATTGTCTTATTTTTCCCACTAAATTAAAAAATGTAGATTATGAACACTGGAAAAGTCCGGATCTCAAATAATTTATTAAATATTAAGGGGACTTTTAGGTTTGCAGGCTTTCATGCATGAGACAAACATCCTTAGTGGTAGTATCAGTAGAGGGCAGTTCATATTCATGATATTCAATATCTGAAGTATGAAAGTCAATTACATTTAGACATCTCTCTTCTCTTTAAAAAGCCTGAAATTAAAAGATTAACAGATTCCAAAAGTAAACAAGGTGCCTTCCTTTGATCAAGTCTCTTCACAAGCCTTAAGGAAATTCTTAGCAATATATGAATGTTTAAGTCACTGAGTAAAGGTCACATTTCAATTTTCATCACAGTAAAACTGAGATTACCCAAGGTCACGGGAAGCCGACCGATCCCTTATACTCAACCACACAGGACAGGAAGGAACTTCTCAACAGCTAATAAAATAAAAGCAAACTACATGCTTACAGAGACAGACAAGACCGGGAGTGCTGAATTTAAGGCACTGATGTGTTATTTTAGATTATGATTGTAAAAATAACAATATTCGTAACAATAACAGTAAGTCACTTAAGTTCTTGACCATACGCAAAGCACATTCCTTCGACTGAGGCTAGGAAAGATCTATTGACTTATCCAAGGTCGCAGTGCTATTGTATCTCTGAGCCAAAACTCCTCAGGTTTTGACTTCAAGTCCAGTGTTTTTTCCATTATATTATAATATCTTAAATCGCTAGAAGTTACACATATTTACAATGTGTACATTATTAGGCGGAAGTGTTTGGTATGTGTTTTGGCTGTGCTTCCAAATTTGGGGGTTGAGTAGGTGTATTCTGTTTGAGGGACTGGTTTTTTCGGGTTTTTTTGAGAGAACCGGATCTGACTATAAACATTTTCTACGCTCTGGTTCTTTCAACCCTCTTGCCTTTCTCTCCCGCAGCAAGACAGTGCACAAAAATCAAACGAAACTTAGGAGAACTGATAGGCTGCACATGCAGCCCAAGGAGGGCACGGTGCTCTACAAGCCCAATCCAGCAATGCCCACCCTGCCCTCAGGAACCTGGGGGCCCTTCTCTCCCTGGCCGGAAAACGCTGTACTGAATTTTAAGAAGCAGGAACATATACACACACGCAAACCTCCTCCCGCCCCGTCTTTGCCCAGCCTGGGAGGTAGAGGCCAAAAGAATGGCTCTAATCGGGCTTGTTTCCCCCTCCCCCTTCCCCAGCACTAACGAGGCAGCCGAAGTTATCTCTTACTTCCCGGGTAAAGGGAGGCAAAGATATCGCTTAAACACACGTCAGACCTTCGGCCCGCTTTGCAGAGAAAGCAAACGCCCATGAACCTACAAGCCCGGGGGAGGGGCAAGGGTGTGTCAGATAACCGCCTGGAGCTAGAGGCCCAGTCCCGCCCACCCCTCCCAGCAGGCTGGCTGTGAACACTCCTCTGGTGCAGCCCCCTCCCCTAGCTCGGCCCCGCCAGCTGGTCCTTCCTTTTCCTCCCTCCTCCCCTAACCCTCCCAATCCGACGCTGCAATCTCCTCCCCGGCTCCCGCCCCCCGGGCCCCGGCCCCTACGCCGGACACCACTGAATTCCTGCCCTACCCGCTGACGAATGGATCCTCGATTTCCTCTGCAGAGACATTTTCAAAGCTTTGTCCAGGCCCGATGTGTTCAACATCTTGCTCCAGGTCCGGATCGGCCAGCGGCCCGGATGGCATGCAGGGGCTGGAGGAGGAAAGCGGCGGCGGCGGCTGTTGTTGCTGCTGGGGCTGCACCTGCTGGGCCGGACTCCTGGCCATGGGCTCTCGCCGCTGCCGGCTGGGCTGCAACAGCTCCCAATGCAGCTCCTGCGGCCGCCCGCCCGGCTGCGGCTACTGCGGACTCCGCTGGCTTCTGCGCAGCGGGCGGGGGAGGGGAGCGACTCTGGCGGCGCTTAGCTCCCGACCTTCCGCCCGAGCTAGGGGGAAGGAAAGAAGAGGGGAGGAAGGCAGGAAGGATGATAAGAAGAGGCTGGGAAGCAGAGCCAGGGGCAAGCAGTGGGGACCAAATGTTTGCTTTGGTGCTGGGCTGTGGACTAGGATGGGTGGACCTGGGGACATAGGGTTTGGCTGTGGACTTTGCCAAAGCTTTGGAGAGCTTAGGCTCACACCCGCCCCACACACCCCTGTACACACATTCCCAGGATCTGTCTGCCTGCCTGTCTTACTGTCTGTCTGACTTTCTGCCTGTTTGTCTTATTAATCTGCCTGCCAGCCTTTGTCTGCTTACCTGTCTGGCAATCTGTCATACTGTCTGCCTATTTGTCTGTCTTTCTGCTTGTTTGTCTGTCTTACTACCTGTCTGTCTTTCTTCTCATTTGTCTATCCATCTTGCTGTTTCTCTGTCAGTCTATCTTCCTTACTGGGTGTCTTTTTTTGTTTGTCTTCCTATCTGCCTGCCTGCCTGTCAGTCTGTCTGTTTTGACATTTATACAATATGGCAGAATGTCCCTCAAGCCTTTATTCATTCTCTTCTTTTATATCACATGTATGTTCACCTAGGGCTTCTGTGTGGGTTTTCTGGTAGTATCTATGTGTGAATTCTGGGAGCTTTGGTATGTGTTCCTAGTATACCTATGTTCCTAGGAAACCTGGAAGTCACATGGATCAAGCTTTCCTCTCTGAACCTCAGCTAGATTGCCCTTCCTTTCTCCTGTTGCAGGAGCTGTTTTGTTTATCTTTATGGATTAAAGTATAAGGATTGGGGTTGCCTCAGCTGGTAGGCCTAGGTGCATTATTGAACAGGTGGAATTTCAAAGGGAATGTTCAGAATAAGGTGAATTAATATCCTATGCCTGAGCTAGAGCCTTATCCAGTTAAAGGCCTGAGTCAGTAAGTAAAGCACATACTGTTTGGTCCTATTATTACATTGTTAGTTTGCATCTATCAAGCCTCAGTGACCTTTAGATCAGAGCATAAAAGGAAAAAAAAAGATGTCTTCCCATCAGTCCCCTCTTCCCACACCTGTGTGATTTGTCCTTCATTCTTGTAGAGGATCCTGACTTCAGGGAGATGATGACATGATTTGCAAATGACTTGACTTGAGGGAGGAAGGGCAGTGCAAAGTCACCAGCCTCACTTTCTCCTTCGAGGCCAGATATGGATCTGGCCAACTAGAGATGGCCCAGGATGCAGTGGGAGACCTTGGCCTTTTTAAGCAAAAGTCTTTTCTAGTTCTTGTTTGAGAGCTATTCAGTGAATAGGCCTCTTTAAGAAGTCAGTCAGGGGATGGCCCCTTAAAAAAACTTTTTTTTAAAGTCAAACTGGGAGGGGAAGACCCTCAGTGTTGCTGACCATAAGAGAACAGTTACTGTTTATATTCACTCTGAGCCAAGAGGGCCCCCAAACTGACTATTAATTGGTGCTTGGGCAGGGTAGGGACCTGTTGTCCAATCAGTGAGATCCAGAGTGAATTTGGTTTAAGGCTCTCTGTCTTTGAGAAAAAAATCTAGCCAAGAAACCCCAAGTTAACTAGGCAGGTTTTGGCCCTCAAAATTTATCTTCCTTTGGGCAGAACACCCTTAGTTAAGGGGATGACTTGAGAGGAGAGGAAAGGAGAGGGGGACTAGAAGGGGAGGGGAGGGGAGGGAAAGGGAAAGGGAAAGGAGGGGAGGGAAGGGAAGGGAAGGGAGAATGAGCTGAATTGCCCAACTGGAACTGGCCAGCTGGGGCTCCATTCCAGCAGGTTGGACTACTTACAGGTTGTGGTTGGACTACTTACAGGTTGTGGTTTATCCTTCATTCCAGAAGAGGACCATGACGTCAGGGAGGTGATGACATGACTTGCACTTTTCCCACACTTAGATTGAGACAAGGAACAGAGAAAAAAAATGAAAACAGAACTCTATCCTCCCACAAGAGGTCCCTTGTTGGGGCTACTATGGAAGATGGAAAACTAGGTAAATGATATGAATCCTGATGGAGGCTGGTAACTGTTCTTTGTATTATTATTCATCCTGCAAGAAATTTTTCTTGACATCCAATGAAAATATTTGCTATTTTAATTAAAGCATGTAGAACCATAGGCAGTTAGATTTAGAAAGAACATCAAGATGATCTTTGGAAAGGCCATATTGTTTGAACAGTCCCTTTGATACATAAGGAAACTGAGGCTCAGAGAACTTAAGTCAGAACCACAATTAGAATCTGAGACTTCCAGTGCGGTGAATTTTCCATTAATACCATCTTGCCTCTGTTCTTAATATTGTTCAGTCTTTTAAGGCCTTGAAGGTTCATCCCCAGAATAACAAATATGGAAAAACTCTGTGATTTCATCAGCTTTGAGATCTCCCTTCACCAATGGATACAACTCACCTGAGATTTGGTAAGTAAGTCCTGGAGAGTTGTTTGAATCATGCAGAGTTAAAATTACTTGCCCAGGGTCACATGCCTAATACGTATGAGAGAGAGTATCTGAACCTGGGTCTTCCTGACTCCTGACTTGCAGCTGAAACCGTCCATATATGTTGTCTCCTTCATTAGAATATGAACTCCTTAAGATCAGGAACTGTCTTATTTTTCTATTTATATCCTAAACACAGTCCTTTGCAGATAGTGCTTCATAAATACTTCATTTATTCATCTTTATAATAACCTTCATAAAATTCCAGCCCTTAGTATGCCACATAGTGGGTTCTTTTCTTTTCTTTTTTTTTTTTGGAGGGGGAAGGCAGGATAATTGGGGTTAAATGACTTGCCCAAGGTCATAAGGCTAGTAAATGTTAAGTGTCTGAGGCTGGATTTGAATTCAGGTCCTCCAAACTCCAGGGCTGCACCACCTAGCCGCCCCTCACGTGATAGGTTCTTAATAGATTTAGGCACAACATGGTAGAGTGGTAGATGAGTTCAATAAACGATACTTTGGATAAAATAATAACGATTATAATAATAAACATTTAGATAACACTATTTTCTTTGCCAAGCACTTTATGACTATCACATTTGATCACATGAACAGCACTTTGAGAATGATGCTACAACTACTGTTTTTATCCCTACCTTTAAGATGAGGAAACAGGCTAAGGAAATTCAAGTGATTTGTGCATCTAATAAGTGCCTAAGGTGGAATCTGAATGGTCCTACTTCAGGTCCTGTACTCCAGAAGCATCAGACAGTGCTGCCTGATCTAGATTAAAATGTAATTAGAAAATATTTAGCAAAATAAAGTAAAATTCAATAGATAATGTTAGTATGTTTTTCTAATTCAATATGAGGCAGCCAGAATCCTTTTAGTGAAACCATTACTGAATCATTTAGTGGCCCCTGTTTCTATTTGAGTCTGACACCAGTGGTATACTGCCTAAATGAGGCTTCACTGCCTACTAAAGTATTTTTTCCATTCAGTGTGATACTAAGAGCCCATTAATTCTGATACCATAATAAATGTCTTTGTAGTCATTAAGGTTTTTAAAAATTGCATTGTTATCACTATTATGGTGACAATCATATAGTACCTCTAACTGTGCGTCTTTTTGTACTGCTATTGCAACATCTCTAAAAAGGAATAATTATTCTTTTAAGAGGTAAAATTATGTTCATGCTTTTATTGAGGTGGAAAAATGGAAAGCTTTCAAACTTTGTCTCAGAAGTACAAATCCCTTAAAGTGGAAGTACCCTTGATGCCATAGTCTCCTATCTCCTTCAGGACCTTTCTTCATTCATGTATAATTCCATCTCAGCTAAGAAATTTGCCCGATATTTTACTGAAAAAATTGAAGCCATTCACAGAGAGCTCCCTCTTTTCCTCTCCTCTTCATTTCATATCACCCAGATGCCTTCTTCCACTATGTCCTCCTTCACCTATATCACATGAAAAGGTGGCCCTTCTTGTTGCCAGATCTGTTGATTTTACCTTTGTAATATCTTTCCTCTGACACTGCCACCACCTTGGTACAGGTCCTTATCACCTCATGACTGGACAATTGTAGTAGCTAGTTGGTATGTGTAGTGCCAATGCAATATTCACAGTGCCAGTGGTCACTATAAATACACCTGCATAGTGCTCAATTGCAAAAAATAACAGACTCTCCATATAGAACACGGAAGCAAAAACGTTTATTCAGACACCAGAAAACCCAATCCCAAAAGCAGTAAGCCAGTCCCATCTGTGGCTCTCTGTGCTGTTGGGGCTCATTACCTTCTTTGCTACTATGATGGAATCAGCTTACTAATTACTGTACTCAGCTGTTAAAATGGTCTTCTTACCATGCTACCCCCTCATTCCCAATAAACTCCACTGGCTCCCTATCATCTCCAGAATGAAATATAAAATCCTCTGTTTGACATTCAGAGCCTTTCATAAAGCTGCCCTGCTCTCATCTTCCCAGTCTTTTTACATCTTACACCTCCACTTCCATGTACTCTTTGATCCAGTGACAATGGCCTCCTTTCTGTTTCTTCCTCTATCTCCCAATTCCAGGCATTTTCACTGATTGTTCCTTATGCCTAGAAAGAGCTCCCTTTTCATCTCTGCCTCTTGGCTTCTCTAGTTTCCTTCATGTCCTAACTAAAATCCAAGCTTCTTCAGGAAACCTTTCCCAGCCCCTCTTAATTCCAATGCTTTCCCTCTGATGATCCCCCCCCAATTTATCCTGTATATATTGTTTGTTTGTATACATTTGTCTGTTGTCTCCTTAATCTCAAGAGCAGGGCCTACTTTTTACCTTTATTTGTTTTTCCCAGTGCTTAGTACAGTGTATGGCACCTAGTAGGCACTTAATAAGCATTTATTAATCACCTACTATGTGTCAGGCACTGTGCTAAGCACTGGGGATGCAAAAAAAAAAAGGTAAAAATAAATGTTTAATGACCAAGTGAGTCTAACTGTGGTCCATCTTCAGTTTCTCCTTATGCACTGGCTCCTTTTCCTTCACTTATCAACAATGAACTTAAGCCTGTCCTGTCCTAGAAGCAAACGAACAAAAACTTTCTTCTATTCTGCTCCCAGGTGAAATGACTGATTTAGGGTTGGCATATTAGCTGTCAAAGTATTTGAAGGGCTATCTTGTGGATTAGATTTGTCCATCTTGACCCCAGAGGGTATATCTGGGAGGGTTACGTGGAAGTTGCAAAGAAGTTAAAGGCTTGATATAAGGAAAATTTTTCTAACAATTAGAGTTGTCCCAAAGTGGAATGGGTGGCTTGGAGAATCAGTTGATTCCTCCTCAGTAAAGGTCTCTAAGAAAAGGCTTCATGTGCAATTTTTTTTATATACTATGTTATGGAAATGATTGTTTTATTCAATAAATTAAAATATATAAATAAATGTGGAAAAAATTTTAAATGAGAAGGTTGCATGACCACTTGGAAATTCTGGAGAATAAATTCTAGTTCAGCTACAGATTTGACTAGTGTCTGAGGGTTCTTTTTAATTCCTTGATGCCTCTGCTTTCACATAAACCACTTATTCCTTGGACCTTGTAATCTGAGCTCAGTCACCATCTCACTGAAACCTCTCTTTGAAATTTCCCACTGATCTAACTGATAAGGCCAAAGATTTTTTTTTTCCTCAGCATTCATCCTCTTTGATTTCTCACCAGTATTAAAACTATTGACACTCCTCCTTTCCTTCATAGTCATTCTTTCCCAGGTATCTGTGACATTGGTTTTCTTCTTACTTCTCCAGCCACTTCTTGCCTGACCTTTTCCATATTAACTCTTTTCCCTTCCATTTCCTTAATGTAGGCACTCCCTCATGACTCTGATCTCAGCCTTCTCTCTTTACACTTTCTCTTCATGATCTCATATGCTGGCACATCTCCAACTATCAGTTTTATGTAAATGACATCCACATTTATAAACAATCATGGGAAAAAAGGATCAGAGTTCTGGAAGTACCAGCAATTCAAACCTTTTATTGAACAGATCAGGAAACTAAGTCACAAAGAGGCTAAGTGACTTGCTTAGGATTATATGACTAGTAAGGGGCAGGATTATGAACCCAGGTCTTCCTGACTCCATTTACAATGCCCTAGCAATGACACCAACCTATCTCTGATGAATTCAAGTCTTGCATTTCTAATTACCTACTGGACATCTCCACCTGGCTGTCTGATCTCTAAAATTCATCAGGTCCAAAGTATAAATCATAGTATTTCCCTCCGACACTGAACTTTGCCCTGACTTTTCTATTTCTATCAATGAGAATTCCATTCTTCCCAGTCACCTTGAAGCAGACCAAAGTCCCAAATGCCAATGAAAGTACAGACATCATTTTGTTGTTCTTAAAAGAGCAGTTTGGAAGGTATTGAATAGATGGAATTATAAACAATCTTAGTTATATGTGGCAGTTAGTTTATAATGACTGAGGAAACAATCTGAGCAAAAACAATTTATTAGTTAGGCAGTCAGTATAAGTGGGTCAGTGGACTCCCCAGTCAGTCCAAAGACCCTGAATATAGAGTGAAACAGATTTTTATATACAAAAAACAATAAAATAAGACCTATTAATTATAATCAAAACAAGTAAACAGAAAGCACATTAGAATACAAAATTAGGTAATCTAATTTCTAACTGGAGGAAAGATTAGGGGCTTTCCAAGTTGGGAGAAGGATGAGAAGGTTTCAAAATCCTGTATTCGTAAAATAGAAAGATATTGATTAATTGCAACCACCTGCACTGATGAAATAATAGATGGCTTATATAATCTTGTTTCCCATGAATGAATAACAGAAAAACAACAAGATGGAGGAGAATACATGTGGCAGCATAAGATGGAGTCAATGTTCATAAAATAGAATCTGATTGGCTCCCTTGATTTCCCATGTTAAACCAACTCCATTTTGTAACTGGTCTTCATTATATTTCATCATATGTAAAATTAAATTCAAAGACAAGATATTGATATGGAAAATATCTTTGCATTAAACATCTCTGTTAAAAGTCTGACACGTAAAATCTACAGAGAATTGACAAAAATAGAACTTATTCTTCAATAGACAAGTTTTTAAAATATAGAAACAAATAGTTCAAAAGAAAAAAAATATAAATTATAAACAACATAGGAAAAAGTATTAGAAATTACTGATGATCAGTTAAGTGGACATTAAAAGAACTCTCAGGCATTATTTTGTTTCTAATGAATTAGCATAGTTGTCAAAAGATGAGAAAATTTGATGTTAGAGGGACTGTGGGAGGAGAAGCATGTTAATTCATTGCTGGTTATTCTTTATTGTTCAGTGATTTCAGTTGTATCCTTTGTGACCCCATTTAGGGTTTTCTTGGCAAAAATACTAGAATGGTTCATCATTAGCTTCTCCATTTCATTTTACAAATGAGGACCTGAGGTAAGCAGGATTAAGTGACTTCCCCAGGGTCACACAGCTAGTGTCTGAGGCCAGATTTGAACTCAGGAAATCTTTCTGACTTCAGGTCTGGTACTCTATCCACTGTACCATTTAGCTGCCCCTACTTTGATGGTAGAACTGCAAATTAGAATTATGCAAGAAAAGTTACAAGATTGTACCTTTTGATTCAGACATCCCGAAACAGGGTTTTGTCCCAAGGAGTTAGAGACAGGAAACAAAAATATTCATAGCATTATTATTGTAATAATAATAAACTAGGGGAAAAGTTAGGAATAAAATGGCTGCCCAGTGTTTGGAACATCACTGAACAAACTGGCATTTGAATATAATGGAAGATTTCTAGTCATTATAATGTTTATGTGCGCATAAGATTTACACAAAGAGACACAGAGGAAAGAGAGTAGGTCCAAAGTAATTATACACCCAGTGATTAAGACAATGCAAAAACAACACTAAATGGAGAGAAAAAATACAGTGGATACTATTGGTAAGAAGCTATCAAAGTTCAAGTGCCTGGTCTTCCTTCCAGTTAAGGATCAGAAAGCCACAAATGTGAAAAATAGGATATTCTATCAGTCATATCTGCCATCTTAGGCAGCTTTGCCAAACTGTTTGAAGGAAAAGTACTTGGGGGACAGAGGTATTTGTTGGAAAGTACTTTTTGTTTCAAAATAAAATGTGTACTCAAAAAAGAGTTTATTTCCATTTCTAAGTACAGCATTAGCACAGCAACAAAAGTATCTAACTAAGCAGAATTAGGACATAGTACAATCGCAGATTTAATTATTACAGTTCAGCTTTTATTACTGTAATGGATGCAAAGTCACTGATAGGACCAAAACCAGTGGTTTTACATCTTTCGTCTAACATACACACACATTCATCTGTAACAAAATAAATACATATGTGCCAAAAAGAATGGAATTTTCTGGCATTCAAAATACTTGCATTTATTTTTTTTAAAAATATGAAAAAGGAGCAATGGGATGGTTAGAGGGAATATTGCATTTGAATTCCAAAAGAAGCCCTGATTCAAATCCTGCCTCTGTGACTTACTGGGTAAGTAATTTTTAGGCAAGTTACTTAACCTGTCTGGGCCTAAAGCAACTATCTAAGACTCCAAGTTATAAATGGATTTTGGTTTGTTATTGCGAATGGAGTTCCCACATCAAGAAGCTCCCATGCCCATGAAATTGCAGGTCCTTGATCTATAAAGATATGATTTGTCTCATGATCCCATGAATGTTACACCTTGAGTCATTGCCTTTCTTTTCTGATCCTAATACTGGTATAGGGTATATGTGTGTGTGTGTGTGTGTGTGTGTGTGTGTGTGTGTGTGTGTGTTCTATGTTGCCTGTGCAAATTATGAGTATCCATGTGGGTCATTCTAAGTGACCTTGCAGGGAGGCAAGAATAGATACCTCTAGAATTTCCTCCCCTCATTCCTCTTTAAGAAAGATATTGGATTCCTGCCAAGAGGGGAAGCAGGAGGTTGGAGGCAGCAGCTTGTCTCAGAAAGAGGGGATATTGGGCTAGATTTATATCTGCTCCCTTAAATATTATTAGTCTAGGGGAAATAATTTTTAGATTCAAGTTGTGCATCTGATGACTGTCCCTTAACAAGGAAGGAATATCCCATACAACATATCCAGTTCTACAATGAACACACAAAGCAAATAGTGAATAAACCAATTTATCCAAGTTGATAGCAAAACATAAATCAGAAAAAGTATACAAAGGAGAATATAATAGACAATACACAGAGTAAATGATCTGTCCTATTGGGAGTGAGATGATTCAGTTCAACCAAAAGAAAAGTCTTACTTAGATCTCATCTAAGGGAAAATTTTCAAACATATCTGCTGTAGTAAGCTGGGTATAGGTACATGATTGAAGTTTAGGTTCCTCTATGTGTTAGTTTCTTCCCAGAATCTTTCCCTTCAGAAACCTGAAGAAAGTCTGGATTAGCATGATTTCTCATTTGAAGTTTGAAGCCAAAAGACTAGGATATCTTCTTTCTCAGCCTTTCACTGACTTTACCTTTCATGCAACCCAAAGCATTTAGTATTCAATCTCCACCAATTAGAAAAATCCCATACAGAAAAGGACCCATATGTACAAAAATATTTATTGCAGCTCTCTTTGTGGTGGCAAAAAACCGGAAATTTAGGGGATGTCCATCAATGGGGGAATGGCTAAATAAATTGTGGTATATGAATGTAATGAAATACTATTGTGCTATAAGAAATGGGAAGGAGATGGACTTCATATTTACCTGGAGAGGCTTATACAAATTGATGCTAAGTGAGAAGAGCAGAACCAGGAAAAATTTGTACACAATCACAGATACATCGTATGTGTCACAGCCAACCTTGACAAACTGGGCTCTTCTCAGCAACGCACAGCTATAAGACAACTCAACAAGTCTCAGGATGGAAGGAGATATCTACATTCAGAGAAAGATGTAGAAAGACCAGAGTTTAAATGGAGACTGACGCAATCTATATGCTATTGTTCTTTTTCATGTTTGGTTTTCTTTCTTTTTTCCCATTGTTCACTCCATTGGTTACAACCCTTCTATACAACCAGACTATTGTACAGTGTGAAAGTATTTGCAAATCCT
>CM053582.1:206154953-206180994 GCA_028627135.1 Pseudochirops cupreus
ATGCCACCATGGGGTGGGGGGGAGGGAGGGCAGAAAATTTGAAATTCAAGGGATTGTGGCACTGTGGAACAAAGGTACGAGCATTAAGAGAGTGAATGCCTGATGACCTCAGTCTTCCCAATAAAGTTAAGATAATTTGCTCTAAATGTGGACCAGTGGTAGAATCAGAGCCTTTAAGTCAAGGGAATGGTTTGGAATAATCTCAGTGGGGAATATGATAGGAAGTCATCTCTTAGACAATGAATGAACAATTTCATTTCTATAATTTTTTTCACATCAGTCCCTTCTCCCACCCCCTTCTAACTGCTACCAACAGGTCTCCATTAACATCAGTCTGGAATATTGTAATAATCTCCTAATAGTTCTTCACTTTCCCCTTTAATTTATTCTTTATACCAATGCCAGAATAATCTTCCTTATACACAGATCTAATCATGTTGTTCTTGCTATTTGAAAATCTTCAATAGTTCCCTATTTGCCTGCCAAGTAAGCTTCAAATTTCTTTACTTGGCATTCAAGGCGATACACAATCTGGTGCCACCCTTTCCTTTCCAGTCTCATGTCATATAATGCCAGCACATATACTCTGTCTTTTAGGCAAATTAGAAAACTATTTCCCCCACTTGAACATGCCCTATATTTTCCCCTTTGTATGCCTTTGTAATTCCCTATATCTGGAGTACCATCTCCTCATCTCCTCAGGGAAGGGGAGGAGAAGGGAGGGAAAGGAAGGGGAGCAGAAGGAACTGAGCAAACAAGACTGAATAGAGCCCTACTTCAGTCCTAGCCCTTGCTAGCCAAGGGCATAGAATCCTGTGTATTGAATTATTATCTGTAATTTAAAATACAATTCAAATGCTACCTCTTCCTAGAAACCTTTTATAATATCACCTCTTAGAAATGACCTTCCTAAATTTATGACCAAACAAGAGATAGAGAACATTATAAAAGGCAAAATGGATAGTTTTGAGTACATTAAATTTAAAAAGTTTTTGCATAAATAAAGCCAATGCAACCCAGATTAGAAGAAAAACAGAAAGCTGGGAAACAATTTCTGATAAAGACCTCATTTCTAAAATATATAAAGAACACATTTATAAGAACACAACCCATTCCTCAATTGATAAATGGTCAAAGGATATGAACAGGCAGTTTTCAAATGAAGAAATGAAAGCTATCCATAGTCATATGAAAAAATTCTCTAACTCACCATTGATAAGAGAAATGCAAATTAAAACAATTCTGAACTATCACCTCACACCTATTAGACTGGCTATTATGATACAGAAGGAAAATGATAAATTTTGATGAAGGTGTGTGAAAATTGGAATACTAATGCATTGTTTGTGGAGTTGTAAACTGATCCAACCATTCTGGAGAGCAATTTGGAATTACACCCAAAGGGCTATAAAACTGTGCATACTCAGCAATACCACTAGCTAGGTTTGTATCCCAAAGAGATCATAAAAAAATGGAAAAGGACCTACCTGTTAAAAAATATTTTTTAGCAGCTCTTGGTGGAGGCAAAGAATTGGAAATTGAGGGGATACCCATCAATTGGGGAATGGCTAGACAAATTGTGATATATGAATGTAATGAAATAATATTGTGCTATAAGAAATGATGAATAGGCAAATTTCAGTAAAACCTCAAAAGACTTACATGAACTGATGCTGAGTGAAGTGAGCAAAACCAGGAAAACTTTGTGCACAGTAACAGCAATACTGCGATGATCAACTTTAAAAGACTTGGCTCTTCTCAGCAATGCAATGATCTAAGACAATTCCAAAAGACTCATGATGGAAAATGCTATCCACAACCAGAGAAAGAACTATAGAGTCTGAATACAGATCAAAGCATACTATTTTCACTTTTTTTCCCTTTCTCAGTTTTCCCCTTTTGTTCTGATTCTTCTTTCACAACATGACTAATGTAGAAATTTGTTTAATATAATTGTTCATGTATAACCTGTATCAGATTGCTTACCATCTTGGGGAGGGGAGAAGGGAGGGAGGGAGAAAAAATTTGGAACTCTTAAATTTGGAATCTTATAAAAGTGAATATTGAAAACCATACATGTGATTGGAAAAAATAAAATACTATGTTTCACTGCATAGTCATCACAGATTCTATGCCAATTTTTTTGGTAAAAGAATGGGGTGCAATCATTATCTGAAGCTTCTTTAAAAATTTTATGCCAGTATTACTTAAAAATCATTTATTATTAAACTGTCTTTGGCTCAAGATTAGGATGCATGGAATACTTGTGAATATACATTAAAACCAGGAAGATCCAAGTTTTACCATATCAGGTGACTTAATCATAGCAGCTTTGTCTGCCCACCTGTTCCCCTTATCCCTATGGCTCTTCATTGGGTTGAGTGACAATACCATTAGTACTGCAACACTCTAAACAAACCAAGCAAGGAGGCTTCTGGAATTATCCTGACAACACGCGTACCTGAGAATTCTAGGCTCTTGGCTCACAATGCATGAAAGACAAATATGTATCCATATGCCATCGGTGAATACATTTCTATTCTGTTTACCTTTTAAGCAGTATGAGGAACAGAATTATGCCATGAGATGAGGATGTGGTGAAGGGTTATAAACCACTTTTTGGATTGGTGAAAAAGAAAAAAAGGTGCAACAAATATGTGGTGAAATATAGTACTATGAAGTGGGATGTGGGAACGGGCAGAAATGACTTTCCTTCTTAGACCTGACGCAGAACTTTGTTTTGCTTCTCTCTAAGACATTTGTTATATATGAATGTGTATTGTAGTCATTTATATTTATGCCTTGTCACTCTGATAGACTAGAGGGAACCGTGTCTCATCTAAATTTTGTATCTTTCACGTAACCAACAAGATAATTTTCACAGAATAGACACAATGAAAATTTATAAACCAAATTAGACTAAATAACAGTTGAATTTGACTTGCAGAGTATAATATGTCTTTCCCTGATGGTATTTTTACTGTTAGACACAGGTAGGGGGTCTCAGAACATTCTTTCAGAGATCAGGTCAGCTCTTATTAGCTTGGCCTTTTGAAATTGACCAACTGGAGGACTGTCTCTGAATCTCTTCCAGGAGTATACAGACATAGAGGCAAACAGCAATCTGCAGAGAAATTGTGTTCTTTCAGGACCAGATCCACTTCCTCTGGACCACAACTAAAGGTGACTAATGGAATTCATTAGATGATATCTTTAAAAAGGGGCACATAAGAGTGATTCCACTTTGTTGGTTTATGACAACTTCCAATGCAAAACCTAAATAGAAAAGACCATTTCTTGGTTCTATCCCAAGGCCGTGAAGCTCTCACGCAAGCTGACTCACCCTACTTAGAGCAGAGACCAATTGTGCTGATAGCAGTGCAATGTCCGAATCAACAGATATAGTTGTGAAAAGGAATACTGGGAAATAAAAGGATGGGAATGATGGCCTGACATGGCTTTGTCCATAGGATCTGATTTTCTGGATAGGTAGTAATCCCTCCCTTTCTTGTGAGGTACAGCCAGATGGATAATCATTGTTGTGCTTCCTAATGGAGCAATTTGTGCAGGTCAGGGAGCTGGCAGGTGTAGCAACCAACATTAGCACAGCAGCTGTGGCCATGTGGAAAAGCACAGGCACCAATCTCTGCCCTGGCACATCCTGTGTATAACGAAGATATCTCTGTCTCCTCCTATGTAATGAGACAAAAGTGTTGACCTGCTTTCCTCTTTCCCATGGTATAGAAAAGGCCTATGGAGAAGAGGGAGAGTTTGGTCTCACAATATTATATCCATGGGGAATTGGGAGGAGACAAAATTTTTTTAGGATCATAGGCATTAGAAGAACACATTGAGAATTTATTTCCTTGATGTCATAATGCTTCATATTTTAAGTACATTCTTTTTGTTCTTTGTTGTAATGGAAGTCTAAACGATTTGTTATCAACAGCTTAGATATAAAAGGAATTGGGAAGTTTCTCAATGTAGAGCATATTCAGGTCAGGGAAAATAGTTCTGATTTGACAGAAAGATGGAGTATATATCCTGGCATTATATGAGATGAGGCTGGAAAGGAAGGGAGGCACCAGATTATGGATAGCCTTGAATGCCAAGTAAAGAAATTTGAAAGTTACTTGGTAGGCAAATAGGAAACTACAAGAAAGGTGGGATGGGGGTAGGGTGGAGAAGGAACTGATGAGAATATCTAAAATCAAATACTAACAGAAATGGGATGGTTATCCATAAATGCCCTTGAAGAAACTGTTACATTTAGACATGGTCAGCCTGCTTTGACTCAAATGGTCAAATAACACTTGCTAGCAAAGAAAAGCTCTTGTCTCACCTTGAATGATGCTCTGATGAAGACAAAATGAGAATTTGAGAGAAAGGAATTAATACAACTGGATTAGGGCTTCAGATGATTATATATTCTGCTCTTTTACAAAGCTCATCAGGCGTAACTTTTAACTGATGAAAAAATAAGATGATCCCCTGGGAATAATTTCAGAATTTCTTGATGCCTTTTTTTTGTGTTTGCAGTGTTGCTGAATAATATACCTTGATGGGTCTTTTTTCTTACTCTGAGTGTTATTCTATCATATCTCAGTGATGTTAATAAAGTATTAGGCATAGTAGTTAAGACTTTAGTTTCTTTTATTTCTCCTACTCTCTAAATTTTTTATTTTCTTATCATGGTTTCCTACTTCAACTCATGGTCAGACCCAACTGACCTGATTCAAATGTTTCCTAGATCAAACATTTTCTTCTAAAGGTTAGCTTTTTTCCTTTTAGCAGACAAGCCCTGATGGGCCATGCTTGAGGTATGACATCCTACAACAATACATAGTGATAAGGCAAATGTACTTCTGAATTAGGAAATTACTAACTCTTAAGTGAGCCATCTGGTGAAGTTCAGAACCCCTGCCTTGGGCATGCCTTCCAGAATTAAAAAAACATATATGCATATGTATGTATATGTGTGTGTATGTGTATATGTATACACACACATATATTCTAAACTAAAAAAAACATTTGTGTGTGTGAAAAAGCAACACAAATCTAAATTAAAACTCTGTCAATGTTTGGGGTGGGGTATTTTACAGTAAGCAACACCAATTAATCTTCATTGAGAAATCATAGGTGCTAACAATCTAAGTCATATGTATGTTCAAAAAACTGTCAGCAGAGGTCAGTCCCCAGCAAAAGAACTAATTCCTATATGACTCAAAAGATGCATATTGTCCCCTTTTATATCTGAAAAAGTAATAGATTGTATATACTATTCCTATTATATGTTATAAACCTTTGCTAACATTACCTTAGGGCAGTTAGGTGGTGTAGTAGATAGAGTGCAGAACTTGAAGTCATCTTCCTGAGTTTAAATCTGGTCTCAGACACTTACAAGTTATGTGACTCTGGGCAAGTCCTCTTAATGCACCTTCCTCATCTGCAAAATAAGCTGGAGAAGGAAACAACAAACCACTCTAGTATCTTTGCCAAGAAAATACCAAATGGGGACATGAAGAGTAGGACACAACTGGAAAATGACTGAACAACAACATTATCTTATTTTCTTCAGCAGTTGAGGTATCTGTGAGTTTGTCATTGTGGGTACTTCTTAGCAGAGCATCCTGAGAGAGAAACAGGAGACTAAACATGCCAGGCAAGTCAAACCACCAACATCACTACCTACCACATTTGTCCCCTTGGACTTCAAAGAAGACAGTCCAAGACCTATAATCCAATAGCTTGGGACTAGAAGTATCTCCAAAACCAACAGTCCTGCTTCCAGCCCAGCTACTATAGCCATTATTGGGAAAAATTATCATAAAGAAATCTACCTTCTTCATCACTACCAACATCAGTGGCTGACCAATTGTCACCAACAGGTAGATAGTGACAAGAGTCCTGGTACTGGCAGTCCCCTCCTCCTGTTTCTGGCTCTCATAGCATTCTTCCCAGGAAGTGAATCCAAAGGAGATAAGGCCAATTGTCCTCACTAAATGCCATTCACAGTGCAAGCAAACCAACTTGGATGAAGTAGCAAAGCACTCTGAAGGAAAGACAGGAGGTAGTTTGTCAAGCAAGTCAAATCACTACAATCTTTGACCATCACCTCTTCTGGAACACTGATGGGAACAGTCCAGGACCCTGAACCTGTGTGACTATGGGCATATCATTTAACTTCCATTTGTCTGTTTCCTCATTTATAAAATGGGTATAATAATAACACCTACCTCCCAGGTTGTGAGGATCAAACAAGATATTTGCAAAGTGCTTGGGACAGTGCCTAGCACATAGTAGGCATTATGTAGATGCTAGCTATTGCTGTTTTTTGTTGTTCTTGTTATTAACCCAAGAAACTTTGGCAGCAGTGCCAATATCTGTAGTATTCATTCTGGAAAGCCAGGAAAGCCCTTATGGAGATGAAGCCTGGCAAATGTTCCTATAGCTGCTATAGCCATGAAAACTCTGAAAATAAAGTTCTTGTCACCCAAGTCCTTGGCATTGCCAAATGGCTCAACACTAGAAACTGATATGATTTTATCAGTGGAAATGACATTATGAAAAAGGCATCTGCTTTGCCTCTGCACCCTAAGGACCATGGGACCTTTCCATCTGACGTACAGCTGGAAACTTCCATGTATGTTGTCTCTTCCATTAGAATGTGAGGTTCTGAGTGGCTAGGTGGCACATTGAATAGAGCACAGTCCCTGGAATCAGGAGGACCTGAGTTCAAATCTGGCCTCAGACACTTAACAATACTAGCCATATGACCTTGGGCAAGTCACTTAACCCCAATTGCCCTTCCTTCTACCCCCCTCCCCAAAAGCAAGAATGTGAGGTCCTTGAAATTAGAGAATGTCTTACTTTTCTATTTGTATCCCAAGTGCTTACTAAGCATTTAAGGAATATTTCATTTATTCATTTACCAATAAAAACGATAAAATAGGTATATAAGCTCATAGCTCTAGACCTGGAAGGGGCCTCAGAATCCATCTAGTCTAATGACCTCATTTTCCTGAAAGCACATAGGTAGAAAGCATTGCAAGTGGAATATGAACTTAAGTCTTTAACTCCAGAGCCAGGGTTCTTCCTACTACACTATATTGTTGTGTAGAGAATTACTTTGGCCAAAAAATTCATTAGCCTGTGGCCACATTGTTGATAAGCCTCTGAATTGAGTCAAGGTGCTCTTCAGACAACAAACATGCAAACCATCACTGGGTTTTCCTTTACTAATAGAAATTACAAGTTATAGTTATATATATATTGTGTAGGTTCATAGAAGCCTTTCTACCTTGGAGCAGGAACTAACACTTAGCATGGCCTTCTAGAATTCTGGGTCACCTCCCACATAATGGTGAGGTATCAGAGGATGGGGGAATCTGGGTTGGAAGAATATTATTTTGGAGAATAAAACACAAGCACATTAATTTAATAGTAATATTGATTTCTGTGCATCCTTTACCTGTTGGCATAATCCATATGGCAAAGCAGGATCATTCTAATCAAGTCTGCAATTTCAGCAGGTCCATGAACACAGCAATGAAGTTCCAAAACCTTTACACTCAGGAGGACTTTGTGAAGAGGATGGATGACGACAAACTACTAAGAACAATGTGTGTTTTTTGTACCACAGAGAATAGAATTCTAGAAAGACATTGTATTTAGTTTCCATTGTAACTTTAAATAGCATCTCACAATATCCCAATCCTTAGATGTCTTGAAGATGAAGGAGAAATATGCCCTCAAATTCCTAGCTGCAGTAACCTGTACTGGTACAACCAATCTGGACTTCCAAATGAAACAGTAGATCCGGAAACTATGTACATCAGAAATCTGAAGAGAACTTGGGAAATGCTTCTTAGAGGATCTTGCACTGTTGTTGCTGTTGAAAATCCAACTAAAATGAGTAGCTTCTAATCCAGGAATAGTGTATAGTAAGCTCTTTTTTTTTTTTTTTACAATTTATTACACCTATTGCTGACATTTGCCATATGACACCATAACTAACCAGATTCAGGTAGCTTTCTGAGAGTCTTGCCTCTTGGTGGTTACTGATGCTAGAGCTAATCACCAGTTTATGATGAAATCCTCTTGTATCTCCCAACCTCTCAAATATTCTAAGCATTATGGAATACAGAATTCCCTCTTTGATATGTGGACATTATTATTACATGTACTAATAAAGGAGATTACTCAGTGGGACTAATGTGATAGATATGTATGTTGCTACCTCCTATGAGCAGCCATGAGAAATCATGCCGGATCTTTACATCTGTGGGAATCCAGAGGAGAATGAAAAGGAGGAGAAGGCAGTAGCTGAAAAGGTAGGGGCAAAGGAGGAGTTTCAAGGTGGATGAACTGCCTCAGTTCTAGAACTCACTGTTATTCCATCTGAGGTTGCAGATTGGTCTGAAGGAATTTAATTGCCATCTGTGCCCATTCAGCAATTCCCTAATGACTGGAACATTCAGTCTGCTACTGAAAACTGGTCTGCAGCTCCTACTGCTTAGGTCATGGAGTGAGCAAGAACTAAGCTTTATCCCATATGTTTTTTACTAGTGCTTATATATGCTGAAGGAAAATAAACACCAATTTCTTACAACAATAACAACAACAACAAAATTAATTGATGCTAGATAGACTGCACTACGAAGGAAAGCCCTAAGAATATTCTAAAAAAAAAAACAAAAACTCCAGGAAATGTAGCACAGCTGTAGAATTCTGAGAAATATATCTGCCAAAAGGGAATTCTATAGCTGGCAGACCAAATATCAGATGGCCTGGCTTGTTTTGAGCAAAGGCGTCTGACAGCAAAGATTTGGAGCTATGCAAATAGGAAAAAAATCAATTTCTACAAGTGAGTTTAATGACTACAAAAACAAAGGGTAATTTCTGCATAGAAACAAGGCAACAAGATCTTGATCTAACTTCTGTTTTTCTGTCACATCTTCTGACCAGTGGATGATATTAACAATGACCTTCGAACACATACATTATTTGAATTTGTATATTGTGATTTTTATTGTAAAAATCCTACCAAGATAGGCTGAATTTTGTGATCAGAACAAACTCCTAGAGGGTTGAAAATGTTCATAGTTATGCATCATTGTATTTATAAAATTCTAGATATTAAGAAGAATAGTTTTCAAAAGCATAATTCTAATAACTCTCCTATCTCGTGAAATGTCTCAATTTCTTTCCTTTCTCAAGCAAGCTTTATTTTGGACAATAGTTTTCTGCACAGATTTTCTAAGTATACCAAAAAAGGAAATTTCAAGGAGGATTTAGCCACATGATTTCCATTATATCAGATTGCCTAAGCTTAGCCTAGTTTTTATGCTGATAAAGATGAAAATAACCTTCCATTTAATATTAAACTTCAATTTAGTAGCTACTGACTACTATGTGCTAAATAATGTGTTAAATGCTGAGGGTTACAATGATGAAAAACAAAAATATATCCCTGCTGTCAAGAAGTTTACCTTCAATTGAAATGATAGAGAATGTTCCAAGTGAGCCTGGAGGGGCTTGCTTTCATTTTTGGCTTTGTTTCTCCACATAGCCAACCAACAAGGGAACCTAACCCTAACCCTAAATGTTTGTTGAATTGAATTGAATCAGCAAAATATTGGTTTTTAATTCTAAAATGAATTTGGGCAGTAGCTTACGTCTGTCTGTGTGTTTGTGTATGTACGTATATATTTATTATATTGTCTTTCTTGACTATTGTCTTTGAATATAATTCTATTTTTAGGTGAAAGGCATTGATTCTATATATCCCAATTTGGTGGCAATTGTAGAAGCATTAATCAGTTAAGCAAAATCAAGTATGTGGGAGTTGCTAAACTCCCTTAACTAAGAGTAATAATAGCCCACTGTCCACACCAAAGTAGTACCATGGATAGCAACCACCTCTCCCATATAGCCTTTTGAAGTCACCGGCTCCTGCCCCCCAATTTTTAGTGCTTCCTCTCTCCTTAAATAATCTTGTTTTATACACGTATTTAGTTATATGCTATGTCTTTCTCTTCCCTTTCATGTTTTTGTATTTGTAACCTCAGCACCTAGCAGATAGTATGTGCACTTATTAAAAGCTTGTTGATTGAGTAGAATAGAACTAGAGGAAGACCAAGAAAGAGGGGGAAAGAAGTAGGGTATAATAAATGGGGAAAGGAACAGAGAATTAGCCTTTATTTTTATGCCAGAGCACCAGCCAAAAGGCAGACTTTGTTTCAATGTAAGGAAAAACTTCAAAACAATTAGGACCATCTGAGAGTAGAATTACTACCTCTTCCCCTGAGTTGCTATAGTTTTGTAAACCTCAGCTCCACTCATGTCCAAGAAATAAAGACCCAAATATATACATCTCTCTCTCTCTCTCTCTCTCTCTCTCTCTCTCTCTCTCTCTCTCTCTCTCTCTCTTCTTTCATACACACACATACACACACACACACACACACACACACACACACACACACACACACACACTCTGACCTCCGTGCACATTCTTAGGAGTAGTGTGTGGTAATGAATACTATACCTGGAGTCAGGAAAACAGCTATTTCTGAGAACCTGGGCAAGTGATTTAACTGCTCTGAACCTCAGTTTCCTTTTATTTAAAATGAAGATAAAATTAATACCTTCCTCACAGGGTTCTTATGAGGCTCAAACGAGATGGCATATGTAAAGTATTTTTCAAACCTTAAAGTACTAAACAGATATTATTATTGTTAATAGTCCAATATTAACACACATATAGATATACTCACACAATGGCTCATGTTTACAAATATATGTATAAAATGCAAATACAAAGACATATCCAAAATGCTTTCCTACCTTAATTTTCTGGCACCACATGCATAGTACTGAAATAATCCTAAAAGTATTTATGGGCCTTATAAAAATGTAAGTAATTATGATGTGGGAGAGGAGAGACAGACTTCCATCTAAGATCTGGGCATCAAAACCAAGGCTCTGGGGATATAGCTACCTATGATGGAAGGCTGAAGAGGCAAAATGAATAGTTCTTTTTAATATTAATTTTTTATAAATGTAAAACAAAAAACCCCCCCAAAACCAGGGGCAGCTAGGTGGTACAGTGAGTAGAGCACCAGCCCTGGAGTCAGGAGGACCTGAGTTCAAATTCGGCCTCAGACACTTAACACTTACTAGTTGTGTGACCTTAGGCAAGTCACTTAACCTCGATTGCCCTATCTTCCCTCCCATCAAAAAGACCAAAAAACAAAAAAAAAGCAATATTAATTTTTATAAAAGTATGTGTTTAATTCCAGAAACAACATCTTATATCATCCCTTATTCAGAGAAACATGCCAAGGCTTCCATGGAGACTGGCAGAAGCATGGGAGGGACCTTTGAAGAAAGAAGGTGTGAAGGAGAATAGAAAGGCTACGGAATATTGGTGGGCAGGGAGAATCCAGGACTAGGAAGTAAAGTAAAGGGATATTTCCTCTTTATTTTTTCTTGAAAATTGGACTTGAAGGCAAGTGGAGCTCTCTGAGTTGGTGTCAAAGGATTTGTCACAGGATATCTGTGTATATAATGTATTAATATGGATTTGATACCAATTATGGAGTGGTTGTCACACAGATTTAGCATTAGTTGAACCTGTCGTAAAATAATGGTTACAATATGGCACTCAATAATTTGAGATGTGAAAAACTTTAAAAAACTTAATGAGGATATATATAAACAGTATCTAATAGGACCAAGGGTTAAACATAGGGCCAAAGGATGAGAAAAAGCTGAAGGAACCAGGATTATCACAGATAATATGAATAACTTCTTTTGTTCATATTAATAAGATGAGTGAGTGAACTGAATAATCTAGGATAGTGGCTATTTTAACACATTCAGTGTCTTGACTTATTAACTCCTAAGTTTTCTGATATCCAAAGTAACAAGTGGATTAGCCTTTGAATTCCAAAAGTATTTATTAAAGGATCAAAAAGCTATAGTAAAGTGGCAATACTGTTCATATCATTGAAAATTTTTGTGATGCAACACAAGAGAAACATATTAAAGATATCATTCATGATATTATAAGGTGGAAGTCCTTGAATCTGAGATGATCACTTAAGCAGAGATTCTTATGGAACCTTCCCTACTCCAAGCTGCTTATCCCCACAGGCACAATCTATTTTCTTTTCTTTTCTTTTCTTTTCTTTTTAACAGAACTAGGAGAACAATTTATTATTTCTTTTTGCTCTTCCTTTTTAATTAATTAATTTTTAGTTTTCAACATTCACTTCCACAAGATTTTGAGTTTCAAATTTCCTCCCCATCTCTTCCCTCTCCCCACCCCAAGATGGCAAGCATACTGATTATCCCTTCTCCCAATCTGCCCTCCCTTCTATCCCCCTACCCATTCTCTTATTCCCTTCCCTTCTATTTTCCTGTAGGGTAAAATAGATCTCTATACGCCACTGCCTGTATAT
The DNA here is from genome assembly GCA_028627135.1 of Pseudochirops cupreus. NCBI lineage: Eukaryota > Metazoa > Chordata > Mammalia > Diprotodontia > Pseudocheiridae > Pseudochirops > Pseudochirops cupreus. Next base: position 206,167,421 of record CM053582.1, read on the forward strand.
CTTTATTTCCAAGTTGCATGTAAAAAATGTTTAACATTTGTTTTTAAAACTTTGAGTTCCACATTCTCTCCCTTCCTCCCTCACTACCTACCCTCATTAAGAAGGCAAGCAATTCAATATAGCAAATTGACCCCTGTAAGTATGGGAACTATAAATACAAAAACACTGGGTCCTGCTAAATGAATTTGACTCGTCTTCTCTCAGCCAAAGAAAAGCAAAGTTTGCCATATTGGGTAGACTCTTAAGGAGCCTCAGTATCTGTAAGGCTTGTATTAGACAAGCAACCACACTCAGCCCCCACTGCTTAGCAGAGACCATTGCTATGGAAAACAATAAAGGCAAACACAAGAAGTTCCTCAGTCAAAACAAATTCGGAGGAAGCTGGAAAACAGACCCGTCATTCCTGCTTTGGGCATTAAAACTTTAGAATTTTAATTACATCACATGGAGAAAACTCTGCCATACCTGACCTTCTATTGTTTGCCTCAGCATCAGACTTCTGCTACTTGATTCTAGACCTTGTCTCCCTCATCACTTGCCTCATGTATGGTTTTGATGCTGGTTTTTGGCTCTGCTTTTGATCCAGATCCCAATTTCCACTTATGGCCCCAAAGCTCAATGATCTGAACCCCAGATCAACTTAACCCATGAAGTTTTCAGTCCCTCCCTACTCAAGAGTCTCCTGAGGCATTCCTTTTGACATATCATTGCTGCTCAAGCCAGAAAGCTTCAACCAATATAATTGAATCCATAAAACCACTGTCCAGGATGGGTGGTCGTGACCCTGGGGAATAATACACTATTGATCACAGACTAGCCACTTAGTCATAGAATGATAGCATCTCACTGGTCATATAATTCAATCCATATCTGAACAGTAGCTCTCTCTACGAGATTCTTGACAACTGATCATCTGGCCTCACTATAAGGATTCCAGACCCATCCTAATTTTAGATAGCATTGTCAGGAAGTCTCCTTATGCTGAGTACAAATACACCTCTCAGTTATTTACGTCCTTTGTTTCTAGCTCTTGGCTCTAGGACCAAGATGAATAAATTTAACTTCTCTTCTATACGACAATCCTTCAAATGCTTAAGGATGTCATCGTGATTCCTCTAGGTGTTCTTTTCTGTAGGTCGAATGTCACCAGGGCTCTCAAATGATCCTCCTATGGCTTAGTATCAAGACATACCATTCAGATCATGTTGCTCTAGGCAAGCTCAATGGGTTTCCATCTGTACTAAAAGATGGCTGACCTAGTTTAAAATTGTTGCAGATGTGGTATAAGAAGAGCAGAGGACATCAGAGTTGACAACTTCATTTTAGGTGTTATTTTTTCTAGAGTATTAGGGAGTCTAGCACCAAAGTAACTTTAAGGCTGCCATGTAACATTATTGACTCACAGTCCACTAGGATCCTCAACTCTTTCTGGAACCTCCCTAGATACATCTACCTCATCCTGTATTGTGCAGTTGATTTTTTGGTACTAAAAATAGATTATAACTATTAAATTTCTTGCATCTAGCAAGTCCAATCATCCTACTCAGTTGTGATAAAACCGGCATTTTTCTCCTCAACCCCAGCTTCCCTGACTCAGCTTCCTCCCCACACACAACCCACAAACAACTTCTTGGGCCCCATTTTCTCTAGAAGTTTCTCTGATGCAGCTTCCTTTACCCCAAACTCCTCCACACACCCCCTCCCGCCCCCATGCAACCTGACTGAAGCCAGCTTCCCTGACACAGCTTCCTGATAAGGAAGTCTCAGCTCAGTATAATGTGAGACTCTCAGACTTGGTGGGTGCCTGAGACTATACATGTCACCATACCTGATGATATATTGACCAGAGGCAATTTCTAGATGGAGAAAAAGTGGGGGGGAGGGAGGGAGGAATTTGTATAGAGAAGCTAAATATGATTGTATCCTTGTTATATATTCTTGCTGTTTTAGGACAAATTAAACCTCTTCCTTTGTTAAAAGTTTAGCAGCTAGTGAATGAATGTCTCATTTCATCTCCACATTGAACCTGAGCTAAGAGGGTGCTGGCTTTGGAGTCATATCAATAATACCCAGCCAGGATCAAAATGCTTATTGTGACATCCAACATATTAGTTATTCCTACCAATTTCATGTCAGCTGATATTTTGATAAGCACATCATCTGTACCTTCATCCAAATCCCTAGTAAAAATTTTGAACCAGAGCCAATGATAAAGCTAGAAATCTGGGGTGCTCCACCAGAGACCTTCTTTCAGGCTGACATGGATTTACTAATCACACTTCCAGTGGTTTTCCAGGTTGAAGAGAATAGCCTTAAAAACAAATGGAGAGCTGGCTTTACTTTCCAAATCAAAAGTGGACTTTTAAAAATTAGTAGCATGCCAAACACAGATGAAGACTGTAGGTCATTTTTAATGGGATTGACAGTCTATGCCTTCTTTCTCTGCAGGAAGCCCTAGAGGAATGAGTCATAACAAGTTCCTCTAGTGGATCAAGCTTTCCTGAAATGATCATATGACCCAAAGGTTTGCAAGCCTTTCAAATACAAGCAAGATGATTTTTGGTATAAGAGCCTACTCATTGAAAATCTGTAGTATTTCTCAAAAGATTTCAAATGCAAATTTCTGGCTAGACTTCCATATAAAAATCCACAGTTACATCATATTAAAATGCATATATTTATTGCCACAAAAGTCACCTTTCATGTCGAATAAAAATGTTGTCATTTAAATAGCTATCATAGCAGGCAAACCACTTTCCCCCTGCTAACAAACTACAAAGACCTCATGTGGGAGCTACAGGAAGCTTTCAATGATCTAACTGACTCTAAATCCTTTGAGCCACAGACCTGTCCTCTCCAGCAGGGGAGGGCATCAATCACTAGAGCATACAAGCAGCCTCTGGATGCTGACTCAGAGTCTTCTGGAGGAGGACCTGGCTGACTGATGGATTTGTTTATGGAGGGCCTGGCAGACCTGATTTGGGATAAACTGATGACACCTTCATTGGGGTCCTGAAACAAAATTTGTGCTTGGACAGAGAGACCTTAGACATGGCCCAGGCAATGTCAGGATTCACACAGGTGCCATCAACTTCATTTTCCAAACCCTACCCACAGATCCATGAAGTTTCGAGGAGGGGATATAAGAGGGATCATTGCACTGCAGAGCATTCCAAACTGACACCTGCAGTATCCTAGTACTGTGCTTTTACTACTGGCAGCATCCCCAGACAAGAGTCTAAGGGAGCAAAAAAAATTATGATTTCACCATGAGGGGCCTGTTGACAGAATAAAATCTGCTACCTTGCCCCTGCCAACCATCCAGAAAACTGGTTCTCCTATTTCACCCTCTGGACTTAGATCTGGACTCCAGCTCTGGGCTTTGGTAAGCTCAGAAGCTTCTTCCAGTTTCTTGGAAATAAAACTGGCCCAGAGGGAGCAAGTGCTTTTCCATCCCTAGCTATGGTCAGGGGCAATTCAGAGAACCCTTTATCTTTTCAGTCAAGACCAATGATTCAAAGACTCATGTTCCATTATCCCTGTGGAAAAACAAAGGGAGCGTCCCACCCTAGATGTCTCCCAGTTGCCTTATATTTCCTATGTTCCTGGAAGGTCCAAGTGAACAATTTCAGCCAGTTACAGATAAAATGGGTACTTTTCTTCATCTATTTCCCATGCCTAAATATTTTCCCTCATCAACTCCACCTATTGACTCCCCTGGCTTCAAATCCCAGCTAAAACCCCATTTTTCAGGAAGTCTTTCCCAATCCTTCTTAATTCTAGTATCTTCCCTCTGCTAATTATTTCCTGTTTATCCTGCATGCAGTTGGCTTTGTATGTATTTTTTTTCATATTGTCTCCTTCATTAGATTGTAAGCTCCTGAGGGCAGAGACTGACTTTTGCCTCTTTGAGGATCACCAGCACTTAGCACAGTACCTGGCACATAGTAGGCTCTTAATGAATGTTTGCTGCTTGATTGGTCATTTTTCCATAATATGTTTCAGGCCTCATCAGTTAGCAATCTGGCACCCTGCCACAGAAGTTAGGCCATAACCCTCTTAACCCTGCCTTTTCTGCAAATGATGTATCTGAGGAATCTGGCAGCTGCAAAATTTGCCTCGATCTCATCAAGCCTACTGAACAACAACAGGTGTAGAATTCCTCTTCTCAGACCCAAATGTCTACTATCTAATATGAAAAATCTTCCAGGAAAAAGGACAGTATTTGGTGGACAGCTCCATTTCCAATCAAGGGGATCCATTACCTTTTGGGTAGGCTCAGAGGGTGATAATTGAGTTTATACCACAACAGACTGGAGACCGGCTACTCAATGCTGCTATTCAAGGCCCTTCATGAAGTCACGTAAGAATTCTGTTGATCCCATCTATGGCATAATGTTAGACAGTACATTTGGGCTCTGTAATATATGCCCAAACAAAGACCCAATGGCCAAACTGCCACATTATAACCACTTGCAACTGTCCTGAAATCTGGACAGTAGTATTGATGGATTTAATAAATGAATTCTTACCCCCACAGACCTGTGATTTCTTTTTATTTTTTTAAAAATTTATTTATTTTTAATTTTCAACATTCATTTTCACAAGATTTTGAGTTACAAATTTTTCTCCCCATCTTTCCCCTACCCCCTTCCCAAAATAGCAAGCCTACTGAATACCCCTTCCCCAATCTGTTCTCTCTTATATCCTCCCCCATCACCCCCTGCCCCCAACTTCCTAGTAGGGCAAGATAGATTTCTATACCCCAGTGCCTGTATATCTTATTTCCCAGTTGCATGTAAAAAGCAATTTTTTTAAACATTTGTTTTTAAAACTTTGAGTTCCAGATTTTTTTCCCTTCTTCCCTCCTCACCCACCCCCACTGGGAAGATAAGCAATTCACTATAGGTTGTACATGTGTAGTTACGCAAAATATTTCCAAAGGGGTTATATTGTGAAAGACTAACTATAATTCCCTCCATCCTATCCTACCCCCCACTTATTCTATGTTCTCCTTTGACGTCCCTTTTCAAAATTGTTTGCTTCTAACTACCCTCTCCCCCAGTCTGCCCTCCCTTCTATCATCCCCCCTCTTTTCCCCTTCTCCCCTATTTTCCTATAGGAAAAGCTACCCAATTGAGTGTGTATGTTATTTCCTCCTTAAGCCAAATTCAATGAGAGTAAGGTTGACTCATTCCCTTTCACCTTCCTGCTCTTTCCCTCCATTGTAAAAGTTTTCTCTTGCCTCTTTTATATGAGATAATTTACCCTATTCTATCTCTCCCTTTCTCTGCCCAATATATTCCTCTCTCACCTCTTAATTTTAATTTTTTAGATATCATCCCTTCATATTCAACTCATCCTGTGCCCTCTGTCTTTGCATACATGTACATATATATGCACACACTCACACATTTATTTATATACCCTCCTATACATACATATATATGTATGAATACATACATATATGTATACACACACACATATATTCCCTTCAATTATCCTCATACTGAGAAAAGTCTAATGAGTTACAATTAGCATTTTTCTATGTAGGAATATAAATAGTTCAACTTTAATAATTTATTTTTCCTGTTTACCTTCTCATGCTTCTCTTGCTTCTTGTATTTGAAAGTAAAATTTTCTGTTCAGCTCTGTTTTTTTCATCAAGAATGCTTGAAAATTCTCTATTTCATTGAATGACCATATTTTTCTCTGAAGCACTAATACTCAGTTTTGCTGGGTAGGTGATTCTTGGTTTTAATCCTAGCTCCTTTGACCTCGAGAATATCATATTCCAAGCCCTTCGATCCCTTAATGTAGAAGTTGTTTGTTTTGCTGTTGCTGCTACCTCTGCCACCCCGGGGCTGGGGCCAGACAATGCTCTTCTCTAACCTAGGTACTACAGAGTTTCCCCATTGACCTTCTAATTTTTCTTTAGTGTTTGTGGGTTGAGAAGTCTAGAAGCCACCACAGCTGCCAGTGATTCAGTCCCCTGAGTTCTGCTCCAGTCCAGGCTATGCCAGTGCAGCCCTTGTAGGATTGTGTTTTGCTCCCAGCCCAGTGGGAGTGTTGGCCACTGTTGGCCTGCCAGGCTGTCTTCAGCTGGGGATGTGTTTCACTCTGTCATTTTGTGGGTTCTGTAGCTCTAAAATTTGTTTAGAGTCACTTTTACATGTATTTAGGGGTGATTGAGGGGAAGAGTTCAAGCAAGTTTCTGCTTTTACTCCACCATCTTGGCTCCACCTCCCTCACTTTCTTTTTGTCATAGCTCAAATGCTATCTTTTGTATGAAGCCTTCCTGATTTACCTAATCCCCAGTACCATCCCAGACTATCACATATTTAAATATTTTTTATTTCTTAGCTTTACATTTATGCTGTACATATTTTATATGTACTTGTACATTTAACATGTAAGATGCTTGGGAGTAGGGATTGATTCATTCTTTGTACTTGTCTCATTAACACCTAGCACAATGCCTGGCAAACAGTATGCCCTTAATAAAATACTTATTATTTACTTGAACCCCTGCTCCAGATTCTTTGAAGTAGTCAAGATGGTTTGGTTAATTATCAAGGAAACTTTCAGGACACATGACTTACCTTCCACCTCACAATGTTAGTCTAATGTCTTTACTACTCTTCAGGTTAAGGTTCACCTTTCCTCTACTTATCACCTTTAATCCAATGGTTAGTTAGAGAGAACCAACAAGAAACTATAACAATACTCTCACTTTTCTGATACTATTGGTCTATCCTTTGGCTTACTACAGAGTTCTAGAGTTCTACTTTTCTACTCTGAACATGCTCTTAAACTATGACTTTCATCTTTACTGCTTCCCTAAAATCACTCCCCATACTGATATAGGTAACTCCCCTGGGGAGTTTGAGGTAACATAGGCAAATGGCAGGCCCATGATATGAAAGTTGAGAATGATAGAACCTCAGGGAGCTCTTTGTGCTGACTCTGCCCCTGCCTATTGGAATCCTTAGCTTTCTTTAAGGCTGAGTTCTGGTGACACCTTTTATATAAGGCATTTCCTGATTCCCTCAGTTGTTAATTATCTCTCTGTTTTGAAAACCATAATATTGTTGAACCATAAAAATTATATTAGACTATCATCTAATATTGGTTCAGGAAGTTGCCACAATTAAGAAATCATAGTTCTTTGACATATAGTCTGTAAATGCCAACTTTTTCCAACAGAATGGCATTGTTTACTTTTCTATACACTTGGTGTTCATTTTTCTGTGGGCGCTTTGTGTCTCCAAGGAGAATACAGGCTCTTTCAGGGAAGGAATTGTTTTGTTTTTGTCTTTGTATCACCAATACCTCCAATATTGCCTTGTGCATAGAGTGAGTAATTTGTTGAACTAAATTGAATTTGCTTCTTGAACCCTATATCTTATCTCTTGATAATCTTACTTTTCAGACTTTGTTATGTTTCCTGGTTTGGGCTTCAACTTCAGACCTCACTTCCAGCATTTGGCCTTTCCAGGTCTTCTATTTGGTTGCTGGGTTCTTAATCTTAACTCCCACCCACCCAGCATCTTCTCCCCCTTCCCCTGATCTCCAAAGCAAGGTAGAGAGAAGTGAGAGAGGTTCAGAAAATACCATGAACATGGAAAAATATGCTTCTGAGTATATTTATTTTAGAGAAGAGAAGACTTGAGAGGACACGGTACTCGTCTTGTGATGTTTCATGGAAGAGGAATTAGATTATACTTGACTCAGAGGGCAGAACTAGGAACAATGGGTAGAAGTTACAGAGAGGATTTAGACTTCAACAAACATTTATTAAACAGCTACCACATGAATATGAAGAGTGAGGCATTGTGTATTCAAATATTTTTTAAAAACCTCAGCCCTGAAAGAGTTTACATTCTAAAGTTGGACTTTTTGGGGAAGGAATATCTATTGACACAATCATGTAGTTTTATTATTTTTATAATTAATACAATTTATTATACTTATACTCTTCCTAATGCTTAATCTTCCTTGTATGTCTGATACAAATACAACCTGGCCATTGTGAATATTTTTTAAAATGTGTTTCTCTGATTTCTTGGAAAATATTTTATCTAAAGTTTTATATCAATATTCATTAATGATATTAGCATAGATTTTCTGCCTCTCATTTCTTCCTGTTTGAACATCAAGACTGCATATATTTCATAGAAAGAATTTGCTGAGGTGATTTGTTTTTCTATTTTTGAAAATGATTTCTGACACATAGGAGTTATTTCTTCTTTAAATGTTTGATAGAATTCACTTGAAAATCCAACTGGAACAGAGGTTTTATTCTTTTAGAGTTCACTTATGGCTTGTTCAGTTTTTCTTTCTGAAATCAGATTGTTTATAGTTTCTCTTTACTGTTTTGTTAATTTAGTTAATTTTCATTTTTGTAAACATTATTACATTTCATTTGCTTTCAATTTCATGCACATACAATTTGGCATAACAGTTTTCATTAATTTTCTCTTTCCTTTCCATTATTTTCCATTATTGGTTATGGTAATTTTAGTTTGTTTCTCTTTTTTTTGTAGCTAATGGTATTTTAATTTTTAACACAGTTACTATGTTCATTAGCTCAAGTCTTTATCTTTTAAATTATGTTTCACTCTTTGATTTTCAGGTTTTTCCTGTCTAGCTTTCAGAGCTATCCAAAAGCAAAATGGGTCGTCTTGAGAAATAGTTAACTCCCTTGATGGATTTAAATGTAAGCTATATGATCTTTTGTCATGTTAAAGAGTTGATTCCTGGGTTGGACTAAATGATTTTTTGGATTCTTTTGAATTCTGAAATCTTGAAATTCTTTTAAGAATCCAGTATTACCTCGACAAAAATATGAATCACTGGAATATAACTTCAGTGGAAATTAATAACTTAAATTACCACTTGCAGGTACCAATGAGGCTACTGAATACAACAAATTGACCTCACCCTTTGTTTAGCTAGACTCTTTGTAACCCAGAATTGGATTTTTATTCTGCAGACTGCACCTTGTCTCCTGCTAGTATCAGTCTTATTAAGACTGGGGTTTCTGCCCTATGATACCACCTCACATCTTTGGCCTCTTGCCACTTGTTGACTTGCTTGCCCTGTTCCTGATATTGTCAGAGTACACCACTAGGAGGAATTCAGTCTTCACCATGGAAACATTCAGTCATATTCCTACAGAACTAACACCTAGTAATGGACAAAACAGCATACCAAATTCACTTAAGTATACTGTCACCAATTTCATCCTATCCACAATACTTTGTTTCATACCAAAATGAAGTCATTTCCTAGTTTTCAGATCTAGTAACCTTGTTATATCATAAAATGAAATTTATGTAGTATGATTTGCTTTTTAAGAATCTACACTACTTTGTGATCACTGCTTACCCTTTTCAAGTATTCAGGAAGGAGCTGGGTGGCTCAATGGATAGAGGACTGGGCTTAGAGTCAGGAAGATCTAAGATAATAATCCTTCAAATACTTATTAAGTATATGACCCTGGGCAAGTCACTTAATTTCTGTTTCCTCAGATGAGGATAATGATAATACCTACCTCCCAAGGCTGTTGTGAGAATCAAATGTGATAACGTTTGTGTCTAGCACATAGTTGGTGCTTAATAAATTCTTCCTTCATGAATCATTCCTTTATTTATGGGTTCTAGGAGTTTTTCCATGAATAGAAGTCAAGCTCATCATCCTATAGTTTGAAGAATATAACTTCTTCCCTTTTTTGAAGATCAAGATAGCATTTACCCTTCTCCAGCCCTGTGGTCTTTCTCCTGTTTTCTGTGATCCTTCCAAAAGGCTGGTTCACTCATATTGAACCTTCAGTGCGTTAGGTGAAACTGATGCTGGAAACCAAATGTAGGACTTCACATTTATCTCTAGTGATTTTGAAGAATAATTTCACCCATTTTTTTAGTTTGTTAAGGTAGATCCTATGCCCAAAGTGTTCACTATGAGACAATAATCAAAGAAATAAACAAATTGAGATTCTATTGACCACTTTTGAGTGAGTACACACAGTTGTATTGGTCAATCTATAAACATCCAAGACTTGCCTGTCTACCATCTTTAAAATACCAAGTGTGTATGTGTGTGTGTGTGTGTGTGTGTGTGTGTGTGTGTGTATGTGAAGAGAGAGAGAGAGAGAGAGAGAGAGAGAGAGAGAGAGAGAGAGAGAGGGAGGGAGGAAGGGAGGAGAGGGGGGGAGAGGAGAGGAGGGGAGATTAGAGATGTTTGAGATAACAACAAAAAGTGGATAACCCAGTATAGAGGCCACAGGATTTGGGGTCCTCTTTGGGTAAACTGTTTTGTCCTTTTTCTCGGGATGATTGCATCTGTTTTTCAAACTCTGTGTTATTTTCCTGTTTGATAGGTACTACTTCAACATATGCCACGTTGCCTCTCTCTATTTGGGGGAAATTGGAGCTATCCTTACATCCATAGGATCATAGATCTACAACTGGAAGTGACCTTAGAGGACATTTAGCCTAACCCCTTTGTTTTACACATGATGAAACTGAGGCCCAGGAATTTTCAGTAACTTGTTGGAGCTCCCACAGGTGGTAAGAATTCAGTCAGTCAACAAGCATTAAGCATTTACTGTGGGTCAGATACAGTGCTACATACTGAAAATACAAAGAAAACATGGTCCTTGAACTCAAGAAACTCCATTTTGATGAGAACTCACATGAAACCCAAGTTCTCTGTCTCTAGAATCAATACTCTTTCTACTGTTGTCAGCTACTGGAATTCTACATCTCATTTCCACAGTTCTTGTAAAGCCAAAAGGAGCCACTAGGTAGAAGTAGAGGACAAATTAAGAACTGAGAAAGTCAATATTCTGGATCCAAGACTGCTTTCATTGTAGTAGGGTCTAAAGGTGGCATTAGTCACACATGTCTCCCAAATTCTTCTAAAAGAATGAAATTTGGGGTGCACCATGAGCAGCCTCCTTCCTTAAAAAGTGTGGCTTATTTAGGAATGTGGTTTATTTAGGACTTCATAAAATATTCCTTTCAAAGGACCTACTGATTCTGAACTTTGAGAATTTCTATCTTCCCGACTCCAAATGAATATATCTGGTCTGCACAAAAGCCCCAGGCTTAGAGTAAACTCACCTGCTATTTGGCAATAGGTAAATAAAACCTTAAGAATCTACTGGACCATTTTAGAGGTGTAATATGTGATAAACTTCCAGCCTAGCTTCTTGTTAATCTAGTTACAATGTATCCATTTGTTTGGTTCCTATTTTTAATTTACAAAATGCTTATTTCTTACATTTTTTAAGCACTAATTTCAGTCTCTCCATTCATAGTCTGGTGGAGGGAAGGAGTCCCTCCATTTGCATGCTGGGCAGCTGTTTTCAGAAATGCAATGGCAACTGAAATGATGCAAATAACCTTTGCCATTTTAAGGAAGGCTCGAATGAACTTATCTGGATTCTCTAAATTAATTTACATTTATGCTTCCTACTGCAGTAGGTAGTCGTGAAAAGTCTGTTGTTTACTGGTTGGCTAGCTGGCAATTGAAATTCAGCTCTTCCCCAAGACTCTGTCACAGATGTGATCAAGTTGAAAAGTCATCTGCTGCTTGAATTAATTGGTGACCCTCTCAGTTGTTAAGAGTGATGGATTTATTCATTATTATTTCAAATCCTGTCATTATTTCTGCTTCAATAGCAGGCTGCAGGGCAAAACTACAGTAATATCATCATAAATATAATTTTAGAAATGACTTTAATGATTCAATGTGAATTTTAAATGTATTTCACCACTATGATCATGGTAAGGGTCTAGGAGCAGCTCTTGTGCAGTTTTTCAGTCTTTCATCCTCCTGTGGGTGACCCTGTTCTCTAAATTCCCCAGGCACATTTCCCCCTCCCTGATTCTGGAACACTCATAAGGAGATGACGTCAGTTTAAATACAGCGTCAGAAGTGGGCAGGTGGAGACTGGGGTTAAGGGGAAATATGAGAAGGGGAATTATCTTGTCAAAAAGATATATGCCATGGTTTGGGTTCGATTCCTATCATCTTTGGTAAAGTATCTGTCTCATTTAAATATGCATTAGGGCATAGTCTAGGGAAAGGGCAGCCCTTTGTGGAAAGAATTGGTTGTAAATTATATCTGAGACAATTAATTATCCATAGAATCAAAAGAAATATGATATTATAATTTGAATTAGATCTCAGTAGTAGAGGATGAAACAGAGCTCAGTCATATAAGTGACTGACTAATCTTTGAAATGATGGCATTATCATCTACAGTCATATGAAAATGCTCTAAATCACTACTAATCAGAGAAATGCAAATCAAAACAAATGTGAGGTATGGCTGTTGGTATTGGCTAACATGACAAAAAAAGGAAAATGACAAATGCTATAGAGGATGTGGCAATTTTTAGTTCCAAATTTCATCCTTCCTTTCCTCATCTACAATAGGCAAACTGATAAAGGTTGTACGTGTGCAATCATGTAAAATATTTTCATATTAGTCATTTTGTACAAGAAGAGTCGAACAAAAAGAAAGGAAGAAAGAGAAAGGAAGGAAGGAAGGAAAGAAGGAAGAAAGGAAAGAAAGAAGGAAGGAAGGAAGGGAAGAAGGAAAGAAGGAAGGAAGGAAAGAAGGAAGGAAGGAGAGAAGAAAGGAAGGAAGGAAGAAAAGAAGGAAGGAAGGAAGGAAGGAAAGGAAGAAAAAGAAAATAATAGTATGCTTTGATTTGTATTCAGAAAACATCACTTCTTTCTCTGGAGGTAGATAACATGGTTCATCATGGATCCTTTGGGATTGTCTTGGGTTATTGTCTTGCTGTGTGGATAGCTAAGTCATTCACAATTCATTATTGTACAATATTTGCTGTTCCTGTGTACAATGGTCTGGTTCTGCTCACTTCACTTTGCATCAGTTCATGTAAATCTTTCCAGGTTTTTTTCTGAAATCATCCTGCTTTTTGTAGCACATTCATGTACTAAGGCCTCAGAGCAGTTGCTCAGTCTCTTGGCATCCAACCCATAATCAAAGCCCAGTTCTATTATTATTTTTCTCATGACCATTCTCTAATTCCCTCAGCTAAAGGTAATTTTATATCACTCTTCATTTCTCTTATGCATTTATTATATATTAATTAGTATCATATTTATATCTAAACATGAATTATCATTCCTTCTAGATTGTAAGCAACTTAAAGGAAAGGGTCATGTCATACCTATTTCTGCATTTATCCCAGTACATAGAATGCTGATATACTAGGTAATTTATTCATTGAGAAGATATTTGTTTGTTCATAAAGCATAGATTTTTTTGGAAACAGAATGATGCCAGGAGTAAACACTCAAGTATTTTTTTGTAAATTTCTTTTTTTAATTTCTTTTTTATTTTTAAAAATAAATTAATTTATTTATTTTCTTGTTTACATCATTCATTTCCACAAGATTTTGAGTTACAAATTTTCTCCCCATCTTTCCCCTACCCAACACCTCAAAACAGCCACCCCACTGTATAAACCCTTCCCCAATCTGCTCTCTCCTATGTCCTCCCCCTCACCCCTCTGACTTTCTGGTAGGGCAGG
>CM053582.1:206181494-206208479 GCA_028627135.1 Pseudochirops cupreus
CAGTGGGGGTGGGTGGCAAGGGAGGACAAAGAATCTGGAATCTGGAGTTCCATAATCAAATGTTATGAATGTGTATCTATCTATCTATATATATATATGCAATTATTATTATTATTATTGACTACATCCAACTTTAACTTGAGATACACAGGCACTGTGGTTGGGAGATCCATCCTGCCCTACCGAAAAGTGACATAGGAGAGAATAGACTGGGGGAGAGGGTACACACTGGGATGGCTGTTTTGGAGTGGTGGGTAGGGGAAAGAAGGGGAGAAAATATGTAACTCAAAATCTTGTGGAATGATGCAAACTAAAATAAAATTTAAAAAATAAATAAATAAAATAAAATTTTATTCACACACACACACACACACACACACACAAAGAAATCACCTAAGGCACTCAAGAGGCCAAGTGACTTGCTCTGAGTTAACTGTCAGTATGTACGGGAAAGAAAAAAAAATAAATTGTATCAAGAGGCTTTTAAAAAAAAAAAAAGAATTTCATTGGGAGGTTGGTGAGAATTAAAATGTAATTTTTTCTCTCATTCATTACCCAAGTAATGAATCTTGCTCTAAAGGAAACTTCAAAGCAAAATGGGTACTTGCTGTGAAAGTGACATTTTGTGAAGGCAAGCAAAATTTCTTGGAGAGCCCTATCCTGTCATTCCCAAAGAGCATAGATTTAGAACTGGAAGGAATCTTTAGGGTTATCTTGTTCAACCCCTCTTACTTTCCAGTGGAGGTTCTAGAGGTCAAGAGAAGGTTCCTCTTTCAATCCAGTCAGGACTTTACATGTTGCCTTCCTCATGGTTTTTGTACAATAACAAAAACATGTACATGTGACTTCTGAGGGTCTTTAGAACTTTGGGTTACTGGGAGCTATTTGTTGCTAAACGTGTTTCACTGATTTTCACTTTTTGTTTGATATATAATTTCTTAGATATGTCATGGCCAGCGTACTTTTAAAGCCAAGTACTCGTGCCAAAGACCAGACAGTATCTCCAAAATAAATTCCCCTAGAGGCAATTTCCCTATGCCAGAACCATAATTGGAAGAGACCTATAAGATACTTCATTTCAATTCAACAAACATTTATTACAAGATATCTGATGTTCAAGGCACTGTTCTAAAACAAAACAGTCCCTGCTCTCAAGAAACTCACATTTTCCTGAGGTCAAGATGAGGTTTGAGTGAAACGCTATAGGTAAACAGTACAATTACCAGCAGGCCAATGTTTGATCTTCCTGGGCAATGGTTTATTATAGAAGGAAATCCAAGAGTACTTTTACTACTGTGATGCCTTTAAAAATATAATCTGGGTTTAATAATCATACTGCCTGAGGACAGATTTCATCATAATAGTCAGGAAACTTGGGTTAACCTTAAGCCTCAGTTATACTCTAAGAAACTCTTGAGCAGCGGTTTTCAACCTGTGTGTCGCAACCCTTTGCGAGTCAAACAACCCTTTCACAGGGGTCAAACGACCCTTTCACAGGGATCAGAGGGGTCACCTCAGACCATCAGAAAACATATTTCCGATGGTCTTAGGAACTGAGACACCGCTCCTCTATCCATCTCCAGGCAGCTCTGCCCACATGCAGATATGCCCACATACGTGTATTAAAGGGTCACAGCATTAGGAAGGTTGAGAACCATTGCTCTAGAGTTTCTTACCAATGCTAGAAAATTAGTTTAGACTAGATATTCTTTAAGGTCTGTTTTGATTATAAAAGTCTATGATGCTATAATTTTAGTGAGGCTAAGCAGTTCATGAGCACAGTAATACAACCTGATGGGTAGGGACTTTGGAGACTTCAACTAAAGAACTTCAACTGGACCTTAACACACAATACACAAGTCAGAAAAGAAAGGTATTAGGGTGGTCAAGAATTAAGTTTTAATCTAGAACTAGTATGGGCTAGAAAGAGCAATATAAAGAAACACATATAAATTAAAACAGAATTTTCAATTCCCCAAATATGTCTTATAGATAAAGGATTCAACTCCCCTGCCCTCCCCACCCTTGCAACACATATACTTTTCTCCTTACCCAACCCCCACCAAACCAAAACCAAGCACTAACCAATTGTCACTAATGGACAGGTAACTGTCTCAGGAAGAGCAGAACAAACACTAGATTTGGAGACTCAGGACCTATACTCAAATTCAGTCTGTGCCACCCAGGTGACCTTGGGTAAGTCAACTTCAGCTCCCTTTATCCATTGAGAAACTGACAAGATCCTTACAACTCCAAATCTGTGATCCTCTGATTTTAACCCCTAGACTAAAAGAAGGTGATAAAGGAGCTTGTGTACAACATGTGACCCAAAAACTATGGAAAACTCATAGAGAGAACATGAGGCAGACTCTAGGCTCTCTCATAGTGGTACCCAGAGATCCTGATCTTTAGGACTACACTGACTGACATCTGTCCCTTTTCAAATACTGTCTATTGTTCAAGAACCAACAAAAGCATCCTCCTCTATGAAATGCTCCCAAATGACCCCATTCCAGTGATCTCACCCTTCCTGTCTGCATTGCTCATATGACACTTTTAAGTACTGCCTCCTGACACTTCTTAAAGTTGTTTCATTAGATTTCTTCATTCTTTTTCTTCTCTCCCAATTAAACTGTATATGCCTTAAGGGTGAGAACCATGTTATACTTTATTACCCTGATCATAGTAGATATTCAAATAGATTTTCTTGATTTATTTTATTTAGCTCTCTTCTAAGAGAGATGCAGCATGATATAGCAGGCAAAGAGAGGCCTCAAGAGGAGCTGGTCTGGGAGCCCACTTCCTCCTAATTGTAACCCATTCCATTATGGTCAGTTAGGAAGTTATCTGCTTCTCTGTAACTTCTATCCCTTGCTTACAGTTGTGTCTTCTGGACCACGAGGAGTTAAGTCTCACTTGCTTCGGCCAAACAGTGCTTTAGGGCAGCTGTCAGAGAAAGGGAAGGGAATAAACAATTAGACAGCGCCTTCTATTTGCCACAGGGTATACTAAGCCAGGCACTGTAGTATTATCTTATTTGATCATTACAACGATCATTGATCCTTCAAACAACCCTGTGAGGCAGATAACTGGTACCTAGTGAGGAAACAGAACCAACCAGAAGTGGTGACTCGCCTAGAGTCACACAGCCAGCTAAGTGTCTGAGACTGGGTATGAATTCAGCTCTTCTTGAGTTCAGGTTTAGTGTGTCATCCACTGTGCTGCCCACAATCAAGTCTTTTCTGAGTCTTATCTTTTCCTGGCTGTTCCTCCGTTCTTCCAACTTTGCTTTTTTGGCATGCCCCTTTTCTGACAGTCTCATGCTCGCTCACCATCCTGCTTACCCTCTTAAGTATTCCTTCTAGCTTATTAGCCCTTCCTAAAATGGGATATCTGAGTCAAACTCCATATGAGCAGAGAGACCTATCATTTCCCTAGTCTTGTGACCCTGAGCAAATCATTTCTCAGGGCTCTATCTGTGCAACTCTCTAAGACTATAAGTTGCAGAGAAGGTACCTTACTCTAGGAGAGAACCTTCTACCTAGGGAGTTCCCTATAACAATTGAATCCCAAGCCAGCTCCTATTTGGCTTGGGGTCCACTAAAACCCTCGAGAACTTTTTTTCCATACAATTTACCCCATGGTGCCACCCTGATCATTGTGTACTTGGTTTGTTATTCTGATATCAGTACTTCAAAACGTTTCATTTTTGTCTTAGTATCCCTAGAATCTAACAGTACAATATGCAGAGGAAGGGCTTAATCAATGTTTGCTGAATTGAACTGAATCACAGCAACAATGTGTTCCTTTACAGGAAATCTGTTAGGTAAATAACATTAGAGTGAAACTGACTATTCCATCCCCAAGCCTCACCCATACCACAACTATCGGCTTTACAGGACTAGGCGAGAAAGGCTGGCCCCAAATTCTCCCCCAAGTCCACCAACAAACAGGCCCGCAGCTGCTGCTGCGTGAGAGGTAGAAAGGCAGGAGGAGGAGCGCAGTGTCACGCCCAGAGAAGGCCATGTGATAACCAGCTGGGAGGGAGGGGGGTGTGGAGCCTAGGAGTGGTCGAGTGGGCGGAACGCAGGACTCAGGAATCCTGGCTCCCCGCCGGACGCCGATTCCAACTGCACCCGCGATGCTTTCAGCCCGCGGGAGAGCCGGTCCCCGCGTTCGAGCGGCGGCTCGGCCTGGCAGGTGACGGGAGGACGGGCTACGGGGGAGGGATCGGGGGTGGTGAGAAGTCGCAGCAGCCATCCCCCACCCTCTCTCCGCCCAGTGTCTCCTTTCCCCTCCGGCCGGACGTTCTCGGAGCCGCGGGCTGGCCCGTCTCCAGGTCAACGGCTTCCCGACGCAGCAGGCCCGTCAGGCCCGGCCGTTCGGCACCAGGAACCGCTTCGAGGGGAAGCGGCCGCCACCCCCGCCACTTCCTTCAGGGCCCCGCGAGAAGAGCCGCCGTTTCCGCCGCGGCCGGACCAGGAGCCCAAAACGAAGGGTGAGGTGAGCCGGGGGCATGGTGGCAACGGCTGCGGTGGGACCCAGCGGCCGCCGCTGCCCTGGGAGGAAGAGGTGGAGGAGGAGGAAAGCAGGCCATCCTCGCCCTCGCCGGCTCCACCCATTTCTCCTCTGATTGGCTGAGGCCCTCGCTAATGAGCGCCTCTCGTCTAGGATTGGCTGGAGAGTGCTGCCTATCAACCTTGCCCCTGTGGGAGTCCGGGTTGCTGAGGGACGCTCCGCTTCCTGGCTGGATTTGGGGAGGGGTTGGGGGCCTGGGGCCGACCGACCCACCTCGTGTTTTAGGCGGCTGTCCCTGCCCCGAAGGGAACCAGTAGCAGACCCAGGTGGGCTTGGCAGGGAGTGGAAAGAGGATCTGGAGCCTATGGGGCGAAACTTGAACTACGGCCATAGTAACTGAGTGGGGGTTAAGTGGATAAGGAAGAAGATTTAGAGGCAAGTCCCAACCCCGTTTGGAAGAAGGGCCTAGATTTCTCTTGTTAGATGGAAGGGACGTCATACCGAATTTTCGTAACTTAATTTTTGGGGACATTTCATTTTCTAGGTCTGTTATCTGTCAAAACCCACGTGGAGAATTTATAGTCTATTGGGGGCAGCAGTGATAGAATACCAGGAAGTATCCGGGCTTCCAGGAGGCAACCTAATTTGAATATTTAACCCCTTTCTCCTTGCTTTTGAACGGTATCTCCCAGAAAAAAAAAAGTAATTAAAGGATAATCGCAGTTCTTGCCTTTTTTTTTTAATTGGAAGGAAGTTAAACTATATTTAAATCTTATGATTAAATGATGAATCATACACGAAAATATCTGTGAAGTGTTCAAATTATTACTACCAGTAATAATTTTAGAATAGCTTGATAATTTAGTTTTTTCAGTTATTTAGAAGAAAATAGTATTCAAAGCTCCATGTTCCTACTTAATGGTAGATCATGTCCTGATTTGGAAAATTTAAAAATGTAAAGATACCTTTTACAGCTGTTAACTTCCATGTTAGCTGTTTGTCCCATTTCATATCTGAATTCCTTTTTATGCTCTTAAAGTTAATGTAAGTATTAGAATATATAAATATCATTTGAACATTACCAGCCTGTTCTTTCAGGCACTGCCTTAAATGTGTGTGTCTTTTTTGGTGAGTATTCATTTACTTAAGAAATTACCCTTATATCATGTGGAGATGAAATAACACTGGACTAGAAATCTGAAGACCTGGTTTCTTATTTGAATTTGGCCTGAAACTATGGCCCTGGGCAAGCCACTTGACCTCTGGCCTCAGTTTTCTCTAAAATGAATAGCTGAGAAGGTTTCTTACAGCTGAACCAAATATTCTGTGATGATTGGGAACTCCCAAGTCTTAGCTGGAAACCTAGTAGTTGGTATTATATACATAGTCTAAGAGCTGTTATATGTACCTGTGCCCGACCCAACCAAGAAATGGAGATTATTTCATGTACAAAGTACCCAGCTCTTGCTCTTAAAAATAACTTCTCAGGGTGCAAGGGTTAAGACTTGCTACACTGATCAGATGTCTAAGACTGAGTGGGAATTTATTGCCAAAGGAATGGAGAAGTACAGCTAAGAATGCATATTTGTTACTTTTTGTGGGACTCAATTTCCATGTTGGGAATGTTCCACTAGTAATAATATCTAACAAGTACCTAGCAATATATGATGCTCTTACTTAATATTTTTCAAGCCATGTTGACAGATCTTATTTGTGGACCTAAGGGATTTTTTAAAATTACTATGTTTTTTATAGGAAATGATGTAGAATAAATTACCAGAAATTGTGTTTAATATTGTGTTGTATTCTTCCCAGCCTTAAATCACTCCCTAGAAGTAAAAGAGGTAGATTAATACTTTCAGATCATCCTGGAAATGTTAAATGTAAATACAGTCATCTTCTTTCTCTTTTTTAAATCTATCCTTTACACTGCTATTTACATAATCTTCCTAATGAATTTATCTGCTCCAAAATACTTAATGACTCTTTATTGCCTACTGAATAAAATATAAATTTCTTATCCTGGCATTCGAGGCCTTCCGCTATTGGGAACTAACTTATCTTTCTACTCTTATCTCTTGCTATTCCCCTTCAAGGACTTACACATTTAACCAAACTGTACTGTAATGTTACTCATTCTTGACCTCCCTTTTTTTGTCTTTTGCCTTTGTCCACCCTATCCATTTGCTTGGAATGAATCTATCTCGCCTTTCATCCTCTTCCTCCAATTTTTGCCTGTTGAAATTCTTTACTTCAAGATCCAACTTTGGTGATACTCAGTATAGCCTTACTTCTCTATCTTGCATCTCTCAAGCTGGAAGTGATCTATTCTAAACTTTCTCATAGTATTTTGTTTGTACCTGTCCACACTTACCACATTATACCTTGTATTATAGTTATATTTGTACATACTTTATCACCTACATTTGCTTACAAGCATTTTGAAGGGCAAGGATACTGTTTCATTTTATCTTTGTATCCCTAGCACCTTGTTAATAAGGCTTAATACATGTAGAATTGAATGCAATTACAGGTAGTTTTATTTAATTAAACAGATGTTTTTCATAAAATAGAATTTTTTTTTAAAATACGTAAAACCAAAAATTTCCAATTGACTTGAATCATAATTTAAGAGATTGGCTGCAGGGGAGAAACAAATGTGGCTATAAGCCAGAAATTTTTCTTGCTGCCTAATCAAAATATCCTCTCATCGACAGGTTTCAGCAAGGCTCACCACAAGTCAGACATTAGGAAAATGTCCATTGGGTAGGGCAAGGATGGGGTTTAGGATGAGGAACCATCAGATACTCTAATGTAATACCCTAGACTTCAGCCATCTATGTGGAAGTAGCAGTTTCTTATGACATTTCTTCATATTGTCATTTTACAGGTAGCAGATCTTTCTTTTTGATTTTGGGGAAATAACCTCTCCAGGCAGAGTGGGTAGGATGTAGTTGATAGAGTTATAGCAAAGTCTGACATAGGGAGTATTTTACGTTTTAGGACTTTACTTTTTGAAATCTACTTGAATGTACTGTTTTATTTTGATAATCCTCAGGTGTCTCTTTGAATAATATGAGAATTACCTGGGTAATTCAAGTAAATTAAAATTCACTTTATCTAGAAATATACTGAAAATTGAGTTACAAGTAGGATGTTTTGACAGTTATTTAGATAACTGTCTCAGTTTGTCATTTTGACATAACTTTGGTATGAGAAGTGTACAGTGCAAATAAATCTAGACAGACACTGAGGGCTTAACTGTCTTTTTGCTATTCCTAATTTGGTATAATAATTGGATTTTTTAAGCTCTTAGATTCATTTAAATTACCTAGTAGTAGTAAGTCAGATTTATATAGTACTTTGAAGTTTACAAAGTATTTTCCTGATAATCCTATGAGATAGGTAATACAAGTATTATTAGCTCCACTTACAGATGGGGAAACTAAAGCTGAGATTGTGATTTACTGCTAGTAAATATTGGAACTAAGACTCACATTAAGGTTTGTTTAAACTCTCTTGCTATAGTTTTTTGGCATGTAATGTCAGGATCTAGTTCTTTGTTCCTTAAAATTTTTAAAAATATGGTTCATTCAACAAGTCTTTTGTGGCAAAGACTCTGCACTGGGTGAGATATAAAATTTACATGAGATGAGTACCTGCATTTGGGGAACTTATAGTGTAATGGGAGATAATGTATAATATTGCAATTAATATTTGTAATATTGGTACAACACCTGACACATTTGCTCCATCTGTCTTTCTATTTAAGTATATTGGAGAGTTGCAGAACAAAGCACTGTAATGAGTTCATAGGTTGAAAACTATTTCTGACTGGAAGGGTGTGAATCAGGGAAGGCTTTGTGGAGGAGATGGTATCTGAGGTGGCTTGAAAGGATGGGTAAGCATTCAGTAAGTTTAGAGAATGAAAGAGAAGACACTGCAAGTATAGGGAACAGCCTGAGCAAAGGTATTAGGGAACCTTGAAGGCCCAGGGCATACAGGGTTCAGGAATGGAAAGTATTTTTGTTTGGTTAGAGTGTAGAGTGAATTAAGGGAAGTAATATGAGATAAAGTTTGGAAAGGTTTTGTGGTACAATATTTAACATGTTGTATGCCAGTCAGAGGAGCATAAACCTTGGCTTGCTATTGGCAAGTACTGAAGTTTTTGAGCTAAGGAGTGATATACCCAGATCCACATGTAAGGAAGATTATTTTGTCATCAGTATAAAGAATGGACTGAACAGGAAGAGATTAAAGATAGAAAACCTCTTGGGAAGCTAATATAATAATCCAGCAAGTAATAATAAAGGCCTGCATTGGGGTCCTTGAATATATAGAATCAGGGATGGATGTGGGAGATACTCTAGAAGTAAAATTGACAAGATTGGTAATGAGAGAGAAGAATGAAATATATTGTCAAAACAGTGACATGAGGTGTGTGTATATGTGTATATTATATACAGTACACCCCCATGTCACCATTTTGATTTGATTTGATATATATTGGACAGAAATAGTGAAGTCAGAGGGACGAACAGATTTAGGAAAAAAAGGATAATAAGCTTGAACTGAGTATCAACAAGATTTTCTAGAATTTTAACAGTAAAGGATAAGAAAGATGACATAACTAATGCTTTCGAAAGGGAAAGGTTTTTATATATTTTTAAGAATTGGGAAGATCTGAGCATTTTGTTTGTTCGTTTTTTTAGCAGATAAGAAGCCAGAGATGAAAGAAAGATTAAAAGCTCATGAAGGGGAGTGGGAAGAATTGATACAGGAACAAGAACCTGAAGAGGTGGGGAGGGAATAGAATCAAAGGGGTTGGTAGAGAGATTAATCTTAGGAAGGAGGAGTAAAATATCTTGTCTTCTGCTGCCAGAGGGAAGGAGGAAAGGATACTGATGCCAAGGTATAAGAATGAAATGGGGGGGAGGGGTGAAGAATCTCTAGTCATTTGGCCTTTATAGATTCCCAAGAAAGTGAATAGCTGTGTCATCTGTTATAAGGGTGGAGGGTGGTAGTGTGGTTGGGTGCAAAAAGAAAGGAAAACAAGGTTTTTAGTCCAACTTAAATGAAAAATGAAGCAACCTGTAATCTATGATTAACACATTGAATTTTTTTTTGTGTATCGGTTGAACAGGAAGCCAGGATATCACAGCATGGATCAGTCTAGGTCTAGTTCAGGTGGAGGTAGTGAACAGGCCTCTTCTCAAGACCACCGTCACAGTGAAGATGAGCGAAGATGGCAGCAAGAGCGCCTCAGCAGGGAAGAGGCCTATTACCAGTTCATTAATGAACTCAATGATGAAGATTATAGGTTAATGAGAGACCACAATCTCCTAGGCACCCCTGGTAAGAGATGTATAGCAGGAGAGAAATATTTTGGCATTTAAGAAGACAATTTAGAAGCATAGCAAGTGAAGAGTTCTTTTCAGAGAATCAAAGTACTAGTTTCTGCCTTAAAGTGACAAGTGAAAAAAAAAAACCTGGAATGCTCCTTTATGTTGGTGTAGGATAGAAAGCAGGAAATAATTCTGCTACACAAGCAACCTAACAAAACAGGTTGATGACACATAAGGACATCTGTCCCATAAGATGTTCTAGAGAGAGGTGGAGACCTATATTTATATGTATGCAAACACACACATACACATCTTTAAGCAAAATTTTCATGAATGAAATTACAATCATTATTCAAAATAAGAGTCTACATATCTTTAGGTACAACTACTTATTTAATTGTTTGATTTACTACCTCTCATAAGAAGCCAGTGTACTCTGTAGATCCAACTTGATCATTGGATTATATATGATAAGATTTATTAAATGAAGTCCAAGAAGACTTTGGGAATAAATAATATTTGACATTTCCAGAAGTATTCCTTCCTTGATTTCTACATCAAGTTGAGGAAATCCACAGAATTGTAGTCCAGAGTTTATCAACCTAGGGCAGCTTGCTAGGAGATCAAGGGATAAATTTAATTTGAATAAAAACATTAATTTTTTTTTAATTATTTGGATTTTCTGGTGAATACATAGAATATGCTACTAGAAGTTTAAAATTCCTAGTTATTTACTCTTTGGGCCCAACATTTATAATGCTTTCACTTTCCTTTAGCATCTCCAAAACAATGAACATTTAAATTCTTTCAATTATAGTATGCTAAAGATTTGTTCTACATCTCATATGTTCCCCTTATAAAACTGTGCAATTAAATTTAGACTGACCTTAAAGTTTACGTTTTCTAATTGCTTTTAGGAGAAATAACATCAGAAGAGCTACAGCAGCGATTAGATGGAGCCAAGGAGCATCTAGCATCCCAGCCTGACCTCGAAAATAGACAAACTGAGGGAGGAACTTTGGAAGGTACTGTGAGCACTTTTTCTTCACTTCCACAAGTAATAGATTTTATCTGAACATATACAAAGTGAAATATAGTAGTTGAACAGTCTAGTCTTACATTACAATTTTTTATTTGATATAAAATTAGAGTCATTATTAAGTCTGGCTTCACTCTAAGAATGTGTAGCTTGTCTACCAAAGGATATAGCTAAACTTAACTTCTAATTGTTTATTAGTAGAGAATGAAATGACTAAATGTCTAGATGCTTGATGAAATTTCCGTGCATGAACATGTACGTGGACATATATCTCTCTTACTATTGCCATGACTAAACTTTTACTCTTAGACTTCTTACCTTAGTAATGAAGTAGTAAAAAAAAAATCCTAGAATTGTCATGAACTGCAAAAATTGGATGCGGAAGAGGAATATGTGATAGAGTTAAATTTTTTTTTACTATTCTCTTTAATACCATGTTACATGTTTGGAAAACACAATAAAGGACATCTGGTTAGACATGCTGTGCCTACAGTCATACCATGTGTTTGAGTTATCAAATAAGGAAGTGATTTAAAATGTCAATGTTGTTTTAAATGCCTTTTTATTGATGAACTTTCCAAAGCTCATTGCCCCCCCCCAAAAAATGAACCCATTTGCTTCCTCATACTCAAATATATGTTAAGTTTAATTATATTTTTACAAATAATAAAAAAGAAGCAGCTTTTAAAAGACCATGAAACTAGTGATTTGATTGCATTTAAATGGAAGAGAATTCATCATACTACTGTATGTTTTGATCTTGTAGAGACCTTCCTTGAAGGTCATCTTGTCCAAAAACTTTCGTTTTCAATATGAAGATACTTGTGTCACTGATGATAAGGCATTTCATCACCTCATCACCCACTCTTTAATTATGAGTAAATATACTAATACTCAGTAGATACAATGAAGATCTGTATTCATATCCATTTTAAAATTTCTTTTACTATCTAATTAGTAGTATTACTCTCTAAAATCTTTAGTAAGACAGGTCATGGTCATATGGTGAAATTATAATCATCTCACCTACTTTTAATAGTTATTAGTGAATGAAAGAATTTTGTGAGCAGAATGATATTTTGTAACTTGCTTTGTTAAAGCTATGGTTTTCTAAAAAAAACCACTTACAGTGTGCCTTTTTACTCTTAGAATTTGCTAATTTAGTAGTTAACAGTAGAAAATATTAAGAGCTGTACAGACTGTACAGACAGGCAGTACACAGTTGTCACAGCATTTATTTGTTCAGTGCATCAGTGTCAGGTGATGAGTTCTTCACTGGCAGTTGTCTTCAGAACTCCTTTCCTGAGCTCCAAACTTGTGGAAGTTCCTCAATAATAAGGTACAGTTCCTGAAGTTCCAGATTTAGAGTGGATCCTTATTTGACTCCAAAGGTTGATGGTTCTGATTCTTAGCTTTGGCCAAAATAATTTTATACCCATAAAATGAATATACTACTGCCTTTTGTTTCTCTCTACAGTGAGGGTAAGATAATCCTAAAAGCCTTTCATTTTAAAATGTAATAATGGTTCCTATTTACAAAGTGCTTTATGGTTACAGAACATTAATTCATATGTTTTGATACTTCACGAAAGCTAGGAGGAATCGCAGAGATCATCTTTCACTCTCCTCATTGTACAGATGAGGTAACTTGGGATTCAGAGACAAAATGACACAAACTAGTAAGGTTGTGACAACACTTGAATACAGGTCTTCTTATAGCTAGTCCAAAGCTTTTCCCACTGCATCGTGGTGCCTTTTATTAGTATTTCATACTTATCCTGATGTTTCTTGTTCTAATGAGGATTTATCTACTGTGATCATATAGACATGATTTTAAGTTTTGTGCTGTTATTATAGTCCTAGAACTTTAAAATGTAGTCATAATTATTCTGTTCATTTGACTTTGTTGTTTTTCTTAAGCTTCCTATGAAAATAGTATATATAAATCAATTTTAAAAATTTACTTAAATCCATTTTTTCCATGTTTCTTAGATGCAGAGATCCCCAGGGACAGTTCAAATGGAGACTCCCTGTTAGAATGGTTGAACACTTTCCGTCGGACGGGCAATGCAACTCGAAGTGGTCAGAGTGGGAACCAGACTTGGAGAGCTGTGAGTCGAACAAATCCAAATAGTGGAGAGTTTCGATTTAGTCTGGAAATTAATATAAATCATGAAAACAATGGATTTGAAGCTCCCAGTGATGAATATGCAAGTGTTTCTCATTCTCATGCCAGCAGAAATCATCCTGGAACCAGACACCAAAGAGCAGTTAGTCCCGTGGCCAGGAGAACAAGGAGCCAGACCTCAATGACTCTGAATGGTGACAATCTCAGGGTCCCAAGGACTAGAATGGCAAGAAGTTCAAGGAGGCGGAATTCAGTGGAAATGTCTTTTTCTATGTTGGGAAGAGTAAGGAACAGAAATAGGGGGTCAGTAAGCGTTGCCAGAACAAATTCTGTGAATGATAATCTGAGTGGTCATGCAAACCCTCAGGGCACTAGTGAATATAACATTAGAGAAGGGCTAGGTGCATCTTCACAGCTCCAGGGAAACAGGGGTAGAACTCCTGTTCCCACAAGGAGTGCAAGCCAAAGACAAGAACCAGTAAATTTAGAGTCTGCTGTAAATAGTCGAAGCCGGTCACCAGTTCAAAGACAGGGTAATGCTATAGATTCTGAAGAACATAATTCACATAGGGAAAATAGACCTTTACAACAAACCTTTAGAAGGTCAGTTAGGAGGAGACATGTAGCTCGTGTCTATTTAGAGCCAGCTGGGGAATATAGAGGTACTACCGCCACCCCACTGTCCAATTCAGGACTACTGTCAAGAATTACAGTGGAAGGGGAAGAATCCATTAGGCCCACAGCTGCTGTGAGGCGACATCCAACTATCACGCTAGACCTTCAAGTTCGAAGGATTCGTCCAGGAGAAAATAGAGATCGGGATAGTATTGCAAATAGAACTCGTTCTAGAGTAGGATTGGCAGAAAACACAGTCACCTTTGAGAGCAATAGTGGAGGCTTTCGTCGAACCATTTCTCGCTCAGAACGTGCTGGCATTCGAACCTATGTCAGTACTATAAGGATTCCACTCCGTAGGATTTCAGAGAATGGACTTGGTGAGCCATCATCAGTGGCTTTACGGTCAATTTTAAGGCAAATCATGACTGGATTTGGGGAACTGAGTTCTCTAATGGAAACTGAATCTGAGTCTGAATTTCAGAGGAGTGGGCAACATTTAAGAGAGATGCATTCAGAGGTGAGTAACTCACATTCAGTTGATGGCAATCAGCAGAATGAAGTCCCTTTTCAAGACAGACAGGCCCAAGAAGGCAGCATTGAAACGAGTGGTGAAAATGAGAGGACCCAATCTAATAACCGCAACAATGAGAATAGAGAGAACCGGCAATCTCAAGATGCAAACAATTTAGTTGAGAGTGGGACACTACCTATTCTTCGACTTGCCCATTTCTTTTTATTAAATGAGGATGATGATGATGAGCACTTTAGAGGCTTAACCAAAGAGCAGATTGACAATCTTTCTACGCGGAGCTTTGGAGATATTGAGAGTGAACTAAGTAAAACCTGCAGTGTTTGTATCAATGAATATGTAACAGGAAACAAGCTCAGGCAGTTACCTTGCATGCATGAGTTTCATATTCACTGTATTGATCGCTGGCTGGCTGAGAACTGTACTTGTCCTATATGTCGGCAGCCTGTTTTAGGATCCAGTATAGCAGACAATGGATAAAATAATGGAACTTGCTTTAATAATTATATTTTATCATAGCTTAGTATGTGTTTAAGCATTCATTTTTTTAGCCTATTTGTGATGAGCCAATTGGGATAAATAACAATTTAGATAATGGTTTGGGCTATTTTCTTTAAAAAAAAACCAAAAAAACTTGTTTGAAGAGGTAGGAAATTTGCATAAATTTTAAAATGCATATGATAAATTACTTCACAAAATTTAGAACAATTAATATTGCTAGAACCAAATAATCTTTAATATGTTTTTATTTTGTTATGCTAAGCACTTTCATATATGTAGGATACAGTAGAATAAAATCAATTTGCTTATTGTTAACAGTGCAACAGACTTTATTTAGAATTCAAATTTTCACAGACTCAGTACTGTGTCAAGAAATTGGTGTCTAAATAGTCACTCGTTAGCTTTTTGTTCTAAGAACAATTTCTTTTCATAAAAGAATCTTTTGCTGGATGTTTGCTAAAAGTATTTAAGTTACTTGAAATGTTCAATTTAATATGCAGTATACTATACATACATTTGTATCTATTTTCAAGATTGAAATGTCCAGTCAGAAAACTACCAGTTTGGTTCTATTTAAATTTTTTGGAAATTTTTGCATGTGGTTTTACACAATGCTTAAAGTTGATAAGTTCATCTTGGAAAGTGGGTGGATTAAGGGGACATTTAAAATATATATACAGTTCAGTATGATGTTTCTGACAATCTGACTTACAGTAGGCAACAAGCAATCTATTATAGTAAACAAGTATTTCTTTATAGTATGTTTGAACTTGAAATAGATATGAATTCAGAAATGGAACTTGAAAATTTTAGGATATCTAGATTACTTTAACTTTGGTTCGACTTCTTTTTTACTTTATTATTTTAAAAATGCAAAGACTTCTCTTGGATTATAAAATAATGTATACATTATGCACGGTTTCTCAAACTTATATAAAAACATTTTTTGGAGAGGATACCATTTCTGTACTGAATAAAATGTATAGATAATATAGTGAGTTCTCTTTGAGACATAATAAAATAACTATTAATAAAGAAAATGTAGACTTTACATGAACAACAAAAGTCATGTATTAAAAAAAACCCTTTCTATTTCTACAATAAACATTAATGCAAAGGCTGTGTGCAATATTTTTGTAATCATACAATCTCCGAGTTGGAAGGAGTTTGGGGGGCCCACATAACCTGTACTTTGTGCAAGAATTTTTTCTGTAATGTCCTTTACAAAGCAGTTATCTAGCCTGTGAAGATGTCTAGTGATATCTATGTCACTGTGTCTGAGACAGTTCATTTTACTTTTTGACCTTTCATTTTTCGTAAGTTTTTTCTTTATTAGGCTCAGGTAATTTAGTGCTAAATGAGAACTTAGAGATCACCAATTCATGCCTTTCCCAAATCATGAATCCTACTTCCAAAATTCCTAGCAACCACCCAATATGCAGTTGGAGATTCCAGACTGAAGCACAGAGGTGTTACAGGAGCTGAGTGAATCATCTCAGATGAAGATTATCTTCATCAATTGGGCTCTGAAACCCTTGGGAGATTAAAGGTCTCTAAGAAAGACGATAAACGTATATGATTGTGATGGAATACTATTGTGCTATAAGAAATGACATGCAAGATGGTTTCAGAAAAACCAGGGAGAGGTTAGAAGAACTTAGGGATGTGAGCAGAGGCCAGGGATCATTGTACACAGTAACAGCAATATTGTAGGATGATCAGCCATGAATGATGTAGGTATTCTCTGTAATACAATGATCCAAAATAATTCTGAAGGACGTATGGTGAGAAATACTTAAACGTCTCCAGAGAAAACAGGGGAGTCTGAATGTAGATCAAAGCATATTTTGTAAGCTTTATTTTTTTTTCTTTTTTGGTCTGTATTCTCTTGCAACGTGGCTAATATGAAAATATGTTTTACAAAACTGCACATGTATAATCTATATCAAGTGTTTGCCTTCTTAAGGTGGGGAGGGAAGGAAGGAACTTAGAAGTCAAAAATTATGAAAAATGAATGTTAAAAATTGTTTTACTTGTAACTGAGAAAAAAAGTTAAAAACCTTCTCTTAAGAAAAAGAGCATATAGAGGGGGAGCACAGAGCTTGCAGGGGCTGCACCAGTGCAGACCAGAGACCAGACTACAGGCAGAGTGAGAACAAGCCCCAACCAGTGGATTCACTCACAGCAGAGGAATTCGCAGACCTCTCACCACAGGACAGGATCTCTTGGAGCTGGGTAAGAGAAAGTGCAGAGCCTGAGGCAGTGATAGCAGCTTCTCCTGGGGCTATCAGCTCATAGCCTGGATGTTCAAAAATCACCTACTTGAACTTCCGGGAGCCAAGATGGCTCCCTGACCCTGAAAACCCAGAGATTATTATCCCAGTGTAAAATTCTGAAATAGGGAACCAGCTGCAAGCTTGGGAATCCTAGAAGAAGGGTGTGACTGAAGCTGTAGCTAGCCTGAAGTGAAGGGCAGGAGAAGTCCCAACAAATTCCATCTCAGCTGACCAGCAAGAGCTCCCAAAGCTTCCTGGGGGTGGAAGGCAGCAAGTGCTAACACCAGAAGCCCAGGTGTGCCTTAGCATAATCAAGGAAATCTGAAAACACCAGCACAGCAGGCAGCCCACTGCTGAGCCTGCCAGAGTTCTATCCCAGAGGCAGAGGTGGAAACCTGAAGTAGTCAGACCACCCGTCCCCCACACCTTACTCTGTGAGCCTCAGGGTAACCCAGGAAAACACTGAGAGTCCTGGCTTTGGCCTCAGTCTAAACACCCAGAGGCTACGGCACACAAAGTCAACAACCAGGCCCCTAACTCCCAGCTTGAGAAGCATGTGTCAGAGCCCTCTGTACCCCAGAAGCAGAAATCCACTTTAAAAGCCAGGAAATAAGCAATCACAATGGGCCAGGAGCAACTTGGAAAGGGAAAACCAAAGATGATTGAATCTTATTGTGAACATAAAGAATCACTTTCAGGAGACACCATCAACTCTATATCCACACCTGAGACCACAGAAGGAAATATGAGCTGGTCTCAAGCCCAAAAAACATTCTTGGAAGAGCTCAAGAAAGATTTTAAAAGCCAAATTAGAGAGGCAGAAGACAAATTTACCAATTCTTTTAAAATTACATCCACCAAAATGGAAAAAAAAAATCTCACTGCAGAAAACAAATCCTTAAAAAGTAAAATTTGTGAACTGGGACAGGAGGTTCAAAATCTAACTGGAGAAAATACTTCACTAAAAATGAAATCTGAGGTGTGGCTAGGTGGCACAGTAAATAGAGCACCAGCCCTGGAGTCAGGAGGACCTGAGTTCAAATCTGGCCTCAGACATTTACACACAAAAAAACTAGCCATGTGACCTTGGGCAAGTCACTTAATCTCAATTGCCCTACCTTCCCCCTCCACAAAAAAAAAAAATGAAATCTGAACATACGGAAAAGGAGCTTCAAAAACTGAGGAAAATAATACACTAAAAATTAGAATCAGTCAAGTCAAAGCTGATGACTCTATGATGCATCAAGAATCAGTTAAAGCATAAAGATTGAAAAATTAGAAGAAAATGTAAAATATGTAAAATGTAAAATATTTCTTCAGACAACTGACCTGGAGAACAGATGCAGGAGAGATAATCTAAGAATTATTGATTTACCAGAAAGCCATGATGAAAAAAATAGCCTGGACAACATCCTCCAAGAAATTATCAAAGAAAACTGTCCTGAGGTCTTAGAACCAGAGGGTAAAATAGTTATTGAAAGAATTCACTGGACACCTCCTGAAAGAGATCCCAAATTGAAAACTCCAAGAAGTATTGTAGCCAAATTCCAGAATTATCAGGTCAAGGAGAAAATACTATAAGGAGCCAGAAAGAAACAATTCAAATATCATGGAATACAGTCAGGATCACACACTTAGCAGCTTGTACATAAAAAGATAGGAAGGATTGGAATATGATATTTCATAAGGCAAAAGAGCTTGGACTGCAACCAAGGATCAACTATCCAGCAAAACTGTGCATAATATTTCAGGCAAGGAGATGGTCATTCAATAAATAAGGGACTTCCAGACCTTCCTGATGAAAAAGCCAGAGCTCAATGGAAAATTTGATCTCCAAATACAAGACTCAAGATACACATAAAAAGGTAAACAGGGAAAACACACACATACACACACACACAAATAACTTTTGATTCAATAAGAGCAAACTGCTTATATCCCTATATGGGAAGCTGATACCTGTCAGTATTGAGAAATGGATAATTATCGTGACATTTAAAAGGGATACACATAAAAGGTATGGGTATAAATTAACTAATCTGATAATAAAACACCTTAAGGGGTGCAAAGGGATTATAATGGGAGAAAAGGCAAGGAGGGGGCAGAAAAGGGTAAATTGTGCCACATGAAGAGGCATAAAAACATAGCTAAAATAGAGGGAAAGAAGGGAAGGAGATGAACATTATATGAACTTTATTCTCATTGGTTTTGGTTCAAGGAGGGATTAATGTAAATTAAATTTATATTCTAATGTGAAAAGACATAAAAACTCATTAGAGTAGAGGGAAAGGAGGGAGGGAAAGGAGCACCATATGAAATTTACTCATTGGTTTAGGTTCAAGGAGGGAATAACATATTCCATTAAGTATAAAAATTTATTGTGCCCTACAGGCAGTAGGAGGGGAAAGGAAGACGTAGTAAGGGGAAAGGGTACATAAAGGGAGGGGGGAGCATAGGGAGAGAATACTGAGGGAGTTGGTGGTCAAAAGGAAAACTTAAGGAGGGGAAGGGAAAAGGGAGAAATAAAAGCATAAATGGGAATGAATAGGATGGAGGGAAAGACATAGATAATAATCATAACTGTGAATGTGAATGGGATGAACTCTTCCTTAAAATGGAGGCAGATAGCAGAATGGATTAAAAACCCTAATCCTACAATATGCTGTCTACAAGAAACACATCTGAAATGGGGTATGCACAGGGTAAAGGTAAAAGGCTGGAGTAGAATGTATTATGCTTCAGCTAAAGTAGAAAAAAAAAGCAGGGGTAGCAACCCTTATCTCAGATAAAGCAAAAGCAAAAAATAGATCTAATTAAAAGAGATACAGAAGGAAATTATATCCTGCTAAAAGGCACCATTGAGAATGAAGCAATATCATTAGTTAATATATATGCACCAAGTGATATAGCATCCAGATTCCTAGAGGAGAAATTAAGGGAATTAGAGGAAAAAATAGATAGCAAAACTATACTAGTGGGAGACCTCAATCTCTTCCTCTCTGACCTTGATAAATCTAACCTCAAAATAAACAAGAAAGAAGTTAAGAAGTGAGTAAAATTTTAGAGACAGTAGATATGATAGACCTCTGAAGAAAACTGAATGGGGATAAAAAGGAATATACCTTCTCAGCAGTACATGGTACATACACAAAAACTGACCATATACTAGGGCATAAAAACCTCACAATGCAGTGCAGAAAGGCAGAAAGATTAAATGCATCCTTCTCAGATCATGATGCAATAAAAATTATATGTAATAAAGGGCCATGGAAAGATAGACTAAAAACTAATTGGAAATGAAATAATTTAATCCTAAAGAATAAGTGGGTCAAACAAGAAATTATAGAAGCAATCAGTAATTTCATTCAAGAGAATGACAATAATGAGACAATATGCCAAAACTTGTGGGATGCAGCAAAAGCAGTTCTTAGGGGAAGTTTTATATCACTGAATGCATACATGAATAAAATAGAGAAAATGGAGGTCAATAAATTGGGCATGCAACTAAAAAAGCTAGAAAAAGAACAAATTGAACATCTCCAATTAAATACTAAATTAGAAATACTGAAAACCAAAAGAGAGATTAATAAAATTGAAATTAAGAAAACTATTGAATTAATGAATAAAACTAAGAGCTGCTTTTAGGAAAAAAAAACAATAAAATTGATAGACCATTAGTCAATATGAGGGGGGGAAAAGAAGAAAACCCAATTACAAGTATCAAAAATGAAAAGGGTGAATCTACCTCCAATGAAAAGGAAATTAAAACAATAATTAGGAATTATTTTGCCCAATTGTATGCACATACATTTGACAATCTTAGTGAAATGGATGAATATTTACAAAAATATAAATTGCCTAGATTAACTGAAGAGGAAGTAGATTACTTAAATAACCCCATCTTGGAAAAAGAAATTGAACAAACCATCAATGAACTCCCTAGAAAAAAAAATCTCTGGATGGATTTACTAGCAAATTCTATCAAACATTTAAAGAACAATTAGTTCTAATACTTTACAAACTATTTGGGAAAATTGGAGGAGTCCTACTAAATTCTTTTTATGACACAAATATGGTGCTGATACCTAAATTGGGAAGAGACAAAACAGAGAAAGAAAATTATATACCAATTTCCTTCATGAATACAGATGCAAAAAATTTTAAATGAAATATTAGCAAAAAGACTACAGCAACTTATCATGAGAATAATACACTTTGATCAGGTAGGATTTATTCCAGGAATGCAAGGATGGTTCAATATTAGGAAAACTATCAGTATCATTGATTGTATCAACAACAAAACTAGCAGAAACCATAGGATTATTTCAATAGATGCAGAAAAGGCTTTTGACAAAATACAACACCCATTCCTATTAAAAACATTAGAAAGTATAGGAATAAATGGAGTCTTCCTTAATATAATAAGTAGCATCTATCTAAAACCATCAGCAAGTATTACATGTAACAGGGATAAGCTAGAAGCATTTCCAATAAGATCAGGGGTGATACAAGGACATCCATTATCACCCCTCTTACTCAATTTGGTAATAGAAATGTCAGCAGTAGCAATAAGAGAAGAAAAAGAAATTGAAGGAATCAAATTAGGCAAAAAGAGAATAAGCTATCACTCTGTAGATGCTATGATGGTATACTTAGAGAATCCTAGAGAATCAAGTAAAAAACTACTTGAGATAATAAATAAATTTGGCAAAATTGCGGGATATAAAATGAACCCACATAAATCCTCAACATTCTTATATGTTTCTGATGAAATTCAATAGCAAGAGATAGAAATTCCATTTAAAGTTACTGTAGACATTATAAAATATTTGGGAATCTACCTGCTAAAACAAACCCAGGGCCTATATGAAGACAATTACAAAACATTTTTCGCACAAATAAAGTCAGATCTAAATAATTGGAAAAAAATCAGTTGCTCATGGCTAGGTCAAGCTAATATAATAAAAATGACAATTTTACCTAAATTAAATTACATATTTAGTGCTATACAAATCAATCTACCAAAAATTTATTTTATACAGCTAGAAAAAATAGTAACCAAATTAATTTGGAAGAACAAAATGTCCAGAATGTCAAGTGAATTAATGAAAAGAAATGCTATGGAAGGTGGCCTAGCCATACCAGATTTTAGTCTGCATTATAAAGCAGCAGTCATCAAAACTACTTGGTACTGGCTGAGGAATAGAGTAGTGGATCAGTGGAATAGATTAGGTACACGAGACATAGCAGTCAATGACTATAGTAATCTACTTTTTGATAAACCTAAAGACCCCAGTTTTTGTGATAAGAACTCACTATTTGACAAAATCTGCTGGGAATACTGGAATATAGTATGGCAGAAACTGGGCATAGACCAATGTCTTACACCATATACCAAAATCAAGTGTAAATGGGTGCATGATCTGGGTGTAAAGGCTGACACTGTAAGCAATCTGGGAGAGCAAGTAATAGTTTACCTGTCATATTTATGGAGAAGGAAAGATTTTATGACCAAACAAAAGTTAGAGAGCATTATGAAATACAAAATGGATAATTTTGATTACATTAAATTGAAAAGTTTCTGTACAAATAAAACCAATGTAACCAAGATTAAGAGGGAAGTGGAAAACTAGGAAAGAATTTTTACAACCAGTGTCTCTGATAAAGGGCTCATTTCTAAAATACACAGAGAATTGAATCAAATGTATAAGAATACAAGTCATTCCCCAATTGATAAATGGTCAAAGGATATGAACAGGCAGTTTTCAGAGGAAGAAATTAAAGATATCTATAAGCATATGAAAAAAATGCTCTAAATTACTATTGATTAGAGAAATGCAAATCAAAACAACTCTGAGGTACCACATCTCACCAGTCAGATTGGCTAAAGATGACAAAACAGTAAAATGATAAATGCTGGAGAGGATGTGGAAAAATTGGAATACTAATACATTGTTAGTGAAGTTGTGAACTGATTCAACCATTCTGTAGAGCAATTTGGAACTATGCCCAAAGGGCTATAAAAATGTGCATACCCTTTGACCCAGTGATACCACTTCTAGGGTTGTATTCCAAAGAGATTGTGTAAGTGGGAGAAAGACCTATATGCACAAACATATTTATAGCAGCTCTTTTTGTGGTGGCAAAGAATTGGAAATCAAGGGGATGACCATCAATTGGGGAATGGCTAAACAAGTTGTGGTATATGAATGTAATGTAACACTGTTGTGCTATAAGCAAATGGACTTCATAATAACCTGGAGAGACTTATATAAACTGATGTTGAGTGAGAAGAGCAGAACCAGGAGAAATTTGTACACAATCACAGACACAACATATGTGTGATGACTAACTTTGATAGACTGGGCTCCTCTCAGCAATGCAAGGTTATAAGCCAACTCCAAAACACTCATGATGGAAAGCGATATCCACATCCAGAGAAAGAACTACAGTATCTGAATTACAGATTGAAGCAAACTACTTGCACTCTCTCTTTTTACTTGTTTTGTTTCCTCTTATTGTTCACTCCATTGGTTATAATCCTTCTTTACAACCTGAGTAATGTTCAGTGTGAAGGTATTTGTAGATCCTATATTTGATTTCATGCCACCATTGCAGGGAGAAAGAGAGGAAGGGGAAGAAAATTTGAAACTCAAGGGATTGTAGAACTGAATGTTGTAAACTAAAAGTAAATAAATCCTAAAAAAAGAAAAAAGAGCATATAGAAAGAGAAGAGGACCCAGGACTGACACTTGGGAATCATTCACATTTAGGGGGTACAATGACCACAATGACCCAGGAAAGGAAACTAAAGAGTGATCAGACAGTTGGAGAACCAGGGAAGAGTAGTGGCAGGAAAACCAAAGGACAAAAGAAGAATGAGAAAAGCTATGAGATTTAACAATTAAAAGAGATCATTGGTAAATGGAAAGAGCAATGTCAATTGAGTAATGCAGTAGGAAGCCACATTGCAAAGAATTTAGAAGTGAGAGGAGAGGAAGCAAAAATAATAAGTGTAGATAGCTTTTGCTTAAAATGATGGTGGAACCCAGCGTGAAAATTTTTTGTTTTTGTTTTACTACATGCTAAATTTGGGCATAGGCTTAGTTTCTTATGCCCTTGATCCTAGCCCCCTATGTAGGAGGATTGGTTTTGGCAAAAAGAAAGGCCATTTCATCAGAGTCTAGTGAAAAGGGTTAAATAGTGTAGTTGGGTTTTGAGGTAAAGAGAAGGGGAGAAGCCCTGGGGCCTCACAGTTGAATGACCTTAGTTTTCTGAATAAAGTAAATGGTGAGGTCTTTAGCTAAAAGTCAGGAAGAGGTGTAGGTGTCTTGAGGAGAGAAGGTTGGGGATTAAATTCTGAGGGCCATGAGGGAATCATTTAGGGAAGAATAAAGTATTGCTACAGTAAGAGTCCACCTGAAAATTGTATAATAAATCTATAGTGTTATCCAATCTGTGTGCTTGTGTGACTTCTTCCAGCTCTATTTAGCAGCATGTGTGTAGGACTAGAGGTGGGTGGATAGTGGGAGTAGTCTAGGGTTGGTGTTTAATAAGAAATTTGCTCCAATAGGATAGCAGTGTGGGGGATTTGGTAGTTAACTATAGGACTGAGATTGGGAAGGGAGGAAAGTGGAATCAGAGCAGAAGTAGTGTCCTTAGCAAATATTAATGGACAGGGGGAAAGATGTCTCATCAATGACAAGGAATAAGTTTAAGAGAGTATAAGCCACTGGGAAACATGGAATGATTGAGAAATGTTCCCATTTTTGACCAAGGAAATGGAATGCTTGTTTAATGGTGAGATCCAGGGTATGACCATCACCCTGTGTGGCTGAGCTGGAGTGTAGAAATAAGTAATGGGATTTGAAGAGATTGAGGAAATAGTTTAGAGAATTACAGGGAATGTTCCCTTGAATGTTGAGTTAACCTAATATAAAGACAGAAGTTGTGGAGAAGTGAGTGAGTCAAGTACTAAGAAAGCAAGGAGTTATCATCTGTATGCTAGTATACAATGTTTACCATGATTTGAATAGCGTAGAAAGTTTTGGTAGCATGATCTTCAAAGGAATTGGTTGCTTAATTCTGACAGCAGAGAGTTTAGAAGCAAGTGGAGAGCAAAGAATATTTCAACTCCCCTCCAGGACTAGTGTACTGGGGGAAGAGAAAGAATGTGAGTGAAGGTACATCTATTGCTGAAGAGAGTATAGTGTTGTCTTGAGAAAGATGAAAGGTCTTGGTGAGAACAAGGAGTTGAAGGATTATGAGAGGAAGAGGTCCAGAATGAAGAGAAGTTTGTCCAGTATGGAATTGGAACTCCAGAGGGCACTCTGGAAGGAGTAAGCAATCTTGGAATGAAACTTGGGTGGGAGTAGAGCTGAGGAGAATGGAGATAAAAGAACAAGAGATGGGGATTTGTTATAGTTTATTCCTGGGTTTCAGGCAATTAAATAATGCAGGAATAGGGAGAGTAACAGTCAGTGAGAATACGGTAGCTATGGGAGCAGAAATAGGCAGCAGATGAATTATAATAGAATCTTGAAAGGGTGTAATTGCTGCGCAACGGACAACCTATTGTTTTTCCATACTGGGTGTGCAGCTATGGTGTGTGATGACTGCCTTTGATAGATTTAGCCCTTCTCAGCAGTGCAAGGACCTAAAATGATTCCAAAGGACTCATGACGGAAAATACCATCCACATCCAGAGCAAAGCAGACTATTTTCTTTTTTGTTGTTTTTGTTTTGTTTTGTTTCTTTCTCATGGTTCCTCCCATTCATTCTAGTTCTTCCATACTATGACATGACTAATGTAAAAATATGTTTAGTAGGAATGTATATGTAGAGCCTATATCAGATTGCATGCAGTCTTGGGGAGGAAGAGGGAGGAAATTTAAAATTTATGGAAGTCAATGTTGAAAACTAAAAATAAGTCAATTAAAAAAAATAAGAGGTTGAACTAGATGACCTCCAAGAGTCCCAATACTCAGTATATGACAATTGACAATTGTCAGTTATAATTCAGTGGCTTATTATTAGGCTCAAGTGAGATATAGTATAAAGGACTCACCTTAAGGTGTTGACCATCCTGGTAGTATATTAAGAATATAGGACGAATAATGATTTTAAACCTGAAAGAGACCTAAAGATTATTTAATCCAATCTACTCATTTTATAAACGAGGAAACTGAATTCTAGAAGTAAGTTACTTAGAATTTCACCACCCAGGTTTCTTGACTTTTACGTTTTACCATGCTGAATGCCTACTACGTACAAGATAACGTAGTAAGTGTATGAGGTAGATACAAAGAAACAGAAGATATGGTCCTTTCCTCCAGGAGCCTGTTGTATGTATAAAATCAACCTGTGAGTAGTTTGGATATTAAGTGCTATAAGAAGTTGAGTGGAGTAAGAGATGAATTTTAGCTAAGTTACTCCTTCATGGAGGAGATATGATTTAAATTGGGCCTTGACTCCTTAAACTGGGTGGAAGTTTGCTCTGTTGAGACAAATGGGTAAAAAGGGTAGCACAAGTTTAGAATGGCCATTGAGAAAGACAAGTGTGAACTTTTGATTGATGGTCTGAAGAACTCCCTGGAGTCATAGACATGTGGGGAAAGTCATTATAACATGTCCCATAATTCTCAGTGCCTGAAATATAGGGACTGCTAAAAGCAGACTACCCTCCAAAGAGATTATTCTTTTCTTGGTTGAACTGATATATTGTCTGCTCCCAAGTCAAAAAACTTATCCTCTTTGGCATATTCTATTGTTTACCTTAAATCTGTATAACTTCTCTGATTTCTTTTTACAGTTTACTTTGATAAAGAGGTTTACTAGCTATTCATTTCCTGTCATTTGTGTAACCATAGTTGGTGGGAGGGAGCTAAGTTGGCAAGAAAAATTTAACTGTTACTTTCCCCTTGAGAACCATCAGGAAAAGTGGCTTTTATTCTTAAGCCTTTATCATATATATATATATATATATATATATATATATATATATATATATATATATATATATATATATATAT
>CM053582.1:206217730-206239438 GCA_028627135.1 Pseudochirops cupreus
GGTAAACAGGAAAAAGAAATCATAAGGAACTGATTAAAGTTGAACTATTTACATTCCTACATGGACAAACAAAAATTGTAACTCATGAGACTTTTCTCAGTATGAGAATAGTTGAAGGGAATATATATGTATTCATACACATATATGTACATATGGGAGGGTTATGTGTG
This sequence comes from Pseudochirops cupreus, assembly GCA_028627135.1. Taxonomy (NCBI): domain Eukaryota; kingdom Metazoa; phylum Chordata; class Mammalia; order Diprotodontia; family Pseudocheiridae; genus Pseudochirops; species Pseudochirops cupreus. Next base: position 206,217,901 of record CM053582.1, read on the forward strand.
TAAAAATACATAAGTGGGTGTATATATGTGTGCACATGTATACATAGACAGAGGACACAGGATCAGTTGAATAGGAGGGGATGATATCTAAAAAATAAAATCAAGAGGTGAGAGAGGAATATAATGGGAGTAGGAGAAAGGGAGAGATAGAATAGGGTAAATTATCTCATATAAAAGAGGTAAGAGAAAACTGTTACAATGGAGGGGAAGAGCAGGAAGGTGAAAGAGAATGAGTGAACCTTACTCTCATTGAATTTGACTTCAGGAGGGAATAACATATATTCAATTGGTTATCTTACCCTACAGGAAAGTAGGGGGGAAGGGGTTAAGAGGGTGTAATGGTAATGTAATTTGAATTTGAAGTTCCCTCTGTGTTGGCAAAAGTAACGAGTACTTAGCACTTAGTAATTAATCAAGCCTCTGTTAAATAAACAGAAGGTGTGACCCCCCTGTTGCTGATATAACAGGAAGGGGTTGGCTGAAACAGGAAGCTAATGCTGTGTGTGTGTATATAAGGAAAAGCCCCAGAGATGGAGAGTTAGATCTTCTTGGAGCAAGCTCTATGGAGGCAGAAGCTGCCACCACTGGAGAGTATGAAGAAGAGTTGAGGAGGCTGAAGAGGAAAGCTCCCCCCCCCCCCCCACCTCCAGGCTGGAGAGAATGATTTCAATTTTGAAAACCTGGATGGAGTGATTTTGATTCTGGGAACCAGCTAAATCGTCTGCTGAGTCCAAGGACCAGCCAGAGCTGCTAAAGATTTCCAAGAGCCAGTCAGAGCTGAGGGCCAGCCAGAGCTGCTGAGGAGTTGCTGAGGATTTCCGAGGGCCAGCTGGAGCTACTGAAGACTGAGGAAGTATGATTATGATGCTGGTACTTTGTATGAAACTGTTCATGGTTTTGTCAAGCCTTGAGTTCCCAGGAACAGAGACTGTGAAGGATTTAAAGTGGACTGGACACTGTGAACTTCAGTGTGGAGCAGGACCTGCACAGAGAGCTGGGCAAGGAACTTGGAGCTCTCTGCCTTTGTATCCAGGTGACTGTTTGGTGGATTCAGGTAGAAGCTGCCTTCTTTGAGTCAAGATGAAAAGACCTCTCCATGGGTACTGAGTAGTGATGAAATTGTAATTTACTAGTGACATAGGGGTTTGTGTATTTTCTGATGATTGAATAGTGAATGATGAAGGATGATTGAATGATTGAGTTGACTGAATGATTGACTGGCTAAATGATTGTACTTAGTGGTTGATGACTGAATAAGTGACTGATTGAGTTAACTTAGTGTGCCCAATGAATGGAGAACTTTGACTTGTACTTGGTGATTGAATTAAGGATTTTGTGATTGACTAAAAATGAATTTGTTCTTTGTTCAAAAATTTGTTACCACTGTGGTGGAAACTATGTGGCCATTTTCTGTGATAAGTCGTAACATTGTGAATGCCGTGCCTTGATTTACTGTGAATGTTTTGCTTTGATTTGTTATGGAATAGAGTGTTAGAATAAATACTGTGTAATCAGAACCTTGAAAGCTGTTCACAGGAGCATTCTTCTGAAAAACTGCTTGTGCTTGGCTTTACAGAGGGGGAATAATAGAGGGGAGGACAGATTGGGGGACTTTTGAAAAGGGACAGGGTCAAAGGAGAAAATAGAATAAGTGGGGGGTCAGGATTGGATGGAGGGAAATATAGTTAGTCTTTCACAATATAACTACTATGGAAACATTTTGCATAACTACACATGTACAACCTATATTGAATTGCTTGTCCTCCCAGTGGGGGTAGGTGAAGAGGGAAGAAGAGAAAGAATCTAGAAATCAAAGTTTTAAAAACAAATGTTAAAATAAATGTTTTTTACATGCAACTGGAAAATAAGATATATAGGCAATGGGGTATAGAAATCCATCTTGCCCTACTAGAAAGTTAGCAGAAAATGGGGGAGGATATGAGAGAACAGATTGGGGGAAGGGGTATTCAATAGGCTCACTATCTTGGGGTGGGGGGTAGGGGAAAGATAGGAAGAAAATTTGTAACTCAAAATCCTGTGGAAATGAATGTTGAAAACTTAAAATAAATAAATAAAAGATTAATTTTAAAAAATAAAGTTCTGGGGGATTTTATTTTATTGCAAGATCAATAAGCATCAGCAGTGTTCTGTAGTTACCAAGATAGATAATGGAAACTCGTTTCTTTAACAAGGAATAAAGTCCATGATGAGTAAGCAGATACTCCCATTTTGCTTTATCCTGGTCAGATCATAAGTACAATTGTGTGTTCAATTCTTGGTATAGCATTTTAGGGAGAAAATTTTCAAGCTTAGAAAAGAAGGTGACCATGATGGTAAAGAGCCATACAATCATGACATGGGAGTATAGGCTCAATGAATAAAACAGATAAAATAGATGGAGATCATTAAAAACAAATCCATGATAATGCCAGGATGCTAAGCTGTTGTCGTACTGTTTGGTCTGCAAAGTCTGCATTGCTGTCGAGAGGAATACTCCATACAGACTTCCCTTCATATGTCCCAGTTGACTCCCTGCTGGGAATCTGAACATTGACATAAGCTTTGATATACAAATGCTGCAGTTAGTTCTACCTTTTTTAAAAAATCAATTAATTTGTTTTTAGTTTTCAACATTTATTTCCACAAGACTCTGAATTTGAAATTTTCTCCTTCTCCCTCTTCTCGCCCCTCCACAAGATGGCATGCAATCTGATATACAGTCTACTTACACATTCATATTAAGCATATTTTCATGTTAGTCATGATGTAAAGAAGAATTAGAATTGATGGAAGGAACAATGAGAAAGAAGAAACAAAACAACAAAAGATAAGGAGAGCAAATGGTGTGCTTCCTTCTGCATTCAGACTCCACAGTTCTTTCTCTGGATGTGGATGGTGTTTTCCATAGTGAGCCCTTTGGAGTTGTCATAGATCCTCGCACTGCTGAGAAGACCTAAGTCTATCAGTCAGTCATCACACAATGTGGTTGTTACTTTATATAATGTTCTCCAGTTCTCCTCATTTCAGTTAGTGCTACTTTCAAATGAAGGAAACAAAGTTTCTTAGACATTTCAACAAACCAGGGGTGGGAAAAATGTGGCCTCGAGGCCACATGTGGCCTTCTAGGTCCTTGGGTGAGGCCTTTTGTCTTAGTCCAAGTTTTACAGAACAAAGCCTTTTGTTAAGGGGATTTGTTCGTAAAGTTTGGATTCAGTCAAAGGGCTGCGCTTGCAGGCCTTGAAGGTGACATGTGGCTTTGACGTTGCAGGTTCCCCACCCCTGCACAATATTTATGACATTATAGATGGTAAAGGATTTTCCTACATATTAAATAACTTCTGAATAATTGTAGTATAAAAAGCTATTCTTGGTGTGTGAGCTAGACTCCTAAACTACACATTAGAAATGAAGTGTATGGAATAGCTCTAATAATAGATTTAAACTATATAGTCATTCTCCAGAAAATACACCATGAAAATACATCCTATACAATAAGAAAAGAACCTGCTAGTGTGCCTCTTAGGACATGCTAAGTCCAGATGTTTAGAGAAAAGAGGACTTGGTGGACGTGGTAACTGACTTCAAATATTCGGAGGACTGTTTTGTGAATGAAGGAGGAAATTTATTTTACTTGGGCTTGGAAGGCAAAGCTAAAACCAATGAACAGATATTGCAGAGAGGCTTGATATCAATAAGGGAAAACTTCGAAACAATTAAAGTTGTCCAAAAGTTGAATAAAATAGCTCAGGAGATTATGGGTTCTCTCTCACAAGAAAGCTTCAAGTGAAATCTCTATTATTACTTTGGGAAACATCTGTGATTTTAGTTCAGGTATAGGCCAGACTGGATAAAGAACTGGTACTCATTCTAACAAAGTCAACAATCCTGTCTCTTCTAATTACATGGTGAACTATCGAGCATTTTCATCTGTCCTGTCACTGACTTCTAATATTATCCATATCCTACCATCTCAAGTACCCTGGCATTGTCATCTGACCTACATGCTTAGCTTACAGTGCAGTGGTTGTTAACAAAAGTAACCTAGTGTATATGGAATAGATACTACTCCTGCCACAACTTTCATTGCATAAAGCTACCTAGCAGTGTGTTCTGATTATTTTTTCCCCTAGAAATACCTTTACAAGTGATTTGTGCTCCAGCACTTTTAAAAGTTTAAGCTGGGAAGAACCTAGTTTTTATGTCCTTTGCATAATGGATGCTTATGACCTTATGTAAATGAAAGATCCTTGGGTCTTACCATCTACCCCAATTGAGGTACCTGTAGGTACCTTTCCACTTGTCCTGCAGCTGTCCTTTCTTTATATGGATCTCACACAATTAAAGCCTAAACTTGAGGGGCTGTATCACTTTTTCTGTTTGTATAATAATAATAATAACATCTATAATGTTTACTATGTGCCAGGAGCTGTGCTTTACAATTATTATCTTATTTGATCCTCACAACAATCCTGAGAGATATGTGCTGTTACTATCACCACTTTACAGATGATAAAACTGAGGAAAATAGAGGTGACTTGCCTGGGGTCACATAGCTAAGAAGTTTCCAAGCCTAGATTTGAACTCGGGTCTCTCTGATTTCAGGCCCAACACTTTATTCACTGTGCTCAACTACTTGTACCATAGATAAATACAATGACTGGCATATAATAAATGTTTAATCCTTATTCATTCATTCATTTATCTTTTAAAGCCCTGATCAAATGACACCTCTTTCATGCAACCTTCTCTGACTCATGTAGCACCAATGTGACATTCACAGCGCCTATGGCAGCTATGACTATGCTAGCATAATTCTGAATCCAAAATATAACAAACTTTCCACATGGAAGACAGAACCAAAACATTTATTCAAACACCAGAAAGCCAAATCCATCATAGCAACAAAGAAATCTATATACAATAACAATGCGGAGAGCACTGCCATCCCCAAGCTTTCCCCCTGCATGGGCCTTCCCACAAACTCACACTCACAGATCACTCTGACCAACTTCCTCTCTCTCTCTCTGCTCCACTAGCTCTGCAAGCTCCTCCCACCACAGACTCATGTGACTTAGGCTTCCATGTGACTCAAACAGGTCACATGGACTTATTAATGGATGGGAAAGATCTTCCCATTAAGCAAAAACACATTAACAACACAACTCATCAGTTGCACTTTCTCTCCTTGAGAAAGTGGGCTGGGCTTATTATATGTCACTAAATTCAATTCAAAAAACATTTGTGAAATGACTTTTTCCATAGTATTCTAAAATTGTAAATATATTTTGTTTTTATATCATCTTCGTTTCCAAATATATTCTTCCCATCACCCCTACTGAGTGAGCCATCCTTTGTAACAAATGGGGAAAAAAAGATGGCAAAAGAAAACAATTCTGCAAAACTAACCCATGCTTCAATTGATGCTATGAAAAGTTATACAAGTTAGTCCTGGAACCTAAGAGAGGAGAGGAGATTAATTCTCAAGCCATAGAAGACAAAAATCAAAGAAATGATAAACATATATCATGCAAAGAAAATGTGTTAAAAACTAAGATCTTTCCTCTTGGAACTTTTAAAAAATACTAGAACAGTGATTATTTGCAAAGGTATTCATAGGAAAAAATCAATATGATGCTTGACAGTTTTATTCAGTGAAAGTCATGATGGCAGGAGTAACATGTATTCCATGCACATTAGGTTAGAGCAGTAATAACTACTAAGTTAGTAGGCTAAGCTAGTTTCCCCCCCTATAAAGGCAACAAAATCATCCTTTAGGCTTAGTTGCCCTTTTCATAGAACTTCCAATTTCCTAAATCATAAAAATTCAGAACAGGAGGTGCTGAACCTCTTCATGCTTGATGGGATCCCTGATGTGAAAACCATATGTCTCCCAAATGGAGGTGCCTCGCTGTGAGGGAAAGAGAGCAGTCCCCCAATATGAGTAACCATAAAAGTCAGTTTCTGTAGCACTAGCTATTGGTTTTGATGTCTGAGTATACATAAATTATATAGTGAGAAAAGTATGTACGTGTGTGGTGTGTTAGTATCCCTTGTTTTTCAAATTTGTTTTAATTTGTGTATATTTTGGGTCAGTCTGTTTCATATTTGAATGTCCCTTATGTCTTTTTGTCTCTGACTTATTTGTCTTTATTTCTATGTTCATATATGTGTCCATTTATCTATTATTCACACTAATCCACCCAGTGGCCTGTATCAGCAAGCACCTTAGCATACCTAGGGCAGCTGCTAGCACAGGTTCTTAGATCTGCTTTTCTAAAGGAAAGCAACTCAAAATGGGTTAACAGTCTCACTTTAATCAATCAAACATATCTCATTTACCTAGTTCAGGGGAAAAAGTCAGCACCCTGAACTTCAGAGAATGCAAACACAAGTTACAAACAAACAAAGAAACAGATCAGCAGAGGGCTTCAAGCTCCTGACCATTACATCAGTTACCTATTCAGTTACCACAGAGGGAAGCACCAACACCTGGGTTTTTCAAAGCCAGAGGGCTCAACGGCTTCCCAGAGTCTCGTCTGCCCAAATCACACAACTCTTCTCAAAGTGAGCCCCAAAGCAAAACCTCACATCAGGGCCTTCTCCTGGATCAGAGAATGTCACAGCCCTCTTGACCCACTGCCCAAACATAAAGCTACAAGGCCAGGCATTCCCGAAGAACAAGCCTCCCACCATGAGCTCCATGTGACCACATTCTGCCTATCAGGGGGTGGAGTATACTTTCAAATCAGGGAAGGTTCTCATAATCATATAGCCACTCCAGCAAAGGGCCTAGGGGCAGGTAAGATCTTCAGATTCCCATAACATGGCCTTATCTTGGATTTCCAGTTGTTATGTATATCCATAATCTACTACTTTCCAACTTTAAATTTCTCTGTTTTGACTTCTGAGTTGTCTTCAGAACAATAAATGATACCTAAGTTTCAGATCCTCTCACTACCTCTGGAGTAAACAGCATTGCAGTAGAACACTAAACTTCATTTATGGGTTCCAATCTCCTTTCTCTATTCCTCCAAAAATATTGAACCTAACTTCCACAAACCCCAAATTATTTTCAGAGGTCTGTCCATAATTATATTTCATTGTGATCTTGAAAGGTATAGGTACACTCACCCCTTATCTTCTCCTTATTGCCACAATTCCTCATTATAAGTTTCCCTGGGGATCTCAAAAATCATTATTTTGGAAGAGTATACTCTATCCCCAGCTCATAGAATTACAGTTAATTTTTCCTGATTTCAAAATTTCTAGGGAACAATGATCTTGTGGTTAGATTACTATGCTAAGTAGTAGGAGACTTGTTTTTTATTCTTACCTTTGCTATTCTTACCTTAATACCTTTCTCCACAAGGCAGAGCTGTAGGGACTAAAAAAGATTAAGGTCTTTGCAAGAAAGATGCAAGGTAAATTCTTCTTTTCATGATTAATGATTAAGTTCTTACATCAAGCCAAGGAACCAAGTTATAACCTTGAATCTCTTGGATATTATATGCTGTTGGCCAAATATTAACGGGTAATATTTTCAACCACCACATTTTTTCTTAACTAAAACAGATGGTGTTTTAACCTCTTTTTGGTAGATTCCCCCTTCATAAGTCCTTAAAGTAAAGAAGCTGAAAAGCAGGGAGGAGGGACCAGCGGGTATCTGCCCTTGGGATACAATTTCCCCTGGAATCAAAACCAAGCTGCTAATGGAAAATGGAAGGTTACCTAGAAAGTTCTGAAAGTTCAAAGACTTCTATAAAGGAAGACTTTGGGAGGAATTTATTGCTTCCCACACTTCGGTGACTCAATCAAAGCAGGAATGCAACTGAGAGGACTGAAAAAGTGTTGAGTATAAAAAACCGGGTCAAATCTCAGAGTGATGAGATTTCAGGTCATCACCTTATCCCAGAGGAGACAGAATGTTCCCTGGAGTCAAAATCACATAGAGTTGCTGATGGAAAATGGAGAGTTAACTTCTAACTTGCTCTGGTCTGGTTCCACAGACCCATGGCTCGATCTGGGAACTAGAATCTATATGTGTCTGTTCAACTTCTCCTTGACTGTTTCAGCTTTGTTTCTTTCTGTTGTCTCTCTGACACTATTCTCCATTTTAAAGGCTAAATCTAAGGGCATAACTCAGGTGTGTGATTAACCATGGCTCAATCAATTAGTCTTAGTGTCCTGTCAATTAGGCCAATGAATACCTAGGGCATAGCAGATTCACAATATATTAAGAAGTCATCCAAGAGCTCACACTTATTAATCTTTAAAGAAATTAATTTCATCAAGGAAATTTCATAGGAAAACCTTGCCACCATTTACAAATGTGCATATTTTCTTCCCTCTCCCCCAGTAACTTCTTGCTTCCAAAGTACAGGCCAAGTCATCAAGAAGCAAGCTTGCAATAAAATTAAATTTAAAGTCTGATTAAAACAATAGACATCCAAGTTTATCACTTAGTCTGTGGTATAATATGTTCGATGATAAGGATTATCCATATGTCTTTTCACCTTCTGGTAGGAATTACAGATAAGGGACAGGCAGGGGAGGAAGGGAGATACCTTTACAATCTACTATCTTCACTTCTGTTCTCAGCTCCTACTTTTGAACCACCAAATGCTACCAGAGATGACAAAATAATCAATTAAATTTACCACATAATTCTTCTATTAACCTTAATCAACCCCCCAACTGCTTCAAAGTCATCCACTTCTTTATTTTAGATTGTTTTATCATACTTTTCAGAGTGTCTATTACATATATTCTCAAGCTCTCACCTATACCATCCCATAAATGCATGGTCTTGTCACCTAAACTCTTTATTTTAATGAACAGATTGCGGTAATCTCTCTCCAGCTCTTTTCCTTTTCCTTTCATCCTCAATCTCAAAGCCTTTTTATGTTTTTGCCCAACCTTTCAACCTTTGTCCTAGTCTCAGGGGTGGAGAACCTGTGGCCTTGAGGCTACATGTGATCCTCTAGGACAGATGGAGGAACTGCTGTCCTCTAACTGAATTCAAACTTCACAGAACAAATTCCCTTAATAAAAGGATTTGTTCTATAAAACTTGGACTCAGTCAAAAGGCCACACCCAAGGATCTAGAAGGCCACATGTGACCACGGGTTCCCCACTCATGTTCTAATCTCAGGGGATTTACTGGTCCTTTTCTGTGCCAAGGCTAACCAACCCATTCACTTATGTCCTTTATGTCATTTCCTCTGGGAATTTACCCCCACAATCATACCCTCTCCCTAGATCCAGGTCATCTTCAACCTTTTCTTTCAACTAGCTTTTTCCACATTGCCAGATCTCCTTTCATCCTCTTTCACCCTCCCCCCCCCCCAAAAAAAGGAAGGGAAGGAAACAAGGAAGAAGAAAAGAGAACAAGGAAAGGAAAAAGAACACACACACAAAACATTCCCTTGGCTAAAGTTGTTGCAATTTATTTCTCCTCTTCTTCACTACTAAACTTCTCAAAGGAATAGTCTATGCTTGGTACCTTCAGTTCCTTCCTATTCCTTATGTATTCATTCATTTTTCAGTTTCCTACAGTCTGGCTGTCCATCTCTACTCTCAACTAAAACTGTTCTATCAGAGGTAAGCAATGACTTCTGATTGGTTAAATCAAATAATTGGCTTTTCTTGGTTTTTATTCATCTTGAACTTTTGGCAAAATTCCACAGTGATGATTGCCTCTGGCACCTCCCTTGGCCGCTGTGACAGTCCTGTTAATTTTCCACTAGCTTGTCTCATAGTTACTTCTCACTCTCCTTTTCTGGGTCGTTGTTCTGTTCTTGTCCACTAATGATTAGCATTTTCCCAGGACTTCTGTAGATTTCTTGTTCAGTATAGTCTTCTTTTGGTCATCTCATCTGCTTGTAATGGTAACAGAACTTTGAAGATTTTCCCTGCCCCTTAATAAGCCTAAATTGAACTTGAGGACCCTTCCTTATTTGAAAATATACTCTGCCCCATAATAGGCTGCATGTGCCTACATAGAGACTGTGGTGGGAGGCTTCTTTTTCAGGAAAGCACAACTTTTGTTACTTTGTAGTCAAGTGGGTCAGGAGGCTTGTGTTGTTCTCTGACCCTGGAGAAGGCTATATATACCTCTGACGTGAGGTTTTGCTTTGGGGCTCACTTTGAGAAGAGTTGTGTGATTTGTACTAGGTGAATGATATATGTTTGTTTGATTAAAGTAAGATTGTTAACCCATTTTGAGTTGCTTTCCTTTAGAAAAGCAGATCAAAGAACCTGTGCTGGCAGCCACCCTGGTATGCTAGGGTGCTTGCTGCTACACTGCTCCCATGCCTTTAATCATTACCTCAGTGTAGGTGACTTCCAAAGCTTCATATTGAAGTTCTGTGTCTTTCCTGAACTCCAATCTCTAATTACCTGCTGGACATTATCTTAATATCTGGTTAGTAACTAACTTAAAATCAAAACTAAACTCATCAACTTCCCCCTAACCATTTTTCTCCTTCCAAGTTTCCTTTTCTGTTGTTATTGTTGATAGTGATAGCATCTTTCTGATCACCCTTGCCTAATATCCCAGAATCATCTTTGACTTCTCACTTCTCTTTACCCACCCACATCTAATTACTTAGCAATGGTACTTCTTCAGTATTTCTGGTTTCCATTCCTGCCCGCCTAGTCATACTACCATTACCTTAGGTCAAGCCTTGATCACTTTTCAACCCTTTGAAACTAGTCTCCATCCAGGTGGCCTATCTCTTCTCCTTCACTCCGTTGGCAAAATAATTCTTCCTAATGTATAGATCTGAGTATTTCACATCCTTGTTCAATAACACTTTAGGCTGGCATTTAAGATTCTACCTAACCTGGCTTTAATCTTCCTTTCTAGCCTGATTTTATGTACTTTCTCTTCTTGAAATGTACCTACTGGTCAAACTGGGGTAGTAACTGTTCTCTGATCTTATTCACTCACTCCTATATATTGGAATAGTGCCTAGAAAAACACTCCTTCCTCATCTTAATTTATTAAGATTTCTTTTTCTTCAAAACTCAGCTCAGGTGTTATTACTTCATGAAGCTCCCCTGATTTCTCCATTTGAAAATGTTGTCTCCCCGTCTGAATTTTTCTAAAACTTTGGATCTCTTCTCTTTGCATTATACCGAATCTTATGTGTTTATACACATGTGTATTTACACATACATGCATATATGTATAGGGTATATATGTATCCTTTATTAGCCTGCAAATTCCTTGAAAGCAAAGACAACAATTTTTGTTTTTTAACCTCAAGTGAGCAGAGGGAACATCCATGAGATTAGATCTGCAGGAACTTCTTGTAGAGCTTTTGCCCGAGTTTTCCAAGTAACTTCCAGCAAGACCATGTGGGTTTTAACATAATTTCATGAAACTATAAAGACAGTGCCAGAAATCTGAAATGCTCTGAGAACTTAATTTAAATTCTACTGCCAAAATTCTCTTATGTTTCTTATTACAGGATTATTATACTTACATTAATTCCTAACATGCATTATTTCACTTAGACCTTTTCTGACATAGGTGAAGGCCTGTTTTCAAGATCTTTAAATACTTTTTTCAATTGATCTTTATAATTTTGTGTTTAGAATTTCTGCATCTTAGTCTGAAAGGCAGAAAATAGGTCACTTAGAAATTGACACATGGCACATGTTAAACAGGGAAATTTAATTAAATAACCTTCATTGAGTTTCAAATATGGATAAGTACAACATAATTTAAATTTAAAATTCATTGATATAATAGTGAGATTAAAGTAAAATTAGTTTAAAACCCATATTGTTTTAAGATCATGAGATTTTAAAAAAATAATTTAATTGCTTGGGGACTTAACTATTTTATTCTATACTTGGGCAGGTCCTACCAGCCAATTTGCAAATAGTGTTCTTTCCATTATACCCTAGGAACCTCGTCATCCTGCAAAATCACCTCAGTATTGGCACTCCTACCTCTTCCCCAGGACCTCTCTGAGTGGAGAGCTTCTCTGCAAATCTCCACCTAAGGAGGACCCCTGGCTGCCAGTCCCCCACTGCCCATCAGGTCACACTCCTCTGGACTGTATCCTGTCTTCCATCACATCCCCAAGTCAGACACCTTCCCCTTCCACCCTCAATGTGTTTGTGTCCCCAGATCTTTGCACAGCATCTGGCACACACTAGGTGCCTAATAAGTGTTGTTCACTGACTGACTGTATAAGGTATATAAGATCTCAGTCAAGCATTTCTTAAAATACATTTTTAAAAATTATGTTGCATTCTGAAGCGTTCAAATTCTTCCTAGATTTCTTCCTTATGGTACTGTTATTGTTTTTAAAATTTGACTTTTATTGCCTATTTTCAATATAGATTCAAGTATGAAGAGTTCAGTTGCAGTGTACCTAATAGCTTTAGGCTGCTTACATAAACATGTCTAGTTTCCCTCTTATAGACTTACTCCCATAGCACGTGATAGCTACAAAAGTCTTTATGCTACTTTATATTCTTTCAAGCCCAACATCTGTGCAAAATATAAGGCATGAAACCGTCAGTCTCTGAAGTGTTTATTATTATTAATATATTATAATATATAATTAATTAGTACCAAAAGAAAGAATAATGCTCATAAAATGTTTCTGGTAACATTGCAACTTCTAATTAGCAGAAGTCTCAGTATTTGTGAAATTTTATTTAATGAAATGAGTTTATCTGATAAAATAAAAAGAAGTATCTGTATGGCATCACAATAGAGAGCGTCTGATATGGTTGGAAGAGACCAGAACTTAACCAGAAGAATGATGTTTGATTCCACCAGTACTATCACTTACCTGTCATAATAATAACAACAACATCAATAATGATAATAATAACAAGTAGCATTTATATATCACTTTAAGGCTTGCAATGTGCTTTACAAGCATTATTCTTTTATCTTCACAAGAACTGTGGGAGGTGGGCATTATTTATTATCCCCATTTTATAGCTAAAAAAACTGAGGCAGAAATTAGGTGATTTGCCAAAGGTCACATAAGCAGTAAATGTTCGAGACTGAATCGGAACTCAGGTCTCCCTGACTCCAGGTCTGGAGCTCTGTACCACCTTTTATCTTTTTCACTGTCCTTTACCATTGTGTAATGGCAAAGCTGGGAGGTGGGAGTAATTATGTTAGAGAGGAGACTGTAAACACTTACACAATATAATATGGAATATATAAGTTCCTATTTACAGCAATCATTCTGTCATTCTAATCAGTGTCACATGTGTTAGTCTTTTCTCCCCAACTAGAAAATTAACTCTTGAGGACAGGAACAATTTATCTTAAAAAAAAAAGCCAAACAAACCACAAAACAAGAAGCCACACCCTTTTGGTGCCTGGAATAGCAGGGAGTGAGGGGTGTCTCCTAATACTGCTTTCATTTTCTTCCTCTGTATCTTAGCTGGCGCGTTCACTGTAACAGCTGTCTGAGTCTTCTCCACCTCTCCAGTCCTTCCACCTTACTCACACAAGTTAATATCATTTTCTATTTTACTGAAGACCCCTTTCCCGTGGATTCCTTTCCACCTCAAAGCAGTAGCAGGGGTGGGGAACCTGTGGGATTGAGGCCACGTGTAGTAGCCCTCTAGGTCTTCAAGGGTGGCCCTTTGATTGAATCCAAACTGCACAGAACAAATTCTCTTAATAAAAAGATTTGTTCTAGAAAACTTAGACTCAGTCAAAAGGCCCAGCCAGGGGCCCTAAAGGGCCACATGTGACCTCGAGGCTGCAGGTTCCCTACCCCTGAACTAGGGCTTTATTGCATCTTCCTTCATCCTTCCCCTGATCTCAGAGGAAGATCTGGTTCCTATTTCTTTTTAAGGATAACCTAATCTTTTTACTTAATGCTGTTAATTACCAATATCCCCTCATTTCTTCCACAGGATCTAGATCCATCAATTATTCCCTTTTGCTCTAAGGCAGCGGTTCTCAACCCGTGGGTCAACCCCTTTGGGGGTCGAACAACCCTTTCACAGGGGTCACCTACGACCATTGGAAAACACATATTTCAGATGGTCTTAGGAACACCTCTCCCCTATCTGTCTCCAGGTGGGTCAGCCCACATGCAGACACGCCCACATACGAGTATTGAAGGGTCATAGCATTAGGAAGGTTGAGAACCACTGCTCTAAGGTATGTTTCTCTCTACTAGCTCATTTTTCACTGCTTGAAAATGTGTAGATATTCTCTTTAGCAAAGTGGTTCTTAAAGTTTTTGGCTCCAACAGCTCTTTGTACTCCTAAAAATGATTGAGGACCCTTCCTCCAAAGAGCTTTTGTTTATGTGGGTTCTATCTACCAATATTTTGTTGCTATTGTTCAGTCATTTCCAACTCTTTGTGACCCCATTTTGGGGTTTTCTTGGCAAAGATACTGGAGTGGTCTGCCATGTCCTTCTCCAGCTCATTTTATAAATGAGGAAACTGAGGCAAAAGGGTTAAGTGACTTGCCCTGGGTCACACAGAGTTGAATTCAGAAAGATTAGTCTTCCTGACTCCAGGCCCAGCACCCCATCCACTGAGCCACCTAGCTGTCCTTTTCTAATCCCTTTTTTTCCTCTGTTCTCTCTTAACATTTTTCTGCTCTTGGCATTATTAGCTATTCTTCCTTCTGTTGACTATGTGTTCAGTTAAGATCACTGTTTTCTTTAAAAAAAAACCTATCACCACTTTACTTCACCAGAAATATTGTAAACACTGCTTCTCTTCCTATGATAAATCATTTAAATTTAATTAATTAATTAATTAATTCATTCATTCATTTAAATTTAAATAAATCTCTTTATTTCAGGATCTTTTCAGAAATTGACTATGGGCTGTGTCAAAGGCCGGGCCTTCCCCTACCAGCTTCCACACCCAAATAGATTCTTTTGCTAGGTATTTAATGAATTTTAGCAAATATATTGAGGTAAAGTCATATAGTCCATAGTGAGTCAGCCTTGGAACCAAGAAGCCCTAGGTTTGAAGCCTGCCTCAGACGCATAGAGTGTGACCCCGGGCAAGTCATTTAACCTCTCACTTTTATAAAATTAAACAACTCTTTTAGACTAAGTTGCAAAGAAAGTCCTGATCTACATTGATAAATGGTGCTTCCCTATACCAACAAATTCACAGGCCCAGCCCGTGTCCTTAATAAGTATGTGGATATTTCCCTGAAAGTCATTTTCAAACTCCTCAAAATGCTTCTCTAAATTCACCTGTTCCTCTTAATTTTTCTTGAAGTAAGAAAGAAATGTTGCTGGTAAATGTTTAACAACAAGCTCTCTGAAAAGCATTCATGAAACACTTTTATGTTTTATGTGCATCACTTTCTTAAGTCTAGGTCGTCAAAACAAATATAATCAATCATACCTTAATTTGTCATGTTTTTAAATTTCCAAGGTGTAAATGCTCACACTGAAAATGTGAACATTAGCTTTGAGAAGCCAGCAGTTCAAGCCTGTTCTGCACACCCCTGATACTACCATTTTCTCAGTTACCCCAAACTAAAACTTCCAAGTCACTCTTGATCCCTCTGTCTCTATCACTCCTCGTACTGTTAGACACCAGGGTCTGTCAGTTCTTCCTCACAACATTATTGTGCCCATCTCTTCTTTTCCCTTCCAATAGCTACTGCTCTAGTTCAAACTCATAGAATATCACATGCATACTATAACAGTCAGATTAGCTGTTCTTTCATATCAATTAAGACATTAAGGAAAACTCCATGTATTCCCTATGCTTTCTGGGTCCTTTTTTAAAAATAGGAATGAGTTGTAATTTGTCAAAAGCTTTTACTATTGAGATAACCATATTATTTTTATTGTTTTTTATTCTTTATGTGGTCAATTATGCTGATAGTTTTCCTAACACTGAACGAGCCCTGCATTACTGGTATAGATCTTACTTGGTCATGGGTGAGATCTTTCATCTTTCATACCAATAATACAAGCTATTTTGCACATGCTACTAGATTAATCTTTTCCCAAATGTTGCTTTAATTCTGGGGGAGGAAGAAATGAAGGAGGAACAGGGAAGGGGAGGGGGAGAGGAAGAAGGAGAGGGAAGAGAGGTAGAGGAAAAGAAGAGGAAGCAGGCACCGGGCAAAGAAGTTTTCCATTCTACTAGCAGAGAAGTGCACAGACGTGAGCAGTAGAAAATGTGGGCCGAGGCCCACGATGCACCAAGAAGGAGAAGAATGGAGAAGCTGTGGTGGCCTGGGTCAAGGATCCTACAGCTGTCAAGAAAAATGTGAAAGAGCTCCATTAACAAGCTGTTGTGAACTGTGTAACAAGCGGAAAGAAATTACTGGTAAATAGGTAAGGGTCCAATGTAGAGGATAATCGATATACCTAAGGACCTATATGTAGGTTACCTAAGGACCCAGAAATTGGGTCCATTGGTTTGAGGGGGCTGTGAAGCACAAGCCACGCCCTGGTGAGCTATCAGTGGGCCTTGGGGGCTACTGCATTGGTGGCGGGGCCTCCAGAGTTTTCAGCCTACAGTCTGTAAAGGAGTTGTACAACTGATTAGAAGGAAAAATTATAGAAGATCCTTTGCTGACACTGGGTGTAGGACCCCATGACGTTGCCCATACACAGTTCTTGGTCTCAGCCCCAGGGTAAAGAGGAACCCTAGCTCTTAAGGATGCAAAGGAGTGGGAACTCTGATCACAGTTCCAGGACAGAGAAAAGTACTTTTGGTCACTCACTGAGAAGCAGGGGGACTAGGAACTAAGAAAACCATAAAATAAATACATAAAACTAGAATCTGGTTTTATGAAAAAAATCAATAAAATAGATAAACCATCAGTTAATCTGATTTTAAAAAAAAGAAAAGCAAATCACCAGTATCAAAAATGAAAAGGTCAATTCACTACCAAAGAAGATAAAATTTAAGTAATTATTAGGAACTATTTTGTTCAATTACATGCCAATAAATCTGACAACCCAAATGAAATGGATATTTACAAAAGTATAAATTGCCCAGATTAATCAAAGAAGAAATAGAATATATAAATAACCCCATCTTAGAGAAAGAAATGGAACAAGCCATTAATGAACTCCTTAAAAAATATCCTCAGGACCAGATAGATTCACAAGTGAATCTACCGAACATTCAAAAAACTATTAATTCCAATATGAATTATTTGGAAAAGTAGGTAAAGAGGAAGGTCTACCAAATTCCTCCTATTACACAAATATGATACTGATATCTAAACCAGAAAGAGTAAAAACTATAGAACAACTTCCCTAAAGAATATTGAAGCAAATTTTTAAAATAAAATCCAGCAAGGAGAACATAGCAATATATCACAAAGATCATACACTATGACCAGGTGAGATTTATACCAGAATGCAGGGTTGGTTCAATGTTAGGAAAACAACAAAAAAACCATTAAAAATAATATGATTATCTCAATAGTAAAAGCTTTTGACAAATTACAATACTCATTCTTATTTAAAAAACAAAAAAAGACCAAGAAAGCATAGGAATACATGGAGTTTTCCTTAAAATGTTAAGTAGTATATATCTACCCCTCCTAGATCTTAAACTTTTTATGGCAGCAGGGCTTACATAGCTCAATGAAACTATGAACTATGTTGTGCAGGGGCATAGATGAGCAGGTCATGGTGGAGAGTTCTGGCAACAGGTGATCCTTTGGAGAAGGAAATGGCAAGCCACTCCAATATCAATCACATGGACAATAGTAAAAATGATAAAAGATATGGCACCAGAAGGTAAGTCCCTCAAGTCAGAAGGTGTCCGACCTGCTACTGGGGAAGAGCAGAGGACAACTATAAGTAGCTGCAGAACTAACAAAGCAGTGAGGTCAAAACCAAAAGGAAGCTCAGCTGTTTCTGCATCTGGTGACAAAAGGAAAATCAGATGCTTTAAAGATCAATATTGCACAGGAACTTGGAATGTAAGATCTATGAACCAAGATAAGGTGGATGTGGTCAAATAGGGGATGTAACGATTAAACACCAACATCTTGAATGTCAGTAAACTTAAATGGATGGGAATGGGTGAATTTAATTCAGGTGCTCATTACCTATACTACTATAGGCAAAAATTCCTTAGGGGAATGGAGGAGCCCTCACAGTCAATAAAAACGGTGAGAAAAGCAATCCTGGGGTATAATCTAAAAAATGACAGAATGATATTGGTTTGGATCCAAAGCAAACCATCCAACATCACAGTAATACAAATATATACTCCAATCACTGGGCCCAAAGAGGCCAAAGTTGCTCAATTCTTTGAAGACCTACAGTATCTTTTAGAGATAACACCAAAGAAATATGCCACATTCATCATAGGGAACTGGAATGCTAAAATAGGAAATCTAAAGATAATTGGCATAACAGGCAAGTTTGGCCTTGGAGTACAAAATTAATCAGAACAGAGACTAATACAGTTTTTTTCAGGATAATTCACTAGCCATAGCAAACATTCTTTTTCAACAACCCAAAAGGCAACTCTACACATGGACATCACCAGATGGCCAATATCAAAATCAGATTGATTACGTACTTTGCTACCAAAGGTGGAGAAACTCTATATAGCCAATTAAAACAAGACTTGGAGCTAACTTTGGCTCAGATCATGAGCTTCTTATTGAAAAACTTAGACTTAAGTTGAAGAAAGTAGGGAAAACCATAAGATCATAAAGGTGTAGTCTAAATAGCATCACTTATGCATATGAAGTGGAGGTGATATATAGATTTAAGGGATTAGATCTGGTAGTAGAGTACCTGAGGAACTATGGACAGAGGTTGGTGATATTTTGTACAAGAGGCAGCAACAATAACAACCAAAAAAAAAGTATTCCAAAGAAAAAGAATTGGTTGTATGATGAGGCTTTACAAATAGCCAAGGTAAGAAGAAAAATGAAACTAAAGGAGAAATGGAAAGATATACCCAAGTGAATGCAGAATTATAGAGAATAGTAAGTTTCTTAAATGAGCAGTGCAAAAAATAGAAGAAAATGATAGAACGGTAAAGATAGAGATCACTTCAAGAAAATTAAAGCTAGCAAGGGAAAGTTTCATTCAAAAATGGAGATGATGAAAGACAAAAATGGTTGGGACTTAACAGAAGTAGAAGAGGTGACAAGAATATATATAAGAACTACGTAAGAAAGATCTTAATGTCACTGATCGATGACCATGTTGTCACTGACTTAGAGATAGACATGCTAGAGAATGAAGTCAAGTGGGCCTTAGGAAGCATGACTAACAATAAGGCTAGTCACTGTGGGTGAAGTTGTGAATTGATTTAACCATTCTGAAGAGAAATTTGGATTTATGCTCAAAGGGCTATCAAACTAAGTATACCATTTGCCCCAGCATTATCACTAGTAGGTCTGTATCCCAAAGAGATTAAATTTTTTTTAAAAGACCTATATGAACAAAAATATTTCTAGCAGCTCTTTTTTGTGGTGTCAAAGAATTGAAAATTGAAGGGATGTTCATAATTGGTGAATGGCTGAACAAATTGTGTTATGTGATTGTGATGGAATTCTGTTGTACAGTAAGAAATGATGACAGGGTACTTTCAGAAAAACCTGGGAAGTTATATGAACTGATGCAAAGTGAAGTTAGTGGAATCAGGAGAACAGCGTCCACAGTAAAAGCAATATTGTACAATGAACAACTGTGAATGACTTAACTATTCTCAGAATATAATTATTCAAGACAGTTCTGAAGGACTTACCATGAAAAAATGATATCCACCTCCAGAGAAAGAACTGATGGAGTTTTAACAGAGATGGAAACATACTTTTTTTGTCTTTATTTTTCTTGTCTTTTTTTATCTGTATTTTCTTACATACTATGGTTAATATGCAATTATGTTTTGCATGGCTGTGAATGTATAATCTATATCAAATTACTTGCCTTTTCAAGAAGTGGGAAAGATAGGAAGGGAAGGAGGGAGAGACTTTGGAACTCAAAATTTTTTAAAAATTGAATGTGAAAAACTGTTTTTACATGTAATGGGGGAGGAAGCTACATTTAAAAATAGTACCTACCTCCCAGAGTTGTTTGTGAGGGTCAAATAAGTTATTATCTGTAAAGTACTTTGCAAATCTTAAAGAGTCCTATAAATGCTAGTTATTATTATAGAACCAGAATATTAAGCTAATAAAAAGGTTGTGGGTTATGGACATTAGAAGAAGAAAGAGATAGAAAAATAGTACGAAAGAAGGGAATCTAAAGAATAAGAGTAAGGTGGTAGAAAACAACAGAAATTCAGATGGTTACAGGCCGATGAGCATTTAGCCCCAAACCATATTCCATAAAGAGACTAAAACCAATATTCCACTAGGCACCAAACCAGTGAAATTGTTCTCATTTAAATAAATCATCTATGGCAATGATAGAAAATTTGATGCTATAGTCTTATGTTTTTGAGATGAAACTCATGAAAGATATGTCAGATATTGGCCATCTTTTACAACTTCTCATTAAATCACTTGCAGGGGCAGCCAGTAAATGGTAAAGGAACAGAGTTTGACTTTGGGTGTGGGGGAACACTCTTCCCTCTCCTTTCAGGGTCCCTTTTTGTGTCGCATTTTAGCAGGCTGTTTCTCTCGGATGGTTGCTATAGTAGGAGGGGAAATTAGAAAGAACTCATAAATTCATCCCCATGAAAATTTTAGTTTATAAGCAAGCTCCTGACATTCTCACTTTCTAGGGCATTTATTTGCACTATTTTAATAAAGGATTCTTGGTGACTGAAGGGACTTAAAGGCTAAAAACAATGCATTTCTAATGAAATAAATTCAGGCACTTGTGAAGACTGGTCTAGATGGTGAGATTAGGGACCAACAGAAATATATTTCCACTGTGGAGAATATCCTAGTCAAGACTGGATCTAAGTCTCGGGGTATGGGTTAAAATTTTAGGTTTGCAAGTTTGCTTGTACATCTGAGACATTTAGAGAGAGAACAAGAATTCAATAGGTCTCACTTTAAGACTATAGACATTCAGCCACAAAAATACACGAAATCATTATAGACTCGCTACAAAACTATGTTCTGTTTATCCTTTTGAGCATAGCTTATAATGTACATTGTAAATACAATCCTTGTTTATGGTGTGTTTGTTATCCCAGGTGCCCCTCAAACCACACCAGGCAGAGCTGTCTTCTCTACTTTCTTTAATAAGTCAACTGAAACACTGAATAAGCACTTACTTTGTGCCAGGCAAGTGCTGGCGTCTGGGGCTAAAAAGATCAAAACAAAACAGTCCCTTCCTCCAAGGAATTTATGTTCCTGTGTAATGGGTATCATATTGTTTGTCTTCTCAATGGACTGGCAGGGGGTTGGGGGTGCAAAAATTACAGAGATAATTTGGGACTCAAAATTTAAAAACAAAAGTTAAAAAATGGATGAACAAATATTTTAAAAATGAATTTATTTTCCACAGGGTAAATACAGCATGTACCTAGAGTATTAGATTTTTGAGCAAGAAAATTTTGGCTTTAATCCCACCTGTTAGCCATGTCACTTTGGTCACATTTCTTTTTTTTTTTTT
>CM053582.1:206239938-206256720 GCA_028627135.1 Pseudochirops cupreus
TCTAGAGTTTGGGTGCTGTTCTTACTTTGCTTCTTATGCTTATTCTTACTCATGGTTGGTCAGTCCGTGATTTTTTTTTTTAAATCTCCGTGGGGCTCTGCTTCCAGAAGGGAAAGCTCTGTCCCAAATCACTGGGGTCCTTCCGGCTGCCGTAGCTCTCAGGAAGGTGCTGGGACCCTTCCTACTTACTTCCGGTTCACTGGATAATGAAGACTCCAAGACCAAGGCCCAAGACGGCGATCCGGATCCAGGCTGCTCAACGCGAGAGCATGGACCTCAGAACAATCACTTAGTCCCCCTGCTGTCTGCAGGCCACGGGCGGGAAGCTGCAACGCAGAGGCGGGTACAAAACCCCTGCCTTTTGCTTTTCCGCTCTGGAGGCCTTTTGGCCAGACTGCTTTACTCTCCTAATTTTGCAAGTCCCACTGACCTAGTTTTCAACACTGCTTGCAGCTGCTGCTAATCTGCTCACTGCTCCTCTTGTCCAGCCGCCCCCCAGGCACAGCCGGGGCTTCAGGCCAGGCTGGTTTTCGTTTGCAGTGCTGATATGGTTCCTTGTAGCCGAGCTGACTTTAGTGGGAAGTATCTTTGTGTGCGTTTTGGAGTTCTAGGATTGGTTTAGAGTCCTATTTTATGGGTATTTTGTGGTGGCTATGTGAGAGCTGCGATATGTTGCTGCTGCTATGCTGCCATCTTGGCTCTGCCCCCCTCCCAGTGAAATTCAATTAGTAATTAAACAAACAAACAAAAACAAGCCAAGTCCTGAGAAGGGATCCATAAACTTCACCAAATTGCCAAAGGATTCCTTGACAAAAAAAAAAGATGAATTGTCAAAGAGTTGCCAGGAACTTATGGTTAAACAGTATGTCAGAGGCAACTGGTAGCACAGGAAAAAGAGCTCTTGCCCTGAAGTCAGGAAGATCTGAGTTCAAATCCAGCCTCAGACATTTGCTAGCTATGTGACCCTCAGCAAGTCACCTAACCTCTGTTTGCCTTAAACCAATGAGAAGGAAATGGCAAACCACTTGTGTATCCTTGCCAAGAAAACACTATGGATAGCATTGGCATGCTATGGACCACAGGGCCATGAAGAGTTGGACATGACTAAATGACTGAATGACAATAACAAATAGCATGATATATAGGATATAGGACTTACCTCAAGTGTTCCTGACTGCAAGGCTGGCCTTCTATCTGTTGTGCCATTCTACCTTCTCAGAGATTATACATTTCCTTAATGGTGTCTTCAGGCCGCTTGCCCTTAGGTCATTATTGGAAATAGGTTGTAACCAATTTCTATAAATCATGTCTCTCCATTGCTTTTTTAGTATAGATATGCATAGACTTTGGGCCAGGTGTGCTAGCACATCCTCAGGGAACATTTCCATTGGTCCTTTCCCTTCCTCCCAAAATGTACTGGCACCCCTGGCCCATGTTCCACACACACTTATGTCAATAGGTCCCCTACGTCCTAATTCTTAGTGCTTGTCCCAGACACATGTACTGATATAGTGACCCATTAGACTGGCCATTCAACTGTATTCCATAGTCTGGACAATGTACTTTTAAAATCCATTTTAGTTCAGTTTTTCCTGTATGATTTGTTTGACTGAGCAACCATAGATCAGGGCTTCTTAAATTTTTTTCCTTAGACCCACTTGGGACCCATTTTTGCCTGAGAAATTTTTATGCAACCTTAGGTATGTATATAAAATAGGTATACAAATCAAACAATTACTGATAATAAATAAAACAATTCTTTGGTATACATATAATTTTACCATTTGTTAAAGGTGAAAACAAATTTGCATCCTAATGAGATGGATGTGCTTATTTATTTTTACATAAAGAATTAAATCTTGGTGGAATATTTGATACTGCAGGACGTAGAACACTTTCAAAGTTTTTCAGAGTTGATCGATATTTTGGCTTTATAATTGTAAATGCTGAGAGTGCTGCTTAACATAAATACATAGTATAAAATGGCGGAAGTATGTTTAGGGCAATTTCAGAAATTATTGGAAATTCTGTCCTAATCCCAAGCCAAAATTAATTTAATGGTTTTTTTTTGTTTTTTTTTTAGGAAACTCAGGTTTCAAACCTGTGTTGCTTGGTAACCGAAAATTCTTCTTGAATCCTAATGGCAGATGACTGATGTTTTTCATTTCAAATGAGTCTTTTTTATGAACCGAACCTAGTTTTTTAGAATCAAAATTTGAAGGGAAGTATTTCTGAAATTGTGTCTCCAAGCACTTGAGATGATCAATTATAACTCTTACAATTAAATCTTTGGAAAGGTTATTTTGAATTATAAAATCATTTGTAGCTGTACCCTTTTCCATCCTATTCTTCTATGTTAACTTTTTTAGTAAAACTTTCAATTTTATCTTTTAACATAAATGCTACAATGTTTTCCTTGAAGCAACATATTTAATTGTTGAGTTTTTCGAAAATATCTGACAACACAGTTTTGAAAGCCATAAGTCATTATAAAAAAATTAACAAAATCAGATTTCTGCTTGGTCAAAAGTATAACAACTCATCTTTCAGTATCAGTAATCTATTTAAATTTTGCCCTTTTGAGCTTACACGCTCAAACTTACATACATGTAGTAATAAGTCCATTTCTTTCCAAAGATTTGAAAACAAACAAGTGCTAAGGGCACAGCTTTTAATGAAGTTGATAATTTTAATAGTATCTTGAAGCACAACATTTGACTCTGGTGATTTTCTTTTTGGTTATCAGTGCCTCCCAATGGATCATGCCATGAGTAAAAGTAATATGTTCATTGCCACCGGCTTTAACTTTTGCTACAAATCCAATATTCTCACCCATCATTGCTCCAGCACTGTCTATATGGATTCCAATGCAATTTTTCTACTTAAATCTTCATTTGTGAAAAACTCATCGACTTTAAGATATGCCTTGCCCTCTTTGTGTGCCCTTCCAAAGGGTGACAGAATAACAATTCCTCAAGTATGCTTCCTTCATAAACGTATTTTACATGAAGTAACAACTGTGCCATGTTAGAAATATCAGTTGTTTCATGTAATTGAATTGTAAACTTTGGGTTGCCCTTAAGCTTGGTAATAAGCTGCTGGAATTGGTCATTACTAATTTCAGAAATTCTTTTGGAAACAGTATCATTCAATAAAGGAATTTTATTAATTTCATCCCCATACTTTTTTCCTTGAACCATTTCTGACATTTTATTAGTAACAGATAACATGAGTTCTCCTATGATGTAGAGCTTCTTAGTTTTTGCAATTAAAATAAATTTCATTAGCTGCAAGTAAATACTGTTCATTGACAGTAACAAATTTCTCAAAACATTGTTTTTATTTGAAGATTTTAAAAATCATTCAAAATATTCCTTTGGTTTATTACAGTACATTGTATGTTTGGTATTAAGATACTGTTTTAATTTGGCTAGTTTCATGCTCTCTGTAGCCAAAACTTCATTACAAATTAAGCAAAGAAGTTTTTCCACACCGTCATCATTAGAAGTAAATTCATACTGCAAAAATGATTCAATATATTTTCTTCTTCTTGTCAATTTAGGTGTACTACAACCTGGTAGTGAAGACTCTGCCACATTGTCATCAGTATTTTAACCTCTTCTGTCTAAATTTAGCCACTTATCCATAACAGAAAAATATTTTTGTCCTAAAATATAAATAAATATTGCTAATAATTTTTCAAATACTAGCTTTAGTATATAAAAATCACATTTTTTTGTGCTCAATTTTAAAAAATGATGTTCACACTTAAATCCACATACAGTGGTGATGGTGGAGAAATATTATTAAAGGACTTATGTTTCTGTAAAAGAAGATCACAGCAATTTTTAAAATCAAACATTCGAATAATGCAATCCAAAGATACACTATTTTGATACTTAACATGCTGAGGAATGACAGTAGGAAAATATTAAAAGTTTTTTATTTTCAGTAATTAAACTATTATGTTTCTGTAAGAGCAGAAACTATGTATGTACAGTAAAAACCATTGCAATTCATAATACACAATAGTCTTAAATATGAGCTGAAGTGTTTCTGGTAGTTTTCATTGGTGTTGTGTGGCATAACAGCATGCAGTGTAAAGCGTGTATGTTGTGTGTTCAGAACAAAGGCTTCAGTGAAGTTGCACAATGCAGCATGGGTAAACCCATCCAGAAACACCTTGGATTCATTATGTTTGATTTTGGATTAATTGTTCAGAAACCTTTTACTGTTGCCATTTTTTTCAAGACCCTCACACATTCAGTTATATGACCCTATATGGGGTTGGGACCCACAGTTTAAGAGGCGCTGCCATAGATCACATTGGGGAAGACATGGAATGGTCTAGGTTCTTATGAAATCAACTCAATGTGGAAATATCTAGAATAGCTAGCTCATCATCTACAGGAAATCCCCTACCAGGATGTCACAGAGCACGTCTTTAATGGTGCCTCACTTCTGGTGGGCATTTATATCCCTGTTTTTTGCCTCATTTGGTGTTAATAATCAGAGGATTGTTGAACAGAGTTGCATTTGTCAAGAAATAGCGTATGGTGTGTGAGCCTGACATATCCATGCCTTTGAGGCTGTATCTTGTTCCATCCATTCTAATGCTTTTTTGTAATCAGTAAACAGTAAATGCAACAAATAATAAGCACGCTCAGGCTTTGTATTCTGTTCCTTTCAGTTAATCATATGACCGTAAAGATGTGCTCTGCTATAGAGAATCATTTTGGAAAAATTGTTCATTCCCTTTTCATATTTTCCAGGGTACTTTTTTTTTTTTTTGCTTTTTGGAGGGCCGTTGGGGTTAAGTGACTTGCCCAAGGTCACACGGCTAGTTTTTGTGTCAAGTGTCTGAGGCCAGATTTGAACTCAGGTCCTCCTGACTCCAGGGCTGGTGCTCTATTAACTGTGCCATCTAGCCACCCCCAAGGTATTCTTTATATATAGATATAGATATGTAGATATATTGAGATATTAGATATATATGTGTATATGTATGTATATATTTATTATCATGAAGACTTTATAAAGATCAATAGGCATATTATATATCATGTACATAATATGTGTATATATGTGTTTGTGTGTACATTTGTCATCTAGTTCCAGTTGTGTCTGACTCTTTGTGACCCTGTTTGGGGTTTTCTTGGCAGAGATACTGGAGTGGTTTGTCATTTCCTTCTCATATACATACACACACATAAACACACACACATATACATACATAGGTGTGTATGTGTATGTATGTGTGTGTGTTATTTAGAATTTTTCCTAAAACCCAACAACCAAAACTACTGAACAAGCTGACAAGGAAGTTCCTCAAGCAAACTGATGGAATTCTGGGGCACTGATCATCAGATGAAGGCGACTGACAGTACAGGAAACTTTTATTAATTGTCTGGCTGAAAGATGTGTCAAATCCTCTCCACCAGGGCCTTTAAAAAGCATGCATCTTGGGGCAGCTAGGTGGTGCAGTGAATAGAGCACCAGAACTGAAGTTAGGAGGAAATCCAGCCTCAGACACTTAACACTTATAGCCGTGTGACCTTGGGCAAGTCACTTAACCCCAATTGCCCTGCCTTCTACCCTCCAAAAAAAAAAAGCAAAAAAAAGCATGTATTTGTTATGAAGAAAAAGTTTGTTCTTTATCTTCTTCCCTTGTACCTCTAGAGAAGACAGTAGGAGGGAGGAAGAGATTTTCTTCTACCCTACTTCTTCCATTAAGAGCACATGGCGGCATTGCGTGGAACAGAATGACACTACGATGTCTATTTGGAAGGAGTCAGGAGTCTGTCCAGTGCTTGGAGCTGGGGTGAAGACTCCTACTGGTCCTAGGGTATAGGTTTCAGTTCTTTCTGAAAGTTCCTTTCAGTATTTTAGGTCTGGATTTCAGCTGAGAATGAAGCTGGAGACGGTGGAGACTATGACCAAACATTGGAGTTCATGTCTCCCACCCAGGAGCATGACCAGGATTTCCATCAGAGTAACTTACCCTTCAGAGATACCTCACCCCACGAGGAGCAGCTCAAAGTCATCCTGAGCCCAAGACACTGGGGAGCCCAGCAGCCCCGGAAGTGCAAGGTGCCCTCCATGTGTGCTTCTGCGCTTGTACACTCTATGTATAGTTTCCTTTCTTACTGCTGATGCTCCAAGTATTTGTGAGAGAAGCGCCTCAGGTCAATGAGAGTGATATTTTGTTGCTATTTTTCTTTTTATGCCATTTTACTCACTACCTTTGCTTTGACCATTGAAGAGAGTTCAAGTGAGGACCCACAAAGGAAGACCCTTGAACCTGACACAGTTAATCCCTCCAGGAGACCCAAACTGGGAGCATAAGTTGGGGAAGGATGGTTTAAAGGGGGATAACAACCATAGGTATACATACGCATATTCCTTAGGGAGCTCTTGTGTGGCTTGTATATCTCTTTTTCTAAAATAAATTTATTTTTGCTATTTCCTATTCTGTTAAACTGAGCATTTTATGTTTTTATATATATTTATCCATTTCATTTAAATTGTCAGTTTTATTGGCATATAGTTGGGCAAAATAGCTCCTAATAATTGCTTTTATTTCATCTTCATTGGTTGTGAATTCACGCTTTTCACTTTTGATACTGGTAATTTGGTTTTCTTTCTTTTTCTTAATTGAGTTAGAACATGTTTTAACTGTTTTTTTTAAAAATCAGCTCCTAGTTTTATTTGTTACTTTGTGGTCTTTTACTTTCAGTTTCATTAATCTTGCCTTTTGATTTGCAGGATTTCTATTTTGGTGTTTTATTAGGGGTTTTAAATTTCTCGTTTTTTCTAGTTGTTTTTAGATGCATGCCCAATTCATTGATCTTTTCTTTCTTTTATTTATGTAAGCATTTAGAGATATAAAGTTTTTCCCCTAAGTACTGCTTTGTCTGCATCCCACAAATTTTGGTATGTTGTGTTGTTGTTACCATTATCTTTAATGAAATTATTGATTATTTCTATGATTTGTTCTTTGACCCATTCGGTCTTTAGGGTTAGATTGTTTAGTTTCCAATTAATTTCAAATTTATGCTTCAAAGGCCCATTATTGAATGTAACTTTTATTGTATTGTGGTAAGAAAATTCATATTTCTAAGATTGGTGTTAGACCCTTTTTCTATTCACACAGGTTATAAAAACTGTAATTTGGGAGATGGTTTTTGAGAGTTGCTGTGGCAAAAATGCCACACTTTGACCAAACTGGTGACAAGTCTTTCTGAACTTTTATCTCAGTACAGTAGATGCACAGCCCATTGCTGGGCCCATAGACATGCAAATGTGTGTGTGCATGTGTGTGTGCGTGTGTGTGTGTGTGTGTGTGTGTGTGTGTGTGTGTGTGTGTGTGTTTCAGTGGAACAAATTCTGGATTTGGATTTAGAGGACTGCGGTTCAACTCCTAGCTCTCCCATTTACTATCCATGTGATCATGGGAAAGTGACAAACTTCCTGGGACTAAGAGCTACATCTGTAAATATGAAGAGATTGGACTAGATGCCTTTTTAGGTCCCTTCTAGTTGTAAATCTATGAGCCTAGGAACATTATGTATAAGGACATACTCAAACTACTTTTAAATTTTAGGGAAAAAAATAAAACAATAGATTTTGACAAGATATTAGCACCATTTTTAAAAGCAACTATCCACATTACAAGCATGTGAGTAATACTTCTTTGAAATTAGTTAATAAATTAACTCTGTTTTTAGAAAGTTTAAACATTTGCTAGATTATTGAATTATGTTGATGTTGACATTAGAGGAGTTTGGACTTTAGCTATGACATGTATACTAATATAGCCCTTTATTTCACACTTATGTTCATAAAAGCTAATTTTTTAAAAGACTGATCTTTTACATCTTTGTACATATTATCTTTGCTTTGGCCTGGAGACCCTTTTGGGTAGGCAATCCATAATTTTAAAATAACTTTTTTTAAACAAGAAGTCCTTAACTTAGCAAGGAATCTATGCTCCATAAATTCATTTATATGTCACTTGTTCAGAAATAAAAATTCATTAACCCATAGAAACAATGACTGTAAAAAATAGCTCAGGTGCCAAGACTAATTCACAAACTCAAAATTAGCTCTACTATTGTACTTATTATTCTAGGCTAAATCTAGAGTTCTGGGGACAAGGAATCATTGACTGCAGTAGGATGGAGAAGGGAGAGAATAGGAAGTAGAGAGTTTCTTCTCCAAGGCACTAGGCCTGCCCTAGGCGAACCCTGTTAAATAGTCTAAGTGTATCTTTGATATGCTTTTACCTTTTTGTTCCCCCTTTCTCCAGTTCCTAGGTACCCAGTGCCTCCTCTGTCATGGCATCATACATAGGCCTGCCTCCCAGAGTGCTCCATGGGTCACAAAGTAATAACTTTGGTTCCCTCACAACAAAAACTCCCATTCTTCAGCATAGCAAAATTAAGCTAGGAGTTAGGAAACCAGATAATATACACGAAGGTGTAAATGACTAATACCCCCTGACCATTCCAGAAGTATTTGTGTTTTTAAAAAATGAATCTATAATTATCAAAGTTTCAGGCACTGCTACAAAAATGGGCTTTAAAAATTCAGATGGAATGGGGAAAGTTGTTTTAGGGCCAAGGAATGACTAAGTAGCTACACCTGCTTGGGGAGGAGTCTGCCCCTAGGATTAGTTCCATAAGCTATTCCTGCTTTTCACAGCTTCTTCCCTTTCTCCACTTCTGAACACACATATTCTCCAAAAATGTTCTGTGTATGTGTGTGTTTAAACACAACAGCTGCCACAGCAGCAGCTGCTCTGATAGTAGGATGGTAGGGTGGACAGCAGCCATTGATTAAAAAAAAAAATGGGGTGGGGGAGGGGAAAAAGAGGGTGATGGAGAACTTGACATTAAGTTGGAGGTCTGAGTTCATAGTCCATCTACAAGCCATAGATTTCTCTCAGTTTAAGTTTCCTCTTCTGTTAAAAGTGGATAATAATAACAGAAGAAAGTGCTTTGCAGACTATCAAGTACTATATAAACAAAAGCTATTATTTATGTCAGACGTCTGTAAGTTGGGGCTTGCCTCACAGGAGCAAATGTCCGTTTGGATACACTACCATCTGGCCTGGACTGACATCTGATCATCTGTGTGTAATTTAAAATCCTTCAGACCTGGCCCCTCCTACCTTCGTGAACCATCCAGGTACACGGGTTTACTTGATATTCCTCCCACATAAAATTCCAACTTTTGGCTGCATGTTGAGTTCACAAAATGTAATAGAAGGAAATAAAGCTGGAAAGGTAGGCAGGAACCAAACTGTGGAGGTCCTTAAATGCCTGGTTAAGGCAGTTTGTATTTATTCTAGAGGCATTGGAAAACTGCTCAGGGTTCTATGACAGACCTGTGATTTAGAAAGGATGTTTTGGAAATTGTATGGAACATGTATTGAAGAGAGGAGAGCCTAGAAACAAGGAGATCAGTTAGGAGGCTATTATAATAGTCCGGGCTGTGAATTTAGAGCTAAAAGATGTATAGCATCTGACAAATGGGAATATTAACAAATGTACATATTTCTCAACATATTTCTCAGAGCCACATGGTGTCTTTATGAAAATAGTTGTGTTTTAGGGCACAGAGAAATTGCAAATTAGTGCAAAAAGGCAAAAATATTGAACACATCCTTTACAGACCATAATGCAATAAAACGGTAATCAATACAGGGGACGCAAATAAAAGACAAAGACCTAAATAGAGACATAATAATATGAAGTTTATAATAATAACGAAATTCTAAGCAATGAATGGGTCAAAGAACAAATCATAAAAAAATAACTATGTGAAAGACAGTGATCATGATGAAACAACATATTAAAATTTATGGAATATAGCTAAAGCACTTCTCTCAGGGGAAAAAATATGTCTCTAATAGCATACATTAACAAAACAGAAAAAGAGAAGATTAGTGATCTACATATGCAATTCTCAAATTTGGAAAACACTAATTGATAATTTTTTAAAAATTTAAATGTAAAGAAATTATAATTTTAAAGAATCATAAATACCCATGCTATACAAATTGTTCTCAAAAACTGAGAAAGTCATTTTGATACAGACGTTCCTAACATTTAAAATGAGGACAGCAAAGCAAAGAAAGAGAACCATAGACCACTATCATAAAAGAAATTGATTAAAATATTTTAAATAAAATCTTGGCAAAAAGAATACAAGAGCAATTTTCAAAAATCATTTACCATTTTCAGGTTGGATGGTCCAGAATATTTTCTTTTAAAATAAAAGTGTTGAATTTTCCTAGAGCCATTTGCAGGGTGAAATAAGTTTGGGAAAGCAAAAGAAGGCTAAATAGTCTCAAAGAGCTCTCAGAAGGGCCTTACCCCTTTACCCTCACCTTCTTTTCCCTCATTCACTTTTTTGTTTTGTTTTCCACTGTTAGAAGCACCTTGAGACTATCTTGTTTTCTTGTATTTGTATCCCTAAAGCTTAGCACAGTGTTGGGCACATAGTAAATACTTAATAAATACTTTATCAACCAATCTCATATTTATAGAAACCCTTTTTGACAGGCAAAGAACTAGTATTTAAGGATGCATCAATCAACTAGAGAATGACTAAACAAATTATGGTGTAAGAATTTAATGGAGTATATTGTGTCATAAGAAACAATGAATGGAATGGTTCATGGAAACCTGGGAAGACTTTTAAGAACTCAAGAAGAATGAAGTGAACAGAGCCAGAAGAAAAATTTATACAAAAGCAGTATTGTAAAAGCAAACAACCTTGAACAATTCATAAACAAACAAACAAACAAAAAACACACACAAAAAACCCCAACTAACCATGAGTTCAAAGGGCTAATAATGACACATGTTACCTACCTCTTGATGGAGAGGTGATAGATTTAAGATGCAGAACGGATGGATCATGCACTTTTGGACGTGGCCAGTGTGGGAGTTTGTCTTGCTTGACTATGTTTAGTACTTTCCCCCCTATAATGAGAGAGGTGATCAGGAAAGATAATGAATGTTCTTTATTTGGCTTGATGGTTTGAGTATGTTATATCTTTGTAGACAATCTATTTCTTTCAGATTCTAAATTTTCTTGAAATGTGACTTTATAGTAGGTTCTCATAATTCTTTTTTATTTCTTTTTCATTTATTATAATTTCACCCTGTTCCTTTTTTTGTTGTTATTGTTCATTTGATTTTCTGATCTCTTCTTTTTAATTATGTGAGTTAAAAGTTTATCTATGTTGTTAGTCTTTTCGAAGGGCCAGTTCTGAGTTCTGTATTCTTTAGAGTTTTTAATTTATCTATTTCTCCTCTAATTTTCAAGATTTCAGCTTTTGTGCTTACTTTGGGTCTGTTTACTTGCCTTTTCACTGTTCTACCTTACTTGCAAAATTGATCTCAGGCAGATCCTAGACATGTAATTATTTTCCTTAATTTTCCCCGTGACTTGTATAGATTCTGAAACCCTGTGAAGGACAAGGATATAACAGTAGGTTTGGGGAAATAAAAGTAAAGCTTAACAATTTTGTTTTTCATAGTACTGCTATGCATAATAAATCATGGGGAAACAGAAAGTTGATTGCCTAGGTAACATAAATAGAATGATGAGAGTGAGCTAGGAAATTTCTCAAAGGTGAAGTAGGAACACTAGAACTATATTTTGTATATTTTTATAATTGTGAGCAATTTTACATCACTCCCAAGGTTGTAATTCAGAATCCACTCAGAATAGACTTTTTTTTTCTTTTCCTTGACCACCCACCCCTTGTAAAGCTGCAAGGGTTGGAAGGCTGGGTAACTTGTGCACTTATAAATAAAAACAAAAAATCTGTACATATATCAAAGAAAAGTTGCTAGAACCCTTGAGCAGGTGTATTGAGTATAGAGCCACCTGGTGGGCTAATTATAAATTACAATTCCTTGCTGATTAATTATGAAGTGAACTTTTTTCTGTGGAATTAAAGATAGTAGGACATAAACTGTTGTGGACTTCTGCTGCTACTGATTTTATTTCCTACCTGTCTCCACTCCTTGGACTGGGTTCCATCACATTCCCGGAAACCTCATTATCAGGAAACTGATAGTCATCAATTGGCACTCATGCCTCTTCAGTGCCCTCAGTACTTCTGCCCCAGGATTGGAAAAATGAAGGATAGGGCAAAGATCTTCTTCCAAAGCCTCCATTAAAGAGGGTTCCTAGGACAGTCATCAATTAATTTCCTATCTGGATGCCTTTCTTTGGACTTCTCTTATCTCCCCTCCCTCATCCCTCTACAACTTCCCTTTGTGTGTTCTTACTGGTTAAATTTCAAGCTCCTCAAGGGCAAAGACTGTCTTTGGGTTTGCTTGGGGTTTTTTTGTATTTATATTCACAACATTTTTCCCAGTGCCTGACTCATAGTAGGTATTTAAAATACTGCTCCTGCAGTACCTCAGGTGCCTCATGGGACAAGTGTACATGTAGTGTGTGCTACAGTCACATCTGATTTAGTTCTTCCAGTAGCATACTCTTAGTTCCTGGATGAGAATCTCTCATTTTGAGAACTGTTAAGTTATTGTTTATAGATGGCCCCCAAACTAATTCTTAGCATTCCCTGTGATAGGGTATAGGCTCTTGGAACCCCCTTGAACTCTCCTGAATTTTCCCACTTAATCTGGCTTTTTTATGCCCACATCTGATACCCTTAACCTAGGCAAGCCTTCCATTGTCTGTTAATTCTAGATTACCTCCTGCTGCTTCCCACCCTTGAAGATCCCATCAAAATCCCATTCTCTTGGTTCCTGGGAATCTGACTTCTAATCACCCCACTTCCACCAAGATCCTCCTTAGACCCCTCCTCTACTCATCCCAGACTACTAGGCCATACCTAGATCCCTCCCACAGTCCTTCTGTATATAAGATCCATCTTGCCTCCATGAAGGGGCTCAGATGCAATCTAGCTGAGATGCAATCTAGCTGAGATGCAATCTGGCCTGTTGTCAATACAAGCATTACACATTTCCTTAAGAGTCTACCTATTGAGGTTTAGGGTTTGGGGATGCTGGAGGCCCCAAAATACCAACACCCCAGGTCCTGTTGAATGAATTCCACTCTCTCAGCCAAAGTAAAGGAAAGTTTATTAAAGATTCACCATAACTTGTAGACACTTAAGGAGCCCAAGTCTTTGTGAGGCTTGTATTGGACAAGCAGGCCAGAACAATCTGCCACAGAGTGAGTCTGCACTAGACTGAATCTCAGGGCCTTCATGGAGGCAAGATGGATGTTATATACAGAAAGACTATGGGAGGGATCTAGGGATGGCTTAGAGCAGTGGTTCTCAACCTTCCTAATGCCCCGACCCTTTAATACTCTTGTATGTGGGCATATCTGCATGTGGGCAGACCAGCCTGGAGACAGATAGAGGAGCTGTGTCTTGGTTCCCAAGACCATTGGAAATATGTGTTTTCCGATGGTCTTAGGTGACCCTTGTGACCCCTGTGAAAGGGTCGTTTGATCCCCAAAGGGATTGTGACCTACAGGTTGAGAACCGCTGGCCTAGAGGAAGGATTTGGGGAGGGCCTTGAGGAGGAGTCTAAAGAGGATCTTCAGGAACTGAGGTCAGACTCCAGGAATGGAATTAAGGGTGGGAAATAGCTGAAAGCTACCTGAAGATGACAGACAACGGAGGGCTAGGCTAGTTTAAGGGTAGCAGATTTGGGTATAGATATCTTGATAGGTTCAAGGGTGTGAAGTAACTGGACAATGGAGTGCTAGGCTAGGTTAAGAGTAACAGAAATTTGGGCCTAGGGATAATGAAAGGCTTATATCCTCTGGCAAATGCCTCATCAAGTGGGAAGATTCAAGGAGGTGCCCAAAGCCTAAACCCCATCATACCCAATATGACAAGTCTTTAATCAACTTTGTTTTTCTTTGGCTGAAAGAAGGCTTGGGTCAAATTCATTCCGTAGGACCTGGCATGTTGGTATTTTGGGGTACTGAGTAGCCCTAAACCCCAACATTTTAAATCTCAAAACCTGTCCCCTTTTCTGCCACTCACTGCAGAAACTAAAGTGGACTGCTTGGGACTGAAAGATATTTTTGTGTTTCTCTGTTTTTCATACTTTGCTCTGGATATTTGCTACCATGTGCCTCCTAGTCACTACCTGTCTCTCTCCAAGAAAGTTCATCCTCCTCTGATTCTCACTGTGACATCCACTGACTCTCACTTCTGATCTAGCATTTCACACCCTCTTCCTCCTCACTGACAAATTAAGTTTGGCTCTGCATCCATCAACACTTGCAGTCTACTCCCTCTTACTACTCTCTGGTACCCCTAAATAATCTTGTGGCAATGCCAGCACAGCCACTCACACACATCAGCTGCTCCTGCAGCAGCAAGGTCTGTGTACATAGGGAATTTTCCCAAGTTGCTACAACATCCTCTCCATGTCTAGCTGCTTCTCAGTCCCATGGCAAACAATGCTACATATATTGTAATTTCCTAAATTTTGATCTCAGAATTCTGCTGATGTAGAATCAGAGTACTATAGATTGGGATCAGTAAAAGTGTCTTCCCTTTAGTCTAAGTTTTTGTGTTCTTTTGCTATATCCCAAGAGTAAAGGTAGTAGGAAGGTGCCCTTATGTGTCCTTCTGGGCACATTCTTGTTTCTTCTGATGAAATGTCTGTAGGCCTCTCCAGCACTTAGAAGGCCTAGAGAGAAATGGGTGAATGGCAATTTGATCCAGATGTTCACCTGCTTCCTTGCTATCACCTGAGGCCATTCTCTTTCCCTCCAGGCATGGTTTGCCAATGGTCAAAGACCCTGTCTCTCACAAGTAGGAGTAGGAGGTTAAGACATATAGCTGTAAAGTAGAATAGCAAAAGGGGATAATGGGATACAAAGTGCCTGGGGAGTTCAGAAAAAGGAAGAGATCACATTCAGTTGAGAGGAATCTGGGAAGACTTTTTTAAAGTAGCTTGAGCCTGACCTTGAATGATGGGTAGGATTTCTAGAGAAAGTGATAGGGGTGAGGGGAGAGGAAGAGGACATTCTATATGAACAAGCTAGCATGAATGAGATCACGAAAGCTGGTGATATCTGGAAGAATGAGTATCTGTATTCCAGTTTGACTGGAGCACATTGTGTCTGTAGTGAAAAAATAGTAGGTAAGATTGGAAAGAGTGACTCTGGGTCTGGAATACTAGGCTAATGAGTTTCAATTTCACATAGTCTATCAGTGGGGGCTAGTTTGGTGAACAGGGTTGTTCAGCCTTTCCTGTTGGCTTCCTCACTCTGTTACTGACTCAGTGCCTACTTGGGGGTCCTTATATAAACCTTCTTACTCTACTCTGGAAAGTTGTAACAAAAGGAATCTATAATTCTTTATCTTTCCAGCTTACCCCCCCAGGAAAGACAGCACAGTTCTAAATTTCTCTTTCTTCACGTGGAATGACCACCATCAACCTCCTTCCTACGATAGTTCTAATTATACACCCAGAGTTGCAACACCTATAGTTAGTACTGTTTACAAAGATAAAGAAAACATTGAAAACAAAGAAATGTAAACTGACCTTTGCAGTGACCAGAGCAAAAAGTTTCAGGCTACATGGGAGTACTTGGCACTACCGGTTGGAGAAAGGGCACCTGGCCTCCCTCCCACTCACCCCCATGTCTCCTTTATACAAATTACCTTCATATTCTCACTATATATCTTGTATGTGAAGAGGTTTCCCATAAAGAGTGTTAGGGTTGCTTTGGAGACCCCAAAATACCAACATGCTGGGTCCTGCCAAAAGAATTCCAGCCAAAGAAAAGTAAAGTTTATTGAAAGTTCATTAAAAGTTCACCATATGGGGTAGACTCTTAGGGAGCCTAGGTATCTGTGATGCTTGCATTGGGCAAGCAGGCCAGAGTAAGTCTGACACAGAGTAAGTCTGTGCTAAACTATTCTATGGCGCTCTCACACCGCATGGAGGGAAGATGGGATCTTCTATGCAGAGGAATCTAGGGGTGGTCTGGAGGAGGAGTTTGGGGAGGGTCTTCAGGAGGAGTTAACGAGGTCAATGCAAGAGTGGATTGGTATTTTGATGGGCTCAAGGGTGGGAAGCAGAAGGACAATGGAGGGCCAGGCTAGTAACAGAGGTTTGGGCCCAGCCACAGTGAAAAACTTATGGCATCTGCAAATGCCTCATCAAGTGGGAACATTCAGTCAGACTTCAAGGGGTTTCCCAGAGCCTGCACCTCAAAGATTCAAGGAGAGCTCAAGGGGCATCCCAGAGCCTGCACCTCATCAGTATGTACCTAAATATTTATATGTTGTCTTCCCTATTAGAATGTAGAGTCCTAAAGAGCAAGGACTGTAGGGTTTTTGTTTTGTATTTTTGCTTTTCTTAGCTCTTAGGACACATAAGTAAGCACTTAATAAATGTTTGTTGACTGACTTACAGATTCCTGTGAAGGAGTGTAACACCATGCACCAGCAGATTCCCAAAGGAATGCTACTGTGAACAGCTTTTAGAGTTCAGATTACAAAATATAGTGAACACTCTGTTTATTCCATTACAAATCAAGACAAACATTCACAATATATCACAACATAATATTCACAACATTACATCTTATCACAGAAAACGGCCACACAATTTTCACTACAGTGGCCACAATATTCAGAACAAGGAACAATAGAATCAAACTTCCACTCATGGGGCAACTCAATCATTAACAAGAAACAATAGAATAATCAAACTTCCACTCATGGGGCACCCATTAACTTAATCAGTCAATAAT
>CM053582.1:206257220-206279045 GCA_028627135.1 Pseudochirops cupreus
ACACACACACACACACACACACACACACACACAGGGCATTAGCTTCTTCCTGTTTCAGTCAACCCCTTCCTGTTATGTCAGCAACAAGGGTTGAACATATCTTGTTTCTTTAACAGAGGCTTGATTAATTACTAAGTGCTAAGTACCTCTCAGCTTAGCAATACAAAAGGAACTTCAAATTTTATTACTATTACAGTATAACAATAGTTATCAACGCTCATTGTTTTGCTTGTTTATATTTTTCTGTCAACATGAGCTAATGAGAATCTTTTGTGTTAAGTCTCTCTCACTCTGTAAGAAATAAATACTTATCTCATTTCTGATTTACATTATATATTGATTAACCTTCTATTTTCCTCTTTGGGGAGACCCTAGACACAAGCCAAGACATAAGCTTTCAGTAAATCTTACCTGAGTCACAATGGGATAGGGTTTAATGAGGCAAAGAATGTGAAGAAGAGAAACAAAGAAGAAAGGCAAGAAGGAAGGAAAAGAGGAAGGGAGGAAAGAAGGAAGAAAATGTGTAACCAGTGACCAGAAAGAGAAGTCAGCCAATCTTGAGATAATGGACAAAAGGGTCAAGTATAGCACTGATACACATAAAATATAAAAATCCCTGAAGAACGGTTGGTTGCCAGGAGGTTAAAAGGTACTCTGTGGAGGATCTGTGAAAGAACATGCATGAGAATCACACAAGATGAGAAGCTATAGATAGATTTAGTCAAGTGCAGGTCATCGCCTATGTCATCGCCCCCACCCTACTGCTCAATAAATTCCAGTGGCTCCCTATTACCTTCAGGATCAAATATAAAATGCTCTGTTTGACATTTAACAACTTTGACCTTAACAACTTTATTCCTTCCTATTTTTACAGTTTTCCTTCATTTTATACCTCTC
Organism: Pseudochirops cupreus; assembly: GCA_028627135.1. Taxonomy (NCBI): domain Eukaryota; kingdom Metazoa; phylum Chordata; class Mammalia; order Diprotodontia; family Pseudocheiridae; genus Pseudochirops; species Pseudochirops cupreus. The sequence continues at coordinate 206,258,118 of CM053582.1, forward strand.
CTCATACTTTATTGTGTAACATCTGCCCTCTTACTGTTATTCAAACCCAATACTACATGAATATACTGTGTCATTTCATTGACTGTCTTCCTTGCCTAAAATTGTCTCTACCTGTGTCTGTCTACTGGCACTTCCTTCACGACTCAACTCAAATACCACCTTCTGCAGGTGGCTGTAATGCCATGCATGAACAGAATATACAAGGTGAATGGTATGAGCAGAGAAATGGAGACAGGAAGGTATGAGTCATGTTTAGAAGTTAGTGAGCAGACTAGTTTGGATATATCAGAGGACCCTTATTTAAAAAAAAATTCTGAACTTGATAAACACCAAGTAAGATGAGCATTTCCATATACATAATAGAACAGAAAAAAAAAATTATACAAAAAATTGTGAGTTCAGATCATGTATAGCTTGCTTTTAAAAAATATCTATGTACTAAATTCAATATGAAACTTTCAAAGCTGTCCTGTTTTTCTTTTGTCCTTCCTTCTCTTCTCTTGTGCATTAAAAAATGCTTCAAATATCCTAAATTTCTTTTCTCTTTCTTCCTTTTTCTTCCTTCTTTCTTTTCTTTCCTTTTTTTGGGGGGGGGGAAGAATAACCTATGCCCACTCCCCTTTTCCCTTCCCACTCTCACCTGCATTGAGAAAAAAAGAAAAATAAACCTGCTATAACAAATATGCATAGTCATGCAAAATAAGTTCCCACAATGGCTGTCTGAAAAGTTCTTACGCATCTTTAGTGCATTACCTCTGTCGAGAGTTGAGTAGCATGCTTCATCATCAGTCCACTCTCCCAAGTTGTTTTTCTGTCCTTTATCAAAGACTCCAGTACTTGGTCCTTAGTCTTCTTCCCTAACCCAGCCTTTGCTCTTATTTTTAGAGATTTCAATATATATGTTTATGTCCTCTCAAACACTCTGGTCTCCCAGTTCATCAACCTTCTCACCTCCCATGATATGCACCTTTATTCTACCTCAGTTGCCTACAAAGATGGTCATTCCCCTGGTCTCAGACGATTCTTATAGGAAGAATAATAGAAGATAAGGTTGGAAAGAAAGGCTGAGGCCAGATTGTTGAGGGCCTTGAATAACAGCCTAAGGGTTTCTTCAGATGAGTGCTTTCCAATTTCCAGTCCAAATTCTTACTGTTATATCAAACTGTTACTAGGAAAGTTCTTACTTTCTAAAACACAATTTAAAGAATTGACTCCTGATTCTTCTCCTTTTTTAATGGTCCCTTCCATTTCTGCCCCTTGGCTTTTCCCTTCTCCTTAGGTCTAAGACCCAACTCCCTAAACCACTCAGATTTGAGAATAAGTGCAAAGTTATAGTTACAAAATAGCAGGTAATCCAAAGCTGATACATAAGTAGGTTGCAGCACATCATCAATAATGATTTAAACCTGGGAAGTGATATGAAAAACATCACCAAAATCACATAGCCTAGAAAGGAGCTGAGCCAGTAAGGTTTCAGTAAGAAGAAGTAATAGATGAGTGATCAAAGGCCAACTGTTTACTTTGAGAAAAGGTTCTGGTTGGTCTGCCTTCCATAAGTCTCTCCCCACTCCAGGCCATCCAGCTGCCAAAGGGGTTTTCATAAATCATAGATCTGATCATATCACCCAAGCTACTCAATAAATTCCAGTATCTTTCTATCACCTCCAGGGTCAAATATAAAATCCTGTATTTGGCATTCAAGACTTTCAGTTACTTAGGCCTCCCTCCCCCCAACCTTTTAAATATTCTTTTACCTTACACCCTCCCCACCATGTACTCTTCAATCCATTAACAATGGTCTCTTTGCTGCTCTTCAAACAAGATACTCCTCTTTGCTCAGGCCATTTTCTCTGTCTCCCATGCCTAGAATGCTTTCCCTCCTCATCTCTACATCCTGGCTTCCTTCAAATCCCAACTAAAATCTCATCTTCTACAGCAGTGGCTCTCTTCCTAATGCCCTGACCCTTTAATAGTCATATGTGAGCATGTCTGTATGTGGGTGGACCACTTGGAGACAGAGGGGCGGTGTCTTGGTTCCTAAGACCATTGGAAATATGGTTACCTTTCCCAGCACCTCTTAATTATAGCACCCTCCCTATATTGTTTACATTATTTATTCTGTGTACGGCTCATTTGTATAGAGTTGTTTGCACATAGTCTCCCCAGTTAGATTGTGAGTTCCTTTAGGACAGAGACTGTCTTTTGCCTTTCTTTGTATCTCCTGTGCTTAGTACATTGCCTGACACATGATAGGTGCTTAATAAATGCTTATTGGTTGATAGATGAGGAAACTGAGGTGAGAAAGCTGACTTACTTAGGATTTATGCAGAAAATAAGTGTCTGAGGGAGAATTTTTATAAAGAGAAGAAAGAAACAAGAGAACTATATGCACAACAACTACAATAATGCCATTGACAACACTAAAAAAGCAGCTGAATTAAAATTAATTGCAATGACTCATCTTACTCCCAATTATCAAATAATAAAACACATTTGTCTCCTATCATTTAAAAAGTTGTGGAATGAAAATAGAATATTTCTTACATTTTGAAACAGACTTTACTTTCTTTTTCTTTTCCTCATCTTCCTTCCTTTCCTCTTTTCTTTCTTTCCTCCTTCATTCCTCCTTCCTTCCTTCCTTTCTTTTCTCTCTTTCTTTCTTGGAGGAAACCAGGAAGACATGGGTTTAAATATTGCCTGTGACATATACTGTATGATCCTGGACAAATAACCTCTCAGTGCTCCAGGCAGCTTTCTAAGATTATAAATTGCAGAGCAAGTACCACCATGCATCAGTAGTTGGCATTTCCTCATCAGAAGCTCCGTATACAAAAGGGAAAAAAAAGCTCTATCAAAACAAACTTTTCTTTCTAAAAAGTAGGGTTCAGGGGAAGGTGGAGAGTGAGGGTATATTTGTAAATAACTCTGATGTTTAAAAAAAAGGCACCAAAATATATTAGGTGGGAGATTATTGCAGTAGTCCAAGTGTAAGGTGAAAAAGGATTAAATTAGTTTAAAAGCAATGGGAATGGAAATAGATAAATAAGAGGGACTGTAAATGAAGAAATAATGGACTTGTGGAAAGACAGGACTGGAAGGAACCTTAAAGATCATCTTGAATTCAACTCCCTCAATTTTATAGATAATGGAAACTGAGACTTTTTTTGTTCTATATTGGTAAATAGAATTAAGAAAGATGGTGTACTCAAAGACAAGTCCATAGTGTCTAGCCAAAAAATTGGGAGAGTAATGGTACCATTAACTGAAATACAAAAAGAACAAATTGTAGGATCACAGATTCTTTAATGGTATCACTTACCTAGAAAATAGATTGAGGAGAAAAAAAAACATTTAAAAATCATTAAACTACCCGAATGCTATGACCAAAACAAGAACCTACACATCCTATTTCAAGAAATCTTAAAAACAAAAAACAAACAAAAAACACAAAACACAAATGCTCAATTATCTTAGAATCAGAGGACAAAGTGGAAATAGAAAGAATCTACTTGTCACTTCCTGAAAGAATCCCAAAATGAAAAATCCCAGGAATATCATCATAGTCAAAATTCAAAGATTCAGGTCAAAGAAAAAGTTCTCTTAAGATATTTTTCACTATATATATATATATGATATATATATGTGTGCAAACATGTATATATATTTATGCATATATATTTTTACTCTTACAAAATCATCATACAGAACTAGAAACTGAAGGGATTCCCATAAATTGAGGCTGAACAAGCTATGATATGGAAATGTGACCAATTACATGCTGTGAGAAATGATGAAAAAAGTTTCAGAGAAATCTGGGAAGACTTATACGAACTGACAAATTTGTACAATGGCAACAACATGGTAAAGGCAAAGAACTTTGAAAGAATTAGGAACTCTCTTGGGGCAGCTAGACGGTGCAGTGAATAGAGTATCAGCCCTGGAGTCAGGAGGACCTGCCACTTCCGCCTCAGACACTTAACACAAAAACTAGCCATGTGACCTTGGGAAAGTCACTTAACCCCAATCACCCTCCAAAAAGAAAAAAAAAAGAATTAGGAACTCTCATCAATATAATGACTTAACTGTGATTCTGGAGGACTAATGATAAAACATGCTGTGCACTTCCTGATAGAGGTGAAGGACTCAGAGTTCAGAATGAGACAAATTTTTAATATTGACAATTTAGAAATTTGTTTTAATTGACCACATGTATTTCTTAAAGCTGGGAGCCCAAAGACCAGGATTTCTTCTCTCTCAAGCTCTTGACAATTTTCTCCTCATGCAAGTATGGAGCATTAAGTAATCAATCACTACCAGTGAGGAAAATTCTATGTAAATGGGCTATGAGCTATAGTTTATGCTAGTACTATGTCAAATAGAATTGGTAACAATGGCCATCCTTGTCTCATCCCTGAATTTATTGGAAAGGAATCTAGTTTGTCTCTGTTATAGAAAATGGTATTACTTGACCTTAGAAATATTCTTTTTATAATTTTTAAAGGCCCATTTGATTCTTACATTTTCTATTAAAAAACAGAAATTGCTGCTATATTTTGTCAAAAGCTTTTTCTTCCATAATGTGATTTTATGGATTGTTATTAATATGGTTATTTGAGTTTATAGTTTTCCTAATGTTATATCAGTCCTGCAATTCCTGGCATAAATCCAGCCTGGTCATAGTGTATAATGTATGTGATGTGGTATTTTAGCCTCTTTTATAATATTTTAAGGTTTTTGCATCTGTTCATTATGGATATTGATCTATAATATTCTTTTCCTCTTTTGAATTTCCCTAGTTTATGTATAAAGACCACATCTGTGTCATAGAAGAAATTTGGTAAAATTTCTTCTTTTGCTATTTTTTGCAAATAATTTATGTAATATTCAAATCAATTTTCCTTTGAATGCTTGATAGAATTCACTTTTGAATCCATCTGGTTGGAATTTTTTTTCTTTGGAAAATCATTTATGGCTAATCAAGCACCATTCAAAGGGTGTATGTTATTTTGAATTTCTAAAGATCAGACAACTTCCCACTACATCTTAGACCATTTGGTTAATATTCTATAATATAACTTTTTTTTAAATATTAACCTTAACATAGAACTTCAGATGGGGGAAAAAAGAAAGGGAATGAGTTCTCACCCACCTTTTCCCGCATCTTGACTTAACCCCTCCCTCTAGGCACCAGCTATTTGGGAGAAAAATTGGTATAGAAAAGAGGTAGGATGACAGAGTAGTTACAGAGCTGATCTTAGAGTCAGGAAGATCTTGGTTCTAATCCTAACTCTGCTACATACTGGTCATGTGAACATGAACAAGTCACTTAACTTCTTAATTCTCCAGGAAATTTTGATTATAAGCTCTAGAAGTGCTTTGGTCCAAGAATTTCCACACTGGGAATTTCATACATTGATAAGATCAGATTTTCAGAAGGAAAAACACTTACTTATTCTATATAAGAGGTAGCACGGTACAATTAAAGGAGCAATCTATCAGTCATTCAGAGGGGATTTATTTATCCATAGAATAGAAAGGATACTTGATGAAGATATAATACCTAGTTTGGTTAGACAGGGCCCCTTCACCTTCATATGAAAACTTTCCTGTTCTTCAAGGCAGGGTTTAGAGATTCAAGTGGCCTTGGGACTTCTACTAAGTTTGAAATGCCTTAACTCCTATGTGGGCAGGCATTTCATATCCTTTAAGTGTCCAAGGAGCCATGTTAACATGAGTGGAGACCACTAAGAAAATGTGTCAATAGCATCTTGGCTTAAGACTTAGTCTACTGAACCAATTAAGTCTTGGGTACTCTTTCTTTGGACATTAGGGAAAGAACTAGCCTAACTACATATCAGGGGAGAAGAAACCCTGTCAGATACTGATGATATCACATTTGATATAATTTAAAGAACTTTGTAATTTCTCAAAGGGATTCTAACATCCTCTCCTCTACCTGTTCAATTCTAGACCCAATTCATTGTCCATTTACAGTGTCTATTTCACACACACACACACACACACACACACACACACACACACACACACACACAGATGGATGACATAGATTAGATGTATAGAGTTTCTATCCAATTTTATTTCATAGTCGGAATAATAGGCCCTCTTCATCCACTTGATTTTTCCTATGTGCGTAGTTAGATTAGACTCTTTTGAGTGACTATGGATCTCATTTAGGAATCTTTATAATATTTCAGAACTTGAGGAAATCAGCACATCATTCAGAAACAGGAAAATCTGTAGGACCTCCTAATCTACAGGGAAGCTCTCTTTGATTTGGAATATGAGATGCTCCCCATGACAGTGGTGAACAATTTTGCTTAGTATAAGTCTCTCTATGTTATGTCTCATTGATATCAGTGACCTAAAGGTCACTGAATAAGTTTATCTTTGTCATTATTCTCCACTGCCCCTCAGGAATCTTATTTGATTTTTAATGTAAGGCTGTGAGATGTCTTTTTGGAGGCACATCTTTAAAGAAGTACTTTGCTCTTGCAGAATGAGCATGACACTCTCTAGGCTTTATTTCTGGATCAGGTCTGGTTCGCTCATCTAACTTGTATTTACACTGGTAGGTCAAAGTGATTTCCCATATGGGTAGCCTCTCAGCTACTAGGATTGTTCTTAAGATTCTAAGGGATAACTTTGATATATTAGGAGAGACTGATTCCTATTATTACTCACCATTTTATCTTATGAGGTTCCATTTGTATGTTTCCCGTTTACACAAAATAGTCATAAAAATATCACTTAATTTTAAAACAAAACATGTGCTAAACGAGAGGGCAAAAGCAAGAATGATCATGACATTTACTCACTAGAAAGCAAAAGTACTTATCCATCAATCTGGTTCATACTCTCCCATCAATGTATAGCGTCTCTTGGGGAAAGTAGGAACACAGTTATAGATACCTCACAGAAAAGCTCATGAGTAAGGAAACTTATGTGCCTGAGGTAACTTATAACATTAGACTCTAGGCCTTAATGTCCTTAGTCTCTTTAGGAAATAGTATATCACTTGTTGGTCCCAACTACTTCTTTACCATCTGCTCCCCTGCAGGTCCTCACAACTCTTATTCTCAGAAAAGCTGCTTCTCTGATGCTCTCCGGTCACTGGAGCAGTGTCGAGTTCTTTTAGCACATAGCCACCCTTGGCAGGATGCTGAGAAAGTAGTATCCTCTTTTAGCAAAAACGTATCAGGTTTATACTTATGTTTTTTTAAAAAGTGAAACTGCAGTCTTAAACCTGGAGTCTTCAGGTTTCCAGGTCAGTTTCCATGGCTGGGTGTTGAAAAACAATATAGACCAGCCCTGCCAGTTCTTCAATGGAACAGGATTTTGATTTCTTCAACGAGCTCCTAGCAATGATGTCTCTCCTCCAAGGAGTGTAATTCCCAGCAAAACAGCTGCAAAGATTGCTTTCCTCCTCCTTCCTCCTTTCTTAGCTTGTTGTTGTTGTTGTTCAGTCATTTTTTCAGTCATATCTAACTCTCTGTAACCCCATTTGGAGTTTTCTTGGCAAAGTACTGGAGTGGTTTGCCATTTCTTTCTCCAGATCATTTCACAGATGAGAAAATTGAGACAAATAGGGTTAAGTGACTTGCCCAGGTTTACACAGCTAGTAAGTGTCTGAAGCTAGATTTGAATTTAGGAAGATGAATCTTCCAGGTTCCAGGCCTGGCACTCTATCCACTGTGCCACATAGCTGCTTATTTAAATCCATCTTAGATTGTAGAGGGTGGTAAAGAACAGTATAGGCTCCCTTGAGAAGGTTCCCCTCTCTCAAGCTGTAGATGATGACAAAGGACAGTACAATCATTCTCCAGCTAATCAGCTCTCAGCAAAACAGTTTTGTATTCAATCGGCCTGGCTCCCAGAAAAGTGGCTGAAGAGGACATCATTCTCCTGTTAACTGTCTCAGCTCTAAGCAGCTATTTTCTCAGCTTCTCTTATCTTCAGTGTTCTTTGTTCTCCATCTTCTTCTGACTCCTTCTACATTCAGCTTGTGACTTCTAATGGGTCAAATCTGGGCCTCCTCAATAAGCATGTAACCTCTGTCTGTCCTATCTTTATCTCAGGTTGAAAAATTCAAATTCACAATTTCTTCAAGTATGACACATACAGACAAATTTCCTCATATTTGTATTCCCAAATACTTCTCTGATTTATGGTTGCTTAGCTATATCCTTAGAAAGTCTGAAAAGTCATATGTAAATGAACTAATGAATAACAATACCGTATAGCCACTCCTGCCTTTAGATCAGGACAGCTAGATGATGCAGTGGATAGAGTACCAGACTAGCTGTGAGACCCTGGGCAAGTCACTTAGTCCTATTTGCCTCACTTTCCTTATCTTAAAATAAACTGGAAAAGGAAAGGTAAAGCACTTTAGTACTTTGCCAAGAAAACCCCAAACAGCGTCACAGAGAGTTGGACGTGACTAAAATGACTGAACACCAACATCAAGCTTCATCTTATCCTTTCGATTTCAAACAAATTGTTTATCTGAGGGATTGTTTCCTCTCAGGTCCTCAGAACTATCTTAAGCTGTTGTTCTCATATAGATTTCCTTTTTTCTACCCCTTTCAGCAACTAAAACATTCACTTAGGAAGGGAAAGGAGTACCTCACATTATAAAAAATCAAATGCTTTTTAAATTTAACCTATGATAAATGAGATTTTGTACTCTCTCATACCCTCTGCCCCCCTGCCCCAGCAAATGACATAACAGTAAAGATATAATCAACTGTAAATATTTCTTGTGAATTCACTGGTTCCCTTCTAACCTTCATCAAAAGTGCCCTTGATGTATTTGTAAATGTATTATTTTCATAAAAATTTTATATAGATAGAAAAGTAGACATATTGGTTGGGAGTTATTGAAGATCCCTTTCATCTCTAAATCTAGAATTTTTGGATCTTATGTTCTCTTAGTTGTTGGGTTTTTGTTTTGCTTTTTGGTAATAAGTTGTTTTTTTTCCCTATGACTTTGGTATCTTCCCCTTCTTTGAATTTAATCCCTCAGGGAACTAAAAAAAAAATGTCCTGCTTCCAGCATAGTCCTCTCTATATACTTGCTCTTGTTTATTGCCTTCCTAGTCTTCTCCACTTTTGGAATAAGCATATCCAGGGCTGTTATGTTTGCAGCAAATGTGGTGGGTCCACTTACCTTGATGGTGAAAACAATTTGTTATAAACGTCAGTGAAGATCTTTTATATTATCCTAGAAGCAGGTCTAGAGTTTTACCTTTTTGTTCTTTTCTTGGTACAGGAAGTAGAATCTTTAATTGGCCTGGGGGGTGGTAGTGATGAGGAGGGAAGACCCCACGGTCCTTCCCTTACAGGTGGGGTCTCTCACACGAGTCACCTTGGTCTCTCAGATACGAATACTGGAATCCTTAGCTGATGATGACTCTGGCCATTTAAAATACGCCAGTAGTTTTCATTGTACAGTCAACGGAAAAAAAAGCTTCTCCAAACCACAAGGCAGGTCCATGCAGAACATCTATACATGTTACAATCTTTATGAAACACAGCCCAGACTCTCTCCATGTTGAGAGATGCCATTTCAGCAAATTGACGTTATTTGCCCATTAACATCTTTCATCAGCTTGGTGTTTACCTTTTAGTTTCATCACTAAATAGACTTTGGATGACTTTATTTTAGTTTGGTTTCTCACCCATTTTGATTTAAACTTTTTTCCTCCACTGTTTTTTTTTTTTTTAGCTATTTCATGAGATGATAATGTTCGCAATCTCCCACAATACTTTTCTATAAGGTTTTACAGGTAAGTTTACATCCTAACCTGCTTTTGCCATTGGCTGACATATCTCTGCTTGTCAAATAGATCAAGTGTTTGATGCCTGAGGTGATTTTTCAGCTCCTTTGGTTTGGACATGATGGCAATTGACATATTAATTGTGCTTTGGTGTAAAATTGTGATCATTGTATGTCTTTTCCTATACCCTTTTTCTATTTTTATGCATCAAAAGCTTATTTAAATAAGTCAAGTTGGCTGACTTTAAACATTGTACACTCTATCTTTTTCTAATTTTTATTCTTTCATCTAGTTTTATATTAATTTTGATCTTTGCTCTAAGAAGTTAGAGGTTGTCTCTACTTAGAGAGCTGATTTAGGAATGGCTCCCATATCAGTAACAAGTTGTTTCTCAATTTTTTTTTGAAGGCAGGGTATTTGGGGTTAAGTGACTTGCCCAAGGTCACACAGCTAGTAAGTGTGTCAGGTGTCTGAGGTCAGATTTTAATTCAGGTCCTCCTGACTCCAGGGCAGGTTCTCTATTCACTGTGCCACCTAGCTGCCCTTGTTAAACTATAATCATTTAAATTTTTAGGTGATGTTATTTGGTGCTCACCATGCTCAGTGCTTTCCAAATCTTTGCTCTAAGAAAGTATTCATGGTGTGTAGATGTGGGATTTCTATGTAGTATATAATTCTTTGTCTTCCTGCATTCCTTATTCTTGAAATATATTTTATCCATCTTTGCATAGTTATTCCACGCTCATGTTTGTGTTGATGTCACCATGTAGGAAAGTAGATGATGATTTAATTTGGAAGGTCTTTTCAAATTTGCAAAATTTCTTTGCTTCTCAATTCTCTGCAACAATATTGATTTATAAATTGCAATATTTTTCGTAGTGCTATTTTCACACAAATTTATCTCCAGCACTGACATATGAGATAATCAAAAGTCCTATGATATTTTTAATTTATCTTTGGATACAGAATAAAACCCTTTAAGTGTCTTTCCATGGAGAATCTGTGATCCATCCTTCCATTTAGTTACAACTTCCTATGTCTTCTGGGTCCATCAATAGTGAAAAGTTAAAATTGCTATGGTTCAGCTTCTTTAGTAATTGTCCATTGGATAAGGATCCATCATTTCGAGTTCTAATAGTTAAATTAATGTTTATGGCTTTGTGATTCATAGAACCATTTGTTCTTTTCCCCACAATTCTGTTACCCACACAGCAGAAGCAGAAGGGGGCAGCACAGGACCGAGGACTGTTTTGTCTTTTTTTTTTTTTTTTTTGGATTCATAGGTTGCCATGGGCGAAAAATTCATCAACAAGAAGTCCGTTTATTGGTACTGAGCCTCCCTATATATAGCTATGATGGTCTTTAAAAAAGAGAAACAGTCTATCGTCGTTGCCATGTTGGAAGCCTTTCCATGATGACAGAAACTGCCAGATCCTGTCCTCCACTGGCATTGACTTCTTAAAGACAGGGTCACATCACATTATTACGGCATTAGAGAATGACACTGCGGAGTTTCATTTTGTTTCAACTATATAAAAGGCAAACAATATTTGCACTGTCTACCTTGCCAGGCTGGTTTTTAGGAATGTTCTTGGTAAACTATGATACGGGTAAAATTGTAATAACTATAATAGCTTGGTAAACTGTAATAACTATAATAATAGACTATGAGCTTTTATTATATTTTGATTCATAGGAATATATAGATTTAGAGCTGGAAGAGAACACTGAGGCCCCTGAGTCCAGTCTCTATTTTTCACAAAAGAGAAGTATCTGGGACAGGATGTGACCCTACTTTGGGAAAGACAATGAACCCTTACTTTCATCATCAGTGAAATCTGACAGTTGAACTAGGTGGTCTTTAAAGTCCAGAGTTGACAGTAAGTGAGCTCAGTAGATAAAGCACTTGGTCTGGAGTCAGGAAGAGCTAAGTTCAGATCCAACCGCAGACAGTTACTAGCTTCGGTAACTTTGGGCAAGTCCCTTAACTTCGGCCTGCCTCAGTTTCATCAACCGTAAAATGGGAATAATAATAACAGTACTGTATAGAGCTTCCTATGTGCCAGGGACTGTGCTGAGCTTTAGAAATCTCTCACAGACACTATGCTAAGCTTTACAGATATGGTCCCAATTGATCCTCACAACCATTCTGGGAAGTAGGTGCTATTATGATCCCCATCTTGTGGTGAGTATTAAATGAGACAGTATTCGTAAAGCTCTTGACACATCCTACCAAATAAATATCTATTTCCTCACTTCCTTCTAGGGTTCCTTCCAGCCTTATACAGGCGCATAATTCTTGCGACGACTACAAATCCCAGCATGCAACAATAACTTCCCCTCGGGGCGGAGTCATGAAAGGGGCTGGGAGCCGGCGGGGAGGGAGGAGCCCGCTGCTTTCTGGGAGTCGTAGTCCCTGCGCCTCCGACTAATCCACGTGGTCGGCCCGGCAGCAGCTGGGGTTTGCCGGCTGCCTCATACTCTCACCCCACAGGCTCCCTGAGGCTCGGGTGTCGCCGCGAGGGGCAGCTAGCTCTGAGGCCGAGAGCTGTCGGGGCGGAGGCGGGGGAGGAGGAGGAAGAAGACGAGGAGGAGGAGGAGAAGGAGGAGGAGAAGGGAACCTGAGGATTTGCGACGTTTTTTTGCGACAGCTGCGGCCGCGTTCAGTGATTTCCCCCTCCCCTCCGGTCTCGCTCTCCCTCTCTCTCCCTCTGTGTGTTTGTGTGTGTGTGTGCGTGAGTGTGTGTATGTATGTGTGTGTGTATGTGTGTGTGTGTATGTGTGTGGATACCGGCTGTTGTGTTGTACCGCTGCCTCTCTGGGTGAATGTGCTTGCGTGTGTGAGTGGGTGAGTGTGTGTGTGTGTGTGTGTGTGTGTGTGTGTGTGTGTGTGTGTGTGTGTGTGTGTGTGTGTGTGTGTGTGTGTGTGTGTGTGACTGGGTGAGAGAGGGAGTGAGTGTGTGAGGGAGAGGAGGAGGAGGAGGAAGGAGAGGGAGAAGAGAGCGGCAGCAGCTGCAGTCGCCGCCGCCCCAGCCAGCCCGGGGACGAGATCCGAGAGCGGCTCCGGCTCCGGGTCCCGGCCCCTTCCCCTTGGCTCCCCTTGCCGGGTGGGAGCGTCCCGGGCTCCGTCTCTCGCCCCGTCTCTCGCCCCTCCGCTGGATGTCCCCGGCTCCGGCGCGGGGCCTCCTCCTCCTCCTCTTCCTGCATCAGCCGGGGTGGTGCCGCCGCCGGCGGGCGTGAAGCGGGCGGGATCCCGGGGGCCGCGGCTGCCTCTGCTCCCCCCCGGACCCCGACCCCGGCCCTGACCCCGGACCCGGAGCCTCCCCCTCCCCGCCCGCCCGCCTGGAGGCTGTGACAATGGACTATGACTTCAAAGTGAAGCTCAGCAGCGAGCGGGAGCGGGTCGAGGACCTGTTTGAATACGAGGGCTGCAAAGTTGGCCGAGGCACTTACGGTCACGTCTACAAAGCCAAGAGGAAAGATGGGTGAGTGGGTCGTGCGTGTGCCCTGGTGCGTGCCCGCCCGGGTGCGCTTCACAGGCCGGAGGGAGGAACAGGCAGGGGCTCGGGCGTGGGGGGGGTAGAGGGGTGACCGTGTCACTCCGCCGGCCTCTGCCCTGTACCCCTTCTCCCACTCTCTTCCTATTTTTCCTTATATCCCTATTGGCCAGGTACTTGGGGAAAGGGGTGGTTGAGGGAGGAATATGAAATATCCAGAAATCCCAGGTGCTGTTTGCGTTTATTTTCACTGGGGATAGGGGTGGTGGTGGTGGCAAATAGGGGAGAGGTTTCAGCAGAGGGTTTCAGCAGAAGAGCTTCTGTTCAAAGGACGGCGAAATGGATTTTATAAGTTGCATTATTATGCTGGTGGTTACCATTCTGGGGATTTACCATCCCCCTCTCGAGTGACATCCATCAGTCTGGAGAGTGGTGCAGTTTAAGGGCAGCTAGGATCCTTCCTTTCTCTCTCTCTCTGTCTCTCTCTCTGTCTCTCTATCACTCTCTCCTCCCCTCCTCTCCCTCTCTTCTTCTCTCCCCTTCTCCCCCCTTTCTCCCTCTCTCCTCCTCTCCCTCCCCGTCCCCCCAGTCAGTTTGTAATAATTTTTACCTTTAAATTCAGGCTTTATTTCTTGGAAGGCGGCAAGTAAATGTTGATAGCGGGAGTTGATTACTATGATCATCTCCTATGTGTATGTGGCACTTGCCATTTAGATTTCATTAGCCCATAGAGAAGCAGTGAGTTTTTACATAGAACAATGGGGGTTTGGTGCAGGGTGAGTGGTGGGAAAAGACTAGTGACAAATAGGGACTATGTTGTATGCCTAGCTATTCCCTCCCCCTCTCCCCAAATTTAGGAGCTGGAAGTGAACTTTAAATAGTCCATTTACTTGACAAAAAAATCTTTCCTGTACATAACTTAATTAAATCTATAACTGATAATCCTCTCAGTTTAGCTGCTCGAAGTGACAAGTGAAATACTCCCTTTTCCCTTTGTCAGTAGACAGAATATTTTATAAAACGACAAAAGATAAGGCAGTTGTCAGTTGGGGTGAAAAATGTATTTGATTAGCTCCCTGTTCTTTTACATGAATAAATATCTTCCTAACCTGTGTTACGCTTGGAATTGTTGGGAAGAGACTACTGAAGTCCTGTTATATAAGCTTTGGAATTTTATTGAATATCAATATAGGAATACTTACATATCCCTATCATTTTTGGCTATTTACTACTTAACATGAAAAATAGGCAACTTGATTTTTTTCTCTATATTGGGAAAGCAGGATGTGATGGATCAATCAGGAATGTCCGCACAGAAATAAGAAGCATTTGACAGAGCTGTAATAAGTCATCTTAGAATATTTTAACAATTAAAAACAATTTGAGTATTCTGGATACTGAAGAGAAAGTGCTTATTCAGCATTTTTCTTACCTTTATTGAAATTCCTTTCAAAAAGAATTTGAAATAGAAAGCCTGTGAGGAAAAGTGCTTTTAATTACTGCTTTGTATATATACTTCAGCCATTTTTTGTAGTAGTAAAGTTTTTTCTATATCTGCAATCAATCTGAAGGGATTTAAAAACTTGATGCTATTTATTGAATATATTTAAAATTCCTCCTCCCTCTCTTTTAAAAACAGAATAGTCACTCCAGTGACATTTAAGAAATCAGTTTCAGGATATGTTCCTTACTCCATTGTCTAATTATATTTTTCATTAAAGTATGACCGGAATAGTAGATGCATTTTACAAATCATGCTTGATTAATTTCCCACAAACATTTTTCCAAAAACTCCTCTCCCCAACAGTGTATAAATTTGGAAAAATTCATAAAATATGGACCCTAGGAAAAGAAATTAGAAAATCTGGTTGTTTTGACAAAAAATTGTCACTCATTTAATAAAATTCTAGTGATTATAAATTACTCTTTTATTCCTTAAGAGGAAGCAGCTACATTTTCAGAAATTGCCAATGTATGCTAATATAAATATGCAAATTTGTGGCTTTAACTATGATTACACATTTTATTAAACCAACTGTATTACTGTATGCTTGAAGGAGATACTTTTCAGCATGTTTTTATGTCTCTGTCATGTTTTAATTTGTTTTGAAAAAAAAGGAAAATTACCATAATTTAAAAACGGTTTTTAAAAGAATGCTTTGAATAAATTGTTTTTTAAAAAATTTTCTTTGTAACAAAAGGAATACTGTATTTTCAAAGGGAAATTTTTATTTAAAATACTTTGAGCTTCCTTTCATTTATAATATAAATTTTATATGATGAACTTTTAAAAATGTATTGATAGCAGATTTTAACCTAAGATTGTTTCAGTTTTTCAGAGATCTGTTTTTCTTGTCCTGTAAAATATAGTATTGTGTCTCTGAAGTTATCTTTTTATTTTATGTCCATGTAATGCAATGTATGTAATTTACCCTTCATCTTGGTGATGCAAATTTCTACAGCCATTACGTTTTTTTTAATAAAGTAAAGATGATTAAGTACTTTTTAAATTTTGATTTACTTAGCACATATTCTACAGCTTAAATTTCAGCCTGATCAAGGAACTCAGTAAATGATAGGCATAAATTTGAGAAAGTGGTTATTGTTATTGCTATGAAATTTTATCTTTACTGTATACAGTAAAATGAAATTAGTTTTGTTTAGATATTTTAACACCTGTTAATGCAATTAGAATTAAATCTTATAACTATTATATCAGATTATTCTCATGACCAGGTGAACTTTGAAATACAGATAATTGGTGTACCAATCTGCACTAAAGCAAATCAGCAAGGATTTCCTTCAGTAATCACACTTTTTTGGAATGAAATATATTTACTATACTTTTTTCCTTTTAAATTTGTGTCACCATTCTGTCACGTGGCAAGTTGTGTAAGTTAAACAATCTATTAAGCTTCAGTTTTGGGTACTAAAAGTGAAGCAAACAATAGAAAATTCTTTTGATATTTTATATATTTTAGGGGAAAGGGCTTCTTTATAATTGAGTTAGTTTTAAATAATCCCCCAAAGAGTTCAAAATTAAGTATTACATAAATGCATAGTAAACCTTGAAATTAATTTGTGCCCATTGTCAATATAAATAAGATAGAAAGTGTTCTTTCTGTCTGGGTACCAACTCTGTGGGCGGTTTTTTCTCAGGTCAGTTGCATGCACTCTGTACAAAGTTTAGGCAGCTAAATCCAGTTTGTTTTAAAAATGTGGGAATATGTGCCGCAGTAGACATGCTGGGTTTGTGGGTTTAAAAATCTGAACTCAGTTTAAGACCAGATCATTTATAGGATTTAAAATGTCCTTTTATGAGAAGTTTTTTTATATCTTAACATATTTCTTTTAGTAGATTGCTTTTAATGTTATGGGTTTCCTGAGAAAGTAAATATTACATAATTCCATTTTTTTTGAGGGGGCAAGTATTAAGAAAAATTTCTTCGAGGTATTTTTGAAGATTAGTAGGGCTACTTATAAATTAACATAATAGCACTAATATAAATATTCATAGCTAAAATTGTTCTTGGAAGAATCAGTATTCTTTATGTGTAATTAAAAATACATGTTGTGCATGTGTATATGTGTGTGTATGTATACATACACATCTATATTTCCTAACACAGAATTGATTATATGCTTTCTCTTAACTTGTGTAATTAGATTTAGTAAACTGGTGTATATTCTTATGTGTTCTTGAACTCTCCTTGGAATCTTTATGCTTAGGACTGTAATACTTATTACTTCTAGTACTTTTCAATCACAGACAGTTTTGGTGAATATAATTAGCTTAAAACTGAAAGTTATAAATTCTAATGGAAAAAGAAAACTTCTGGAGATTAAAAAAAAGTATAAAATTCAGTGTATACAAGATAAAACATTTTTTTGCGAAGTGAGATAAAATTCAACAGCTGTTAAATATCTGATTTTATGAGGCATCCAGTAGACAATCTTGCATAACTGTTTTCCATTTTATGTCCATGGCGACTTTAGTCTCATACTGGGACATAGGCTATGGCTAATTCCCAAGGAGAAGTAGATACCTGTTTACTAATTATTAGCAATTTGTTTCATAGCATTTTTGAAATCTGGAATGGACATTCCTTGGCTCTCATGGCAAAAAGATGCATGCTGCTGCTGCCTTGCCATTGCCACTGAGTTTTTTAGAGGCTGCCCTGGGATCCTTTAAATTCTGGACTTGGTAACCAACTGCCTTTTGTTGTGCTACTCAGTGATTCATTTGCTCAAGATTCTTGCTCCATGGGACAATCTAATGGAAGTGTATCAGCACCTAGTTATATCCTTTAAAAAAAATTCTACCAAATCTCAGCCCCTTAATTAAGCAGTCTAATTTTGCCCTGGACCCTTGAATCCCTTGTGTCATTAATATACGATCATAGGTCACAGATCTTATGAATTCCTTGAGGACGGGCACTATTTTTCGCCTCTCTTTGTTTCCCCAGGACTAAGCACTATGGCAGGCATGTAGTAGGTGCTTAATAAACATTTACTAATTGAATGCTTGAAGATGTAGAACTGGAAGAGACCTCAGTGTCCACCTGGTCTAACCTCATTTTACAGGTGAAGTCCAGAGAACTTGAACAACTTATCCAAGTGTCAGCAATAGGATTTGAACCCATAGCTTATGAGTGGCAGAGTCATTGTGTTTTTCATTGTACTCTGTTACTCATTCCTTTCCAGATCCCAAGCTACTATCTGCTTTCTCTTTTCTTATTTAGTGCAGCTAGAAGAAATCACAACTGTAATAGATTGCATCTATTACATATTTAGGTTTTTCCAGTCTCAACTAGGCCCTAACTACTACACTATAATTCTTTTACTCTTCTTGATTTACTCTCTGTCATGTTTCCCACAGTGCCTATTCCATATCATCTCTTCTTAAGCCTAACTGCCATATCCTCTCTATATCATCAGATTACTTTGTTTTATGTTTTACTGAAAAAATTTGAGAGTTTCCTCTCCTCTTTTGCTCTCATTTCAGAAAATGAGATGGCCCTTTTTGCCAATGGCAACCCCTCTACTTGTTGCTGTGGTCCTGTCCTTTAGACTATTTCTCTCCCTAATTTTCAGCTTCTCTTTATATATTGGATTTAAAAAAAAATTTACTACGTTATTAATGGGACCATGGTTCTCCAAGGCTTTGACAGTGGAATATAATCTCTTAGAGGATGTACCATTTTGGAAGAGCTTTGGATAGGAGCCCAATGACAGACTTTATATCTGTTCAAGGACTGGCCTAGATAAGTTTGAAGAGGATCATCATCAAATTGGCTGCAGGGTGGTGAATTCTTTGGCACAGCAGTTCACACAGAGGAAGTATAGAAGGGTTGTGATTTATACTAGTAGAGGAAGACAACCACTGATTAAATTATAGGTCGTTGAAGTATTGAAGTAAGCTTTAATTCCTATGAGCTGGAGGGGTCCTTAAAAGTTGTCTTACCCACCTTGTAGAGCTGTAAAGGACCTTACATGTCTTAGTTTAGAGGGGCGGCTAGGTGGAGCAGTGAATAGAGCACTGGTCCTGGAGTCAGGACAACCCGAGTTCAAATGCAGCCACACACACACACACACACACACACACACACACACACACACACACTAGCCATGTGACCTTGAGCAAGTCACTTAACCCTAATTGCCCTGCTTTCCCCCCTCCAAAAAGCAAAAAAACAAACAAACAACATAGTTTAGTTTAGCCCCCTCATTTTATAAATGAGGAAACTTAGGTCCAGAGGGGAAGTGGTTTGCTTAGGGTTATGTCGTGGAGACAAGTGATAGAGCCAGAACTAGATCCCAGCTGTTTTGCTTCCCATTCAAGTTATCTTTCCATTTATTTCCTGTTCGTTGACAAATCTCCTCAATTTAAAGTTTTATTCTCATATGACCAATAACTTCCTTAGCTACTTGGAGCTAAACTTTATTTTACCTTGCTGTCCTCTCAAGATTTTGTCCTATATCTTTTTCCTTTCACTGCCCATCAAATAGAAAAGGCTGTCATCTTCCTCAGTTTGAATTTGGCCTCAGACACTTACTAGTTGTATGATTCTGGGCAAGTCACCTAACTCCCCATTTGCTTCAGTTTCCTCATCTGTAAAATGAGTTGGAGAAGAAATGGCAAATCACTCCAGCATATTTGCCAAGAAAAGCCCAAATGGGGTCAAAAAGAATTGGACATCACTGAAAAATTGGATACCACTGACTGAACAGCAACAAAATCTATATCCATTCTACATTTGTTGCCTGTACTTGGTAATTTTCTACTCAGTTCTGGTTTCCGACTTTTCTATGTGATTGGAACAACTCTCACTAAGGTTACCAACAATCCTAATTGCTAAATCCAGTGCCTTTTAGTCCTAATTAAGAAAAAAAAACTTCTCCACAGTGTTTTGATGCTTTTGAGAAGTTCCTCTTTTTAAATAGGCTCTCTTTCCTGGATTTTCCTGACATAGGCTATCTTTCCTGGATTTTCGTGACACTGTTTTCTCCTGGTTTTTTTTCTTGCCACGAGGACCACTTTTCTGGATTTTCATTCACGTTGTGTTCTCCATACATTAAACTCTGTCCTAAGCTCTTTCCCTCTCTCCCCCTTCTCCCTTTTATTTTTTTCTCCTTTCTCTCTGTGATTTTATCAGGTTTCATTTTATCATTTATCACTATGTAGATGGCCCCCAGACCTATGTATATCCAGCCCTAAACTCTTGAACTTTTAATCCCATCCTTTCAAACATCTCCACTTAGCTGTGATATAGGCATCTCAAACTCAGCAAGATCAAAACATGGCCCATTATCTTTCACTTTAAATTCTCCCTTTTTAACTTTATTTCTGTTGAGGGAAACATGATTCTCCTTGTCACCTAGTTTCTCAAGATTGGTATCATTTTTGATGTTCTGCTGTATCTCACCCCTTATGTACAATCGGTTGATAGGTCTTACTCTGTCTTTACAAGATGCCTGACATCTGTCCTCTTTTCTCCACTCATAGCCATCATCATCCAGGCCTTCATCACCTCTCACTTGAACTCTTGTTGCAGAAGTCTTCTATTTGGTTTTCCTACCTTCAGCATTCTCTTCAGTCTGTGCTCTACATGGCTTCAAAACTAACATTTCTAACACCTAGGGTCTCACCATGATATTTCCTTAATTTAAGACACTTACATGAAACTCCATCTTTTGCCTTTGTACAGCCTGTTCCCCATTCCTGACATGCTCTCCTTCCTTACCTTTGTTTTCTTGGAATTCCTAGCTCACTTGAAGGCTAAATTCAAGTGGCAGCTCCTTGAAGAGACCTTTCTTCCTCCATTATTAGTGTTGACCCCCAAATTACTTTATTGTTATTGGACAGCTGTATTGATAAACTACAGCTCATCCACTGTTGGTTAATCTGGATTGTGAGGTGAATTGAAGCAGTACCATAGAAAGATTGGTTGGAGGAGCTGGGGATGTTTAACTTTTTTTTTTTAATTTTATTATAGTTTGCATCATTCATTTCCACAAGATTTTGAGTTACATATTTTCTCCCCGTCTTTCCCCCACCCACTGCCCCCAAACAGTCATCCCAGTGTGTCCCTCCTCCCCCAGTCTATTCTCTCCTATGTCACTTTTCGGTAGGG
>CM053582.1:206279545-206302321 GCA_028627135.1 Pseudochirops cupreus
GGGGGGGGGGGGGAGAAGGGAGGGGAGAAAATCTGAAACTCAAGGGATTGTGGAACTGAATCTTGTAAACTAAAAGTAAGTAAACAAGTCATTGAGAAAAAAAATTTTCCTTAAAAAATCCTTTAAAAAGGAAAAGAGACAAACTAAAAGTCCTTGCCATTTTTTCGACTAGTTATTTGAAAAGGGAAGGAATACACATTTATGTAGTGCCTAATATGTGCCAGGCACTTCATAAATATCATCTCATTTGTCCTCATAAATACCCTATGAAGTAGAAACTGTGTGCAGCAGAGATCCCTACCCAAATAAGACTCAGAGGCTTCTCAAGGCAGGGAGCAGAAAAGAATGGTTTATTACGATCTCGAGAAAGGGCCACCCTCCTGACAAATAGTCAGGGAGGAGAATCAGTTTACAAAAGGAAATGGCAAAGTTATAAAGCCCTAAGATAGAATTCTCCCCACCCTGGTTCTGATCCTTTTCTTCCATTGGCTGGAAGTCAGGTGTACAATCTAAGCACGGCAATCTACCTTGAGTACTGGAACAAGGAAACCGTAGACCACCCAGTGTACATTTGAGAAAGCACGTCTGTCCTCATTTGGCATATCTCATGCTGAGGTGTCACTGAGGAGAGGGGTGACTCCCTACCCCTCTGAGTTCTAAGTCCTTGTAAATCATGTGATTTCTGGGGAAGGGGAACTTGGACCTTTTTCCCATGAAAAGCCTTACTAGATTTTAGAGCATAGTCTGAGAAGTTTCCACTTCTTTCATTTGACTTTTATCCCCAGTTTACAGTTAAGAAAACTGAGGCAGATAGGTTAAGTGACTTGCTGAGTCACACAGCTAGTAAGCATCTGAGGCTGTATTTGAACTCAGCTCTTCTTAACTCCAGGCCTACCATTCTATCCACTGTGCCAATTTTCATCATTATACAATAATATTCCATTATATTTATATATTATAATTTGTTCAGCCATTCCCCAATTGACTCACCCCTGAGTTTCCAGTTCTTTTGTTTTCTTTCTCTTTTAATCCCTACTCAGCCCCAAGAAGTTTGTTTTGCTTGTGGCTATTCCTGCTCTGTTGTTATCCATTCTCTAAATCTCTCCCTCTGATACCTGCCTTTTCCTTATTGACTTGGATGCATTTCTACACCAAACTGTGTGTGTGTTCAACCTCCTTTGTTTCAGATTAGAGTGAGGTTTTTCTGAACCCTCCTCACTCCACCTTTGTATATGGAGAAATGCCAACTTCTACCACCTTCCACCTTTCCACCTGAAAGTATTCTTTTTAAAAAAAAAATCCTCCTTTATCACTTCTTTCTTAAAACTCCTTTCAGAACAGAGCCATTCTATCCTCAGGTCCTCTCTTTTTCCCCTTTATTTAATCCCTCCCTTTACTAACCCTTTGAAGGTACTCATGTTTTGAAGGATTGCTTATTTCTTCTTCTATTACAGAGATGTTTAACTTAGGGCTTGTTGATGTTTCTTCCCAGTATTTTGATAATTGTATTTCAGTATAGCCAGTTTCTTTTGAAATTCTGTATAATTTATGTTGTTCATTTAAAAATATTCTGAAGTCTTTAGGTTCTGCCACGTTGCCAAAGGGGTCCATCACTGAACCTCATTAGAATGTTAGTACTACATCATTATATGGTGACTTTGAATCGCTTTAATGAATCGACCTTTCTAGGCTGTGACTCTTGTGTTTGTTGTTCAAAGTTCCTACTCTGCTCTGGTATGTTTTTTCTTTTATCAGAAGTACCATTTCATTAAAACTCCATTATAGCCCTGTAAGATTATTTAATTTGTTACAAGCGTGTTTAATTATAAGCGTGTTATAAGTGTGTTTAATTATAAGTGTGTTATAAGCATGTTTAATTATAAGTGTATTATAAGCATGTTTAATTATAAGTGTGTTATAAGCGTGTTTAATTATAAGTGTGTTTAATTATAAGCGTGTTATAAGCATGTTTAATTATAAACGGTTTAATTATAAGCGTGTTATAAGCATGTTTAATTATAAGCGTGTCACCGTGACTGGTTCCTGGACACGACTCCTTTCTGGGTGCTTGGAATAATCAATCAATAAACATTTATTAAGCACCTACTTCGTGCCAGGCATTGTTCTAAGGGCTGGGGATACAAATAAGGAAGAAAAAGATAGCCCTTGCCCTCAAGAATCTTACAGTCTAATAAAGGAATACAAGTCGTGTTTGTCCTTCATTTTTAAGGAGGACCATGGCATCAGGGAGATGGTGACATGACTTGCAGTGGACTTTGATTAGAGTGAGGGAGGGCTGGACAAGGTCACCAGCCTCACTTTCTCCCCCAGGGCCATCTGGGCCCAGTGACCAGATATTCATCAGGATGACTGGAGATGGCCCAGGATGCAATGGGAGACCCTGGGCCTTTTAGGCTAAGTGAGGTAACGCCCATAAATAGGTCTCTTTAAGAAGTGAGTCAAGGGATGGCCTCTTGAATTAAAAAAAAAAAGTCAAAGTTGGAGGAGAAGACTCTCAGGGTTGCTGGTCATATTTTGGGCACTCCTGGCTCAGACTTAATGTCAATGGGGAAATACAATACACAAAAGGAAGATAAAAATCTGGGAGGGCACAGTAGGATAGGGGCCTGATGTTCAAGGAGTCAAAACCAAGGAAAGTCACTGTTGAAAAATGGAGAGTTACCTGGAATGTTTGGATTCCAGTGCTAGATACAGGGAGATTTTGGAGAGGAATGTAGTGCTCTACCCTCCATCCCACCAATCGGAGCGGGGAGGCCACTGGAGGAGGTATGGGGGTGGGGAGAAGGTGCTGGCTACCAAAAGCAGTGTAGAGATGAGATTTCAGGTGATTAGTTTATCGTGAGTGGTCCATGATGTTCTGTGGAATCCAGATCAAACTGGAGCTGCTGAT
The DNA here is from genome assembly GCA_028627135.1 of Pseudochirops cupreus. Classification (NCBI taxonomy): domain Eukaryota; kingdom Metazoa; phylum Chordata; class Mammalia; order Diprotodontia; family Pseudocheiridae; genus Pseudochirops; species Pseudochirops cupreus. The sequence goes on from CM053582.1 coordinate 206,282,457, forward strand.
GAAAAATGGAGAGTAATAATATAATAAATAAAACAACGTCTATTCTCTCCTACAATTAAAAAAAAGATTTTTCAGGTGAGATCATGCGTTTTGGTTTTTTTAAGTGCAAACTGAAAGGAAGGAGCTTCAGCGGTCTTAATCTGCCATAGCTAAGAATGCCCAGAGAGGAAGTACCACTGCCTGGGTATTTATAACCTGGAATCCAGACCTACTAGAACAAGTCTGAGAAGACCACTCATTTCACATGACATATCAGCTGTTTTCTCAGTGATACATGAGTAAATATGAACATAACTATTTACCTGAAATATAATTCTCAGTCTCCTTATTTACAAAACATTTATAGTTCGCAAAGCCCCTTGACTATGTTAATTCATTTGATCCTTACAAAAACACTGTGAGGTAGATGTTATTATCCCATTTTACACATGAGGAAGTTGAGGCTGAACCTGTCCCAGGGTAGCCAGGGTTACACTGCTAGTAAGTGTCTGAGGCCAGAGTTGAACTGATTCCAAGTCCAACATTCTAGCTTCAGTATCACCTGACTGCCCTTAACCCAGGAATCCCAGGCCTTAGTGTCAGCCCTAGGGAGAATTGCTCCATATCTGAGCCAAGCTAAGAGTAGATTGCTGGGCAGTGACTCAAGAAGGGGAAAGGAGATGGCATTCAGCCAGCTGCTACTGAAAAGTCCTGAGGTTCATATACATGGAATAAGTTTAAAAAGTCCCATGCAATAGTTTCACCCTCAAACCTTTCTGCATGATTGTCTGACGGGGAATGTTTTGTGACTTATTTTTACTTTCAAGACCCCTCTTAATCTTTACTCATAAAAAGTGTGTGGGGGAAGGGGAATGTTGGATGACACACAGGCAATTTGCCCCTGCCTGACCTTTGAGGAATCATAGGGCTTAGAGCTGGGAGGGAATTCAAAGATCATTTACTGTAATGTCTTCATTTTAGAGATGAGGAAACTGAGGCCCAGAGAGATGTGACTTTGCCAAAGTCACATAGGCAAAATTCAAACTCAAGTCTTTGGATTCTAGATTCAGACAGTCCTCTCTAGGGTAGTATCTGAGTCTGAGGTCTGAGATCTCAACATAAATGGACAGGATTGACAGACAAGGTAGGAGGGGAGTTTGAAGTCTTATTCCAAATGGGCTATGAAATAGGAGAGCATGAAGGACTTAAGAGGAGAAGGGGTGAATGATAGTGACTCAGCACTGACTTGCCTGCTGAGCCTGGGTTAGTGATGAGACGAATAGAAGAGATTCATGGAGAGAGAAAAACAATAAAAAAAGATTGATGAGAGAGAAAGACAGACAGACAGATAGACAGAGAGAGGAGAGACAGAGACAGAGACAGACAGAGAGAGAGACAGAGAGAGAGAGAGATGAGAGAGAAAGAGAGAGAGAGAGAGAAAGAGAGGGAGGAGAGAGAGACAGAGACAGAGAAAGTAATTTTCTTAACAATAGTGGCAAGGTAGATGGGTAATTGTGTTTCAGGAATGAATGAATATCAAGGTCTTCTATCTCCACCCCTCCTCAGGTACCCACAGTGATGATCATATGTTAAACTTCACTGTCACATAGAATTCATTACCTTCAATCCCAACATTCCACTCTTTGGTCACAACCTCCTAGCCTCCCCTGCTCCCACTATATATGATTTTTACACTCACAATGACTTTCACTCCCTCACTCCCTCTCTATTTTCCTAGTCTGTTTCCTTTATTATTGTTGCTCTTGCCTCTTTTCCAATTTGACCACTTCAGTTGTTTACTAGCAACTACCCTAGAATTCCTTCAACCCCCTCGACCTTCCAGTTTGAACCCTTCTTCTTCTTCTCCATCAATGCTAATGAGCACTGATAGAAAAAATTATTAAGTCATACTGATTTAATTTGCTCAAAATTTATAGTGCATAAACATAAGCCACGTCCTCATTGTGAATTGACAATACTATTCAATAGTCATTGATTTTCTTTCTCATTTCCCACAATGACTCTTTCTGTAATCCCAACTCAGCGGCTGGGACCTCCACTCACAGAAGATAGCCTTGCCTCCCACTTCACTAAAAATATTGGGGGCATCTAATGGGAGCCCTCTTAATTTCTTTTCTCTACTCCCCTAAGGTCATCAGTATTCCTTTTCTCAGTGACTGTTGTGTCAGAGTATAAGATGTAAATTGCCTATGTAGGATATGCTTATGTCCATATGGACTTGTCTAAATGCAACTTGCTGGAAGGTATAAACAGTGATCTCTGGAATCTCTTTTGTCCTCCTCCAAGGGAGATGTTGATTCCTGTCTGTAGGGGAACAGGAGATGGAGGTCACAAGGCTAGTAGTTCTGTTCTCAGAAACTAGACTAGAATTATACTTATTTGCTCTCCCACCTCCAAATATAGCTTGTCTAGGGAAATTGATTTTTGTTCTTATGTTCCTGCCACTTTCCTTGTCTCTATACCCTAAAGTGAAAGAAGTACCCCAAGTTTATACCCTAACTTAACTCCTTTCCTAGTTATACAAAAGACTATCACAACAGTAAGTTGCAAGCAAACGGAAGTCAGAGAAGTTATACAGGTTAGATTATACCAAGCAAATAAACGAGCTCTTTCACTGGGAGTGAAATGTCTCAGCTTAACTCTCCAAATTTCCATCAGGAAATTCCCCAAAATCTCTGTTTAGAAACGTGTTGAGATGCCAGATCCTCTGTATGTTGACTACTTCCCAAAATCTTTTCTATCTCCTCTTTCAAAGGATCTCTCTGAATATAGCCTGAAACTATCACATGGATGATATCACTCAAAGATGGGAGCAAGGAGTACTCTCTTCTCACAAACTTTTGCCAGCTCAGCCCTTCACACAGGCACATAGCCTCGAGTAATCTTTCTCTTTGCCAATGAAGAGTTTATGCAAATTCACCAAACTGGAAACCTGGGTTAAAAGCGTTAAAAGGATTTCTACTCTACCTCTATTCAAAACCTTGGTCTCTTCCTGCTCTTTCACTCTCATCAAAATGAATGTCAATTCTTGTCAATGTTGTGTGCACAATAGCCATCAAAACAAAAATCCCTCCTTTCTGCCACCACTACCACCGTTTTGGTCTCAATCCTCATTTCTTGAGGGGGAAAGGCAGGGCAATTGGAGGTAAGTGACTTGCCCAAGGTCACACGGCTAGTAAGTATTAAGTGTCCCAGGCAGGATTTGAACTGAGGTCCTCCTGACTCTAGGGCTGGTGCTCTATTCACTGCACCACCTAGCTGCCCCCTATAATAACTCTTAACTGGTCAGTGGTTTCCAGCCTTTCCCCTCTCCGTATTTCACATTGCTGCCAGTCTTATCTTTCTTATGTGGAGAGGTACTCTTTTCTCAACTTTTCAATGCTTCCCAAATATCCCAAATTCCTCAACTTGATTTTTATGGATCTGGTACCAACTTAAGTTTCCAGACAAACGTGAATCCTTGTTGTCCTGCAACATGTCACATTGCTTTGTATTTCCCCGTCTTTAGTCATCCCATTCCCTGGATTAGTATGACTTCCTTTGTGCAAATTTTACCTGTCCTCCAAGCCCCACCTTAAATTTGGCTTACTTCATGAAACTTTTGTCTTTTTCCCAGTCAGAAATGGTCTTTTCTTCTCCTATCTTAAAACAAAACTTTTTATCCAGTCAAATTACATCTTTCTCATGCATTTATCATGCTTAATTTTGTTTTTTATCTCGTGTGTGTGTGCAGGTGCGTGAGTCCCTGCACACAGGCACATGAAAGTAGGTCCCTCTATGAGCTCCATGAAGTCAAAGTCTTTATCACACTTATCTTTGTATCTCTTCCAGTGTCCTAGGACAGTGCTCTGCACATAATAAAGGGCTAATATGTTTGTTGGATTAAATTGGCTAGGAAGAGCAGAAAAACAGAAGGATAGAATAAAAAGTCAGTGAAAATGACTACAATAATATGGGGGGAAAAGCTCATTAAAAGGAAGTGAACTCCAAGTAACTGTAAGACCACTGAAGGTACTGAAAAACACATAATGCAACGCATTCTCCTTCTCATGTTAGACAATTGGAGACTATCAGGAAAGGATGTTGTATACCTTGTACGTCACTGTATAGCGTGTTTTTGCTTCATTTTTCCTCCCTCCCTCCCTTCCTTCTTTTCTTTTACAAAGGAGAAGGTCCTCTTTTCTCCAGAAATGAATATGGTGTGAAGACAAAAGGCAGTAATAAAATGTATTTTGAAGAGAAAAAAGAACAGGAAAGAAAAAGACAAAAGAAAAAGGAGAGGGAGGAGGGAGGCAGAGAAGAAGGGAGAGGGAAGGAGACGTGGAGTAGAAAAAAGACATGAGGCAAGGAAAGTGAAGAAGGAAGGAAGTTAAAAAAGAAGCGGGGAGGGAGGGCATTTGGAGAATTAAGAAAACTCGTGACTACAGAGTCTGGATTAGCAGATAAACTGATGCGAAGAGAGCCTGGGGAATCTTTGTAGCCCTACGGAGAGCCAGACAAAGGCATTTATGACCCCGAGGCAAGATTCCAAAATTTTACCCTGTGTGTGCTGCTGTCCGCCAAAGACTTTCTTTGAACCTTCACTGTGCACATGTGGCTTGCCTTATCCCCAAATAAATACCTGCATGCCTTGAGTAGTGGAATTTGTGGCACTAAAAAATGTCTGTTTATTAAAAAAAATAAAAATATCACAGAAGACTATAGCAGGCTATGTGATAGAAGGAAGACAACGGCAGCTTTTTATGAACCAGTTTACGTATGTACGGCTCATCAGCAGACGACTGCTCACCTAATGATGAAGTATTTGACGATGGCAACCCCTGAATGCGCCCCGGTGCTCTATGCCTGCCTCTTCCCTAGTTTCCAGCTCTTTCTACACAGTTTGTAGGGCACAAATGTTGAAGGCCAAGAGGTAAAGGAGGTTGACTGCAGATAGTTACTACTCACTCTAAAGCAGGGGTTCTTAAGCTGTGGCTGGAGAACTTGTTTTGAAAAAAAAAATTTCTCGCCTGCATTTACATATAATTGACTTCCTTTGTAATCTCGTGTATTTTATGCATTTATAAAACATTATTCTGATGAGGGGTCCGTAGGTTGTACCGGACTTCCAAAGGGTTCAAGACACAAAAATGCTTTAATGGAAAGGTTTTAAAAAGAGTCAGAAAAGAAACTCGCAGCTAGGAAGTTTACTGTGAGGAAGGGTGGCAATAGAACCGCTTATTCAGGGCAAATTGCAAAAGTAGGGAAGGTGGGTGGAGCAAGCCCCGCAAGCCGGGCAAGCCCGGCAGAGAGGAGACTAGGAACGCGGGCCATTGGGACCTGAAGATTGCCTGGAGAGGAGTAGACAGAATGCAGAACAGCCGAGGGTAATCCAGCTGGAGAAGGGGAATGCGCTCTAGGGAAGGCAGTATTTTTTGAGTTGGAGATGCCATGCTCGCGGCCGCGCTGCTTGGGCGTCCCAGAGCTAGTTCGGGAGGCAGGGGGTGCGTATGGGCAGCCAGTGGAGAAGGCTGAACTTTCCTTGGATCAGCAGGGGGAGAAACACAGCTTCAGCGAGTCTGGCGCGAGATGCGGCTCTGCGGCTCCGACTTCTTCAGTCTTCCTGTCCCTGCCAGCCGGGATATCAAACAAAGTGGGGGGAAAAGCCGTCACCCTCCCCCACCTCCTCTGCCTTTCCCTCCGCCGGGCTGTGTTGGGAACAGGATTTTTTTCTTTTCTTTGCACTCGCTTGCGACAGCCCTGAGCCGGGAGGCTGGAGAAAGTTCCCTAGCACAGGAGCTGGTTTTACATTGCAACCCGCCTGGGGGCTGTTTGATGATGGGCGATGCCCCCTCGTGGCCAGGACCGGGCATGTACACTGAAAGAGCCGTGACATCGCCAACCATGGGACTGGGGGAAAAGATGATGATGCCCATCTCAAGGTTGGCTCGGCCTCCAAACTGCGCAGGCTTTAGAAGGGTATCGCCTGGGCATTGAGTCAGAGGCAGAGTGCTGGAAGGGTCCTCAGTCAGAGGCCATACTGTCCAATACTCTCTTTTATAGATGAGGAAACTGAGGTCTAGGGAGGTTAAGGGACTGGCCCAAGGTCATACAGGCAGTAAGGGGCAGAAGCATAAGGTTCTCCAACCTCTTATCATATCTTATCATTTTGTCCTATTTAACTGTGATAAGGAACCTGCAGAGGAGCACCTCTGGTAGAATGTACCATACATAATTTTGATTTTTGTTTCTGGCACCAATCAGTGGTTAATGGGCTTGTCACAAAGTACACTGGTCATCTGGCAATGCCTAGAATTCACCACCTCCTCCTAGAATCCCTAACTTCTTTTAAAATGCAGTTCAAGCATCAACCTCTTTCCTGATCTCCTCCAACTGTTAGTGCTCTCTTTCCCAAAATACCTTGAATTTGTTCTGCATATATAAAAATCTTTACATATTTTGTTCATATGTTCTGTATAGATGTATGTGTGTGTATATATTTATACATATTTATACATATTATATATATTTATATTTATATATATTTATACATATTACAAGAGGTAGCTAGGTGGCTCAGGGGGATAGAACACGGGGCCTGGAGTTAGGAAGACCTGAGTTCAAATGTGGTCTCAGACAACTAGCTGTGTGACTCTGGACAAGTCACTTAACCTCTGTTTGCCATAATCAGGTGGAAAAGGAAATGACAAACCACTATAATATCCTTGCCAAGAAAAACTCATGGACAGCACGGTCCAGGGGGTCATGAAGAGCTGGACATAACTGAACAAAAACATACATGTTGTCTTCCCTAACCCAATGTAAGCTCTTTGAAAGCACTGAGTGTTTCATTTTTTTGTCTTTGTTAGCCTTTTTATCTGTCTATCCATTCATTCATTCATTCATTCATTTTGATAGTTGAGGAAACTGAGGCCCAGAGCATTGTCTAAGATGATAGAGCAAATAGTGTGTGTGTGTGTGTGTGTGTATGTGTATGTGTATGTATGTGTGTGTGATTCAGATCCAGGCCCCGGAATCCAAATCTACTGCTCATTCCCAGTGTATCATGTTTCCTCTCTAGTGAATTATTTTTTTCCTTTCAATTTCAAGTGGAAGCCAAGAGATAAAGAGATTATACACACACACACACACACACACAAACACACACACACAACACACACACATACATTTTAAAAAAAATACACAATTGAGATGGTTAGTGGACTGGAGAAGTTTAAGAATCCTTTCTCAGTGGCACTGTTTGATTCTGGTAGACTTCCCAAATGTTACTGCTTTCCTGATTACTACTGCAATATTGTTGTTATTCACACACACACTCACACACATACACACGCACTCCATAGATCGACCTTCCTCAGAGGTCACCTAGGGCACACCTTCTCGTCATACACATGAAGGAAGGGGGGTGGTGGTGGTGGGGTGGGGTAGTGAGGGTGGAGACTAGAAAGCTGGAGTGACTTGCCAAAGGTCACTTAAGCGAGAAAATTGGCATTGAAACTCTGGTCCTCTAACTCCAAATTCAGGACTCTTTCCACACCAGGATGCCTCTAATCATATTCATAGGCGTTTGAAGCACATATTTTAAGGTGTGCACTCAGAGAATATTTTTGAAGGCAAGCAAGTATTGAATATGAGATCACAAAGATCATTTTTATTCAACTAACTAGAGAAGCAAAAATTTAACCAAGCTATTTAAAAACAACAACTAAAGTTTCCTTTAAAAATACAATCATAAAAAACACCAAATTCTTTTTTCTGAAACATTAGGGTGTGCCTGTGATCACAACATGATCCATGTTGCTTGTGGGATGAATGGATTGAGATGGAATGTCTGTAATTTCTTTCTCAGAGTTGGGTAAAATCCCAACTCCAACTCAGTAATTTCATAAATTAAATCCAGGGGCAGGTTTGCACTAGACCAGAAATTCTCTCCTAGGCCTCTAAATCACTGGTTTATTCCTGATACCTAAGAAACTGAAGAGAACTGCTAAGCAATAAGCAATGACTATTGCTTGTGTAATCCAATCCCGTTTATTAAAGGGAGGGGTGGTCAGGAAGGGGCGGCCTCATATTTAAAGGGTAGCCTGGGTAGGCTTTAGTTTCTTGGTAGATTGAACTCTATTACTAATAAAAGATATCCAACTAGATAGAGCCATTTAAAAACATATTCATAAAAGGGTCCCTTCTTTGTCTAGCCTTAGGGATTTCTGAGAAGCCCACAAGGGCTGGAGTTCTTGTTCCTCTCTGTCCTGCATTCAATCTTGAGTTTTGGAAGTCTGATCTCTAATTAGGAGGGTTAGGATCCCCATTCTCACACCCTTCAATTAGGTTATGACTTGTTTCTAGGTCTTAGGGTATGGTAAAAGAGATCCTCAAGGCATAAGATTATTGAGTATGAGACCGGCATTTTATTCCCATACACATAAAACACAATTGCCTATGGCCCCATTCTCTGAGGGCCAGGCCTGTCTTCCCTCAGGTTCTTAGGGACCCTGATGGGTTGTGGTGTTGTCTTCCTTCTCTGCCATCATTTCAAGCCCCTCTGCCTCTTGTTCCTCATGTTTTTAGCTGTCCAGTGACTAGCATCTCACTTCCATTTAACCACTCACCATCAGGTAGGAATAAAGGAATATTTACAGATGTAGCAGGAAGAAACATACAAATATTTCCCCCCTCCACACACATACCTCAGGGGCATAATCTGTCCTATATCACCTGGGGGTAGTGGGGTAGTGGTGGTGGTGGTAGTAGAGATTAGGTTCCCAATTTAGCTCAGTTCCTTCAAAATCCTGGCCTCACCGTGTTCATGTCCAACACCAGAATCTCTACTGGCTTCTGCAGGGCTGGACTCTTGAAGCCTTGCTCCTCAGGGCCTGAATGCTGGAATAGCAGCAATGTTCAGCCTGGATTCTTGGACTCCTGGATCCCTGTGATTTGGGCTGCAGGGCTAGATGGGGGAATTCTACTCCCTGTACTTAGAACAGAAAAGAATGAATGAGAAGACCAAAGACCCAGGTCTATTTCTCAGGGACTATTTGGATGTCAGGGGCAGAAGGCTCTATAGCCCTTCCTCTTACATCATGGTTCTCTCACAAGTAATTATAAGTGAAAGAATCACCTGGCCTCATGACTGGTACTGACTCATGCTCTTTTGAAGACACCCTAATTCTGGCAATGCAACCAATGGAAAAAGACTCCTCCCAATCCCATGAAAACAGTTGTATAAGGTTCACACATACTCTAGTCTCGTGATTCTCCCAGAGCACCCTCTGCATGGATAATGCCATTTTAAACAAACTAATGGGCTCTGCACATGTGCCAGACCTCCATTAAACATACAAGAAAGGGTAAACATTTAAACAACAACCCAGTCATGTGCATACATTGACAGAACAGGATTCAATAATTTAACTCATAATGACTGTTACAATCTGCTGGGGGTGGGAGTGGGGGTGCTAATATTTAAACTTTCCTAGAACATAAAGCAGTTTATTATACGGCTGATAAAGTCTTTTACATTTCACTTCAGCTAGACAATGTACAAGTAACCCTTGGTACTTGTTTTTTTTACTGGTAAATGAACCAGGCTTGAGCTGATCTTCTTATTAATGGTCGTTCTCTCTGATGCAGAGGGGATGTTATCCAGCTGTCAATTACTGCCTGTATATGTATGTGTGGTTGTGGAGAGCTCTGACTGCCATACTCATTGACCTTTCAAACTTATGAGGTCACTTAGTGAGGGAAAGTAATACAGAGTGGGACAAGTTGGCAGGGGCCCAGACTCAAGCTCCTCTGGTTGAGTCCAGAGGTCACCTGCATCTTGGAGGGTGTGAAGGAAGGACTAGCACTACTTATCTACCCATCCTGCACCCCTTACATGGGAGAATATAAGGAGAGCAGGAACTGCTTGCTGCATAGGAAGCTGGGAGCTTTTTCTTCTTTTATGGAATGTTGTTATTTATCCCCTTATTCAGTCACAGGATGAGAAAGTATTAATTATCGTTTTCAGTCATGTCCAACTCTTTGTGACCCCTTTTGGGGTTTTCTTGGCAAAGATACTACAGTGGCTTTCCATTTCCTTCTCCAGCTCATTTTACAGATGAGAAAACTGAGGCAACAGGGTTAAGTGACTTGCCCAGCGTCACACAGCTAGTAAGTGTATGAGGTCAGATTTGAACTCAGTTCTTCCTGACTCCAGGTCTGGCACTCTATCTACTATAGCACCTAGTTTCCCTATTAAGAGAGTACTCAAGGCTTTTTATGTCTTTTTAAAATGGCAAGTCCTTTCAGTGATAGGCCACCCATGGCATGGCTAGAAGTAGCCAGGAAATTCATCATTCTCCAAAAGGTCAAAACAATGAGCCGCCATATTCCTGGAATCCCAAGGAGTTTCTAGAGGAGTTCTGAGAGCACAATCCCTGGAATAGCCCCAAGGGTCCATTCAGGGTTTGATATGTTTATATAAATTACTACAGTTGGATCAATGAAAACAGAACTACCAGTCTTGTTCAATATGAAGTCCTGGTTGGTTGTAGTCCATACTAAGATGAGATATTTTTTCCACTAAAGGTACAGAGACAAACCTCACATTTTCCCTTTACTTGCTCTCTTCTCTAGATTTTACAGGTCTCATCCAGTTCTCACTAGCTCCCACTTTCCTTCTATGTAGAAAGAGGCATGCATTTTTTGGACATAGCTATTCTGTACATGAAATTTGTTCTGTTTGATTATATCTATCATCCATCCATCCATCCATCCATCTATCTATCTATCTATCATCTATCTATCTATCTATCTATCTATCTATCTATCTATTTTATAAGAGTTTTGTTTTGGTTTTTCAGAGGACGGTGGGAAAGAGAGAAAAATGCATATTAGTTGAAAAAAATTTTAAGGCAGAAAAAAAAGGGCAGCTAGGTGGCACAGTGGTTAGAATTCTGGAACTGAAGTCGGGAAGAAGTTAGGGCCTGAAGTTTGAATCTGCCCTCACACGCACACTAGCTGGGTTTACTAGACTAGGAAAGCCACTTAATTCTGCCTCAATTTCCTATTTGTAAAATGACCTAAGGGCAGCTGGGTGGCACAGTGAATAGAGCACTGGTCCTGGAATCAGGAGGACCTGTTTTCAAATCTGGCCTCAGACACTTAATATGTACTAGCTGTGTGATCTTGGGCAAGTCACTTAATTCCAATTGCTTTGCCTTCCTCTTTCCAAAAAAAAAAAAAAGAAAGAAAAAAAAGAAAGAAAGAAAAGGAAAAAAAATGACCTGAAGAAAGAAATGGCAAACCACTCCAGTATCTTTGCTGAGAAAACCCCCAATGGGGTCACGAAGAGCTGGACACAACAGAATGACTAAATACAATGTGTAGACTGAGTCTGGTTGCAGAAATCTCATCCACCTCCTTCTGTCTTACCCCATTTCTGTCCTCCTGATTCTTCAGATTCATAACTCATTCAGCAATTGTTTGTTTATTCATCTAGCCACACGTTCAGCAAACATCTATTAATTGCTTACTAGGCACAACGCACTGTGCTAGGTCCTGGGGAGATAGACTGATAATTACAGCACGAATCTTGTAGTCAGGGAGTTTATGACCACAGTGCCTAACACACTTAATAAATGCTTACTCTCCTCATTCCCTTCCCTTCATTCAGCAAATATTCATTCATTCATCTATTCATACATTCAGCAAACATTTGTTAATTGCTTACTGAGTACACGCATGATGTTCGGTGCTGGGGGAGATATTAAGGCACAAACCCGGTAGTCAGGAAGTTTGTAATCACAATGCCTGGCCAATAAAAGGCACTTAATACATGCTTATTCTTCTCATTCCCTTCCCTTCATTCAGCAAATAATTGTTCATTCATCTATCCATATATTCAATAAACATTTATTAATGGATTCCTACATAGAATGCACTGGGCTAGGTGCAGGGGGAAATAGAATGATAATTATGATATGAATTCAATATTCAGAGAATTTATAATCATAGCACCTGGCACATGGCACTTAATAAATGCTTGTAGTTTGACCAATTGATTGATAATCCCTTCCAATCATCTTTGACTCCTCACATTCCTTCACCCCTGTCATTTGATTAATTTTCTTAATTTTCCCTCTAAACTCTCTTGGGTTCAATGATCAACCCCTTAATTCAAGCCTTCTTCAACCCTTATACGGACCAAAAGAATTGCTGGGTTTTTGGTTGACATTTAATAAATGGTTGTTGAATGAATGAATTATCTATTATATGAATTATTAATTATATTAATAAAATACAAGGATTATTTTGTATATAATTAATATAATATATAATTATACTGATAATATGTTATTAATATGTCATTAATGATGTGTTGAATTTTCCTAGATTTCAGGATGATGAACCATCGCATTTCTTGTCATTCCATCACTTCAACATATTTTCATATCTATATCTATCCTATCTATCTATCTATCTATCTATCTATCTATCTATCTATCTATCTACCTATGTATTAATTATCTATCTATTCAGTCCTAGTCTCTCCCCTAAACTTCAACCCCACATTACCCATGACCTGTTGGACAGTTCAATCTGTAAAGCCTGAAGACATCTTAAATTCAACATGTCCCAAACTGAACTCATTATCTTTCTCTTAGACCCTCCTCCTTCTAAACTTCACTATTTCCTATTAAAGGGAACACTAACCTACTGGTCTCTTAGGTCCAGAACCTCAGCATTTTCCTCAGTTCCTCCCTCTCCCTCACCCATATAAGGAACCCCTTGCTAAGTCTTGACTTCTTAACTTTCACAGAATCTCGATCACCCAACCCTTTCTCTCTGCTCACACAGCTATCACCTTGGATCAAGCCCTCATTACTTATATCTTAGAATATCACCATAGCCTCATAATTGGTGTCTCTGTCTTTGGTGTCTCACCACTCTAATTCATGGTATACACTGCTGCCACAGGGATTTTCCTTAAGCATAGATTTCTGCTCCATTGCTCAACCAAATTAAGTGGCTTCCTATTGTTGTTGTTCAGTTGTGTTTGACTCTTTGCGATCCAATTTGGGGTTTTCTTGGAAAAAATATTGGAGCGGTTTGACATTTCCTTCTCCAGCTCATTTTCAGATGAGGAAACTGAGGCAAAAGGGTTAAGTGACTTACCCAGGGTCATACATCTAGTAAGTATCTGAGATCAGATTTGAACTCATCTTCCTGACTCCAGGCCCAGATCTCTATTCATTGCACCACCTAGCTTCCTATTGTCACCAGGATAAAACAGAAATTCTTTTGGTTAGTTTTTAAAGCTTCACATAACCTGATAGCCTCAACCTATCTTTCAAATTTCACTGGACGTGACTCCACCTCCTACACTCTGATCCAGTTAAACTGACCTTCACTCTGTTCCTCACACACAACAAATGCTCCATTTTCAGTTTCTGTACCTTTGCACCGGTCAACCCATATGCCTTGCATGCATTTTTTCTTTACTTCTACCTGTGTTGTTGCTGTTGTACAATTATTTCAATTATGTCCAACTTTTTCATGACCTCCTTTGGAGTTTTCTTGGCTGGTTGGTTGTTATCCTTCGTACTCGATCAAGGTTCAGTGTGTCAGACTGGTGCTGATCAGACCAATGCGAGCTCAGAACGCTCTACCACAAATCAGGTACAAATAGTCCACGTGCACACTGGGGGCGGATTCTCTGATTTTGCGTATCCTTTCTTTCCTTTGAGCTGTTTGAACTCTGCTTTGCTCCTAGAGCACAGGACCTCCTCTGATGTGGGCACGCCATGCTGAGCGGTCCTCAGCCAGAGTCTGCCACGGCCTGCTGGAGCGGTTTGCTGCTTCCTTCTCTAGTTCTTTTTACAGATAAGGAAACTGAGGTAAACATGGTAAGTGACTTGCTCAGAGCCACAAGGCTAGTACGTTTCTGAGGCTGGATTAGAATTGAGGTCTTTCCAGAACCCTACCCATTGTGCCACTTTGTGGCCCACTTTCTCCCTCTCAGATGCGGCTCAATCAGCACGCTCTGTGTGAGGGCTTCCCTGACACCCGGCTGCTAAGGCCCTCCTTCCCAGACTCCTCCGTACGTAATGGTTTTGTTTAGGTTGGTATTTACTAGAAATAGTTGTGCCGCTTTAATATGTAGCAGTGGGCACATCGTGGACACCTAATGAACAATTACTGAAAAGAATGATAGCTAGTGCTATCGTGGTCAACATTTGCAAGCACTTTACATGGGTTAGCAAAAACCCTGGGAGGTAGGTACTATTATTATCCCATTTTACAGAGGAGGCTGAGAAAGTTTAAGTGACTTGTCCAAGGTCAACTGCTCATGCCTAATGCAAAGTTTTAATGCAGATCTTCCTGACTCTAAGTCAATATTCTATCCATTGAACCACTTATAATAAATACTTGTTATTGTGGGTTGATTGCCTCTTCCAAGTTTCAGCTTAATTTACATTGACCAGTGACATCTATGAATGCACCTTAACTGACATCTTGGGCTAAATGGGAACTTTTCCCTAAGAGAATGACTCTCTTCTGACTTGGACATTCTGTCCTTGCCATGACCTTTGACTCCTGGATCCTGAGGTCCTTCTTTAGAGTCAGTGGCCTTCTGCACACTGATTACAGTGTTCATACTCAGAGCAAAAGAAAACATTTTTATGATGGGAGAAATGAAGTAACGTTCAGCATGTCAAAAGAAAAGACTTATTCCCCACTGAAAACCCCAGTCATCCAGTTGCCATACAGATTTGCCAAAAACATTATTGCTGAAGCAGAGGGAGTCCTCCCAAGTGTCCTCAGCTGCCCTTGGATTGCCTTTTCAGAAATATTTGTCTGGAAGTGGGTCTTACATTTTTGACATTTGCAGAGTAGCCTGTGGGACTTCTGTCTTCAGTAGGAACCATCTGGCAGCTCCCTCCTGCTGTCAGCCCTGGTGTGTTGTGAAATGCCTTTGTTTCCCATAGCCCTTAAGCAAAGGAAGAACCAGAAGAGAGGTGAAGAATTTGTAGACCACCTGTAAGGCAAACCTGTTTATCTCTCCCAGAACTAGCCAACCTTCTGATTTTGTGCCCCTTTCAAGGATCTTTTGATGAATTTACACAAAGGATTTTTTATAAAACTTGAGATAAAGATTGAATATTCTTGGCTGAAAAGTATATACTTCCCTCTCCCTAACATGTAAATTCTTAAAATTCTGAGAAATACCTTAGAGGAGTTTCCAGAATGAGAAATTCTAATGCTATCTTAGTGAAGGAATGGAGTTGCCAGTGGAGTTCTAGGTGCCAGTTACTGATGTCAGGTCCCAGTTCTAAACATCCTGTTAGCATTAGTATCCTTACCTCTACTTGGATAGCATATTCCTTCATCTCCAAGGTAACTGCACAGAGTATGTGGCCTTTGGAGGCCCTGTCTGCTCAAGCTTATTGGGATGCCTGCTCAAGGCCTAAGAGGCAGCTGTTTGATTAGCCTTAGTCATGGAAGGTTTAACTAGAGAGTCCTCCTCTCCAAACACCCCCCCTTTTGAATTCCAACAAGTATTTGCTTATATATAGATATTCCAGTCCATCCTGAAGTTTAAGAAAGATTTGCTATGTCTGATGTAGTTACCAAGGCAAGCCCCAATCTAGCAAATTCTTACCCTCAATTTCCCACTACAACCTCCTCTTTTAAAAGAAACATAAGTAGATGAAAAACATCTGTAAACTTTCACTTGCTTGATAATATTTCTCAATGTGTTGCAATACCCTTTCTACATAAGGTAAAATATTTTGCTGAGGCCATGCAGACCTAGGCTATCTGGAAATGGGAACAAGTCACAAGCAAGGATAACCAATTAAAAGGTTGAAAGGTTCTTAAATATAAGATTGGAATTGGGGAACAAGAGATTAAAATGGCATTAAAATGAAATTAATTTTAAAAAAATTTTAAATTTAAATTAATGAAACAAATTATTCCATTAAAACTACAGGAAATATAAAATGGAAATCAGGAAATGAGGGGAGTCAGAGTTAGCTCCTCAGGAGAGAGGATAACTTTACAGGCAGAGATCATTAGACTTGAGTTACCTCTCTGTGTTGGAGGTGGTGTCTAGTCTACATCAGCGGGAAACCCAGGTCCAGGAAACTCAAATGGTACTTAGTAAGTATCCAGAAGCTACCATTTCTTACCCTTACTAAGGCTTGATTGGCTATGAAGCATGTGTCCTTACAGGAAACATGGAATAAAGGCAGAACCAAGTGATATTGCTCCTGTGCTAAGGGAGATCACAGTCTTTGGCCACTAAGCAGATCTTGAAGGTGAGAAGATTTGCTCACTTTGGTCACTTAGGAGAACCAACACAGTGCTTGTCCATGAAGCAAATGTCATGGTCTAGAGATGTTTGTATATGATATTGTGTATTATTCTCGATTCTGTAGGAAAAAAGAACATCTGTGAATGAGTTGGCTACTCTTGTGTTATAAGGCAGGGTAGCCTTGCAGAAAAGTTCTAAAGATACATTGACCACAAAGATTATGACTGTCAGCTTCACTATTCTCAATGAAATGAAGCCATTAAACATCTCTCAAACCCAAGTGATGCCTGTTAATGCTAAAGACCTTAATTTAAAATCCTTGGTCATGCCTTGTTTCCTTGGGGGTTGAAATGAATTTGGCTTGTCAGACACTTTCGGCTATTCCATCTCCACTCAGGCCGTGACCTTCACCTTCTTCCCAGTGGCAAATTAGACATTTTTTCCCTGGAATTTTTTGTGGTTTTGACAGACCAGCCTTGGCCCTCTTTCTGCTTCTTCTAAGCTTCCATGCTATCCTTTGGTCATTTCTGTCAGGTTCAGCAGGTACATACACTGTCATGTTATCTCTCCCCATTGCAAAGGATTCCTTGAGTGAAAAGTCTTTCTAGTATGCTTTTATTTGTATCCCAAATGTTTAGCTCAGTGCCTGGCATATAATTAAGCACTTAATGTAAGCCTAATCTATTTATTTCAGTTTTCACAGATGTGCTGGTTACCCTTCAGGGTCTGTGAATTCTATTAAACTACCAGAAATTCAAGACATCATTACTGCTGGATGAATATCATTACTGCTTATAAGAATGAACAAGAGCTTGCAGGCAGGGGTGTAACTCTAAATCATGCTCCTGGGAAGGTAGAAGGGGAGGGGGCCTTCAGTACGGGCAGTTAGGTGGCACAGTAGAGGGAGTGCTGGACCTGGAGTCAGGAGGATCTGAGTTCAAATCCAGCCTTAGACACTTACTAGCAGTGTGACCCTGGGCAAGTTACTTGACTATGACTCAGTTTCCTTATCTGTAAAAATGAGCTGGAATAGAAAATGGCAAACCACTCCAGTATCTTTGCCAAGAAAACCCCAAATGGGGTCAATGGAGAGTTGGACACAATTGACACAACTCAACAACAAGAGGCCTTCGGTAGCGTGGCTGTAGATAAAGTGGCCACAGCAGAAGCACTTCCCCCCGCCCCCTTCCTGTCCTATTTGTGGAAAGGGAAGAGTTTCCAGCAGGGAAATCTCACTTCTTTTCTGGTCTCTGATCACACTTATAATCTGCATCATGCAACCAACATGTGATGGCCTCTGAGGTCCCTTAGGTCTTGCATGTCTCCTTACTTCGCTTTCCAAACAGACCATAAACTTCAAGAAAGCAGGAACCCTGCCAAGGCTTTGTACTGAATCCAGTGCTGAGCTCAGGAGTGACCCTGAGACCAGTGCAGGTTTTGTGACTTTCTGACCCTTGTGGCATTAGAATTGCACAATAGTTCCAGGTTCCTTACACTTTGGAAGACCTTTGGCATCACTTGCAGACTCCCTCTCCTGCTTAACCCAGTCCTTCTGCTTATCTTGGCCCATGGGGTTGGCGCCTGAACCTTTGGTGCCTGAATTCCTGAGTCAAATAGGCCTTCAGTTTGCCGTCTGAGTGTGCTAAAGATCATGGAATAATAAACTCTTGGATTCATGTAAGGCCAAAGCTCTAACCACTCTTTGCTCAAGATTGCTCAAGATTCTGACTCTTTGCTTCATGTACCACAGGCTACCTTTCACAGAGAGCCCTTCTTTCCGTGGATCTACTCCCAAGCTGCAGCTGTTACTGATCCAAAGATGTCCTACCAACAGCAAACAAGCATTTCGTAGCTACGGAGGATGAAAATTCCTTACTGTACATTCATTCCTAGGTTGGTTTAATTCAGCTCACATTTATTGAACAATTGTTACATGCGAATCACTATTCCAAGTACCTCTAAGCCAAATTTATCTTGCATATATCTTACTTGTATTTAGTAATTTTCATGCTGTCTTCCCATTAGGCTGTGAGCTTTCTGAGGGCAGGGATATTTTTTTCTAGCCCAGCTAACTATTTTCCTATATCTCTTCTGCCCTTTGTGTTTAATCTCCTTGAGAAGATCATCTACAATAGGTACATAGGTGCTTTCACTTTCTCTCTCTCTGTCTCTCTCTCTCTCTCTGTATCTCTGAGTCTGTCTCTCTCTCTGTCTCTGTCTCTCTCCCTCTCCCTCTCCCTCTCCTTAATTGTTTGCAATTGGTCTTGTGACCTGATCATTCCACTAAAATGGATCTCTCCAAAGTTACCAATGATCTCTTCCACGGCTTTTTCTCAATCCTCATTTCCCTTGACTTCTCTGCACCCTTTGACACTGTTGATCACTTACTCCTCCTCGACCCTCTCTTCTCTCTAGGTTTTCTGGACACTTTTCTCTCTTGGGTCTCTTCCTATCTATCTGATCCCCTCCATCTCAGTCTCCTTTTCTGGATCCACATCCAGACTGTGTAGGATGTAGTGTGGTCCTCTCATTTGCTAAAGTATATAGAGCCTTTGACCTTAGGGCCATAAGGAAAGTGAATAAATAAAAGAACTGGCTCTAAGCTGTGATTAATGAGATTTGCTGTTTGAGGAGAGGAAAAAGCCATTTGGGACCATAACTAAATTTTATTTGGAGTTTGAATTCGGGTATGGTGGTCTGCATAAGTCAGTGCCTGCATCAAATGCTCCACAAACTACTCAGAGGGAGTGTGAGCCTATATCGATAACAGGTAGAAGTCTACATTTGGTAAAGGCCGAAGGGGCGATCACAGTCTCAGCTGGGATAGGACCCCTCTGGCAAATTGTCCATGAAATTCCTTTGAAACGGGAATGTGTCCACCTATTCCCGAGTCTAGCTGTGAGGTGGTACCTAATACTGGATGGATGGATATCTGTGACCTTACCTGAATTTAAACAGAGCCAAGGATGGTTATGCTGTCATATTTGGAATGTCATATGTCCCTGCTTATCCCTTCCATAGCGAGTTTCTATGATCAGAGCAAGTAGTCAGTAAAAGATATGAACCATCTTGTTTTGAGGTTGGCAAATGTGCAGGAAGCTGAATAAACTGAATAATAGTTTTGATGGGAAACGTGAAACACAGATAGGAAGGTTTGGGGACAAATGAGGGTTTATCCAAGCCCCTCCTGTCTCTAAATAATTGATATCAGTTTCAGAAAGGTTTAAGTATGCTGAGAGTGTGTGAGGAAGTATTTTTAGAAAGCAGAAAGATTTGTAAGTTAATTCTAAAATTCTGGGGAAAGCAACAGGATCAGATTGATTCTTCTAAGAACTATATAGGTATATAAGATTGGCTTTCAAAATTTATCAAGGAAACTCAAACCTTGAGCATGTTTGGTAATAAGATTAAAAGTATGGATTTTTTGATGCAGTGTTGTAACTGTTGTGAAACTTCATTGTAATCTACCTAGCCTGTGTGGCTAGAAAGCTGAACCATTTATATGTGTCTGTGATGTTGGATCATGTCTCTGTGGTCCCCTGTCTGGTCTGACTGTGCCTTTGCT
>CM053582.1:206302821-206322036 GCA_028627135.1 Pseudochirops cupreus
AGAGAATAGATTGGGGGAGGGGTTATACAATGGGATGGCTGTTTTGGGGTGGTGGGTAGGGGAAAGATGGGGAGAAAATTTGTAACTCAAAATCTTGTGGAAATGAATGATGTAAACTAAAATAAATAAAAGTTTTAAAAAAAAAGATAAATTCCCTAATTTTTTCTAATGGCTCCACTTAAAACCCAGCTTTGCAGAAGTGTTATCAATATCCCTTTCTTTTTTAAAATTTTAGACAAATACTAAAACTTAAATACATAATAAGAAAAGAAAAAGAAACATTATAAACTTGAATTATATAATAAAGGAAAAACCATGTCATGTGCGCAGCAGAACATAGATGAGGGTTCAAAATATAAAACAATAAATTTCAAGAAAGTCTATATATTAAGTAGTGTACATTAAGTTGAAAGCTGTCCATCTTTGCTTCCTTGTAGGTATTCTTTTGTTCTCTCCTATACAAATTTTACTTTGTTCAACATCCCTTTCTTCACCCTTTATTCTTCATACCTCCCCTTAGGACTTCCAAGGAATACCATTGTCCCGCTTCTTTCTGTGTATACTTGCATTGAAGCTGTGAAACCTGGTAGGCCTGACTTGCTATTTTTTCTCTTCTCTTCTCTTCTCTTCTCTTCTCTTCTCTTCTCTTCTCTTCTCTTCTCTTCTCTTCTCTTCTCTTCTCTTCTCTTCTCCTCTCTTCTCTCTGTCTCTTTCACTCTGTCTCTCTGTCTCTGTCTTTCTCTTCCTCCCTCCGAGAACACCATTTTGGTTTGAATTACTACTGCTTGGCATTTTGCTTATATTTCCTGCCTTTCATGCTCCTGCTCCAATCACCAGTGGCTAAAGTCTGTCAGGAAGGAAACCATTAAAGAGCAATCCATACCTTTAAAACTAAAATTGAACAGAAATCCAGCCAAGCAGCTTAACGAAAATGAGCCAGATGTGAAACTTAATATCTACCAAGACAGCATGGAGTGAAGTTATGCTGTGTTCTAAATTGAATCTGTAGCCAGCATCTTCATAGAATACACAATTTGAATGTGCCCTTACTTCGATTAGGGAAGTAAATACTCTTCTTTGTAGGTAATCTACTTTACTATTTTTAAAATGTTTTCATTATGAGCTTATTTTTGCTTTTAACAAACATCAAATAAGACAAATATTTCCATATATGAAGCAGAAAAGAAGAAGAGAATTATGCCTCAAGTCGTGACTCTCTATCATACAAATATATAGCTTGCTTTTCCAAAGTCCCTCTTGAAATCTACCCACCCCTTCCACTGTGCTCTTTGGTTGGTCAGCACAGTAGGCAAAAACTTGCTTTCATTTGAACAGTTTCCTTTCAAACTCCTCCCATCTTTGTTCACCCAATGAGACCCATCTCCCTTTTGATGACACAGCTTCCCTGTCCATCCTTTCTAGTACTGGTTGCACTTTCACTCACACACCACAACTCACCCTGGCCATTATGGGGTAGCTGGAATTTTCCTTGCTTCTCATTGCACCTTCCAGATTCTCCCTCTACTGTCACCACTCAGGAACCTTTCCTTTGAGGTTCATTCAGTCTATCACCCAATCAAGATTTTGGTAGCTGTTGTCCAGACTCTTCCTGCCCTGCTTGCTCCTTTCTTCAATCGCAATGACATGACATTTGCCTTCCTACCTCCATGAGTTCAATTGCCTGGCTCATGGATTTTCTCTCCTCCCCAACTCTTGCTCTCATTACAGGTGAATGACTTCAAAGTACATACTGAGACTCCCTCAAACCCCTTAATTTCCCAGTTCTTCAACTTACTCATATCCTATGACTTATTCTTTCAACTCACCTCAGCAACACATACCCTTCCACTTCTACGTTCATGAACTCTGAATTCCCTTATCTGATCACAATTTGTTATTGACGTTGCTCTTCTCCTGCCTTCCAACACCAAACCCTGTTATTCATCCACACCATGACTTCTGATCCCTTGATCCCTCGATTCTCTCCTAGGTCATCTCCTCTACACTAACCACACCCTCTTCCTTTCCCCCTTCTTGATCCCTTGAAGGACCAGGTTGACTTTATACTGTCCTCTTCCCTTGAGTCTCTTGCCCCCTGATCATATACCTAATTGTGCTCTGCCAAGTTTCAATCTTGTATCACCCCTACCTCATCCATTTTTCTCCCCAAATCCTCTTTCCCCCCAACTTCCTTGTTATATTCAAAGCCTCATATACTCCTAGTCACTCAGGATCACAAACATAGGTGTAATCTTCAACTTTTCACTCTCTCACCCTGCTCCCCATATCTAATCAGTTTACAAGTCTTTTTGATTTTACCTTTACAATATCCCTTATATATTCCCTTCTTTCTTCTGATACTGCCACCAACTTGATAAGGGCTCTCATTACCTCACACCTGGTGATGAGAGCTATTGCAATAGCCTGCTGATTGGTCTCCCTGCCTTGACTCTCCTCCACTGCAGTCCATACTCCACTTAACTGTCAAAATGATCTTCTTCAAATTTAGGTCTGATCACATCTGTAACCTTATTCAATAAACTTTAGAAATTCCTTATTAGCTCCAGGATCAAAATATAAAATACTCTGTTTTCCTTTCAAATGCCTTTATAATTAAGTCTGTACTCTCCTTCGCCTCATATGGTGTGATCCAGTAGCACCGACTTCCTTGCTCTTCCTTAAACATGACATTGCATCTGCCATCTCTAAGCATTTTCATTGGCTGTCCTTCATGCCTGGAATTTTCTCCCTCATCTCCACTTCCTAGCTTCCCTGAATTCCTTCAAGTCTAGTTAAAATCCCATCTTGTGCCAGAAGCCTTTCCTAATCCTCCTTAATGCCAGTGGCTTTCCCTGAGATTTTTTTTTCCAGTTTATTCTTTATATATCTTGTTTGTACATAGTCGTTTTCATGTTATCTCCCCCATTAGACTGTGAGCTCCTTGAAAGTAGCAACTGTTTTTGCCTTTTTTTTTTGTATCTGTAATGGTTATAATATGTACTTCATAAATGCTTCCTGACTTGATTTTTCCTTTTAAGAACATAATATATTTAGCATGAAATTTTTGAATCCAACCTGCTTTTTGTCTGTGTTTCCTTGTGGTCCTCCTCCTTTCTGTTCTATTCAATGTGTTTTAAAATGCTACATGACTCTCTTTTCTTTATTTTTTGTTCATTTTGGCAACCCTATCACTACCCTCTCTTACCTCTCCCACCCCAGAAAAAAAGAAAGGAAAGCAAAACACTTATGCCAAATGTGCATAGTCAAGTTAAACAAATTTCCACATTAACCACATTTGAAACTATATCCCATTTTGCATCTTTGGTCTATTACTTCTTTGCCAAAAGTTCATAGCATACTTCATCATAAGTCTTTTGGAATTGTGATTAGAAACTAACAAGATTTTTGAAGTCTTTAAAAGTTATTTTTCTTTGTAAAGTTTTTGGGATTTTATAAATTATTCTCCTAGTTCTGCTCAGCTCACTCTGCATCAGCTCATACAAGTCTTCTGAAGTTTCTCTAAATCCATCCTTTTCATTATTTACTGACTCAATGATTTTCCATTGCACCTATATATTTTTTTTCCAGCCATTCCCCAATTGCTGGGCATCTCTTCGGTTTCCAGTTCCCTCCTATAAAAATAATTAAATAAATAGATAGATAGATAAATAAATAAATAAATGCACACAGGCACACACACACACACGTGTGTGTGTGTGTGTGTGTGTGTGTGTGTGTGTCTCCTTTACCTTTTACCTCTAAGAAGATCTCTTTGGGGTGAAGACATAGTAGTGGTCTTGCTGGAAAAGGGATATACAGTTCAATGACTTTAGGGCATAGTTCTAAATTGCTACTCAGAAAAGATGAGCCAATAAACTGCTTAATTTAAGTAGCAGATATTAGAAGATGTATCTTTCTTCCTCATAAATGCTAAATGATTAATTGATGTCAATCCAAATAATAAAGTTCAGAAATATAAAGGTGTGTGTGATGGGAGTGGGGGATAAGTTGAAAATCAATCCCTTAATAGCCATTGCATTTTTGGGGGGTGAATTATCCCTTGTTTCCAATGAAATGTGGGAAATAATCTGCAACCGTTAATAAATCCTCATTCTATCTACACGTTCAGCCAGCCTTATGCATTTTTTCTTTTTGAACACCAGAGGGCAAAGCTTAAAATACTTGGGTTTCACGAGTGATTGCCGTTAGTGTATGATATTCAATTTACTTTTAATGTAAAGAAATCACTCTTTGTGCATATTTCCCCTCCTTTAAAAGAACACGAAAAATTTCATGTGTATTCTCTCATCTTTAAAATTGTCAAAGGGTCTAAACAAATGATGACAGAGTTTAATTTGGTTATTCAATCTAGTTAATCACTGAGACAGGAACCACAATTTAATCCTTCTCCTTGTGATGTGTGTGATATTGTATCCTGGCTAGCCATTCTGCCCTCCATTTGTACTGAATGGTTTTATGCTCATTTAAATACAAAATCAATATGCCTTTGCTCACACCCTGCCGCTTCCCAAAATGCCCAAACACCACAGGCTCCTGCACTTACTTATTCCACTAACGTTAACCCAACTTTCATCACCAAGTATTCACAGGCAAGCTTGGCTTAAAATGAATAATGGACGACATTTATATAGGCCTTTAGAGTTTGCGAGGCACCTATGTTTGCCTCAGTTTCCTATTCTGCAAAATGGGTCTAATAATAGCAGGGCTCTTGTGAGAATCCCGTGAGATAATAATTGTACAGTGCTGGGCATGTAGTAACTGGTATATAAAAGTTAGCCATTATTATTAATATCACACTTACTCTATAAGGTAAGTACTATTGTATTATTCTCATCTTACTGATGAGGAAACTGAGGCTAAGAGAGGTTGCAGAGCTGGTAAATGTCAGAAGTCAGATTCTAACCCAGGTCTTCCTGACTTAAAGTTTAATATGTATATTGGAAAGGTTTAAAGTTCTTCACAACCTGACCCCTTCCTACCTTTTTAGACATCTTATACTTTACTACCATCATTCATTCCACCATCCAGCCAGGCTGGCCTATGTGCTGTTCCCTGCACTGGTGTGTTCCACTCAATGCCCACTCTCCATGCCTTTGTAATGGCTGTCCACCCATGCTTGGAGAGCTCTCCCTCTTTACCTCCTGCCTCATTGAATCCCAGGCTGAACTCAAAGGTTACCTTTTGCAGGACGCCTTTCCTGGTCCCCTCAGCTGCCACAGCTTTCCCCTTTAAGGTTATTTTCTAGCTACTCTGTGTGTATCTTGCATATTCTTACATACATACATGCCATCTACGACTAGAACACAAGGGCAAGGACCATTTTTGTCTTTCTTTGTATCTCCAGGGCTTAGTATAGCACCAAGCATACATGTTTGCTGATTGATTGTTATCTGCCATACCATGCTGTCTCTCTAAGGTTCAATAACTCTTCCCCATTATCCAGCTCCCTTAAATACTGTGATTATAGATAACAGGTATTTCATTCAATTTTTTCAGTTTCAATTCAGTTCAACAAATCCAACTCAACAAGCAACCTATATTCTTTTCTTCTCTGGGATCACAAGTGTTCTATTTTCCATGTTCTGCTGTTCTGGCATATATCATATCACTAGTGAATTTAGGAAGCAAGCCCTCTTTGTTACTACTGTGGGTTTGCCCATCACTGAAAGTTCATCAAATGTTTATTGTGGGCACTTGTGCTCTGTATGAGACTACAGAGAAAACATTTCCAATCCGAGGAAGTTCATTCCTCGGGGAAGTCTTACAAAGGAATAGAAATATATTCAGTCAAGTCAGATAAGTCAATAAATATTCATTAAGCACCTACTATGTTCCAGGCAGTGTATTAAACATTTGGGCTACAAAGAAAGGCAAAAGACAGTCCCTGCTCTCAAGGAGCACCCAGTCTACTAGGGGAGATGATGCACAGATAGCTATGTATGAGCAAGATAGAGTTGGGGGGTAGGTGGGAGAAGAGGGTTGGGTATACAGGGACTAGAAAGGTAGGGAAGTCACAATACATATGTCTTTTTCTCTAAAGGATGAAAAGGGTATTCTCTTTAGTGGATTATAGTTGAGATTCACCTCCCCCCCAAATTATTTTGGATATGTAGAGAAAGTATGACATGCTAATATCAGATAGCAGCAGAATACTAAGAAGGGTATATGCATATTAATGCTACGTTGATGGAATTGGGTAGAGTCCAAAAATTAGCAGGAAGAAAGAGGACAAATATAGCTGTGCAAAGCAAGAAAAGTTTAAAATCAAATGCAAAAAGTTCTAAAGTTAGCACAGTGCAGATGTGCCAAAGGGAATGAAACCAAATTCTGACTTTTAATTTCTCCTTCAAGTCTCTGTCTCTATTTCTTTGTTTGTCTGTCTGTGTGCCTCTCTCTCTCTCTTTGTCTCTGTCCCTGTCTCTGTCTCTGTCTCTGTCTCTGTCTCTCTCTCTCTCTCTCTCTCTCTCTCTCTCTCTCTCTCTCATTGGTTTCATAGTCAACGATAAATTGAGCATAACAGTGATTATATCATAATTGGTCATAATGAGAAAAAGAGAAAAATAATAATCATGAGGGCTTTTTTTTTCTGGCAGTAAATGTGGTTCAGGACCTTTGGAAAAGCAGATTAGAAGAAGAAAGAGAACTGGATTTAGATTTAAGAGAACCCAGGTTCAAATCTCATTCCTGTCGCTACTTTTGTGAATATGGATGATTTGCTTTACTTTGCTGCCTTGCTTTCTCATCTGTGAAATGACAGGGCTGAACTAGATAGCCTTTAAGGTCCCTTCTCACTCCAAATTTATGTACTCACAAACCTAAAAGAATTCCTCTCCTACTTCTGATTAGTGCCTTGTACAATCACAAGATCTTAGAGTTGTAAAAAATCTTAGACATCATCTAGTGTAAGACATCCTTGAACAAATATTCACCATACAACATCCCTCATATTGGAGATAGTGCTTTCTTAGTTCAGGATCAATAATGGGGTGAGATGAGGCATTCACAAGTCACTGAACTTTGGGTTGACATCTATCCACTAATTACAGATTTTGGGATCTGGTAAATCAATAAACTCCCACTCTCTACTCTCACCATCACCATTGGCTCAGCTTAGTTCAGCTTATCAACTCCTGTCTGTAATACTCCAATGGCCTCTGACTTGGAATCCCTGCCTCAAATCTCTTCACTCCAATCTATCCTTCACTCAGCCTCTGAAGTGATTTTCCATAAATTGAGGTTTGACCATGTTACATCTTTATTCCACAAACTTCAAAGACCCCCTATTACCACCAGCATGAAATATAAACGCCTCTGTTTAGATTTTATACACCTTCAAAACCTAGACCTATTCATTTTGTTGATAAGGATACAATGGAAAACTTAACAAATTCCTTTAGAAATCTAGGCATAATGTCTAAAAGATCCCCTTGATCTGTCAGTCTATTTTTTTAACCTTACCTATAATTTTATTGGTGTAGGGGACCTTTAGGGAGGAAACTCCACCTACCAATTTAGATCAGATGTTTTTCACCTTAGACTCTAAGGACCATAGATCTGGCACTGGAAGGGAGCTTAGAAGCCATCTCTTCCAACTCTTATATTTGACAGATTAGAAACAGAAGACCAGGGAGATTAAGAAACTTGCCCAAAGATACACAGAAGCTGAATTTCTCAGGGTCAGGGGTAGAATTTGAATTCAAGAACTTTGATTCTAGTCTTACAGTTGTCTGAGACACTGAGGTGTTAAGAAACGTGCCAAGGGCCACCTCTTAATCTGTTCTATTTTCCTGCCTCTCGGCTAATATAATGGCCCTACAAAAAATGCAAGTGACACTTGTTGGGTATGACTTACTCCCTTTGAACCTATACTGGCTTTCCTTTCTCAGTGCTTACAAACTATGGCTTTAATAACATACTTTAGAATTTTGCCTGGAACTGAAGATAACTTCACTGACCCATAGTCTGAGAAATTCACCTTTTTTTAAATGTTAGGGTTTTCTCCTCTCTTTTGTTGTTGTGTCTGACTCTTTGTCGCCCTTTTTGGGTTTTTTTTGGCAAAGATGCTGGAGTGGTTTGCCATTTCCTTCTCCAGCTCATTTTGCATATGAAGAAACTGAGGTAAACAGGGTTAAGTGACAGCTAAGAAGTGTCTGAGTTCAAATCTGATCTCAGGTCTTCCTGGCTCCAGACCTGGTTCTCTGTCCATTATGCCGCCTTGCTGCCCCTTCTTTTCTCCAGTTCTTTTGTATCTAATTCTACACAACTGTTCAAAGATTACGGGCAATGACTAAATAATTATCTCTTCCACCTCTTTCAGTGACCTGGGATCACAAGGTCACAGTTTATAACTATAAGTAATGTTACAGTTTATCTAGGCCAACCCCTTTATGTTACAGATGAAAACTAGAAAATCTAGTTTTAAGAAAACCAGGCCCAGAGAAGGTAAGGGTCATATAGATAGCAAGCAGATGAAGCAACTTGAACTCAATGAAGACTCACTTCTCTTATTATCACTTGTCATGGTTTTCAGTTCTCTGCTAAGAATGTTTGTTCTCTGGTTTGTAGCCCGGACTCCTTAGTTAGAGAAAACAAAAGCAAAACTGGAGCTGAGACATTCTGCTTTCCCTCCTATGTCTGTCATCATTGTCTCATCTCCCTAAAGCTGTGATCCTATTCCTATCTCTTCTTGATATATTGTTTCTCTGAACTCTACCTCAGTATCGTGGCCTGAGACTCACAGGGATACATGACCCTAGGACATGACTCCAGAGCCAGGGAGTAGAGAAGATTTGGTGTTGGAAGGTTTCCACTCAGGGAGTTACCAGATCATCCAATTGGCCCCAAGGCCATTTTTTGTGGATATGATGTACCAGACTATGGAGCTACAAGGGAAAAGTGGAATTCCAAATCAGGAGAAGTTAGAAGCAGAGTCAAACAGAATTAAAGATTCAAATGAAGAAATATGGTCTTTGGTGTAGGCTAAAGGACTTAATGGAAGGATAATGGAATATTGTTGCAGATCTGGGTAGAAGGTTCTTAGCCCATATCACCAAGACATTGATTTCTGATCATTGGGATAGAGATTTGAATTTCTTGTTCTTTGATCCACAAATCACTAACCCTGAGCTCCCTGCAGGAGAAACAGAAGGATGAATGTACCCTGTCAACATGTTTTTTCCTCCAGGAGCTCCTAGAGTACTTCTTTCTATCAATGAACAGATATAATTTAATGAGAAAAGGGACATGATGACAGAAGACTTGGTATCTATTCCTTGCTTACTAACATCATGACCTTGGGCAAGTCACTTATGCAAGTCTCTGTAGCCTCAGTATCCTAATCAGAAAAGAAAAAGGGTGGGGGGAGATATGACTATGTGATCTCTAAAGTTTCTTCCAGCTCTGACATTCTATAATTTTTGTGAATCAAGTTAATCCTACATTTCAGTGATGTGTACTCCAGTTGTACAACTCTAGCTGCCTGCTCAACATCTCCACTTAGCTCATTTTAGGCATCTTACACTTAACCTATCTAAGACAGAATGAGGCTTTTTTTCTCCTTCAATCCCTCCCTCCCCCAAACTTCCCTGTCTTCATCAAGAACATCACTATTCTTCTAGTAGCTTAGGTTCACAAACTAGGAGCTATCCTTGACCTTTCACTCTCATTTAGCACTCCCTCTATAGCTCCATATCCAACATTGACAAGTCTTACTGGTTCTAGTTCCTCAATATGTCTCTCATCTGCCTCCTTCTCACTACTCATGCTACAACCACGCCAATCCAGGCACAAATCACATCTCTCCTATACTTCTTCAAGTATACTTCTTCCCTCATCTAGTTTCCCTCATTTCCAATCCAGCCTCTACATAGGAGGAAAACTGAGACCTTGAAGTCCAAGTCTGACTGTTATGATTCTATTTAAGAAGCTTTTAGGTGCTCCCCATTGCCCCTAGTACAGAATACAAGTAGATCAATATTTTTTTTATTTTTACTTTTTTTGGTCTTTTTGGAGGGGGGAAGGCAGGGCGATTGGGGTTAAGTGACTTGCCCAAGGTCACACAGCTATTAAGTGTTAAGTGTCTGACATTGGATTTGAACTCAGGTGCATTTTTCACTGAGACACCTAGCTGCCCATGATTGAACTTAAAAAAAAAAGTTGATGGCTACTTTAGCTGGTTTTTTTCTAGGCTGATTATAGACTGCCTTGCTTCCATACTCTATGGGCCAGTCAAACTGGCTTCTTTGCTATTTTCCATGTAGGTCAGTTCCATTCCCTCCCCTCCCTGCATCCTTACTTGTCCCCTCCTTCTCCCTAGGAAAGTTCTCATGATATGCTTGGAACAGAACTTCCAGGGGCAGATGTCCCCAAACAGCTTTAGCTGGGCAATAAACCCAGGGGGATCAGCAATTACCACAATCCACTGCAAGAGTGGTTGGGAGGTGGTGTCTAGAGCTGAAACAGCCAGTTGCAAGAACAGCTAGACTCAGAATACTGTAGAGGATTTATGGACAACCACAGCCACCCAGCTGGAAAATTTCCCAAGGACGCCTCCCACATCAGTGCAGGCTGTGTCCCACTCCTGGCCCACTCTTCCTCCCCACTTCCGTTTCTTGGAATCCTCAGCTCTCTTCAGGGTTCAACTTGAGTGTCCCCTTCTTCAAGAGCCCTCTCCTAATTTCTCTCAGTAATTAGGATGCCCCCAAATGGCTGCATTTATTTAGCCGTATCCTGTAATTGTCTGTGACGTGTGTCTCCTGAATAGATTCTGGAAAGCAGGAACATCCCATTTTTATAGTTGCATCCTAGGTACTTAGCACGGTCTCAGCACACAGTAAATGTTTGTTGATTGATTTACTGGTCCCTTCCCTTGCAATTCTGGCTGTACTAACTGGAGCTTAACGTGATTGCCCTGGAATCCTGGTTTAGATATGCATGATGGATGCAGCCACACAAATTTTGAAAGCGACCAGAAACACCAGTTTTAAGGACAAGGTCAAAGACTATTATTGAGTTTATCTAAAATTTCAGAGATATTTGCTCTTTTTAAAGACATTTTTATGAGTGTATATAGTGTTAAGGCTCCCTTTGAGCCTCTCTTAACATGGTGAAGTCCTTGTCAACAAGGTAAGAGGGATGACACTTTTGTTTGTTCATTGATGATATCGCCTTAATAAGATGTGAGCTCTTTTGGTCCTGGGTGCTTCTTGGCCCATTGATAATGCCTCGATGAAGACTGATTGATTCCCATTATATGCCATTGGGCATGACTTTTAAAAGCAGGGCTATATAGCTATGCAGCCAGTGAGAAGTGAAGGCAGCATCTAGTTCCCTGGAGGGAAATCAACATGGTCTCATGGCCCTTCTAAGGATCTATTTGTCAGGTAAATCCAAGGACCTTAGTTTTAGAGCAGGAAGGAGCCTTAGAGGACATCGAATCCAACTCCCCTATTTTATGGATGAAAAAACTAAGAAACAGAATTATTAAGTGACTTGCTCAGTGTCATTGTTGTTTGTCCTTCATTTTTAAAGAGGATCAATGACATCATGAGGTGGCATCTTGACTAGTGAATAAATTGGATTTAAGTGAGGAAGAGCTGCACAAAGTTGTCAGCCTCACTCTCTCTTCCTAAATCATCAAAATCCAGTGGCAAGACAAAAGCCAGGACAACTGGTAAGGGTCCACGTACAGTGGATGACCTTAGAAGATGCAGAGGATGACCTTGGTACCTTGAAGGCTGCAGCTGCCTTTATGGATGTCGGTCCAAGAGTCCAAGAGAGGAGGGAACCATGCAACTTCAGAGGAGGCATTGGACAGAGGCAGCAGCATTGGATTGGGAAATTCTTGAACCAAGTCAGTAGCTATAGAAATAAGAGCCAGGAGCAGTGGAACGTCCCTGGACAGCAAGGGAATTTCTGGACCAAGACTCCAAATGCAGAGGGGAATCTCAGGACTCTGCTGAGCTCCTTGTCTTCTGGATATGGCGTCACAAAAAGAATAATGCATGTGTGTAATGTTGTAGACTGTGTAGAATAATGTGTATTAAGACTATGTATGACCTCATAAATAGGGTACTGTACTAAATCCAAGTCAGAGAGTATAAATCTTGCCTCAGAAACTTACTAGCTATGTGACTGTGGGCAAGCCAGGGTTTGGCATCGCCAGTGGGAAGGCTGCCAAGCTTTTTCAGGGATGCTCATTCACCTTCGATGTCCACCTTCACCCAACTCTCCCCTGTAGCTCCACGAGGCTGTAGCATGCACAGTGGACACACCCCAACTAGGTTGAGGGTAGTAGGCCCCAAGCCTGCCGGTGAGTTAAGGGGCTGTCTATCCCACACGTACGAAAACTTCCCCTGTTAGAATGGGCAGATGAGAATCATTTGTTCCAACATCCATGAAGGCAGCTGCAACCTTCAAAGACACCAAGGTCATCCACCGCACACTGGACCCTCACCAGTTGTCCTGGCTTTTGTCTTCTCACCTGGATTTTGATGACTCAGGAAGAGAGAGTGAGGCTGACAACTTGGTGCAACTCTGCCTCACTTAAATACAATTTACTTGAAAGTCAAGATGTCACCTCATGATGTCATTGATCCTCTTCAAAAATGAAGGACAAACAACAATGACACTTGGCAAGCCACTTAATAATTCTGTGCCTAAGTTTCTTCATCCATAAAATAGGGGAGTTGGATTCAATGTCCTCTAAGGCTCCTTCCTGCTCTAAAACTATGGTCCTATGCCCCTGATTTAGGGAGGTGATAGATATTTTCTCTTCTGTTCAGACATTTGGACAGCATCTTTTAGGACATTAATAAGCTGAAAAGCATCCAGAAGAGGGTGACTAGGGTAGTGGAGGGTTTCAAAATCATGAGGATAAGTTGAAGGAATTAAGGATGTTTATATGGAAAAGGGACATGTTGGGGAGAGGGGTAAAGGGTTCATGACAGCTGTCTTCAGCTAACTGGAACAGAGAAGCAAGAACATCCATGTAAATTCCCCAGCCCTTCCCATCTCCAGCCTTAGAAGCTTACATAATATGCTTGGAGCAGAACTTCTAGGGGCAGATGTTCCTAAAGAGCTTTTGCTGGGCAGTGAACACAGGAAGATCAGCAGTTATCCCAGTCCTCTGCAGAAGGCTGGAGGAGGTGATGTCTAGAGCTGAGACAGCCTGTTGCAAAAATGGCTAGTCTCAGAACATCGTAGAGGATTTATGAACTACCACAGCCACCCAGTTGGAAAATTTTCTCAAGGGCAGTCACTAAGTTGCCAAACCCCTCCCCAAAGGGCATTTAGCTGGGCTCACAGCCATTGTCTTGGTGCAGGATGACCACTTTGCCTCAAGAGTCATGATCTTGGCTGCTCCATAGACTGGCTCCTGCTTGAATGGGACATTCTGGTCCTGTAGTTCTGACAACTGCCACTGGAGGGGGCCTGACATGGTTGCCAATCCCCCATAATGGGAGAGGGAGAACTTTCTGGGAACAAAGCAAGAGGATAAGATTTCTCATGGACACAAGGGCAATGGGTTCTTCATAGCACAAGATGAGATATTTCAAAATGAGATCCTTATTTAGAAAGGAGCCCAGATTGCCAGCCCAGTAGAGCAGAGTTAGAGGTCAGTTACGAAAAACTTAAGGTGCTGAACAGAAATGAGATAGGAAAGTCTGGATTAGATCTTGATTCATAAATCTAGAACTGGGATAATTCCCAGAGCCTATCTTATTCCCTCATTTTATAGATGAAGTCTAGAAAGGATAAGTAACTTGTCCAGGGTCACACCAGGTTTAAGTATCAAAGATAAAGTTTGAATCCAGGTTCTCTCACTTCAGAGCCCTTCAAGAAAGTGACCCTACTGATGAAATCATAGACCCCTTAGGATTACTGACAAACTAGAGAGACATCCAAGGAAACCTCTAGTCTCATTCCAGTAAACATTTGACAAAGTATCCAATAAAGGCAGTGTAATGCAGACTCTCAGAGTCTGACCAGAGAGCAGTGGAAGGGGTAGGGTTAAGCTGGTCAGTAATTTTGCCTGAAGTTGCTATACGGAAGCTGAGCCCTGGCTGAAAAGGAGCCACAACAAGTCATTAATCTAGGTCAACTGGGGTTCAAGCCAAAGCGGCCAGAGGAGCCAAGTTTTTTTGTTTTTTGTTTTTGTTTTTTACTAACTGCTGTCACTAGTGGGAGGTATTTGCAAGGGGAAAATGGGAAATTAAGGCAGCCAATATCACAGATGCTAGCCTTGCCAAACCCATGATGAGTCAGCTGTAATATAATCCCAAGAGAAGAGCATGACATTGCTGAGGAGAGACAGAAGTGAAAACCAGAATCACAAGTTGCAACTCCACCATACTGCAGAGGTAATGCACTGCACAGACAAGCAATTTAGTGATATGTTGGCACAATATGACAAGGTACCAAAGTGGCCTGCCAACCCATACATCTCAACATCTTAATGGAGTTAAGATTCAAAGAACTAGGATTTGGACGTCAATGGCTTTCCCCTGAACTGGAGCCTGGATCTACAGTTTGGGTTTTGTGGGATCCCTTTACAAGTACAGGTCATGGAGGCTGACCCAAAACAAGCAATAAACCCCATAACCTTCTGCCTCCCAGGGCAATCCCCATCTCTGTCTGTATTGCTGGCCATAGCTCAATGTAGCTGCTATCTAGTTTTGATGAGAACGCTTTGGGATTGTCCTTGCAAGTAAACAGTCGTAACTGATCTCCACTGACAAGGACTTTTTTTGGTTGGGGGAGAGGGGGAAGTCTGGTGCCAGTTGGCAAATAGTTTGCAGGTTGCCTTAATTTATTGGAAAGTTGCTTAGAGGTCAACTTGGATTGCTTTCAATTTCCATAGATAATCATGTATGTTTGGGCTAAGAAAAAGGGGGCAAAAATTTGTTCTTACAAAGAGCAGTGTTGTGGCTAGAGGCACCCGTCGGTTGCTATAATTCAACAGTGGAAAGTGCGATTGTCCTTACAGTCAGGATTGGTACTAACAGAGATATTGTTTTGGTCTAGAGAGTATAATCAGTTTGTCTGATTACCCTCACCTTCTCCCTCTTAGCTTCTGACTTCTTTTAAGACTTAACTCAAATCCCAACTTCTGAGGGAGGCCTTTTTTACTCACCTACCCACTGCTAGTGCCTTCTTTCTGAAATTATCCATCTGTCTATGATGTAGAAACATTGTTATTCACATGTTGTATTGCTCTTCAGAATGCAAGCTCCTTGATCTCAGGGATCGTGTTTTTGCCTCTCTCTGTATCCCTAGAACTTAGCATAATGCCTGGCATATAGTATGCACTTAATAAAGTTTGTTGACTGACTTACTGACTATCTGACCGGGAGTGGCAAGCAGAGGACAGGTGACTTTTGACCTGTAGTATCATGAATGTTAATGAGAACCTGCACCAGGAAAAGAGATACGTGGTTTTTTCCCTAGGGTTCTTGGCACAGGCAGAGATTTTGAATGTACTCACGTAGCAGCTGATGTCATGGTAGATGCAGAACCTCCAGGAATCTCAGGTGGCATCATGCAGGATCTCAAAAACACCCATATTGTTGATTAACTGAATATTGTAGCACAACCAAAGGATTTGGGTATAGGCTTCCTCTAGAGCAAGAGTTCTTAACCTGGAGTCCATGTACTCTGTGGATATAATTCAGGGGGTCCATAAACTTGGATGAGAAAAGATTACATCTTTATCTTTTTATAATGTTAGTGGGATATAAGATCTTCCCCACCCATTAATAGGCCTCATGTGGAACCCATTAAGGGAAGCTTGCTTAGGGGAAGCTTGCTTGTAGGAAGGCTTTCGCCTTTTGCTAGCATTTTGCTTTGAGGCTCACTCATTGGAGGAGTGTTCTTGTGATTTGGTCAGATGAGATTCTCTGTAACTGTTGAGGAGCCCCAGCTTTGAAAAACCCAGATGTTGGTGCTTCTCTCTCTGGTAACTATGCATGTATTGCCTTGGTCAGACAGTTGGATCTGTCTTGATCTGTGCTAATTTCTCAGACAGATCCCCGGTCTTTATTTCTCTGTTCGTATTTTCTTTATTTTCTTTGTTTGGATTTTCTCTGAAGTTCAGGGTACTGACTTTTCCCCAGAACTAATGAATTTAATTTAAAAGATTGCTGACCCCTTGAACAGTCAGTCGTCTTTCCTAGTAAAGCAAATCTAAGAACCTGTGCTAGCAGCCATCCTGGCTATGCCAGTGTGGTTGCTACTACACTTGACTAACTTATAAATTCAACATTCTCTTCATTTATTTAAGGACATTATTCTGAGAAATGGTCCTTGGGCTTCTCTATACCATTAAAGGGATACACAACATAAAAAAATTTAAGAACTCTTGCTATACAGTATTATAGACATGGGAATGTAGCTCTGAATGAAGATAGGTCTAGTGTTATGTCCTAGAACTATTGATGACAGAAAACATATTTAGAATGTCAAATATATTGGCATACAATTGGGCAAAATAGTTCCTAACAATTGTCTTAATTTCCTCTTCTTTGGTTATTTCATTCCTTTCATTTTTAATAGTAGCAATATGGTTTTCTTCTTTCCTTTTTTAAAAAATCAAATTAACCAATGGTTTATCCATTTTATTATTTTTTTTCATAAACCCAACTTCTAATTTGATTTATTAGTTCAATGAATATCTTACTTTCAATTTTATTAATCTCTCCTTTGATTTTCAGGATTTCCAGTTTGGTGTTTAATTGAGGATTTAAAATTTCTTCTTTTTCTTGTTCTTTTAGTTGCATGCCCAACTCATTGGTCTGCTTTTTATCTATTTTTTTTTTGTATAAGCAATTAGAAATATACATTTTTTCCCTCAGTACTGCTTTGACTGCCTCCCATAAATTTTAGTATATTGTCTCATTGCTGTCATTTTCTTTAATGAAATTATTGGTTGTTTCTATGATTTGTTCTTTGGCCCAACTTGTTTTTTGGGATTAAATTATTTAATTTCCAATTAATTTTTAATCGCTCTTTCCATTGTGCATTGTTGAATGTAATTTTTATTGCATCATGATCTGAAAGGAATGTATTTACTATTTCTATAGCTTTACTGCATTTGGGTATGAGGTTTAAATGTCCTAATACATGATCAGTTTTTGTGTAGGTTTCATGTACTGATGAGAAAAGGTATATTCCTTTCTATTCTCATTCAATTTTCTCCAGAGAACTATCGTATCTAACTTTCCCAGAGTTTTATTCACCTCCTTAACTTCTTTATTTATTTGTTTAGTTCTATCTAGTTCTGAGAGAGTAAAAGTTGAGGCCTCCCACTAGTATAGTTTTAGTATCTTTTTCCTCCTATAATTCATTCAACTTCTTCCACAATTTAGATCTTATGCCATTTGGTGCATATATGTTTAGTATTGATATGACTTCATTGTCTATGGTAACTTTGGGCAAGATGTAGCTTCTTTCTGTAAGTGTAAGCAAAGTGGGATTTTTTGTTTTTTTTCTTTCTTTCTGGAGTTCAGTTTCCCAGGCTCATGCTAAATTGTAAACATCTGAAGTACAATTCACAGCTGTGTTGAGTCACGTGGGTTGTAATGCCTTCTGACTCTGAACCTAGTAGTTGAAAACTATGTATACTGGGAGATTTGTATTTTGTTTTGGGGGCTCACTCATGAGAAGGACCTTTTGATTCCCTGGACAGGACTCTGAGTAGCCTTTTGTTAAGACCGCCCTCACTACTCAGAAGTTGGTGCTCTCCTAGTCAGAAGGTATATGTA
The DNA here is from genome assembly GCA_028627135.1 of Pseudochirops cupreus. Taxonomy (NCBI): domain Eukaryota; kingdom Metazoa; phylum Chordata; class Mammalia; order Diprotodontia; family Pseudocheiridae; genus Pseudochirops; species Pseudochirops cupreus. The sequence goes on from CM053582.1 coordinate 206,320,602, forward strand.
GGTGGTTGTATACTTTGTTCAGACAATTGGAGACCTCTCTGTTGAATCTCTGTGATAACTTCTCTGCTTGTATTTTCTATACTCACTTCTTTCTACTTATCTGTAATTAAAGTAAGATTGTTGATCCCTTTGAAGCTGTCTTTCTTTTAGAAAAACAGATCAAAGAACCTGCGCTAGTAGGCCACTCTGTGTGCTACACTAGTGGTTGATAATACACCTGCTTTATCTCTTAATTAAATCTGGTTTTGCTTTTGCTTTGAGATCATGACTGCTACCCCCTGCTTTCTCTGCTTCAGTTGAAACATAATAGATTATGCTCTAGGCCCTCACCTTTATTCCATGTGTATCTCTCTGCCTGAAATGTGTTTTTTTTAACAACATATTGTAAGTTTCTTTTTAAAAAAATCCATTCGGCTATCTCCTTCCATTTTATGGGTGAGTTCATCCCATTCATATTTATAGTTATGATAACTACCTATGTATTTCCCTCCATGCTATTTTTCACTTGTTTATCTCTCTCTTTCTTTTACCTACCCCTAACCCCTGTGTATTTTACTTCCTCCTTACAAATGGTCATCACTTTCCCCAATATACCCTCCCATTTGTCAGTCCCCCCTTCCCCTTCTATTATCCCTGTCCCTTTTTACTTCCTTATAGGGTAAGATAGATTTCTATATTCAACTGAGTATGTATATTATTCCCTCTTTGAGCCCATTTTGATGAGAGTAAGGTTTAAGCTTTGCCCGCCACCCTCTCCCCCAGCTTCCCCTCCATTATAATAGCTCTTTTGTGCCTCTTTTATGTGGAATAATTTGCCCCATTGACTCTCTCCCCTCCTTCTTCCAGCTCAGTTTTCTTTCTCACTCCCTTATTTTGTTTTTTTTGGGGGGATATCACCCCATCAAAGTCACCTTATATCCATACCCTCTGTCTACATGTATTCCTTCTAATTGCTCTTGTAGCAATAAAGTTGAGTTACAAATATCATCTTGTAATATAAAATAATGAACAGTTTAACTTTGTTGAATTTCTTATATTTTTCTCTTTCTTTTTTACCTTTTTATGTTTCTTTTGAGTCTTGTATTTGGAGGTCAATTTTTTTTAATCAGCTCTGGTCTTTTAATTAGAAATGCTTGAACGTACTGTATTTTGTTAAATGTCCATTTTTTCCTCTGAAAGATTATATTCAGTTTTGCTGGGTAGGTGATTCTTTGTTGTAATTTCAACTCCCTTGCCTTCTGTTATATCATATTCTAAGACTTGGAATCGAAGCCCTCTGGTTCTTTGATGTAGAAGCTGCTAAATTCTGTGTAGTACTGACTGTATCTCCATGATATTTGAATTGTTTCTTTTTGACTGCTTGTAACACTTTCTCCTTGATCTGTGAGCTCCAAAATTTGGCTATGATGTTCATAGGAGTTTTAATTTTGGGATC
>CM053582.1:206322536-206339758 GCA_028627135.1 Pseudochirops cupreus
TATTTTTTTAACTAATGACCATTTTCTTCAATGATTACTGCTTTGCAGTGTAGCTTGAGATCTGTTACTATTAAGTCCCTTCACACTTTTTAAACAAATGCTCTTGAGATTTTTTGATATTAAAAAAAATTTAGATTACTTGTATCATCATCTTTTCCAGTTCTAAAAAAGAAATCCTTTTGGTAGTTTGATTGTTATCTCACTGAATGTATCAATTAATTTAGATATTATTATTTTAGTATAGGCACAGCTCAATGATGACAGTACCTCTGCAATTATCTGTCTTCCTTTGTTTTCTTAAGGAGTATTTTGTAGTTGTGTTCACATTAATCCTATGTGTTTCAGTAAGTGGACTACCACATGTTTTATGCATTCTGTAGTTATTTTTAACGGAATTTCTTTTTAAATAACTTCCTGCTGGGTTTTGTCAGTGATATGGAGAAAAGCTGACGACTTTTGTTAGTTTATTTCGCATGCTGCTACTTTGTTGAAGTTACTAACGACTTCAATTTTTAAGTTGAATCTCTGGGGTTCTTTCTGTAAATTATCATACACCGCATTTCTTTCTTCTTTGCCTAAATATATTCCTTCTACTTCCATTTCTTATTATTATAGTTAGCATTTCTAAGACTGTAAAAAATAATAGTGATAATAATGAACACCTTCCTTTACCCCCATATTATTGGAAAAGTCTTTAGCATTTCTCCATCACAGGCATTGTTTATTCTTGGTTTTACTTACTACTTACTATTCACCATAGTAAGAAAAGGTCCATTTATTCCTATTCTTTATATTATTTTTAACCAAAATGCATATTATATTTTGTCAAAAACTTTTTAAACATCTATTGATATAATATTATTTTTATTCCTTTTATCCTCAAAGTATGCCTTTTAAGCAGATGTATCATATTGAACTGTTGGTGAAAAAGACCCCACCACCACCACCATGGCCAGATTAGAAGTGATGTTTAGTGTACTAGGTGAAGGATGTTCCCCATCTTGGCACTAATTATATGTCATCTCATGAATAAGCATTGTAGTGATTGGTTTTTACCATCAAGCTGATTTGAATAAGGAATTAACTTCTTGTATTTCCAACAAAATCAATCAATCAATCAATAAGCATCATTTAGCTACTAAGTGCTCTGCTCTGTTCTAGACACTGGGGATACAAAAACAAAAGCAAGACACACATTTCTGGTCCTTCAACTTGTATTCTATTTGGGAAGACACTATGCAAAATATATACAAAATACTTACAGACTAACTTTTTGGGGGAAGAGGGGAGCAGAATGTATTCCATGAATGGAGAGGAGCTATTGCAAAGGCATGGAAACAGGAGATGAAGTGCTGTGTGTGAGGAAAAGCATCAAGGTCAAGTTGACTGAATTGTAGAGTGTGTGGAGCAGTGTATTATAAAGATGGAAAGGTTCATTTGGGTCAGGTTGTAAAGCACTCTAGATGCGAAAAAGGAGGAATTCCTATTTGATCCTGGAGTTAGAAGGAGCCATTGGTGTTTACTGTGTAGAGAGTGAGATATGATCAGACCTGCAATTTAAGAAAATCACTTTGGTTATTGTGTGGAGGATGGATTGGGGTGGGGAGGGACTGATGCAAGGAGATCAATTGGGAGGTGCTTTCTGCGGTCCAGGTGAGATATGATACAGGTGTGGAACAGGATAGTGGCAATGTGAATGAAAAAAAGAGGACATATGAGAATGACATGCATGTAGATACAATAAGATTTGGCAAGTGGATATGTGGCATGAGGGAAGGTGTGTAGTCAGGAATAACATTAAAGTTGAGAACTTGGGAGAATGAAGGGATAGTAGGGCCCTTGACAAAATAGGGATATTTAAAAGGTAGACAGATTTGGGGGAAAAGAAAATGAGCCCTGCCAGATGAATTTACAAGCAATTTCTATCAAACATTTAAAGAACAATTGATTCCAATACTTTATAGACTACATATACTTTATAGACTATAGATACCTAAATCAGGAAGAGCCAAAACAGAAAAAGGAAATTATAGACCAATTTCCCTCATGAATATAGATGCAAAAATTTTAAATAAAATATTAGCAAAAAGACTATAGCAACTTATCATGAGAATAATACACTTTGATCAAGTAGGATTTATTCCAGGAATTCCAAGATGGTTCAATATTAGGAAAACTATTATTATAATCTATCATATCAGCAACAAAACTAGTAGAAACCATATGATTATCTCAATAGATGCAGTAAAAGCTTTTGACAAAATACAACACCCATTCCTATTAAAAACACTAGAAGGTATAGGAATAAATTGAGTCTTCCTTAAAATAATAAATAGCATCTATCTACAACCATCAGCAAGTATTATATGTAATAGGGATAAACTAGAAGTATTTCCAAAAAGATCAGGGGTGAAACAAGGCTGTCCACTTTCACCTCTCTTATTCAATTTGGTACTAGAAATGTTAGCTGTAGCAATAAGAGAAGAAAAAAAAAATCAAAGGAATTAGATTAGACAAAGAAGAGACTAAGCCATCATTCTTTGCAGATGATAGGATGATATACTTAGAGAATCCTAGAGAATCAAGTAAAAAACTACATGAGATAATAAACAAATTTAGCAAAGTTGCAGGATATGAAATAAACCCACATAAATCCTCAGTATTCCTATGTATTTCTAATGAAGCTCAATAGCAAAAAATAGAAAGCGAAATTCCATTTAAAGTTACTGTAGACATTATAAAATATTTGGGAATCTACCTCCCTAAACAAACCCAGGAACTATATGAACATAATTACAAAACATTTTTCACACAAATAAAGCCAGATCTAACTAATTGGTAAAACATCAGTTGCTCATGGCTAGGTTGAGCTAATATAATAAAAATGACAATTTTACCTAATTTAATTTACCTATTTAGTGTTGTACCAATTAATATACCAAAAATTATTTTATAGAGCTAAAAAAAAAAAAGTAAAATTCATCTGGAAGAACAAAAAGTCCAGAAATTCAAGGGAATTAATGAAAAGAAATGCTAGGGAAGGTGGACTAGTCATATCAGATTTTAAATTGTATTATAAAGCAGCAGTCATCAAATAGAGTAGTGGGTCAATGGAATAGATTAGGTACATGAGACACAGTAGTCAAAGACTATAGTAATCTTCTGTTTGATAAACCCAAAGACTCAATAAATAGTGAAAAGATATGAACAGGCAGTTTCCAGAGGAAGAAGTTAAAGATATCTATAAGCATATGAAAAGTGCTCTAAATCAGTATTGATTAGAGAAATGCAAATCAAAATAACTCTTAAGTACCACATCTCACCAGTTAGATTGGCTAAGATGACAAAACAGGAAAATGATAAATGCTGGAGAAAATGTGGGAAAATTGGAACACTAATACATTGTTGGTGGTGTTGTGAACTGATCCAACCATTCTGGAGAGCAATTTGGAACTACACCCAAAGGGCTATAAAAAAATGCATATCCTTTCACCTAGCAATACCACTTCTAAGGCTGTATACCAAAGAGATCATAGAAGTGGGGAAAGGACCCGTATGCACAAAAATATTTATGCCAGCTCTTTTTGTGGTGGCAAAGAATTGGAAATCAAGGGGATGCCCATCAATTGGAGAATGGCTAAACAAGTTGTGGTATATTAATACAATGGAATACTATTGCACTATAAGAAATGAGGATCAGACAGACTTCATAATAACCTGGAGAGACTTACATAGAATGATGATGAGTGAGGAGAGCAGAACCAAGAGAACTTTGTACACAATTACAGATACAACATATGTGTGATGACTAACTTTGATAGACTGGGCTCTATGCAAGATTATGCGACAACTCCAAGGGACTCATGAGTCTGAATGCAGATTGAAGCAAATTACTTGCTCTCTCCCTTTTTTGTTTTGTTTTGTTCCTTCTTTCTCATTGTTCATTCCATTGGTTATAATTCTTCTTCACAACTTGACTAATGTTTAGTGTGAAGATATTTGTAGAACCTATATTAGATTCATGCCATCATGGGCGGGGGAGGTTAGGGAAGGGGAGAAAATCTGGAATTCAAGTAACTGTGAAACTGAATGTCGTAAACTAAAAGTAAATAAATAAATTTACAAAGAAAACGAGCCCTGGTTTGAACATGTTGAGTTGAGATGTCAATGGGACTTCCAGTTTGAAATGAGCATTAGGCATTGGTGTTGCCTGACTGGAGCTCAGTACGTTCTACATCTGGATATATAGATCTGAGAGTCATCTGCATAAAGATGATAATTAAGCCGATAATCAAGGTCCATGGCATCCAATAAGGTCACCAAATGAAAGCATGTAGAGTAAAGAAAAGAAAGCCTAGGGCAAAATTTGGGGATATGGTTAGATTGTTGAATATGTATGATGATCAAAGCAAAAAAAGACTTCGAAGGAGTGGTCATGTACATAGCAGGAGAACTAAGGAAGAACAATGTCATGAGAACCTAGAGATAAGAGAATATCCAGGAAGAGAGGGTGATCAATGGTATCAAGTGCTACAGAGAGAGTTCAAGAATGAGGAGGATTGACAAAAAGCCATTCAACTTGACAACTAAATGATCAGTGGAAAGAGTGATGAGGTTAGAAGCCAGACTGTAAATGACTAGAAAGAGAGTAAGGGAAGCAAAGACAGTAAATGTAAACAGTTTTTTCAAGGAATTTGACTTAGAAAGGAAGGAGAGATTCAGTATGATAGTTTCAGGGGATGTTAGGATCTAGCAAGAAATTTTTTTAAAGATGGGAGAAACTTGACTGTTATTTACAGCCAGCAAAGGAGGAGCCAGCAAATAGTAAACAAAGAAAGATAAGAGAAAGGGGAATGATTGTAGGAACAATCTGCTGGGTGGGATTGAGGGTACATGTAGGGGAGTTAGATTTGGAAAGTAGAGCTACCTCTTTACCAGTCTTATTTTGATTCTTAATATGAGGTCTTAATTAGCAATCAGGAACCAATACAAAAGTAATCCTTTGAGAAGCCAAAATGGACAGATGAAAGGAATATCTTCTTGCTTAGTTGCTTGTTTGTTTTTTTTCCTTAACAGAAGAAACAGGAGAAAGCCATAGAGCTACACTGGCAGACAAGAGGCTGCTTAGCTTCATCTGGGCCTAGTAAACATCAGCTCTCATTAATATGCTCAGTTCTCTATCTGACACATCCTAGCTTTGCTGGTATCTATCAATCAAAAGCATTTATTAAACAACTATTATGTTCTAGGCACAGTGTTAGGTGTTAGAGATATAAAGACAAAAATAAGACAATTCCAGCCCTCTAGACCTGAGACTTCTTCCTGTCTGCTCTTCTAACTGGAAGCCCCTCCCCAATCTTCTCTGATTTGTCCTCACCCCTACTCTAGCCTAGTCTACATATATTCTTCCTGCAAATATCAAACTGAGAGTATTCTGTTCATCTGCTCACATAGGATGAGGCTGCTGCTACCTCTGCTCTTCAAGGTGAAGCCTTTGCCCGAGACCCTGTTCACTCCATCGGTCCTCTTCAGCTTCCCCAAGGATTATTATGAATGTAAAGAATAAGTTTACCTTCAAACCAAGACCCAAATCATGGCAGCCTTTCTGAGGGAAGCTAAAAATCCAGTGGAATTCAACAATGTTAATGGTGAACCTTTTTCCCCTTCCTTTTGTAAGTAAATTACAATCTTCTTTCCTGCCTTAGTAGACGAGAGTGTAAGAGTGTAAATAATCCCTTTCCTCTCCCAATGTTACAATCTATGATCTATATTTAATGTCAAGTGGCAAAGGAATTGGTATTGATGGATCCTGCACCTATTCCCTTGTTTAGCATGAACCCTCTTCTCCCAGCTCTATTACTAGAAGCCTGTTTTAATGACTGTCAGCATAATAAATAAGCTTAGGGACTATGATGGAAAAACTAAAAGCATTAGAACGACCACTGCCCTATACAGATTGGAAATCTATCACAGGAGCTAGAAAGCAGGCATGGCACTAAGCCACCTCCAGCACGTTGGTGCTCCCAATTCTAAGATCAAAAATATGATTTTTTAATTACTTGGGAATTTACTCATTAAATAACTCTAGAAATAAATGTGCCATATGCCAGCTCAAAGCAGGGGATAGGAATGCAGATATTGCTCATTTATCTAATATGGAGGCCTGCTGACCGTATTTTCCCTTTTTTCTCATAGTCTTATCAAGTCTACATTCTTTGGAGATGCCTGACACACTCTCCACCCACTGGCAGAAGGTTCATCCATTTGAGTCCCTTAACATAATTCACATCACGAACACCAATTTTGACACTTAGGAAGCAAAACAGCATGAACAAAACAATGTGCTAGAGTAAATGCTTTCCTTTTATTGCCTTAGAAAACTGGCTTGGGCTAGAGTATTTGGGAACACCTCCCTGGATGTCTTATTTGGATTATAGAGGCTTTGTGATATTGAGATACATTCTGTGCTTGGACCATGTATCTGGCAACCGTTCAGCACCTTCCTCTCCCCCCTGCCCCCCGCCACCATCTTGGAAGTAGAGGAAGTGAATTTTGATCCTTGCCCCTGGAGGGAAGACAGAACCAGCCTTCTTGGCTCCATTCCGGTCACCCAGAAAATGGAGAAACTATTCAATGCTTGAGCTCTTGGACATCCCCAGGGTCAAGTAACTTCCCAAACAACCTGTTCCCTGGTTCTTTATGCCCCATTTTAAAGTCCACATTCCTAGACACAAACAACCAGTGTGTAAAATGAGATTTTCTTGATAACGGTACAGTTAGAGGCAGTAACAACTGAGTGATTCCCTTATTTTTGGAGTTAATCCCCAGCCACTATGATGGGCTAGGAAGGCACATTTAAAGGGAGTTGCAACACAAGCAATCAAACCCTCAGGATAATAATATTCATCACCTACCCTATCTTTTTTTTTTTTTTTGGCTTTTTGGAAGGGGGAAGGCAGGGCAGTTGGGGTTAAGTGACTTGCCCAAGATTACATGGCTAGTAAGTGTTAAGTGTCTGAGGTCAAATTTGAACTTAGGTCCTCCTGACTCCAGGGCCAGTGCTGTATTCACTGTGCTACTTAGCTGCCCCCTCATCTACCCTATCTTAAGGAAATTCTGGGAAGATGACTATAATAGAGTGCTTCTAGGGATTTAAATGAAATCAGTTATATAAATCATAAGGATCAATAAAATCAGAGATGAAGGAGGTCATCAGGTCCCTTCTCCCCATTTTAGAGATGAGAAAACCAATGTCCAGAATGGTTGAGACTTGCAGATAGATGTGACAGTACCAGGAGGTGATCATGGCCGGGACCCCTTCCATTGCAGTGCACTGGCCATTTGAGGAGTGTCCCCTTTAGCAGGGTGCCTGCCTGGATTTTAATACAAGCAGAATGCTAAGAGTATCCTTGGGAATTTGTTAATCAAATAGTTCTAAAGCTCACTTCATTTGAGCCTGTCAGTAGGATAGGGCATACTCTACCTAATTTTCAGGCAGTAAATACTTCCATTGGGGTTGCTGGGAGGATCAAATGTAATTTTTAAAAGAGCTAAATAAATGTCAATTGTTTTCTTATTATTATTGGCAACTAGGTAGCACAATGCATAGAACACTGGGTCTCAAATCAAGAGACTTAAGTTCAAACCCAGCCTCAGATACTTCCTTGTTATGTGACCTTGGGCAAGTCATTTAACATATCTGTCTCAGTTTCCTCAACTGTAAAATGAGGGTAATAACAGCACCTACCTCCCAGGGTTGTGTGAAGATCAAATGAGATAATATTGTAAAGCACTTAGTACAGTGCCTAGCACATAGGAGGCTCTTGAGAAAGACTTTTTTCCTTCCTTCCTTCCTTCCTTTCTCTCTCCTTCCCTTCCTTCCTTTCTTCTTTCCTCTCTTTCACCATACATATCCTTACATTGAAAAGGCATTGTGATGGAATGGATAGAGGGCTGGCCTTGGAGTCAGAAAGACCTGCGTTCAAGTTCAGCCTATGGTATATGCTACCTATGTGATCCTTAACAAATAACCTAATTCCTTAGTACCCCAGGCAAGTCTCCAAGACTATAAGTCACAGATGAGTTGTAGATCTGCATGAAGGAAGGAGTTTCTATACCACAGTGTTCTCTCCAGTGATAAAATTATATGATGGTGCCTCCTGCGTCCCCAAATAAAAAAAAATTAGTCTTAAAATAAAGAATAGGTAGAAAAGAAGAAATAGCAGAATTTACAGATTTGAAGACGGTACTTCTGGTGATTTATGGTTTGGAATCTTCAATATGGTCTTGTTTGTGACCAGGACATATTTATTTTCAGAGAACTAGTATGAAATGGTTAGCTACTTATATCATGGAGGAGGAGGAAGAGGAGGAGGAGAAGGAAGAAAGGAAAGAAGGAAGGAAGGAAGGAAGGAAGGAAAGAAGGAAGGAAGGAAGAAATGAAGAAAGAAGAAAGAAGAATAGCATTTATATAGTACCTTAAGTTTTGCAAAATGACTTAAAGGTATTATCTCATTTTAACCTCCCCACAATCCTGTGAAATAGGTGCTATTATTATTACCATTTTGCAGAAGAGAAAACAGGCTGAGAGATTAAATAACTCGCCCAGGGACATATAACTAGTAAGTAAATAAGGCAGAATTCTGAACTCAAGTCTTACTGATAAGTCTAGAGTTCTCTAATGACTTTGCCATGAATTTCCTAAATCTATAGGTTCATGTATTGTCTAGTAGTCCTTGAACCATTCCCTGCTAGGAAGGAAGCAGAACACCATTGATTCTACTTCATTTCTGATAATGATTTATGTCTTCCTATTGCACTAATAAAAGCACAGTGATTGCATATATAAATTATGCATATACATATATGTTCATATCTATATGTATATATGTATATATCATTATAGAGTATGTCCTGTGGGACTGTGAATCATATTGAAAGACTGTAATGATTTGTTCTCCCCTGAGCCACAGGGACAATTCTTCTGGGAGCACCGAATACCAAAGAATGTAATGTAGTGTTTGATGTCTAAATCCCTTCCTTCCTTCCTTCTTTCCCTAAAGATCAATCCCCAGAAAAAAAGGAAGAGGGCTTTGAGATTCTGGTGGAGTTCTACAGATATTACAAATCTCCCACAGTGAAGAAAGGCAACTTTTCTGCTGTACATGTCACAGCAAGAACGTGCTGTGTGAGCAGATGGGCTCTCTCGTTTACTGAGATGCCCTGAGGTTTGGAAACCAGGCAGGGGGTTGGAAGGAATTGGCATCTCCCCCATCTGCCATGATGGTATCAGTCCTAAAAATGGCACCTGCCGTCCAGCTAGAGAAAACAAATGGACTTTAGGCTCTCCCTTTGTCACTTCAGGGCAGGATTCAGAATCTTCTGGAAAAATAATGTTCGTTAATCAGAATTGGGCAAGGGAGCATTGCAGGCTTTTGTTTCAGAAAGCTGGTTCCTTTGGAGGCACCAAATCTGTCTTTGGTTCCCATCACCAAAGGGAACTGATTAGGCTTCAGAGTCTAATGAATCCCACTGCCTGGTAAGTTACTAAAAAATTGCTGGGCTATCAAGGGAAGGTTGGATTTTAAAGCATCTCTTATTGGCTGCTAGCCATTGTCTCACCTACTATTGGAATTCAATATTAGCAATGACCTGTTGGAGACAGGAAGTGTTTGAAATTGCACCGTCTAGAAAAATGATGGTTGATGGGTTTCTCAGTAAATATGTAGAGTGAGGGCTCCTGTGAAATTCATGCTGAGTAACTCTGAATGGTAATTAACTTGAATTTATTCTTGTTTTTCCAAAGCCAAGGCTGATCATCATATGAAACTAATGTTTTTCATCAGAGCTGGAACTGCAAGGGCTTTCCATTCATTCAGATCCTGCTGGAGAGCAAATTTCTGAACATGTGAGTGTATCATTTGGTAAATTCAACAAACTGTTCCTTAGTGTCTACTACATGTAAGGCACTGTGTTAGATGCTACAGGAGAAAACAGATAAATACACCATGGTCTCTAGCCTTAAAGATACAATTACAATTGTAATTTGATTCTGTTGGGGGAGATAAGCCAGACACAAATATTACTATATTGAAAATTAGAATATGCCAATGAATGAATGAATAGAAAAGGATTTACTATGGGCTAGGCAATGTGCTAAGGAATGGAAGTACAAACAGAAAAGCAAGACAATTCAATGACATTCAAGAGTTCACAATCCAATGAGAGAAAACATACAGGGAAGGATGAAGAATCCTGGTTCTAGGATAGGGCCTCAAAATTTAGCTCTTTCTGGGTATGGGCTCTAAATGTTTATTTTGATAAGGTGGACAGCTAAAAAAAGTGGTAAGGCAGAAGAAGGGCAGGAATTTGGAGCTAAAAACCTACAGAAGATGATAAAAGCATCAGTTTAGAGCTGGGAGGGACCACAGAAGACACCCAGTTGAATGCATTTTACAGATGAGGACACAGAAAGCCAGAGGAGTTAAGTGACTTGCCCACAGCCCCACAGCTAGTGTATGTCAGAGGCAGAATTGGATCTCAGATCTTCCTTACTCTGAGTAACTATTTACTGTACTACAATCCAGGACACCACACTTCCTCTTAAGCACACAAGAAGATTAAAAACTACCTAGAGATAACCCTTGAAAAGAGACCATTTCTGAATAGGGACATCAGGTCTCAGAGTCATCTTGTCCCTGACTTCTAGGGGAAAGGAACAAGCATTTATTAAGCACCCACTATGTGCCAGGCAATTTGCTAAGTATTTTAAAAATATTGTCTCATTTTATCCTCAAAATAATGTTGTGAGGTATCTGTTGTTATGATTCGCATTTTACAACTGACACATGTTTACAACTGAGGAAACTAAAGCAGACAGAGATTGAGTAACTTGTTTAGGGCCACACAGCTGGTAAGTGTCTGAAACTAGATTTGAACACAGATCTTCTCTGACCCTGGCACTCTATTCCTTGCACCACCATGACTTCTAGGGGTCCAAACAGGGGTTTAGAGTTGACCATTCTTTGTATAATCTAGTTAAGGTGATCACTCCTTTCTTTGCTTGCTATTGGTCATTTTTCCTTATTCTTTACCATCCAAGGCTCTAAGGCAATCAAGAATCACATTCTGATATTTTCACATTAATTATAAAATTTTCAGTATCTCCCATTAATTAATTATCTCTGCATTCCCACTCAATTTATTAAATGTTGACCTAGCCTAACGCCAGGGGGCTGCCAGCCTTGCCCTTTTTTCCCTGGGTCTTCGGGTGTGCCTCCCAGTAATGCGGCCTGGCGCATTCCACAAAGTAGAGTCAGGAGCCAGAAGAGTTAGGGATATGCAGACAGCTTTATTGTTCTCTTCATCCATCCATATCCATATCCATCCATATTTTATTCCCCGGGGCTTCTCCTCTTTTATGCCCCTACTGAGCCCCTTGACAAATAGCCCACCTCCCCTCTAATCATCTCTGACGCCACAAGGGTCGGGTAAACACCAAAAGGAAGGATAGAGCTCACGTCCCAGAACAGAGCATATCAACAGAACATCTGGGTCATGAAACGCAGAATAAAACAGGACACGCCAACCTAGAGACAGAACTGTCGTCCTAACTTCTGTGTTTTGGTGTTACTGTCCTTCTGCATTCTCAGAATATTCTGGTGCTCATGCTCCTGGGCAAAACTACACATCCCCCACCAAAATGTTATTTATTTTCTAAAATGGAAAAAATCCCACAAGCGGTATCTTCCCATAAGTCTCTCTCTCTTCCTCCCTCCAAATCTCTACAGATACATACACATATTAACTATATACCTCAAATTCCTTAATATTTTAAGTTTAAATAAATACTAAGGTTACTAGTTATAGCATTTATTAACAGTATAATAAATAACAAAATACAGATATAATTATTTACAGCTATGGGAAAGATCATAGGCACATAGTAACTTTACCAAATAAATTACTATTCATTAATTTTATTAATAAATGAATATTTATCAGCTATGGGAAATGTCAGAGGCAAAATTATCTTTAACTATCACTACAACTGCTAATTTCTCCTCAATTTTGGAAATACCGTTCTACCATTCAGATTTCTCTATAAAATGACCAAAGTCTTTCAAAAACTGACTCTATAATGTTTATTCATAAAATAAAAGCTAAAACTGTTCTCTCAGAAAAGAAGTTCTCCTCAGCATCTTTTTCTTTGTACCTTATTCAGTCTCTCTTCAGCCATGATCAGAAGTTTCCCTAGAAATGTTTTATTTATAAAGCTGTCGTTTTGGCTTTCAATTTTGTTAATCCCTTCTTTGATTTCCAGAATTTCTACTTTAGTGTTTGGCTGAAGTTTCTTTATGTGTTTCTTGTCTAGATTTTAAAATTGTATTCTCAATTCGTTACTTTGCTTTGTCTTTTTGATTTATCTGATTCTAACCAAATCATTCCAGCAAACTTTCAATTCATAGTGAAGGCAATCGTTTGTTCAATGTGGTTAACTCCATTCATACTTTCTGCTTTTCCCCTTTCCGTGCTGTAGATGTAGGTGCTTGAGTCAGTGTTCCTACTCTTGCTCCAATCCCTCCTCCATTAGAATATAAACTTCTTGAAAACAAGGATAGTTTTCTTCTGTATATTTGTATCCCCAGGGCCTAGCACAATAGTTGGCACATAGCAGGTACTTAATTAATACTTGTTAATAGGCTAATGGACTAATTGCCATAACTGATCTTGCTTTGCTTTCTTATTTGACTTCCAGCTCCTCCACCTATCTCAAGAGGCCAGTATCATTTATCCAGACCTGTTCCTGCCTTGCCCATACCTCTGAGTCTTTTTGTCATCAGATAGCCCTTACTCATAACTGTTTCATGTTTTATGGGCAACAAAACATGAGTGTTCAAGACCTAGCAACATCAACTGACCACTGGAACCTAGAGTAACTCCAGACAGTCCAGAAACTGGCCTTCCACCATTAGGGAAAGTATATGTTTATGTATGTATTGGTAGAACATTCTGAGCTTGTATTAGTCTGATCAGTCACAGTCAGACACACTACAACTTGATTGTAACATAGTGATGTCATTTTGGTCCTCTTTGAGACTAAAGGATAACAACCAGTCAATATATATGTATGTGTATAAATGTATACATGTATGTATATATCTATATATAAATCTATCCATGCTTAATTGTAGCCTGGGGGGGGAGAAAGGGCGGGGATAGGGAAGAACAAACTAAAAAGTGTACAGCAGAGAACAAAAGAAAATCTACAAGGAATCAAAGAAAAAATCGATAGCTCTCAATATGTGTACTATTTATTAGATAGGCTATCTTTTTTCTTTTTTGTTTTTTGGAGGGAGGAGGGCAGAGCAGTTGGGGTTAAATGACTTGCCCAAGGTCACATGGCTAGTAAGTGTTAAGTGTCTGAGGCAGAATTTGAACTCAGGTCCTCCTGATTCCAGGGCTGGTGCTCTATTCACTGTGCCATCTAACTGCCCCCAGATAGGATTTCTTGAAATGAAAATTTATTGCTATGTGTTTTAAATACTCTCTTACATTCTGCTCTGAACATGACATGGTTTTTTTCTTATTTTATATTTAAGTTTTAATATTCAAGTTTATACTGTTTTTTCTTATGTATTTAAGTTTTAATATACAAGTCTAAAATTTTGAAAAAGATAAAAACAAATAAATGCTTTAAAAAAAAAGCTGACCCACCAGTGTTGGTGGGTACCTGATTTTCAGCTAATTTGACTTTGAGACTATCTACCACACCCTTGAATATTAGATACATTATTGCAGAAATCCAAATATTGAGAAGCAGTCATTGACTGCCCTTTATAGAGCCTCCTGTGTATTAAGAACTTCACAGCTACCCAAACTCAGTCAGATATATTACCCATTGAATCAACCAACAAAGGGATCACTATATCCAAGTCCAGTTGATTTCCCTTCTACAGGGTCCTTTCCTGGCTCCAGAAAGGAGTTCTGTTTTAAGGAGGTTGTTCCAGCTGTGTTGGCAGCTAGATATCAATATGATCAGGATTGAAATTTATTACATTCTAACAGACTAATGGAATTCCTGTGGGAAATGATCTTTGCCAAAGTAGAATTCTCAGAACAGTACTACTACATCGGGAAGTGTGATTGAATGTCAATGTCAAATAGGGCAATGACAACAATGAACTTCTGGTCTGGGGGGAGCCTCTTGGCGATCCATGAGATTCTCGTGCTAGCAAACGATCTATGCTCTTGACACACCTCTTCCCTTTTCTGGAACCATAGTGTATAGTAGGAGAGGGGGGCCTCATTGGGGAACCCCTCTCATCTCTTTTCCTATGATATCAGGTTTTTTTCAGGTTTCATTGATGTACTTGTTTTTCCATTATAGACAAAAGTCCGTAATTAATTATTCCCACTTTCTAAGAGATCTCTTGTAACAAAGCAAAAAAGTTCAGTAAAATTATGAATCCAATGACCTCATTCGAATGTGCATGCAACATTTCACCTCTGTAGCACTCCCCACTTCTCTTATTTTCTTAATAACAGAAACCTATTTTCTCTCCTTCTTATCCTCTACCCCATAAAAAAAAGAAAAAAACAAATTTCTTCTACCAAATATACATAGTCAAACAAAACAAACTCCCTCAATAGCCGGACACAAAAATGCATATGTCTCATTCTGCTCCCTAAATCCATCTCCTACCTTTAAAAGATAAAATGTTTTATCATTGGTCCTCTGAAATAAAAAATGACCATTACACTGATCACAGTCCTTATAGTTCTGAAAGTTGTTTTTACAGTGTTATTACTACTTTAATTGTTCTCCTGGATATGCTCATTTCATTCTTTATCAGTTTATGAACCTACTCAAAATTATTCATTTATATAATACTGAGGATGTTAAAGTGTAAATTGCTCTTCTGATTCTTCTTCATTCTGTATTAGTTTCATATACATCCTGCTATGCCTTTTTTAAATCATCTACTTCATTTCTTCATATCACAATAAGATTCCATCATATTCAAATACCAAAACTTATTTAGCCATTACTCAATGGATGGACATATTATTAGGCTCCATTTTTTTTGCCTGCATTTATGTATAAATATTTTCATACATAAAAGACCATTTTCATTTTCTTTGATCTCTTTTTAATATAGCCTTAACAGTAGGTTAGCAATGGGTCAATGGGCTCACAGTCTAATAACTTGCTGTATATAATTCCAAATTGCTTTCCAGAATTTGTTGTTATTCAGTTGTGTATAACTCTCTGTGACCCCATCTGGGGTTTTCTTGGCAAAGATATTGCAGTGGTTTGATATTTTCTTCTCCAGCTTATTTTACAGATGAGGAAACTGAGGCATTCCAGAATGATAGAACCCATTTACAAGCACACCAACAATGTATCAATGTGCCTGTTTTCTCACAATCTTTTCAACATTCAGCATTTTCCTTTTTTTTTTCATCTTTGCCAATCTATAGGTGTGAAGCAGAATCTGAAAATTCTTTTAATTTGACTTTCTCTAGTAGCGATTTGGAGCTTTTTTTGTATGGTTATAGATAATCTGAGTTTCTTTCCTTGAGAAATATCTGCTTATATCTTTAGATCATTTACAGACTGAGGAATGGCTATTTTTCTATAAATTGAATCAGTTCCTAATATATCTTGGAAATGAGACTTATCAGAGAAACTTGCTGAAAATTTTTTTCCTCAGCTAATTGTTTTCTCTTTTGACTATCCATTTTATCTTCTGTGGTCCTCTCTGTTCTTTATTTGGTCATGAACTGTTGACAACCAATTAAAGGAGCCTAAACCAGACCCTTTCTCTCGCTATAAAACAAATGGCCTTCATGTGTTTTTTATCGTTCTAGTGGTTGGGCTGCCCCAGGCTTCATTAATGCTTGGTTTGCCCTAATATGAGTGTGATGGTGTCCTGCTTTTCAAGATGTTAGCTTCTAGCCCCCAATGTGGGAGATTAGCTGCTGTGCCGAGAAAGGAAATATCCTAGGTGCCTCCTATGCTGATTGGAAAAGGTAACCACAGAGATGAAGGTAGATGTGCTTGAAGGCTGAAAAGAAGCTGCTCTGTTTGACCATTGGAGAACCCCCTTTTCCTTCTGCCATGGTCTTAAGGTCCTGAGATCGAATAGGTCACATTCTTCTGGTTGTTCCACTTAGTACTTCCTCCCTCTAGTCTCCCTTTTCATAAATTAGTCAACAAACATGTATTAAATGTCCACTAGGCACCAGGCACTGTTCTAAGTGCTGGAGATACAAAAAGAGACAACAGATCACGCCTGTCCTCAAGGAGCTCACAATCTAATAACAAAGGTTTCCTGCTTTGAGTAGCATGGTCTTTCATCCTTTTTTGTAAAAACCTCTAGGTCCTCAGACTACTGGGACAAGCAGGCTCTCTCCAATCCCATATGGTCTTGTAAGGACATCCCAAGAAAGCGCGGGAAAAAAAAGAAAAAAAAATAAATTTACATGATAAATTTATTTTACATTTAAAAGGAATACAAAATTGCATATAATAGATGTGCAGTTTCATGTGCAATAATCTTTTTATTATTCTACAACATTATGGAAAAGTTTGTTTTATTTCAAAATTAAAAATAAAATAAATAAAATAAAATAAAAGCAAAGCAAAAAAGATAAAATTGCGTTGGACCATAAGTCTGGCAGGGAACATGAGAGAGAAATCTCACCCCTTGACCTCAAAGAAAACCTAGAGAGTGACCACAGGCTATACAAAAGTAAGGAGCTAAAACTTTTTTAACTGAAAGTTCTGCTCTTTGAATTGGTGGGAAGAGGAGGGGGCAGGGAGGAGTGGAGAGAATTGCTACAGACATCTGTGCATGACTAGTCAGAAGTTCATATAAGAAAAAGTTAGAGAAATAGAGTTTATCTTTTCTCTATCTTGACAGTAGTTGATAAGAACTGAAAGTGTACAGGTCCCTTTTCTTTGGCCTAGTGGTCTTGAAACTTTTCCAGAAACCTAATGTCCATCAATAGGGATTTAAGCAAGGCCTGCTAAAAGAGGGGCCCTGTTTCCATAGTAACCCAGCACCAGAGTCCCACCCCTGGGGCCGACCAGCAACAAGATACCTCCTCCAGGGCCAGCCACCAGAAAGACTTTGTCACCATAGCACCATAGTAGCAAGGTTCCACCCTTGGAGCAGACCAGCAGCTAAACCCCAACAGTGCAGCTCCCCTCCCCT
>CM053582.1:206349002-206361333 GCA_028627135.1 Pseudochirops cupreus
CACACAATAAATTTAAATACCCTTGGTCTGTAGTTTTCTTTGCCTAATTTTTTAATTAGTTTGAATGTATTTTCTCTTTTTATGATTTCTTCCTGGTTTTTGTTAGTATTACATGGAATTATTTATAAATGGTGTCATAATGAGGAGCCCCAAATTTGAATTAGTCATCAAATTAAAAAGTGCTTGCCAGAAGGAATGATAAGAAAGAGAGAAACAAGGATATACACTTGTTTGTCAAATCTTATGGTTATGGATGGTGAAAGATTGTGAACAGTGGCACTGTACAAGAGTTAGTCTAACACCTAACTAACCAAAGTTATCTAGAGGGTATTTAAGGATAAAATTGGAAGGATTGGGAGTATAGTAAAACAGATATAAAGTGGAAAAGATCTGCAAAGATTTCTCCAATAAACTTTTCATCATTAAGGAAAGTAGAGCCTTAGTACCAGTGGAAATTTTTTATTGGCAATTATAATTTCTTAATAACTTGGAACTGCCACTAAATTCCATTTTGTTTTTTGGTCTTAACAATACTCACTAGGGGGCAGCTAGGTGGCACAGTGAGTAGAGCACCAGCTCTGGAGTCAGGAGGACCTGCGTTCAAATCCAGCCCCAGATGCTTGACATACTTACTAGTTGTGTGACTTTGGGCAAGGGGGGTTAACCCCAATTGCCCTCCGAAAAAGCAAACCTCCCTCCCCCAAACCTCAAAAAACAATAGCTCCCCAGACACATACTTAGTGCTCCTTTAGGCTTTTACTAGCCTACTGTCTCTTTTACCAGTATACCCCAGTCACTAATTCACTTTATGAATTTGCACTCTGAACAGATTTTCTTAAAAGACTTTTCTTCTTCTCCTCTGCTATCTTTTCATGAACAATTCTACACCAGAGGGCTGAAACAGTGGTCTGTGAAAATGTATAAGAATAGACTATTTTAGATTTAAAAAACTCCATGAAGGTCTTTGTATGAAATCTCATGTGATCTTTTTAATCCATATTATAATAATTCCCTAAAATGTTTTCAACAGAGATTCTACTAGGTCATCAGCTACTAGAGTGGTCATTCTTAGAATAACAAGGAGTTAGTGAATTAAATACCATTTATTGAGAACTTACCAGGTGCTCAGTACTGTGGTAAGCTCTGGATATTCAAATATGAAGTTGAAGATAGTCTGAGTTCTCAAGGAGTATACATTTAAATAGAGGAGACAACTAATGAGAAGTGGTAGTCAGGGAGGGATATTTTGGTTTGCAAAATAACAAGAATAGTGAATAGAAACATAGGGAGGTAAAACATAAGACCATAAGATTATAGATTTAGAGATGGAGGGAACAGACTTTAGAGGCCATTTTTCCCCTTTACTTTATAGATGAGGAACTGAGGCCAAAGGATACTGAATGAGTTGCATACAAGTTACACCACTGGTGACTGTCTTATTGAGAGATTTAAACCCACATCTTCCTAACTCCAAACCAAGAATTCTCTCCCTTATAGCATAACTGAAGTACCCTTTTAAAAAGCAAAGATAGAGTTGGTTTGATTAAAGACTCAGAACTGGAAAAAAAAAAAGAGGAAGCAGCGTAGAAATGTCTGCCAGTTTCAGCATGGGTACTGAGCAGAAACTGGACTGGGAGTGAGGAGAAGCACCTAGATATAGCGGGTAAGTACTACTAGATATGGTAGGCAATTACCAATCAGGTCAGTGCAGGGGATAAGTATTAGATACCAGTTTAGTCAAATTTCATTTCAGTCATTCAAATTTATAATTTAATTTTGCTCTTACTTTATAGTTTAAAAGAAGAAAACCTCTTTCTTACTACTGTATCAAAACTTTAAGAGGTTTCTTTTTAAAGTCTCATTCATTGAATTCTTTTAATTGCAAAGTTCACTTGACTTTGTGTACTTTTTATTTATGGAATGTTCTGCTTCATCTGTTTTTTTTTTTTAAAGTACTTAATTTGACACAGAAAGAAAAAAATCGCAGGTTTCATTTTTCTATGTATTATGCACATACAACACTGTTTTTGCATGAATGATTTGGTCGAATCTTAGGTGCCATGCCCCTAGTAATAACATTTTGAACATTTTTAATAGTTTTATATTCATTTTTTTCTTCCGTTGAGGTATCTCAGGTGTAGACTTTTAGGTCTGTTTTATGATGTGTGTGAGTACTGGTTGTTGGGTACAAGAAAATATGCTTCTTCTTTACCTTTGACAGTAGTGTCTGTGTTTCAGAAAAACTCTGATTTTGACTTCTTAATAAGAAAGAATTATATGTGTATTCTAGATCTCAAAATAGAATGACACATATAAAGAGCTAGACAAAGAATTGAATGCTATTTAAAACAAAGTTTGGTGATTTGTTGAGTGTCTTTGTTCTTAAAAACAACAAAGACTCAATGTGATCAAACCTATCTTTGAATCAGGTACTTTGGCAGAATTTTGAAAGAAGAGGTTATATTGAATTTGGGGCAAGTATGGATTGTATACAGTACAAATAAATGAGAAATTAAAGAGGTGCAGTGGTAGTCATTTATTGAGAATGACTGCTTACATTTGGAAAATTTTGGTTTCTAAATCTGTTTCAGTGCAATAAACCTTTATTAAGCACCTATTATGTGCCAGGCATAAGCTTTGGGGATACAAAGAAAGACAAAAAACAGTCCCCACTGTCAAGGAATTCACAAATTAATGGTGGAGATGAAATGAGAGCATCTATGGACAAATGAGATCTGTACAGGATAAATTGGAGATAATCACTAGAAGAAAGGCACTAGTATGGGGGGGAGGGAGGTCAGGAAAGATTTTAGCTAGAACTTGAAGGAACTCAGGGAAGCCAGGAGGTAGAGATATGGAAGAACATTCCAAATATGAAGAACAGTCAATGAAAATGCCTGGAGTCAGGAGATGGATATCTTGGTCATGGAATAGCAAGAGCAAGGAGGCCAATGTCACTGAATCACAGAGTATGTGGAGGGGAGTGAGGTGTGACAGTACTGGAAAGGTAGTAGGCAAGTAAGTTTAGTACCAAACAGAGGATTTTATATTTGATCTTGGAGGTAATAGAACACTGAAATTTATTGACTGGAGGTGGGGATGACATGGTCAGATCTGTCCTTTAGGAAGATTAATTTGACAATGAAGGATGGACTGGAGCAGGGAGAGATTTGAGGGAGGGAGATCAACCTGTAGCCTATTGCAGTAGTCCAGGCATAAAGTGGTGAGGGTGGTGTCAGTGCCAGAGGAGAGAAAGGGACACATTTGAGAGATATTATGAAGTCTAGAAGAATAAGGATTGAGAAAAGGCATTGTATTTTATAATTATCTTTTGTGGGCAGTGGGGGATGGTGGTGGTGACCTGAGAGGTTTTCCAAGAGGTAGAGGTGAGGAGGGAGGAAATTCAAGACAAAAGCACAGAGAATATGGAAAAGCCTGCAGCAATAAAACTTTCTCAGAAAATGTTTTCAGTGAACTTTGGGGTGACTTGTTATGGTTCCTTAGTAATATAAAGTATTGAAGTAGTTGCCAAACAGTTACTGAAACATGAACATTTCCATATACAAAGAACAGTAAAAAAGGGATTGTATGTAAAACTATAATTCTTAGCTCTAAAAACAATTCTTATTTTTAATTTGTGGAATAAAACAACCATTTCCATAACATAATATAATAAAAAGATGATTGCACATAAAATATACACATACCCCTCCAAAAGTCCCTCCCTTATCTACTCCTCCCAGTGTCCTAAATCTTAATCTACACATCCTTCTAAAAGTCCCTCTCCCAACCCTGTTGCAGTTTTCTTACCTCTCTACAAGTTTAGAAGACTTCTGCACCCTTTCAGATGTATACATTGTTTCCTCTTCAATCCAAATGAAAATAAATTTCCAACATTACCAGCTCTCTACCTCCACCTGCTTCTATATTAGTTCTTTCTTTCACACCCCATTTTTATGATATAATTGCTTTTTTTTAAACATTTTTCATATACATAATAAGTAAACAGTTTTATCTTAATGAGCACTTTATAATTAGTCTTTAATGTTTTCTATATATTTCTTCTCGATCTTTCATATCCAATTTTCCATTGAGTTCTGGTCTTTTTGTTAAATATAACTCAGCTTTTTTTGAGTTTATACTTAGTTTAGCACTTTAATTCCGAAACTTTTCTGTTTGTGTTCTCTGATCCTCTTGATCTCTTACGTACCTTTTTAAAAAATGGTTCATTGATATTCTTTTCTTTTGTACCACTGTTACTAGCCCAGTTATCCCACCCTTATGCCCATCCTACCCTTGTAACAAGTTAACAGGATAAATTCACTTACATCCTAAAATATTTGTCTTTTTTTTTTTTTGGAGGGGGGAAGATAGGGCAATTGGGGTTAAGTGACTTGCCCAAGGTCATATGAGGCCGGATTTGAACTGAGGTCCTTCTGATTCCAGGGCCAGTGCTCTATTCACTGTGCTATTTAGTGGCCCCAAATGTATGTGTCTTTCATCACCTCTAGTCCCTCACCTCTCTGTCAAGAAGTGGAAAGTATTCTTCCTCATTGGTCTCTGGAGTTGTGTTGTGATCAGTGCAGTTGATCAGAGTTCATAAGTCTTTCAAAGTTATTTTCTTTACAATATTGTAGTCATTGCATTAATTCTTTTCCTAGTTTTGACAACCTTACTCTGCATCATTTCATACATATCTTCCCAGGTGTCTCTGAATCTGTCCCTTTGATAATTTTTTATGGTGCAATAATGTTTAATTGTATTTGTATATCATAATTTGATCAACCATTCTCTAGTCAATGGGTTTGCCTGATTTGTGTAGAGCTCTATATATACTTTTATCGAATTCTTTCCAATCTTTGTCTTTTGATGGAAAATTCAACATGATTGTTTGTTTTTTGGTAGCTATGATTAAAAGTTTAGATGACCTCTCTATCATAAATATCATGGAGAGTCATTGCATTTTTTTTTTTTTTTGCCATTTCCTGATACTGCTTTCATAGTAAAATTGCAGCTCTGATCAGTGGAACCTGGGTTCTCCTCCTACAGTGTGCCTTTTCCCTCTGTAGTTGATATTCAATGGAATGTTTGTTGAATGAATTGTGGATTTTCTTTTTTCATTGGAATGGGAATCTTTATAAAATGCATTGAACATTTACCTGCCTTAGTAAAGAGAACAGACAGAACATAAATTAAATTTTTCTTAAAGATTTTTGGTCAACAATTTGGAAGATAAGTTATTGATCATACTGTGTTGTGATATGATTCCTGCTGGTGCTTTGTACACGTGAATAACTCAGGACTGTGTCTACACTAGATTTATGTGTTTGCATGTTTGTGCAAATGTGCTCCATTTATGTCAGTTGTCACTGATTGCTGTATGAAGGTTTTCTTGAGAAAACTCTACTTTTATTTTGTGGTGCTATAAACTAGGGTTGAATTGAAGATTCAAGGTGATACAGTTAACTAAATCTTAACGTAGGTCATGATCACTTCTTTTATCTGTACTATTGTAATAACCTCCTATTTGATTGCCCAGCTTTTAGTTCCTTTACTCTGTAATCCTCAATGCATCTGACAAATTGATCTCCCCAAAACACAAATCATCCATGTCACACCCTAGCCCCAAATTTTAAGAGGCTTTCTATTCCCTGAAGAATAAAGTACAAAATTCTCCCCATACAATCTGGTTCCTACATACCTTTAAAAACAAACTGTTTAATAGATTTTTTTAGTTATATTTTTTGTTTTTATGTCACCTAGATTACACTTGTTTCCTTGTTCTGCCTTCTTTTCAGAAAACTGTCACTTATAAAGGCATTTTTTTAAAAGGAAGAAGAGAAAAAAATTCAGCAAGACTAATCATAATACATAGAAAAAAATCTATGCAGTATTCCACACTTCTGGATCCTTCTCTTCTGCAAAGGAGTGGAGGGAGATGGCTTCCTTGGGGCCAAACTATTTGTTTTTGATTGTTTTGCAGTCAAGGCAACATTTGTTAAAAACTATATGCCATGAATTCTATGAAGTGCTAGAAATATACACGTAAACAACAAAGTCTGTTCCTCAAGGAGCTTACGCTCTAGTGAAGGAAGACAGCACATGAAAGGGATCGGGGGAGAGAGTCAGGGGGCAGAGGCGGCCTTGGTGGGATGTGGTGGTAGAGTCCAGGCCCTCCTTAGATGTGAGACTCTGGGAAGAATTTAAAAATGAGTGATTTGAAGAGGCAGCTGAGAATCCCCCAAACGAGGGAGGTGTTCTTTCCATTTGCGTTGTTGTAGTCATTGTATATATTGTTTTCCTGGCTTTCTTTACTTCACTTTGTATCCCAGTATGTAAGTCTTCGCACATTTCTCCGTACTCATCATGCTTCTTATTTCTTACAGCACAATAATATTTCACTACATTTATGCACCACAATTTATTTAGCCACTCTCCATTTGATAGGTATCAACTTTGTTTCTGATTCTTTGCTATCGTGATCAGGACAAAAAGTGCTGCTATAAATATTTTAGTGTATGAAATATCTTTTTTTAAATCTATAACTTAACTTTGGGTATATGCATAGTAGTGGTATCTTTGCATCAAATTTTATGAGTATTTTAGCTACTTTATTTGCATAATTCTAAATTATTTTCCAAAATGGGTAGGCCAGTTCCCAGCAATCTCAACAACATATTGGTGTGCCTTCTTATCACCCAACATTGACTCTTAGGATCTTTTGTCTTCTTTGCCACTTTGCTTGGGTGTGAGGTAAACTTCAGTGTTTAGCAAACTACCAAAAATTACATTATAGGGCTAGAAAAAAATAATAAAAGAAATCATCTGGAAGAATACAAGGTCCAGAATAGCAAGGGAATTAATGAAAAAAAATGCTGGGAAAGGTAACGCATTCATACCAGATTTTAAACTGTATTATAAAGCAGCAGTCATCAAAACTACTTGGTACTGGTTAAGAAATAGAGTGGTGGATCAGTGGAATAAATTAGGTACATGAGACACAGTAGTCAATGACTATAGTAACCTACTCTTTGATAAACACAAAGACTCCAGTGTCTGGGATAAGAACTCACTATTTGCAAAAACTACTGGGAAAACTGGAAAATAGTATGTAAAAAAACTGGGCATAGGCCAATATGTTACACTGTATACCAAAATAAAGTCTAAATGGGTGCCTGATCTAGATATAAAGGCTGAAACTATAAGCAATCTGGGAGAGCAAGGAATAGTTTACCTGTCAGATTTATGGAGAAGGGAAGAATTTATGACCAAACAAGAGTTAGAGAGCATTACAAAATGTAAAATGGATAATTTTGATTACATTAATTTGAGAAGTTTTTATACAAAAAACCTCAGTGTAACCAAGATTAGGAGGGAAGTGGAAAATTGGGAAAGAATTTTTATACCTAATATCTCTGATAAAGGCCTCATTTCTAAAATATATAGAGAATTGAGTCAAATTTATAAGAATACAGGTCATTCCCTAATTGATAAATGGTCAAAGGATATAAGCAGGCAATTTTCAGAGGAAGAAATTAAAGATATCTATAAGCATGTGAAAAAATGCTCTAAATCACTATTGATTAGAGAAATGCAAATCAAAACAACTCCTAGGTACCACATCTCACCAGTCAGATTGGCTAACACGACAAAACAGGAAAATGATAAATGCTGGAGAAGATGTGGGAAAATTGGAACACTAATGCATTGTTGGTGGAGTTGTAAACTGATCCAACCATTCTGGAGAGTAATTTGGAACTATATGCAAAGGGCTATAAAAACGTGCATTCCCTTTGACACAGCAATACCACTTCTAGGGCTGTATCTCAAAGAGATTATACAAGTGGGAGGATCTTATAGCAGCACTTTTTTGTGGTGGCAAAGAATTGGAAATCAAGGGGATGCCCTTCAATTGGGGAATAGCTAAACAAGTTGTGGTATATGAATGTAATGGAATACTGTTGTGCTATGAGAAATGAGGAGCAGATGGACTTCATAATAACCTGGAGAGACTGATGTAAACTGATGCTGAGAACCAGGATTACATTGTACACGATTACAGACACATTATATCTGTGATGACTGACTTTGATTGACTGGGCTCTTCTCAGCAATGCAAGGTTATAAGACAACTCTAAAAGACTCATGATAAATAATGCTATCCACATGCAGAGAAAGAACTGCAGAGTCTGAATGCAGATTGAAGCAAACTACTTGCTGTCTCTCTTTTTTGTTTTGTTCTTTCTTGTTCATTCCATTGATTATAATTCTTCTTTACAACTTGACTAATGTTTAATGTGCAGGTATTTGTAGAATCTATATCAGATTGTATGCCTTCATGAGTGAGTGGGAAGGGGGGAGAAGAGTGAAGGAGAGAAAATTTGGAACCCAAAAACGTGGAACTGAATGTTGTAGACTAAAAGTAAATAAACTTAAAAAAATAAGAAAACTCCCCCCAAACTTCAGTGTTGTTTTGATCTACCTTCCTTCCTTCCTTCCTTCCTTCCTTATTTCCTTTGTTCCTTCCTTCCTTTGTTCCTTCCTTCCTTTCTTCCTTCCTTCCTTTCTTCCTTCCTTCCTTCTTTCCTTTCTCATTTATTAAACAGCTACTTTGTGCCAGGTTCTGTGCTAAATGCTGATTTATACAAGTAAGGAAAAAAAAATAATTCCTACCCTCTAGGAACTTACCATCTAATAGAGAGAAACAGTATAGAAAAAGAAGCTTAGAGGGAGAGTGAGGCAAGATACTTAGCTAGAGAGAGATACTCAGCCCTCTGCAATGGCTGGTCTGTGAGCCCTCTTTAAATAGAGGCTTTGGAAGGTTTTTGCTCTGTCCTCCAGCTCTCTGCTTAGAGGAGTGCTGTCAGAGTGCTGTCAATGCTGGTGTAATCTCTGGGGTGATGAACTTTTTTCTCATTATTATTAGTGATTTAGAGCATATTTTTCAAATGATTATTAATGTTTGCATTTTTCTTTTGAGAACTGTTTGTTCATATCCTTTGACCCCTTGTTTATTAGGGAATAACTTTTGTCCCATATACTTTTAAAATAATTTTTTGTGTTATTTCCTATCACAAACTCTGTTTCAATCCATTGGTCTTTTACCTGTACCCCCGTATATATCCCTTCTATCTCCATGCCATTGTCAGAATTACACCAGTCCTTTATCTCATAGAATTCCTTTAAAGCACTGGGCAGGGGACACTGCTTTGTCCTCATTTCCTCTGTTAGTATGCAGTCAAATATATATACATAGACACATATATCATATAATTAAAATCAGTCTGACCTTTATTTAAAGAATACCAGTTGTGGTATTAATTAAAACAGAAAATGCAAACATAACCTTAAGCTCAGAAAACATTGGAACAGGAAACACACTTGTGGAGATGAAGGGGAATGGGAAGGAAATGGAGAGAAGAGAGAGTTGAAGAATCATTATTGTCCATCTCAGCAGAGTCAGGAAACCATGTTATCTCTCATGTAGCCTCTGGTGGCTAAGAAGCCCCATGGCTTAACAAATGTAAGTCAATTTATACTGAGAAGGGAAATAATTTCTATATTTAACATAAATACTTTGTGCTAAGTAGTAGACTTGGAGCCACTAATATCTGTAGGGGTCAGAAAAGGAGGTAACATGAGCTGAGCTTTGAAGGAAGCTTCTACTGCATTACAGGCTTGAAGAACAGCTTGTATAAAAGGCAAAAGATGGAATATATGGTGTCAGGAAAAGTGAGTAGATCAGTTTGACTTGCATTCTGTGGTTCACTAAAGTGCATAAAGGAGAATAATGTGCAATAAGTCTGAAAAGATAGGCTGGAGTCAGTTTTTGAAGGGCTTTAAATGCTAAAGAGAGACGTTTCTATCTAATCATAAAGCCAATAGGGAGTTTTTGGATTTTATTCATCAGAGGAATGTCTTGGTCATAGCTATGCTTTTGGAATATCACTCATTGCTGTATGGAGGATGGATTATAGGGGGGTAGGGTTTGGAAGTATTGCTGTCTTAAGAATTAAAGATATCTTGCAATAGTCTAAGCACAAGGTGATAAGGGCATGAACCAGGATCCTCTCTATGTGAATGGAGATAAGGGAATGGAATTTAAGAGTTGTTTTGGGGATACAATTGATGAGACTTGTTGGTTAATTGTATTTGGGAGATGAGTCAGAGTGGAAAATTGAAGATTGTCAGCCTGGTGGAAGGATGGTGTACCTGACAGAAAAAAGGAAGTTAGGAAAGGGGATGTGTTTGATGAGAAATTAATGAGGTCTCTTTTGGACAGGTTGAATTTGAAATACTGGTGGACTTCTAGCCAGATGTTTATAGGCAGTTGGCGATGCTGGACTGGAGTTCAGTAAAGTAAACAAGGGTGAATCCCTCTGTTTTTCTTCTACAAGAGGTTATAGTTCAACCCATCAGGCCAGATGAGGTCACTCAAACAGTATTCTGAGTTTAGGAGCTCTTGGTGAAGTAGATCCACAATCATGAGGGGGACTGAGGCTCCTCCTGGTCTTGCTGTTGCACCCTCAGCTAAATAAAAGGGAGCTGTTTAATTTTAACAAAATCACCATGTAATTAACTTTATGTAGAATGCATATACTTGTAAAGTGAGGGATACCTTGACCTTAAAAGGAATATGCTAAAGAAAGTATTACATTTCCTACAAATATTACTATTTTGAACATTTTGTTGTTAGATTAGTACATCCTAGAAGAATTGGACACTAAAGTACGACCTAGCTTTGTGGGAATGACTAAGAGCAGATTTTGAAGAACTGGATGGATTGTAGCATAGATTATAGTTCTTCAAGAATCTTTTCCCCTAGATCACTGCTTAAATTCAGAAAGATGAATTTGCATAGTTAGAATTTATAAAAGTTGTCTGGTTCTTATAAATCAGGTGGTTGGGTTTGTTTTTGTTTTTGTTTCTTTTGTTTTTCACTTTTGCATGACTTCAGAAGCACAGAAGAACGAGGATTACTACTACCCGTGGAGCCACACAGCTAGGACTTCCAAGTCAAGGTAGAGAGACACTGGCATGTTTTATAGGAAAACTGATGGTAACAGAGTCCATGCTGTTCCTGCTTGCCAGCTATATAAAGATGCTCATTTTTTGATGTCTTCAGATAGGCCATTTGAGGTAATTTTTCTCTAAGTCTAGAATTGTTTTAAAAGTGAAATATATTACATGAATTTACATGATCTGTGTTATAGAATACATCTCCCAACTTGAAAGATATTCCCTTTTCTTCTCTTATATAAGACAGTTGCAGTTTTGTAGGGCTAATGTAGTAATAACATAGTAAAAGGGAGATCAATTGACTAGAGGTATTGGGATTTATAATGATGAAAGAGATTAATTTAAAAGTACTGGTTGCGATCACTTAGAATTTTATTTTTATACTAGGGAATATGACAATAGAAGTAGAAAAATAACTTAATTTGTTTCTATCCCTTATTTTTGTTTAGGGATTGGAAAGTTGTGGTACAAATTCCAAGATAATTTTTTTTCCACTGAATGTTACATTTTGTGGTTATTCTGGTTCTGATATTCAGTGACATTTTTCCCAGTAGTACTACAGACTGTTACACATTTCCTTATGGCATGAAGCCAGTCTACTAGTAGTGAGCAATTTGCATAGTAGAATTTTGTTGTTATTGAAAAAAAAAAGCTTTTATCCCTTGTTCACATTCTTAGTAGTAATATAGAATATGCACCTCGGCAAATGTTTCCAATATTATGAAGGAAGAAAAGGACCTATTTTTTTTATCAGGTACTGTGTTAAGTACTTTAGAAATATCATTTCACTTGTTTCTCACATCAGTTCTGAGAGTTTGGTGTTTTTATTTTCCCCATTTTACGGTTGAGAAAACTGATGTAGATGGAGATTAAGTGACTTGCTCAGGTCACATCGTTAATAAGTTTTTGAGGCAGGATTTGAATTCAGGTCTTCCAGAATCCAGGACCAGTGTTCTGTCTTCTGTTTCAGGAATTGCCACTTAACAGACCATGATGTTAGGCAAATCATTTGACTCCTCTGGACATCAATTTCCATATCTGTACAATAAGAGTTAGACTAGACTAGGATGGTCATTTCTAAGGTCCATGTGGACTTTAAAATTCTGTGAGTTGTTTTAGTAGACTGTTTGACCTGGTCACAGGGACTGGGTAGATTTCTTTTTTTTTTTCTTTTTTTCTTTTATTTTAGTTTACATCATTCATTTCCACAAGATTTTGAGTTACAAATTTTCTCCCCATGTTTCCCCTACCCACTGCCCCAAAACAGCCATCCCAGTGTATCCCCCCTCCCCCAGTCTATTCTCTCCTATGT
>CM053582.1:206361833-206381105 GCA_028627135.1 Pseudochirops cupreus
AAGACAAACTTGAGATATCATTTTGGACCTATCAGATTAGCTAAAATGATTGAAGGAAAAAGCAATAAATGTAGAAGGGGATGTGGAAAAATTGGGACATTAATTCATTGTTGGTAGATTTGTGAACTGATCCAACCATTTTGGAAAGCAATCTGGAATTATGCCCAAAGATTTATTCAACCACTTACACCCTTTGACCCAGAAATACCACTACTTGGCCTATTTCCAAAGACGATTAGGGAAAAAGGAAAAGAAGCTGTATCTTCTAAAATGTATATGGCAGCTCTCTTTGTGGTGGTAAAGAACTGGAAGTTGCAGGGACATCCATCAATTGGGGATGGCTAAACAAGTTGTAGTATATTGTGATGAAATAATACTATGCTATAAGAAATGATGAGCTCAATGATCTTAGAAAAACATGGAAAGACTCATAAAAAATAATGAAAATTAAAATAAGTAGAACCAAGAGAACACAGTATATAGTAATAGCAGTATTGTTTTAAAAACAGCTTTTAGCAAACAAGCCTTTTTGACTATTATAAATATCCAAATTAATTACACAGAATATATGAAAGAAGACTATCTGCATCCAGAGAAAGAACTAATAAATAGATGTATAGAATGATTTCACACACACACACATACACACACACACACACACACAATTTGTTTCTAATGTCTGTCATTTCTAGGGCAGGAAGGGAGGGAAGAAAAAAGGAGGAAAAAAAGGAAATTTACATAATAACTATTATACATTCAAAAGGAATAGCAAGTTGCACAGAACAGATTTGCAGTTTCATGTGCAATCATCTTTTTCATACTATGTTATAGAAATGTTTATTTTATTCCACAAATTAAAAATAAAATAAATAAATAAAACATTCCATCTCAAAAATGTATAACCTGGAAAATAAAATTGTTGCCAAACATTTTTATTTTTCATATAGGAAACAAAGAAGAGCATTAAAAAAAAAAAAGAAAGAAACTGAGTAGCAGATTTAGAATTATAACTCAAGATGTCAATATTTCTTTTGTAGTCAACTGACAGGTCTATAAACCTATATCTTAAAGACACTGTTTGGAGGGACCATTTTGACAATAGGAGTTTAACTGACTATAATTTCCATAATGATCTTATTTTTTGATTCTAATAATATAATAGTTCTACCTTTTCCAAAAACTCTTTAACTAATTCCTTGTGTGACTTTCAGCAAGTTATTTCACCTATAGATATTTACCTCCCTAATCCCTTCAATTACAATAATAATACACACAATACCTACTTGTGAGAATCAAATCAGATCACATAAAATGCTTTGTAATGCATAAAACACAATGTAAATATAGGCAAATATTTCTGTTACTATTACCGTAGTATAGTATAAAGAACACAAGATTTAGAGTCCAAAGGTCTTGTTTGAATACCAGTTATAATACTTACAACCTATGTGGTCATAAGCATTTATCTTCTTCATTTTCCACAGTCATAAAGTAAAAGGGTTGGAAAGCAAGTTTGTCAGTACTAAAATCCTTTCATTATGATGAAACTCTTAAAATCTCAGACTTTCCATTTTTCTTAATCAGCTCTTTCATGACATATTCCATTATCCTTGCCCACATTCCAAGGTTTATGGAAACAATCATATTTTCCTCTTTTGAATATGCAATTCAAGAAGCCAGGAAATATGCTCATCAAAATAGAGTTCTTTAAAAGCCTAATAATTCATTATTAACAAAAGAATTACTCAATCACAAATAACAATTAAATTTGACAGTTAAGAAGCATTTTACTCTCATTAAATTCCCTACACTTTGGAGATAAGTGGATGAGCATTTATGGTATTATTGTGCTAGCTCATTTCAAGTTACTGAAAATGAAGCACAGAGAATGTAGTGAATAATCAGAAGCATATAACTAGAACAAAACTAAGATTAGAAGGTGAGTTTCTTAACTCCTTAATTTTTCCAACCATCACTACACGTAATGCAGCCTCCAATTCTGCAAAAAGTCATCATGGGATCCCTTTTGTTTGTTTTTCAGTTGTGTGTGAATGGTGATTTTTTTTCTGAGCTTAAGAAAAGATTATGGCTCTTTCTTTAAAGAGAGACACACAGACACATGGATGCACACAGTCTTACCAACATAAGCCCAAAGAAATAAGCTGTTGCAAACTGTCTTGATTAAAGGTGTTCCAAGTAAAATGAATATGAAAAATATTAATGAAATCTGGAATATATGTTGTCCTTGTTAATTATTAAATTCTGAAATTACATTATGATTGTCTTTGCTCAAAAGGATTTCATTACTATCAAGAAGCATGTATAAAAGATTTAACTGTTTATCATGTTAAGCTAGGACATCGTATAGAGGATTTCTACCTTGACAAAACTCAGAATCTAAGATGCTTTGAAGATTTGTTCTTTT
Organism: Pseudochirops cupreus; assembly: GCA_028627135.1. Taxonomy (NCBI): domain Eukaryota; kingdom Metazoa; phylum Chordata; class Mammalia; order Diprotodontia; family Pseudocheiridae; genus Pseudochirops; species Pseudochirops cupreus. Next base: position 206,364,259 of record CM053582.1, read on the forward strand.
TCTCTTGAAACTTTAATTACATGTTCTTAATTATGCATAAGTAACATCATATAGACATGCTTTTCATCCAATATTTTAATTTGTCATAACATTTCTTGATGTGTGAGTAAAGCCACTGAACCCCACTGAACATCCTGTTATTTCTATTCCTTCTCAAACAGCCAGATCTCAGCTAATTCCACTGAATCTTTCAAGTTATGAACAACCACCTACAGTCTTACAAATTGTTACTTATAGGAGATGAAAGGTTGTTTGGCATAATGGGAATATTACTAGTTTGGGAGTCTAGAAAAAATATTGAATTGCATTTTCTGTCAAGAACTACACATGTAACATTGTACAAGTTAAGCAAAATCAATATTTCAGTTTTCTCATGTGTAAAATGGGGATAATACCAATTTTAATTTATAGGCTGTTGCCAAGATGAAATAAGACAAAAGACATTTTGAAAGCATAACATAAGGCCTTATTATTACTACTAGATATTGTAGAACCTTTCCCATTCTGACAAATTCTAGAACCAAGATGGCCCCACAGTTGATTATACAGGCAATGACATGACACATAACAGTTTTCTGAATAGTCCTTAAAATATCCTTAGAAAATCTGGGTTTCATCACAAGGTCTTCTCGAGCCTGGATTCAATTCAGGGGCTCCTCTGACATTCATATCTACCCCCAGCACCTAACTAATTAGGGCACAGATTAGACGCAAACTCCTGATGGCTCCTCCACAATACCAGAGTCAGCCTGGGAAATCAAATATATCTCTCAGGAGAAACCACAGATTTGGGTATTTTATTTCAGACTCTCATCTTGAGGAAACCTGAGAAACAGCTATCCAAATAGTCCAAAGTGTGATATTTCATAGCATGAGTCATTTATGGCATACAATTATCCTGGGTAAATAATTTAACTTCCCTCAGCCTCAGTTTCCTCATCTATAAAATGGGGATAAAAACAGCATCTCTCTGCCAGAGTTGTTATAAAGATAAAATGAGATAATATTGCTAAATTTCAGAAACCTTAAAATGTTTTATAAATACTAGCTATTACTATAGTATTTTCAAAAATTTCATTACAACAATAGGACCTCAGTAGACCCAGAAGCTATTACTTTACTCTCAAAATCTCTGGGTAAGAAGAGCAACTGCTGCTTTTCTCCCCCAAAATGAAGAAATGCAAAGAGCCTGTATTAGCTAACTGTCACTGGCAAGCCCTAGAATAAGCATGTACAAAAAGCCCATGCATCTAAATCTCCTTGGTGATGAAATCTCCTCCTTCTCAGGGCCTTACCAATTGCCTCTGAAGGCTCTCTCACTACAAGCATCTCTCTGGACTTCTTGGAAGAACCATTTTCTACTATAAGAACTGTAGTCATCAAACACTGGGTAGGCCATCCACACAGCCGAACCATGGGAAATAGCTTGTTGAGAGTTGAAGGATCTGAATGAGGGAGTGGGGTGGTGGTGGAAGGGAAGCACCCCTAAGACAATGGCATTGATGATGTGGGACCCAGATAAATGGTTAAGCATATTAATAAACCACCTCCTAGCACTTATTGCCCTGATTCATGAAAGTTATCAGCCTGCTTCAGAAAAGAGATAAGAATTTAACAAATATTTTGGAACTCAACTGACTTTTTATGTCTGAGGATCTGCTTTGGCAATCTAAGTAGACAACTGTTTTTCCTGAAGTGCCTGACCACATCTATTACTTTAACTGAATGTCCAAGCAAAGTTCTCTTTCCCAGCATAATCAGAAATTTCACCAACTAAAAGAAAATGCCACTGGCTTTGAAAATTAACAAAAACAACAACCAAAAAAACCCCCAACAAAACAACAAAAAACAAAACAAAAAATAAGTTATATAAGAAATCTATCGTCAATAAAAGTGTTCTTCCTAGCTCTGCTCAAGTTTCACTTAGTGCTAGTACTTGTGAAAAGTACCAGATGAAGAGTTACAGAGCCTGAAGTTTTCTGGCTATCTCCAAACTCAACAATGTGTATGCGCTATGAACCCTATTCTAAAGGACTAGCTTTTAAGGATGAGAGAATTCAGAAAATGATGCAAAATCAATTTTCACTCTGCAAAGTACCAGCAAATACAAAATGGTTATTTCCAGGATAGAAATTTTCATATTTGGAGCTGAAACCTCACCAAACTCATTTCCTCTACAATACTGAATTTCAAACTTTACTGTAAGCTTCTTGACCAAATTTGAAACCACAATCACTGTTCCTTCCCCAGATTCCTTTCCCTTCTATCACCAGGATGCTTCCCCCCACTTATAAGAATGTTTCAGGAAAAAAAAAGAAAGGCAAATCCAAAGTGAGGGGTAGGAATACTCCTTCCCACCAAGCTCGTTTCCCTCCACCAAAAAAAAATTAAAATTAACAAACTCATTTTTTATTCCAAAGTTTTGGTTCTCCATGCATTCTTTCACATCTCTAAATATACCAAATACCTTAAGTATATGAGAAAAATTAACATATTTTTCTATTCTGAAACAAAATAACTAGATAATTCATTTTTCTGTATCTCCCTCCCAAATCAATGCTGAAAACATTTCTATAAAATTTATATTTTTATTTCTCAGCGTCCTATTCTGTTCAAGGTGACAACACCACAAAATATGGTGTAAGAAACTTTGATCTCAGCTAAAAAACGGGCAATAAATACCAGCGGTAACTTTCAGGCACAGTGTGATCGCATTTCTGACTAAGTAAAAAGCTACGAACCCCTCGTTAATGTCAAACTAACGCGCCTCCCGAACCTCCTCTCTCATGCCCGTGTTTTCTTCTGGTTCTCAAAAGAACTGCAGTGTCCGTGCTACACATCACAAGCGCTAAGGCTATAACGGAGCTTCACTGCCACGTCACTCTTGGGGAGAAATGAGACCGCCTCATACGCCACTCCTTTTGGCAGGCCAATAATCAAATGTCACTGATTAGAAACAAAGCTGCATATAGGTGAAACCCTATTTAAGTAAGGGTTTCCAACTCACACCATGTATATTAATTAGAACAAAAGTAGAGTGTAAACCACAATGCCCATGTTTAATTTCTTGATATAAATCACGTTTTGTGTGTATTAAATGCAAGAACAAACTCAAGGGTGGGGGTGGGTGGTGGGTGAGTGAGCCAGAGCAAGGCAAGAAGATGTCTGTGCAGGCGCTAAAGAAGCAGGCTCCTGAAAGAATTATTGCTATGCATGCAATAGCTGTCTGTAACTACATAATGTTAAATGTTAACATTTCTGGGCTGGTGATTTCTATGTGCATGATAAAGTGCTTCCTACTAGAACTGAAGGGTGTGGGGGTCCCATCTTCAAGGAAATCCTAGTGGTAGCTGCCTCTAGGGGCAAGGGGCAAGGGACAAAAATGAGCATTGATCAAAAATTTTAAGCTAGTAGTTCAGTGGCTATCACGTATTCATCCCTAAGATACACAAAACGGATATTAGACAACAACTGAGCTAGGACACATGGGATTTCATATGGAGCAAAGGAGATGTATGATAAAGGCAGCGGGAGCCAAACTGTACAGAATATCAAATCAAGGAAAAATATTGATGAATAAACGAGACATGGGGTAGTACACATTCTGTGGTATTTTTACTTCAAACAGAATGTTTTAGCCATATTAGTGAGATCTGTCGACCAAAAATGAACAGCCTTGACATAAGAAATGGATTTTACTATCATTATTTAAATAGAACTACTCCACCTATACTGAATTCAATCTATAGACAACAATATTATAGATGCAAGTATAGTATGCATAATTTTACACATGAATCAAAATAATGAGGAGAAAAATTAGATCCATGGTATATACTTGCTAAACAACTAAACATATATATACATACACAAATAGAGAGAAAAAATGTTAAATAAGAAAAATATCACAAAGAAATAAAATATAATACAAAGCCTTTGCATTTCTCTAAAATATACTTAATCAAAAAGGGTGTATGGGTGCTGGTAGAAAGCATATCCCCAGTATGTGTTTTTATATTTTGTTCTTTTGATATCATAGAAATAGACAAGGATTAAAAATCAATTATATCTCCTAATACATCATCACCTCCCCATGGTTACCCACTTTCTCACAACCAAAAGGTTCTTTGAAAATATGTAATAAACTGTGTAGTATAATTCTTTACTGCTATAAAAAAATGTTCTAATCCTGTGAAAAATATAGGATAAAGCTCTTTCATACATTTTTTGCAGTATCTATTTTAAACATTTGCTGGGGTACAAGAACAGGAGGTAAAATAGTCATCATTAAATATATTTCAAGGGGATTATTGAAGCAAGATGAAAGAGCTAGAAGATATGACGCTCGAATAACTCATTTGAAGGCCTGAGATTTAATGCATTAAATATAGAGGAGTTTAGAATCAGTTAACTACTTGAGAGGTCAAATCAGCCCTACCTCAGATTCTATACGGGCTTTTCCAGTACATGACTAAAATATCTATGATTAGGGAACCACAATTATCATTTACAGTATTGTGCTCAGAACTGTTTGAAATGAATGAACTATTAAAAACCTCATTTGCTTTTAAAATAAGAATAAAAGCTCCACATAATTTTGAAGTACGTTCAATAAGAAAGGATAATTTGAGATTTAGATAATTTAACTCTATTAAGATTCAGGATGAAATAATATAGTCAGCAGAAAATAACAGGTACATATATTGTATTCCTATATAAAATTTTTTTAAAGAACTTATATAAGTCAATTTATCAAATTTTAAATGCCATTTATTTTTTTAAATTAGGATTTTTTAAAATCACTTTTCAAAAAAACAAAGTACTCAGTAGCATTCTTTAGAAATGATGAATAAAAGCTTGCTAGTCAAAAGGCTTCTATATAACTAGTGAGATAATAAAATGAACAGTTTTAACAACATATTCTTTTTCTATTACATCACAGCTGTTCTCCAGATTTGTGTAAAGTTATTCATAAATCTATTCACTTCCATTGTTTTCCTGGCAAATATAAATAATACCTAGCACTTAATAAATGCTATTTGACTGAGCTGACTAAAACAAACCAATGCTTTATTTCTAGAATCAAGGAGAAACAAAAGTGCAGGAAAATGAACCTGATTCTCACCATTATCAACAAAAATTACCAATATACATCAAACAGTAGGAAGCTTTACATAAGGCTGGGTAAAGTTTCTAAGTCCCCACAAATTCTTTACCTCTAAAAAGTTAGCTGGTCCAGAGCCTTAGCTCATGAAAATTTTTAAGATCCAAAGGCAACTAGTAAAGCAATCAGTAAATGCTCCTTGCCAGTCCACTGCAGATCAACTTACCAAATCCCTGTGCAACACCCAGTTAGCATGCAGGTAGTGAATACCATCTAGGATCTGATATAATAGTGACTTGACCATTCCCCGAGGTAACTGAACTGGCTTCTTGTTTGCTTTAGAAGCTCTGTGAAACTTGATTATGTGCTGAAAGAAAGAAAAAAATATCAATAGAATCAGAAAAAGGAAGAAAGACACTTTGATGTGTAATGCTTTACTGAAAAAGAAAACCTCCAGAGATTCCTCATGATGCTTGCCAAAATCATTCCACTCTCTTCTAAATAACTTACGTAACTTCAAAATTTCCAAACAACTGTGCTTACGGTCCAAATAATTTCCTATACACAATAAAAACACTACAAATGATGGACAACATCCCAGAATTAAATGGATATAACAGGAGCTGTATATTTCATAATTTCATCTAAAAATACAACTAAAACATAATCATTTCTTTAGAGAACGTTCCATCCTAATTTGTCTAATAAAAAACCAGAAGAATTTAAAAAAGAAAATTTACAATGTACTCCATTTTTTGTTTTAGTGTTTTTGACTATCATAATAGTACTGTGCATTTATAACACATCGGTAATACTGAAAATAAGCTAGGCAGACCCTTCTATTTTGTAACAAACAAGTGCATATAAAGAAAAAATAATCAGCAATAATGACTATGTTCACATAAGAAATTTATAGAAAAAACTGAAGAGGTGGGTTAATAATTTAAGGAGAGGCAAAAAAAAAAAAAAGACGTTGTCTTTTCTATACCTGAGAGGTAGAACTTTGAAGGGTCAGATATTCTTTCTTGGGCCTTGCTAAAATTTAATTCCACAGTCAAATCTTATTTTAAAAAACCATTCATTAAAAAGTGTTTATAAAGTATCACCTTTACATAGATAATGCTGTTGTCTCCCCTTCCTTATCCACCAGGAGAATATGAGCTACTGGAAGACAGGGACTGTATGGCACATAGCAAGTACTTAAGAAAAGCTTAATGTACTGAACTAAATGGAAATGAATTGCTATGCTAGAGACAAGTTGAAGTTAACAACTTAAATTTTAAAATGGGCAAGTCTTATAGACCTAAGGCAACATGCATAATAAAGGAAGATATACAAACAAAAAAGACCACAGAAATGTTCATGCAAGCTAATTAATAATTACATTGTGCAGGGAAAAAAAGGAATCACTAAGCTGAGAATATACAAATTTTGCATTTACAGTCTAATATAAGAATGACACAAACGCTTGTAATTATAATACAAAATAGTCCACAAATGCATGAGAGAGGTGCAGAGCAAACTGCTACGCAAAGAAATAGCATCTGAGATGGTTTTCAAGGATGGCAAAGACTGGGGGAGGAAATGGAGGCTAAGCATAGAGGACTGGCAGAGCAGGCATACTACAGGGACAAAAAAGAGTCAAAGTTGGATGGAACACAGAGTACAGATGGGAGAAGACATAAAGTCGAAGAGTGGTGCCAGAATGTGGAAGGCCTTGAATATTAGGCAAGGATATCTTAACTTTACTCAGTAGTCAATAATGACTGCCTCAGTGTGACACCTCTTCTTCCTAAGGGAAAAATGATTCCTCTCTTTTCCTAATCTTTCCTTTCTCTTTGACTGACTACTTCTATATATTGATCACATCCTAACCTCTATTAGTTATTAGAATATATCTTTTCTTACTAAATTTCTTACTAAATTACTAAATTACTATACCACTTTCATTGTATACCACTTTCGCTGTAACCCACCTACTAGTTCACTGCCTTGTAAATGGAAAAGTATCTGCGAACTGAATTAGCCAAAAGAAGCCCAAGGCTTCAAGCTCACTTGGTAGTTATTTCTGCTTTGTCTTTAGGAAAACATACAAGTCAGGTACCTCTGTGGGAAAGGGTTACATTGATCAGGCTCTTATAGTTCGTGGGGAAAAAAAATCAGAACATAAGAAAGAAATCTATAAAAAATTAAAATCTTGGTATCTTATTCTTCTATCAGATACTAAACAGGTATTGGGATAATGAGAATGAAATAATGAATAATGAAAAGACATGCCCATGAGAAGAAGCAATTTGGTCATAAAAGAAATCTTATTTGCATAAATAAAGTATGATTAATAAGAAAAAAATGTAAATACATGGTAGAAAAAGTATGAAAGCATTATCTGATGTGATTGGCTTTTATGGTAACATACTATTCTATTTTCTTCTCTCTCATTTTCCAATGCATAGAATAATGCAAAAATTACATTAAACCTCACTAACCTAGGACGCTTTGCCATTTACTCCAATGCATAACCGTCAATGCCATGTGCTAAGTTTAAAGCTTTAATTAAAAAACAACAACACAATTTAGCTTAATTCCTGTAGCTATGCTACTTTGCTTTCACAAACTTTACTTAGAACAAAGCTTTTTTCTTTTTTTTAAGATAAGACTGAATGAAAGAAACAAGTATTCAGGCACTAAAGAATCGAATGAATCCTTCTAGCCTCTCCTTAACACCTACAAATTAAGTTTATATTTTTAGGTTATGTGGAATATGTAGACATATAACTACATAATCAGGACTAAAGAGTTTTTTAGAAGCACTAATCAAAATAAAACTAAATCAAGGGTGGATTGTGCAAAAGTTACTCCCTTTCTTTGTATGGTGCACAAAATCATATCGTTTAATTATTCCAGACATATCAGTTGTTTTTTACCCCATGTATGTCTTTGCCTCACCAAACTATTGGTAATTACTAGGGAGCTGACATCGAAGACAATCAATCATGAAATTAGACTTCTAAAAATCTGGATATACTATTAATGTTTCCTTTGTATAAGCCGTTTTAGACTTCTCTAACTGTTATACGGTTGGTTGTACAAATAGGATTTTTGAGGGGGGTTTATTTTGATTTCCCTAAATTTTACCATTTAAATGCTTCCAAAAAAAAAAGTTCTTGGGGAAGCTCAGTGGTGCAGTGAATAGAGCACCGGCCTTGGAGTCAGGAGGACCACACACTTACTAGCTGTGTGACCTTGGGCAACTCACTTACCCCCAATTGCCTTGCCTTCCCCACTCCAAAAAAAAAAAGTTCTTAGGCTGCTTAGTTATGAAGTCAACTATTACTTAGATGTTAAGTGATGCAAAACTGGTTGTGTGATTAGGCTAGTTAAATTCATTCAAAAACCCTGGTTATAGTGTAATTATTTAAAGAACTATTGCTTTTCTATTTTTGAAATATATATTCAGAATTCTCACTTTTTATTTTCATTTTACATTATTAACATTTGACATTTACCATTATTTGTTCAACTGAAAATGCTTATTTAACACTATGCTTTCTGGAATTATGCATATATTTTAAATAAAAAAAAATCCTTGTAGAAAGTTCTATAATACAAAATGAGATCAGAAAACAGAACATTAAATTTTTTTAATCAATGACACAATTGTGTTAGGAAAGTGAATTTCAGTTGGTTGTTGTCCTTCATTCTCAAAGAGGACCAAAATGACATCGCCATGCTAAAGGCAATCTTCAATGCGTCCCCCTGTGGCTGATCAGACTAATACAAGCTCGGAACGCTCTACCACAGGTCAGGCACAAACAGTCCATGTGAACATTTGGGGTGGATTCTCTAAATCTGCACATCCTGCATTTCCTTTGAGTTGTTTCAATTCTGACTTTGTTGCATCTCAGCTTCAAAGGCTTCATTGAGAGCACAATCATCTGCAAACAGAAAATCATGCACCAACACTCCCTCCACTCTGGTCTTGGTTTGTAGCAATAGGCACTGATGACATTACGTTTTCCTGCAAGGGGCAATAGCATTGTCACTGCGGCCCCTTCAGAAAAATGTATTCACTCAGGGCTACTATTTGGATGAGAGACCGGCTGAGTTCTCTTGCAACAAGAGCTGTTCATCTTTCAGGTCTACTAGATTTTGTGTTGTTTGCAAGTGTGTGCAAATTCCATGTGCCAAAGATGAGTGGAATTGTCTTTGTAGATGTTTTTGTACATTTTTTTTATGTTTCAGCCGCAGAGTGGGATTTCCCATTTGCTGTGGTAATCAGGCCAGGATTTGGTAAGCAGACAATTTTTAGGGCACCTTTTCTAGGCCCTTCCTCACACCAGGAGGATGAGAGCAGTGTGATCCTTAAAAGGCTACTCAGACACTCAGGGGACTGCTGAATCCCACCGCTGCTTCCAGTGAGAAATGACCCTATGGTCTGGGCCACCTGTGTGCAGGGTTGTGACTCTAGCTCCCAGTGTTCCACACCTGTTGCTTTGTCACTTGACTGTCACCACAGGATTTTGAGATAGGTACAATGGTAAAATGCTATGGGTGATGTCTTCCGATTCATGCATAAATTGTATTTAAGTGAGACAGAGTTGCACAAAGTCTTCAGCCTTATTCTCTCCTCCAGAGTCATCACAGTCCAGCGGCAGGACAGAATCAAGACAACTAGTGATGGCTCAAGAGGCAGTGGATGACCTTGGTGTCTTTGATATCTAACCAAGCTCTAAGTGCTCCACAGTGCCTGCTTCAGCTGCCTTCATGGCTGTTGGAACAAATTGTTCCCATCTGCCCATTCCACCAGGGGAAGTCTTCACATGCTTGGGGTAGACACCCACCTAACTCACCAAGGGGTATGAGACTCCCTGATTACCCTCAACCTGGTTTAGTCCATCTGCCAAAATAGTTTATTGGGGTGTGGCCACTGCACATGCTATAGCTTCTTGGAGGCAGAGGTGAGAGTTGGGTAGAGCAGGTGGACACCAGAAGATAGAAAGCAGCCATTGCATCAGAGGCACTAGTCCTCCCTGAACACACCCTGTACCCCTATACACATCTATAATCAATAACTAAATTACACAGTCAACCAAGATGTGATATGAAGGAGACTTTAAGTTCTTATGAAATGACGCTAATATGTAATTTGAACGAAATCACTTTGACTAGCTTTTCTCCACTCTGCCTCTACTCTCTTGTATTAAAAAGCCAGGATTGAATGAGGAATTTGTCATTGGTATCCACCACTTTGCTTTATACCTTCTCTACCCAAATCACGGTCTAAAATTGCCTACAGTGCTTGTTCATACAGCTCTGGACAAGGCACGAAACTTTCCCCCTTCCTAACCTTCTGCCCAACTCTCAAAATAAGTGTGTATGTGTATGTATATGGATATATATGTGTATACATAGATACACATACATATATACATTTTTAATACAGTATTTTGTGAAATTATTTTTTGTTATTGAGCCAAATATATATTCTTCTGAAGAGATCACATTTTAAGGCTATAGTAGATGACTAAGTCATTCTAGAACACAATTTTATTATAAACATATGATAGTGAATATCCATAAAACAATGTATGTTTGCACTTGCACATATATTGAATTCTTTTTCTGTAATTTGCTCTTCTATGGACAAATGATAGTGGCAAAAGGAACTATGCAAAGCAAAAACACTATGAAAGAGAACATGTACATCCACACCCTATTAGTTTATTTCTGTTTAATAAGTGGCTATCAAAGTCTAAATATAGTTTGCAATTCCCTTAGTTATTAGGTAAAACCTACAGTCAAATAAATATAAATGTAAAATGCCTTACCCAGAGGTCATGCTCAGCATAGTCAAACAGAAGCCACACTTTCCTGTCAGCATGAGACAAAAACACCTTTTGAAGAGAAATGACATTTGGATGCTTAAGCTCTCGAAGTAGCTGCAAAGCAAAAGAAAACCATTAAAGAAGTCTAACACACACAAAAGAGAACTGTCAAAAATATCCTTTTTGCCTTTAAATTGGCACAAGTCCTTTGCTTTCTATCTTAGATAGTCAATCCACTACATAAAACTTGAAACTATTAATTTGGGTTTCAAAGTAAACAAGAGAAAAGGATGATGAAGAAACAAATGACTAAAGATTTTACTTAAAATTTTGCCATGTGTTTTCCACAATATTATCAAATACAAAAAATTTCTACACAGAGATGAGAACATATTTTACATTTTCACAGATTACCTTATTTGTGGCTTTTCATGTCTATATTTTACCCCTACTTAATTTAAATCTGAATGCACTCATATAGTGCAAAATGAGTTAGCACACCCATTATTCCTCCTCCTCCCCCAACAAACTTCAAAGTTAGTACCACCCAATGATTTTAAAATAGATTTTAACTAATATATTTTGTTTTTATATCACCTACATTCTCCATGCTATATCCCTTACATTTTTTTCCTCAGAAAGCCATTATTTATAACAAAGAATTTTTAAAAAGGGAAACAGAAATAAAAAACCACCAAAACCAATCAACATACATTTTAAAAATCTGATGTTTTATACAATGTTCCACGCACATCAACTTTAATTTCTGTAAACCAGTGGTGAAGGTGTTTACTTGTATCACTGCTCTGAGGCCAATCTTGGTCTTTATAATTTTATAAAATTGATTTTTGATTATTTTGTGGCAATTCTTTCTATTTCCATTGCTTCAGTCATTGTTTATATTGCTTTTTTTGGCTCTGTTTACATTGGATTAGTTTATAAAAATCATTCCATGCTTCTTTACACTTCATCGTATTTATCATTTTTTACAGCACAGTACGTCAAGTACTACAATTTGTTTAACCATTTACCAATAGATGAACAACTACTTTTTTTTTCTGGTTCTTTACTATTACAAAAAGTGCTACTATCACTATTTTGATGAATATGAGGCCTTGGTTTTTGTCAGTGTCCTCCTTGGGGAGTAGAATCTCTAGATCAAAGAGTATGAGCATAAAATGACCAATTTTTATTACATAAAATTAAAAAGTTTTTTTCACAAAGCCAATAAGCTAAAATTAGAAAGGAAGTGGGAAATGGGAGAGAGGGGAATCTTTGTAGCAAGTTTCTCTGATAAAGACATCATTACTAAAATAAATAACCTACTGAATCAAAATTATAAGACTATGAGACACATCCCAATTGATAAATGGTCAAAGGTTAGGCAGGCAGTTTTCAGAGGCAGAAATCCAAGGAATAAGTTGTATGAAAAAAAACCTTAATCACAAATAATTAGAAAAATTCAAATTAGAACAACTACTAGGTTCTATGTCACACCCATCAGAATGGCTAAGATAAAAGAAAAGGAAAATTGCAAGTTTTGGGTAAGATATGGGAAAAAAAAGGTATACTAATATATGGTGGGTGGAACTGTGAACTAGTCCAATGATTATGGAGAACATTTTAACTGAACATAAAACTGTATTATAAACTGATAATTATCAAAATAATCTGGTACTGGCTAAAAAATAGAGTGGTGGATCAGTGGAATAGTTTAGGGACAAATTACATTGCAGTAAAAGACCATAGTAATCTACTATATGATAAACCCAAAAGATTCAAAGTTTTAGAAAAAAAACTCATTATTTTACAAAGACATGACAAAAAAATGCAAGGAAAGCTGGAGAATAGTCTGATAGAAATTAGGGTCATACCAACATCTTAAACCATCTACCTCAGAAAGGTCTAAATGGTTATATATCATTAAACAATGAGAAGATAAGAAAGGTGATATCTTTCTCATCCATGGTTAGTGGTAGGATTCTTTACTAAATAAGACAAGTAGTGACAACAAGAAAGAACAAGAAAGGCTACTATTCAAATACATGATGTAATATATGATGTATATATGATGGAATTCTCACTGTGATGGAGGAGGGAGGGAAGAAAACAAGCATTAAGTGCCTACAATGTGCCACACACCGTGCTAAGGGCTTTACAAAGATTATTGTATTTGTCAATTATATCGTGCTTTAAGGTCTACAAAGTACTTTACAACTATATCATTTTTATCCTCCCAACAGTCCTGGGAAGTAGGTCCTATTATTAACCCCATTTTACAAATGAGGAAACTGAGGCAGAAAGAGGTTAAGTGACTTGCCTGGGGTTATACAGCTAGCAAGTGTCTGAGACTGGATTTAAACTCGGGTGTTCCTAATTTCAAGTCCAGAGTTCTACCCAGCATGGTATTTAGTTCCCTACACAGTTAATGTTTATACTATATGTCTTTGAAGTAGGTAATAAAATATTTTTAATAGGGTTTTTTTTTAACATAAAATGTATACACAAGGGAAACTTTTCTTTTAATCTCATCCCAATGATCCAAACCTAGAGAAGAGCTTAATAGTAAGAAATAACAAAAATGATGACTATAAAGAAGCACACAAAGACTTACATGAATTGAAGTAAAGAAAAACAAGCAGAGTCAGGGAATGGGGGTAGGACGGTGATGTCTATATCTAGATCTATAGATGTGTCTATATAGATATAATTATTTTACATCTGGAACATGAAGATTAGAAGGAAGATTGAGGAGGATTTGGGTAGTCAGAAACAGGGTCATCACCAGGATATACATGGTCAAATTGAAAGGAAAAAGATAAAAAATCAATGCCTTCATTAGAAAGTTCACTTACTACTTGAGAAGAAAAATTACTACTCGATTCTAATAAAGCTATGGCTTGGGTAGCTAGTCAAGCAAAAGAGATGAAAGGTTCAGTTTCCTCAGACATCCTACAACCACAATAGAACAAAGAGTTGACTATTGTGATCACAAAGCACCTGAGAAGGTAAAAAAAAGAGTTAACAATTATTTTTAAAAGGTTTATAGCTGGGGCAGCTAGGCGGTGTAGCAGACAGAGCAACAGTCCTGGAGCCAAGAGGACCTGAGCTCAAATGAGGCCTCAGACACTTCTGACACTTACTAACTGTCTGACCCTGGGCAAGTGGCTTAATCCCACTTGCCTCATAAAAAAGTTATAGATTAAGTAACTAACCTATAAGTGTTTCTAAGTAGAAAAAAATAACTATTTCTAATGTATTTATGGCTTAAATAACAACTAACCTAAAGTTTCTTAATGTACAAAGTGTGATATCACAAAGAATTAGGAAGAGAAAAATAAATTCACCAGCTATTTCTTTTAACTGATTTGTGGTTTAAGTAACTGGTTAAAGAATAAAGTAGAAGTATTAACAAGAATTAAACAAGGACCTGTTAAGTCCTGTGTGAGATTCTCTGGAGCTGCTTATGTGATTCTCTGTCAGATCAGCTTTGGTTTGCTCTTGAACTTGTGGCTGCCTGAATTTGTCACACAGAACAATTAACAAGGATAGATTTTATTTGTTTGTTTGTTTTTCTTAAGAAAAAAACTATTAAATAATACCGTAAGTTGTTGTCCACCTAAACTAAGCTGAGTCCTTAATTATAGTAATTGCAGTGCAGCCAAGAAATTCTATAACGCTCCTTACTCCTTTGGATTTCTCCTTTATGTAGAATTGCAACTGCATGTGAAGCCACATTACTGGCTATTCCTACAGCTTAGCATCTGATGTACCTATCTCCTACCTCTCACCTATAAGAAAGAGTCCTAACTAAATCTCTAATCTAAACCCTACTTGCTGCAGTGACAAGATACTAATTGACCTAACCAGTTGGTAACTACAGGTTAAGACCACACAGCTTACACTAAGTACCTTATAAGTATGGCCCTACCAGCTTATTTCATGAATTAGAGACTAACCCACTCTCACTGCTTATGTGTGGTGTATCCCATACAAACTTAAGCTTACTTCCCTATATTTGTCTCTTATACAGACCAGTCAGATCTCTTTCCATCATGATTTACTCAGGAATCTTAATCTAAATTTCATCTAAGATCTAAAAATCTGGTACCTGTCAAATAAAGAAGACAAACCAAACTATGAGTGAAATATTCAATTACTTTCCCTTTTTGCAAATGTAGTTTCTAATCAATTATATATCTTAATTTCTATCTTCTAAGATTTTCTTTTCCCTTTTGAAACCCAAAAGAAAAGGCATAAATACATTATAGACCAAAATACTCACCAACTTTTAAAATCACAGTTTTAGAATCTTAGATCACAATTTTAGGCTCAAATTATTTATCATCTTTTATACCTGCAACCTCCAATGTGACCAACACTGGGGGAAAAAAGATAGAAAAGAGAGACTTGTCTCCTATGAAGACTTTTCTTGGAAAATTTATTTTTTTATAGCCTGTTTCTTTTTGGTTAGTTAAGCCAAAAGAAAGGGCATAAGGGAAACACAGTACAAACAAACAGACGCTTACACAAGCAGGCCCTTTAAGGAGTAACAGACATGTCCTATTCTTAATTTCTGAAAAAAGAAAAGTTACAAAAAAAATTTTTTTCTCTCAATAACTTGTTTATTTACTTTTAGTTTACAAGATTCAGTTCCACAATCCCTTGAGTTTCAGATTTTCTCCCCTCCCTCTCCCCTCTCACCCCATGGCGGCATGCAATCAAGTACTGGATCTGCAAATACTTTCACACTGTAAAATAGTCTGGTTGTATAGAAGGGTTGTAACCAATGAGTGAACACTGGGAAAAAAGAAACAAAATCAAACATGAAAAAGAACAATAGCATGTATTGGTTCAGTCTCCATTTAAACTTCAGTCTTTCTATATCTTTCTCTGAGTTTAGATTTCTCCTTCCATCCTGAGGCTTGTAGAGTTGTCTTATAGCTGTGCGTTGCTAAAAAGAGTCCAGTTTATCAAGGTTGGTCATTACACATGTGATGTGTCTGTGAGTGTGTACAAGTTTTTTCCTGGTTCTGCTCTTCTCACTCAGCATCAATTTGTATATGCCTCTCCAGGTAATTATGAAGTCCATCTCCTTCCCATTTCTTATAGCACAATAGTATTCCATTACATTCATATACCACAATTTGTTCAGCCATTCCCCAATTGATGGGCATCCCCTATATTTCCAGTTTTTTGCCACCACAAAGAGAGCTGCAATAAATATCCTTGTACATATGGGTCCTTTTCCCACTTCTGTGATCTCTTTGGGATATAACCCCAAAAGTGGTATTGCTGGGTCAAAGGATATGCACTTATTTATAGCCATTTGGGCATAGTTCTAGATTGCTCTCCAGAATGGTTGTATCAGTTCACAACTCCACCAACAATGCATTAGTGTTCCAATTTTTCCACATCCTCTCCAGCATTTGTCATTTTCCTGTTTTGTCATCTTAGCCAATCTAGCTGGTGAGATGTGGTATCTCAAAGTTGTTTTGATTTGCATTTCTGGAATTAATAGTGATTTAGAGCATTTTTCCATATGCTTAAAGTTATCTTTAATTTCTGCGTCTGAAAATTGCCTGTTCAAATCCTTTGACCATTTATCAATTGCGGAATGACTTGTATTCTTATAAATTTTACTTAATTCCCTGTATATTTTAGAAATGAGGCCTTTATCAGAGACGTTGGTTGTAAATATCCTTTCCCAATTTCCCACTTCCCTCTTAATCTTGGTTACATTGGCTTTGTTTGTACAGAAACTTTTCAATTTAATATAATCAAGGTTATCCATTTTGCATTTTATAATGCTCTCCAAACTCTTCTTTGGTCATGAAGTCTTCCCTACTCCATAAATCTCACAAGTAAACTATTCCTTGCTTCCCCAGATTATTTACAGTATCAGCCTTTATACCTAG
>CM053582.1:206381605-206407073 GCA_028627135.1 Pseudochirops cupreus
ACTTTAGTGGGAAGTATCTTTGTGTGCGTTTTGGAGTTCTAGGATTGGTTTAGAGTCCTATTTTATGGGTATTTTGCGGTGGCTATGTGAGAGCTGCGATATGTTGCTGCTGCTACGCCGCCATCTTGGCTCCACCCCCCTCAAAACAAATCTTACAAGAAAATAATATACATGTCATCTGAGTAGGAGATATGCCAATGCCTAGGCAGTGAGGAGGTACAGGGGATAGAGTGGTGGGCCTGGAATCAAGGCTTATGTTCAAATCTGAGCTAAGATACTTCCTAGACATGTGACCTCTGGGCAAGCCATTCAACCTCTGCCTCAAGTGTAAAATCATGATAATAATAGTATCTACCTAATAGTTTTTGCAAGGATCTAATGAGATAATATTTTTAAACTGCTTAGCCCAATGCCTGTCACATAGTAGGAACCTGATAAATGCTTGTCCTCAGTCCCATGTGGATAAGGAAAATGTCTAAATGACGTGGTGATATATTATAGAACATTCACAATCATTTATTACTTCCTGACTATCTCATCCACATAAAAGAGTTCTATAATGAATTCTAAATCTGAAATACCTGATAGTCTGAGGTCATGATCAGTCCACCTGAGGTAGTGGTAGGAGGAACAACTCTCACTTTTTTCAATGGGGGTCCCTGTGCATGACTGCTGTCTTGATTCCCTGGATGACCAGTTCCATTAGTATGGTTATTGCCCTGCTGCTGCTGCTGGTTCTTCTCGATTGGTTAAAAAGAAAAATAAATTTCAACTCAGAAGGAGAACAAAACTCAAGAGTAAAAGGTTAGAGGTAAACACAACAAAACAAGAAGCTATAGGTTGTACTTCAATATTTACTTTGTCTCCCTTGTCATCAGGATCTTCTTCTGTTAAAAATTCACGTTTAGGATAAGGGATCTGGCAACCTGCAAAAACACTGGCCATAAGAAAACAAATAGTTACTGTCTTTTTAGAGATGGAATCAAAGTTCCTGTGTCCTTATGGGGAAAACTGGCCCATACATTGTGACTTTTGCATGGCTTCATTTAATTATTTTCTTCCTTAACCATTTTTATAGAAAAGATTGGAACATATATTCTCAATGAAACCATTCTTTGGCTAACAGATATTTTTTATATTGGCACAAACATCACTACTGCAGCTATGGTATCTAAACAATGAAAGACTGCTAATGAACTAGCCAATAATATTTTAGTGCTTTATCTAATATTAAATTCCAATCATTTCAGATTTTAAAAAACCACTTTTTATTACTTAAAGAATAAAAGAAAAAGTTTTATTTCATACTTTCAAAGAACCTTTCATGCAACTAAAAAACAACTTGAGTCTTTATTTCCAAATACTAACATTACTGTAGGTAGTTGGGGGAATCTTAAAAAAATAAAATCAGCCATGGCAACAAGAATTAGAATAACATGAATCAACTTTCTTCCTGGGTCATTAAATTTCTCTTCTCTAGATGATGTTAGAGATACCACCAAAATATGGTTCAGGAGTATCACCTTGAAGATAAGAATTTATCTTCAAATGTTTGTTGAATTGAATTGAATTCCACACTTTTGGCCACTTTTACTACAAAAGATGAGATAGGGAAATGTGAACTAATTAGCAAATGGCACTTGGCATTCCAGAACAGAGAGCTAGAACTTCAGTCCCTGGACAGGAGTCTGGGAAGATCTATAGCATGAATAATCAACCTGTCAGTGAATAACAGGATTAGTGCTATGACTAATGGGATCAAAGTTTCATAAAGCAAGAGATTAACAGAAATGCCATTTAACTTCAAATCCCTCAAATGGCATCTCAGTCATTACTGCTCATTTTTAACTTGTCAGAATTGAAGTCTTTCCTTTCTGGCCATGCTGGGGGTGGCTATTTGGAGAGGGGTGATTAGGGGACAACATGCAAGAAAACCTTTACTTGTCATGCTGACAGGGTAAGATATCAATCACTTACTCTGATGTAGGAAGTGGGTCTTCTAAGAAATAAGGATCCTGCATAGCCTGTTCTGAGGTAATTCGCTTTATTGGGTCCATAGTAAGCAACTTCTGAAGCTGAAACCAAAAGTCACAGACATATTAATATATTACTCTGAACCTTATGAAGGAAAACTTAAGATCAGAAGGCCTGATTGTCTTTCAGTAAAGGAAATTTGAATGCAAAAGGTGCCTATTTGTACAAAGGAAATATATCAAATGCAAGTCCAATGCAACTACAGGTAATGAAAAGTATACTCAACTGAGAGCCTGGGGACCTGGGTTTAATATGAGCTTTATTACACACTAACTGTGTATTCAGTCATTCAGCCATGTTCGACTCTAGATGAACCCATGGACCACAGCATGTCAGGCCCTTCTATCCAACCACTATCTCTCAAGACTTGTCCAAGTTCATGTTCACTGTTTCCATGATACAATCTATTCATCTCATCCTCTGGTGTCCATTTTTTTCTTTTGTCTTCAATCCTTCCCAACCTCAGAGTCTTTTCCAATGAGTCCTGTCTTCTCATTATGTGGCCAAAGTATTCAAGCTTCAGCTTCAATATTTGATCTTCCAGTGAACAGCCTGAATTAATTTCTTTAGGCATCAACTGATTTGATCTCCATGCTGTCCAATGGACTCTCAAAAGTCTTCTTCTCTAAGCATCTCAAAAGCATGAATTCTATGGTGCTCAGCTTTCCTTAACAGTCTCACAACCATAAGCTGCTACCAGAAAAACCACAAGGCAATGTCTCTACTTTTTGGTATGCTGTGCAGGTTTGCTGTAGCTTTCCTCCCAAGGAGCAAATGTCTTTTAATTTCACAGCTGCAGTTGCTATCTGCAGCGATCTTTGAGCCTGAGAACATAAAATCTGATACTGCTTCCATTTCTTTTCCTATTTGCCAGGAAGAGATGGCACAAGTTGCCCAGATATTTGTTGTTTTTTTTAATATTAAGCTTCAAGTCAGTTTTTATGCCCTTCTCTTTCACCCTTATCAAGAGGCTTCTTGATTTCTCTTCACTTCTTGCCATCAAAATCGTACTATCTACATATCTGAGATTGTTGATATTTCTCTTGGCAACCTGAATTATGGTTTTTGATTCATCTGGTCTAGAATTTCACATGATGTACTCTGCATATAAGTTTATTAACTAAGATGACAATATACAACCTTACTGTACTCCTTTTCCAATCATAAACCAATCAGTTGTTCCACATTCAGTTCTAACTGTTGCTTCTAGACCCACTAGATGATCTAGTACTCCCATCTCTTAGAGAACTTGTCACATTTTGTTGTGATCTACACAGTCAAAGGCTTTAGTTTAGACAATAAAACAGTGGAATATGTTTTTCTGGTTAGAGATGAAATGATGAAATGGTGAGAAACAGCAAGAAGGTTAATTTGGCAGGAATACTGACAAAATTCATTTGCTTTCTCCATAGTCTAATGAATGTTGGCAATTTGGTCTCTAGTTCCTCCACCTCTTGGAAAACCAGCCTGCTCTTCTGGTAATTCTCAGTTCCCATATTGCTGAAGCCTAGCTTGTAGAATCTTAAGCATAACCTTCCTGGCATGCAAAATTAGTACAACTGTTCAATAATTTGAACATTCATTGATACTGCCCTTTTTTAGGATTTCTTATCTGTAAAATCAATGGCTTAGATTAAATGATCTCTGATCTCCATTATAACTATAAAATTCTTTGAAAATAAATATACTCAGGGCAGGTAGGTGGCACAGAGGACAAAGCACTGGCCTTGGAGTCAGGAGGACCTGAGTTCAAATCCGACCTCAGATATGTGACACTGACTAGCTGTGTGACCCTGCATAAGTCACTTAACCTCAATTGCTTTGCGCTCCCCCACATACAAAAAAGAAAAGAAAAGAAAAAGAAAATACATACTAAAAGCCTTTTACTTTTGTATCCCTTTTTTTGGAAAGGAAGAGTAAATAAATTTTGAAATAATAAACCAGTGTAAATCAGTAATATTTGAAGGAACAAACATACTAAAAGGTGACCCTTAAATATTAAATAAATATTTAATAAACTTAAGTAAAAACTGAGTCCATTCAAATAGAAGATTTGGATTTAATACTCCTGATACACTCAGTGATCTCTTCTATTATAATTCTGATCTAACAAGCCTCACTTGCTTGAGGTTTAATATGAGAAGATAAAAATAACAACTTAGATTTATGTAGTACCTTGCAGTCACAAAATCATTCTAAGACATTGTTACATCTCTTGTGTCATTTGATCTATGAGGTAAGCATTATTATCTTCACTTTGCAGATAAAGAAATGTAGAGCCAGAGAGAGGAAGTGACTGACCCTAAGGTTATGTGTCTAGTAAGTATCTAGTGCTTACTGGCTCTGAATTAAGAAATGAACCTAAATAGTCTGATTCCAAGTTCAATATTCTTTTATACTATGTTGCCCAGTTGAAGGACTTGAAAGAGATCCACACAGATAGTCCCAATGCTAAATGATTGCTGAAAGGCTACCATTTGATTGAGTTTTTTAAAAGTTGCTATTTTAATGGATTCTATCTTTATTCTCAGGGCTGAAGAGGATAGGAAGATACAATATAACCTCTGGATCTATTAGCATAAACCCAAGATAAATACATATCTATCAGGTGCCTACTCAGTGTAAGACTTTGTGTTAGGCCCAGGGGACATGAAAACAAAACAAAACAAAAAAACAGGATCTGCTCTCAAGTGGCTACTTGGAAGATACAAAAAGTAAAGAAATAAGAGTGTTTTGTTTTTTTTTTCTTTCTTTTTTTTTAGGGGAAAGTGGAGTTTGGTTTAGATTTGCGGTTTCAGTTTCATTGGGTATCTGGAGCTCTGGGAAGATAGTCTTTCTATCACTTTAAGTCAGCACCTGCTTTACAAATAACAATCTTAGAGGGTTGATTGGGGCACTAAGGAATTAAATGACTTGCCAAGGATCACACAGCTAATATGGGGTTAGAATAAGAACTCGATCCCAGGTTTTCTTGACCCTGAGGCTATGCCACAATACAGGAGAAAGAACTAGCCACTAGGGACATCAGTAAAGGCTTCTTGTAGGAGGTGATTCATATGAAACCTGAAAGAAGCAAAGAGTCAAAGGAAAGAAAAAAATACACTCCAGGCACCAAGGTTAGAGATGAAATGATGAAATAGTGGGAAGCAGCAAGAAGACTGATTTGGCAAGAATGCTGACACATGAGGAAAGTGGGCCAAGGATGGAAGCTCAGGAATCACGCACACAAACTGGGTGGAAAGATGATGATCCAGAAAAGGAGACTGAGGATCAGACAATTTCACTTAACTAAAACAGTTTAAGAGCTCACAAAAATGCTTATGGAGTTATTAAAAAAAAACTGATTGGTATTATTGAGGATAAACCAAGGAGTGACAGGATCAGTTCAGGTCACCCCATGATAAAAACATCTCATTCCTCTCCAAATAAGTTGCAAGGAAGTACAATTTTAGGGTTCCTGTGAATTATCTTTTCATACGAACAATAGGTTTTTCTAAAAATTCACAAACCTATCAAATATTTAAAGAACTTGTTCATGACTCCACTAATTTTATATTTGTAAATCAGATTAATTTTGTAGAAACTTATTTAACAATTTGGATCTAACTCTAAATATGTTACAATAATCTACTATTGAGATCAAATTACACTGGTCCTATGGAAAGTTAAGAAATTCAGTTTGAAATGTTGACAAGATGTAATTATCATATAATTGTTGTTATTGTTAGAAATATTTGCTGAATAAGCATGAAAATGAAACCATTTAGTTTTCAAGGCATTGCAAATATCTATTGAATTGTTAAGGAGCACATGAGGGTAGGGTATATAAAAATAAGTCAGAAAATGAAAAAAAATATCAAGCTGTCTTTCAAAAATTCCCTTTCACATTTCAAAAAGTATACTTTTGGAGTCCAATTGTGCAAAGTTTCTGTTCCAATGTGACAAAGTTGGTATTAGCGACAAAAATATATTGTCAAATACGGAATTGGCAGTAGTAAAAAGTACAATATAACTTCATCATGAATGACCACACTATTACATAGATTCATTTATAAGTCAAATGCTATGTATACAATAGGACGATGCCTCTTTTAATACAATATTGAAATTTCATAATGTCAATGTCATCCTTGTTTTCCAATAGCATAATTATACTAGGATTCAGCTGTACTTTTAAAATGCTGTAAGCAGTTTTTTTAAAGTGCTTAACTGTGAAACAAATAAAACAACAAAAATACTTGAGTTAGTATTAACTGAAAATCTATGTAAAATAGTTAAACTCTGACTTGTTAAACTGCCCCATAAGCCAGGAAGAGTAAGTGCTCTGAAACATGTGCTGTGCTAGGCACACAGACAAGCTCTTCTTTTAAGAGACCAGCCACAAGCTGAACTAGTCATTTATTATGCACCAAGGCAATTTCATTATGATTGCCATTAATCAGGGCTTACCAAGTGGAATGCTTTACTGTCTGGTTTAACTTTATGTTTTTCCATATACTTGATAAGGCTGCAGTTGGTATATCTGAAAGAGAAACACTGTAAGATGTAGAATAGATATCAGACTTAAGCTGAGATTCATTTTACATAGCAAAAAAAAAACGATATTTTTATCTTTGATTCCTTATTATGATATATATGATATACATATATATGTAAAGACTAACATAAAATTCAGACATGTTTCATTCAATATCTCTTTCAGTCATCTTCTAACGAATGTGGTACATATTATTGCTTAACTGATGTGAAAATAAATAATATATATTGAATCGCTATTTGAACACTTAATTTTACATGAAAACTCTTAGGATTTTCAAACTTCTCAAAAATTTATCTCAGCCTTGTACTTAAGTTAAAATGCAGAAGTACTCCACATAAGGTTACCCCTAATCAGCATCATTAATACATTTTAATAGCTAGCATTTAGATAGTGCTTTATGGTTTCAAAACACTTCACAAATATTATTTAATTTTATCTTCACAACAAAATTTTGAGGTAGGTGCTATTTTATAGAAAGGGAAACAGCCAGACAGAGGTTAAATGACTTGTCCAGGATCATACAGCTAATAAGTGTCTGAGACCAGATTTGAACTCAGGTATTCCTGACTCCAGGTCTAACACTTTATCCACTGAGTCACCTATCTGCCAATTATAAACATTATAAGCAAACTCCAAGAGAAACTTAACA
This sequence comes from Pseudochirops cupreus, assembly GCA_028627135.1. Taxonomy (NCBI): domain Eukaryota; kingdom Metazoa; phylum Chordata; class Mammalia; order Diprotodontia; family Pseudocheiridae; genus Pseudochirops; species Pseudochirops cupreus. The sequence goes on from CM053582.1 coordinate 206,388,829, forward strand.
CTGTTAACACTCTTTGACCAAGCAACCCTGTATAATACTACTCTATGGGACTAACTGCCTCCTCTAATATTGTTTTATCTGTAATCACATTTTCATTTTACCAATTAATGATGCCAGTTAGAAGATATATTACATACACACACAAATTATTAGTACACAATATTTTCCCAACATGAAGAGTAAATGGGAAAGAATCATGTTGTTCATTATTTACTGAACATAAATTATCATTCTTCTTGATGAATGAGAAACAACAAATTTAGTTTCTTTTTAGTTTAAAAAATTATTTTCACATCCATCAAAATGACATTTATTCATATAGATTGGGGTGGGGGGAGAGAAAGAGAGGGACAGAGATCTCTTTTCTGCCCTCACATAGCAAGATTTTCCCATTTAAAAAATCACCATTCAAGAAAGAATAAGACAACAACCATTTGTCAAAATCTAAAGGACACTAAACTGGTTAAGTATTTTGAATAATCCTCTGTTGAGAGGGATGTCAGGTCTCACACTTTAGTCATATGGAAATTATAAAATGACAGGATTTCATACTAAATAAAAAGCATGCAACAAAATGCATTTTCTGTGACTTACGTATTTCTTCGGAAATCTTTCATTAATGTTGAATGCTCAGGCATCTTTTTTATATCTTCCCAATCTTTATCTGTGAAGTACATTCATTAATTTTATATTGCCCAATTTGCTACTATCAGTGCACAAAATATTGGTTAACTATATTTTAGGATGTTACCCCAATCTTTATTATGCCAAATTGTATAATTCATCTGATTTCACTTTTTGAACTAACTTTGCTGGTCCCATTTGTAATTTTCTCAAAGGTACATGGAAGTTACTTTTTTATTATAGCTTTTAAAACTGGTAACAAATTTTTCTCATGGTTCTCATGCTCAAAGATCTAGAGCTGGAAGGGACCTCATTATATACATAAGGAAACAGAGGCCAGAAAGTTAAGTGACTTGCCAAAGGCTACACAGATAATAAGTGGCAGTGCCAGGTCTTGAAACCAGGGCCTCTAATGATCTGGCCTTGCCTCTTTATTTCATTCTTTATCACATACATTTCTTCACAGTAATATAATGTAACTATTAAGAAAGTAAATGTATATAACTTATTCTCGTATGACTTTTACTTTCAGAATCAAACAAAATTACCCAAAAGTCCTAGACACAAAAATGGTTTGGGTCAGGAAAACTTTATTACCTAGAACAGGATTTATTACCTAGAATAGAATTCCTAAGTAAAAAAGCATCTGTTTGTCCTATTTATCTGTCCAGTGGGGTTTTTTTGGTTGTTGTTTGTTTTGTTTTTTTGCCTAAGAGTTGATCAGAAGGCTATGCCCAAATAACTATCTTTATCATAACTATTGATGAACATTTACTGAGTACACACTGGGTATATAGTGCTGTATTAAGCACAATGAAACACTTTAACAGCACCTTTAGCATATATATATGGTTGAGATGATTTTACTTTACTCTGCAGGAACAAATATTTTTCTACTACAACTTCCTATTAAACAACAATAATGAAGACAGTGAATGTAAATTCTTTATTTACATTTATTCCTAAAATGAAAATCCCCATCTCATCCATTTCCCAATTTCACTAGCTCTTTGCTAGTATCATTCTTCCTATTTCTAAAGTTAGAAATCTTACTATCAACTTTGATTCTTCTCTCTTTCATCTTCTTTATATAATTTACCAAGTCCAATCAATTCTTCCTATAAGATGCCTCGTTTGCCTTTTTAAATCTACATTTCCTTTGTCATCACATAAGTTAAGACCCTCTTTACTACAAACTTGGATTACTCCAATGATCTCCTAGATGGCTTCTCAAAAAAATAAACTTTCTTCAATCTAATTTATCTTGCATGGTATTGTCAAATTAGTTTTCCTAAATTATTTAATCTTTCATTCATCATGTCACTTCCTTGCTCAGGTATATGTAATAGCTTTTTGTTCCCTATTACATCAATTCAAACTCTTCTGGCAGGCTTTTGGTGCTCTTTATAGTCTGATCTCCTCCCACTAAAACTATTTATCACTATTTTTCAACAATCCATGTTGTTTCTGGTCTACTCTAGCAGACTCCATAGAAGTCATGTTCATTCTTGCTTCTGAACCTTTGTTTATTCTTTCCTCCTAGAGTTTAATGACATCCCAACCTGCCTGTGACTACTCAACCTGTAGCTCTTCTACAAGGCCTTATTCACATCTTTTTCAGGAAATTTTCTATGACTAATTCAGGACTACAGCATTTTCTGCCCTCTAAACACTTATACTCTCTTTCACCTAAGACTTTCCACTTAGTTATAAATTAGTTTGTGTTGATGATGCTGAGAGACTATATGATACCCATGCTAAGTGATAGAAAGCCAGCCTCAAGACCTGGGTTCAAGTCTAGCATCTGACATAGACTGGATGTATGGTCCTGGGCAATTTACTTAACCTCTCAGAGCTGCCAAGCCTTTCTAAGTCTGCATATTATGAAGCAGTTGCTGATCTGAATTAGTAGAAGGGATTTCATTACTGGGAAGTTTTCTACACCAATTAAATAACAACAATGGTCCCCTATAAGCAAAAAATAAATATTTTGGGGGGGGAAGGGGAATCTTATCAATATTCTCTAGTTGTTCTAGTATAGGTCTTATTTTTTCAAGTAGACCCTTTAAGGACAGTTCTCTCATATTTCTTTTATAATAGCACCTAGCAAGAATGCTGAGCATATACCATAGTTGTTTGTAATTATTACTGTCCATTTCACTCTGAAAAACTTATAGAAACTGTAAAGAATTTGGAGACAGAAAATCTCAACTCTAGCTTCAACTCTGCTTGGGACTTCCTAGAGGATCAAAGTTAAGTGCAATTTCTCCCTTTGAAAAGAAAAATGATAAATCACATGTCTACTCTGTCTTATATGAAATGTGAGAATAGACTAATAGAAAAGAACACACTTCAAAGAAACGCAATACATAAATATCTTAGTAGTAGTTACTGCTCACTAATATTAGAAAATATGAAAGTACAACTCAAGATCTCTCTGAGGTTGTCTTGAACCTTTACTATATCCTATACCTACATGAAATCTCAAATTGCAGCAATCACCTTGTTATTCCATTAACAGTGGAGTCTTTAAAAGAATAAAATCTTTAAAATATTTTGTTATTTTTCAAACATAAAACAATTTCTATACCTATTCCCTCTACAAATCCAGGTCACCATTTAATATGCAAACTAAATATATATATTGGTGTGTATTTGTGCAACCTTTTGAACAAAATATTCTATACAAACAGCTTTTATGCTTTCCTTGCTCTAACCTTTATTTTAAAAAATACATCTTTTAAAATGCAGTATCTAAAATTAAATAAGAGTGATAAAAATGCAATATGTACCTGCAGGAAATCCCATTACATTGAATATTCTGTCCAGTTGGTCATGGTGATAAGGATTACTAGTTTTGATGTCCTCTTGTCGACAGTGAAATATTGGTTCTGAAGTTAGTAGCTCTGCAAATATACACCCTATAGCCCAAATATCTTTAAGGGAAAAAAAAAGAAAGAGAAAAAGGAAAAAGAAAAAGAAAAGGAAAGGAGGAAAATAAAGTGGATCTTTCCAAAAGAAAATGCATTGTTGGGGTTTTGTTTTTGTTTTTTGGAGGGATGAGTGAAGAAAGGGGAAATATTCTTTATAAAAAAAGGAAAGCTTATTCATTCCTAAACAATTAACTTATGGACAATAAATACCACAAATTACATTAATTTTATAAACTCCCCACTTTAAATCCTGTTGTCCCACCTCCCTCCAAACTAGTAGTCTTACTCTTAAGTCTCAGTCTAAATTTAGAATAGTTGAGTGAAGTTATTTATGCCAAAACCAAAATCACATCCATAAAACAGGTTGCAAGTGCCCTTACATCAGAAGTGATAACTGAAAATAAAACAAAATTAAAATTAATCAATACTTTTTTAAAAAACAGGCAGGCAGGGCACTTTTATGTGATGAAATGATTGTTATCATTTTTGTCTCCTTGCTAATTTGAGAAGTTCAATAATTGCTTCATCATTAATTCTAATTAGTAAACTTCTATTGCCAGTAGGAAAAAGTCAACTTCCAACTTCAAATAGTTATTGAAACAGTATTCCTGTTCTCAAAGAGCATGTAGCACCTCAAAGTGTTCCTTTCAGTTATTGTTGTATCTCGACCTGTGAGTGCTTTTCAGTATCTGTGACTAGTTCAGTGAAAATGGCAACATAATCACTATTTTAAAAGGGGGATCAAAGTGACTGCTCTCTTTCTACACTGTAAACTCATTTAGCAAAATTCAAACTATATATTTATTTTCTTATTGCCTCACACTTAAAATCTACTTACCAGAATTATTCACTACTGAAAAAAAAATTTGAAATGCAAATGGGAAAAAAAGATGGACTGACTTATCCTTTAAAAAAATAATGAAGATGGAAGGTGATATGTGATCCATGATGTACACGATAGACAACAAATTCAGGAAAACTGGATTCTTTTGGCCAGTATGTGTACTAAATTTTTTAAAATTATTCAGATGCAAATCAATGAAGGGAGAAACTTTTTAAAAGCTTATTTTCAAGTAAGTTAGCTATGTTAATTGCAGTCCAATATAAAATTTGTAGAGATCCTCCAAGCCAAAAATTAACTGTATTGTCACCCTCAGCAAAGTACAATTTGGAAGTAAATGAATTATCATCTACCTATTCTTGAAAGAAAACCTATCACTGATGCAAAAAGGTTATCTTTGATATGAACCTGGGATTCTATTTCCCAGTAATAAATGAATTTCTCAATTCTTATATTTCATACCAAAGAGCCACCAAGCTCAGCCAACACTTTTAAATGAAAACATCTTTGGTCAAGGGAAGTAATGTTTTAAACATTTATCTCTGAACAATTTTTTTCACACAGCATGAATTTAAAGACACTCTACATTTGCCAACTATCTTTCCCTACTAAGAAATTATCAGGTAACAATTTACACTGTAATTATACACCAAGTTGACCATAATAATGTTAAAGAATCAATTAAGAAATCTACACAATGATGCTATAAAATATGACTGCATAAAAGAAAAGCAGATGGGACTTTTTTTTTAAAAACATAACACATTAGAATCTTGCTCCAAATTCTAGGTCACGGCATAGGAGAGACATCAGAATATGTAGGACTGCTTAAGCTAATAAGAATGTGGCTTGATGGGTAAAAGCTAAAACATAGAGGGAGACAAAAAGAGGTAGGCAAATGTAAAGAGAAGAGAGGGCTGATTTGTTCTAAGCCCTTGGCCACCTATGGTAGCTTCCTTCTCAATATGTACCTCACTTTCAGTATCTTCTATGTCTTGCATACTACTGTGAGATCACTTTTTATTCACATCATTTTTGCACATTTAAAATTTTTTCCAGTGATTCCCAATCAATACACAAATCAAATTAAAATGCTTCAACTATGAACTTTAAAACAATTCACTTAGAAGCTTACTATACCTAATTGCTCTCATCCCACACTACTTTTCAGTCTATGTTGTCAAACATATAGAAGGTTCCTATTTATTGCTTCCTATTCCTTCCTCCTTGCACCAATGTGTCTTTTCTCAAGCCATACAGTATTTATGGAATACCTTATCCAATCTTATCTATCACATCATGTCTACTTAGCCCTTCCAAAATGATGTGGTTAAATAATTGAAGGATTAAACTTGTTCTGTTATTTGGCTCTGGGAAGGCAGAACTAGGACCAATGTAAAGAAATTATAGGGAAAAACAATTAGGTTCAACATAAAGAAAATTCTCCTAATAATTAGAACTGTCCAGAAAATGGAATGACCTTGTTTTGGGTGGGAGAATAAATTCTCTGTTACTGGTTGTCTTCAAACAGAGGCTGGCTTGAATGACCATCTGTTTGTAATGTTGCAGACAGGATTCATGCTTTGGATGTGGCTGGACTAGATGACCTCTGAGGTCCCTTCCAACTCTTAGATTCTAAATACTATTTCACCACAGTAAGAGCTAAGTGGCAATTTTTAATCAGTTCTACTCACCAATAGCTTTGGTATAATGTCTTGCTCCAAGAAGGAGCTCTGGAGCTCTGTACCAGAATGTTACAACTACTGGATCCAAATCTGCTAAAGGCTTCAAAGGTGAATTAAATAATCGTGCAAAGCCCATGTCAGCTGTGAAATTTAAAACAAAACAAAAAAATCTATTTTAATACTAAGAAAATAGATTTTTCCAAGTTTTACTGATTATGTAACATTTCATAGTACTCATGTAAAAGAATAATAGTTTGAAGTAATAAAACTTTTATAACTTGATGAGGTTCTTTATACAACCAACTTAGATACCTGCATACCCTGAATGCTATGGGTTGTCAACCAGATCTTTGATTAGATTATCTCCATGGTTCTGCTCCCTTTGGTAAATATGACCCTAATCTCATAGGCAGGTTTCCATCTATTATGCCAACACAGAGGCAAAGAGTCATGACCACAAGATGTGTTTTGGTGTTAATGAAGACACTGTCTGTGACAACCGTGGGGAAGTGGCATACGGTTCTGACAAAGATGGATTAATTTTCTGCTACTTTAAATGGTCTGTGCCTATTTTACTAGCATGGATAATTGAGAGGCAAAAGCATTTTTATTTCATCCCTGATGTTTCTTCCATGGACTTATGTTAGATTTAAATGACTAAATCATGGAATTGTAAAATTTGAAGGGATCACAAAGATCATCCAGTTCAACCCCATAATTTTACAGATGAAACTAAAGACCAGAGTGAGTAAATGACTATTCCAAAAGGCATTATACAGTCATTTATGATAGGATTTGAAATTCGGTTTCCATATATGAACTGAATATATATATACACATACAGAGAGAGGGAGAGAGATAATGAGAGATCTAAAATAACTTCCATATCATCTTTCACCAGTTTCATGTTTAACCCGTATTGACTCAGAATTTTTAAAATTGAAAAATTATTAAGTAAGGTTAGCTTCTCTCCTAATGGAGCTCTTCAACAAAGCAAGCATTGTTCTACTATACTTAAATTATTTGAATAAGAGAATATAGTACTCATTAATCTGGTAAAGGATTATAATTCTATATAATCGTATTTCAAGAAACGATTACAGTTAAAAGTAACACTTCCTTTCAAATGTGTCAGTCTGCACACATTAGCTTCTCTACCTTCTCCCATACCCCCTGAAGAACTTTTACCTTAATAAAAAGTTTAATAACACCAAATTAGAGAATTTAAATATTTTATGTAAAATCTCACCAAATCTCACACTAAGGAGTATCTGTAAAAGTATTACCTAGCAGGATCTCTCCTATTTCTTAAGCTTAGCTAGAAAAAGCATTGCTTGGTAGGTTCTCTCATTTCTTAAGCTTTGCTAGAAGCTTTCATTTGAACTTTATCAAATTTGATAAACACCTTCTCCTTTGATGCTTAGTTATCTATAAGGTCTAAAGAATATCCTGTTTTTCTCCAGAAGATGTGATTGGAGAGTTACTGTGAAGGACATTTGATTAAAAGTTTGCACAGTCTAAGTCATAAAAATTTAGATTGTACAGCCACTTTACACGTAGTCAATATAAAACTATCAACTGAAAAGAAATATCAAGGACTTATACAGGAGAAAGAGAGGTGAGGAAGGATGAAAGGCATGAAAAGTTCATGCTCCAGTAGAGCAGAACCTGTCAGCTGATATGAAATTCTGCAAACCAAAATATTAAATTTGGCACACAGGTGTACTAGTCTTCCCATTTTATATTAAATATAATTTTGTGAAAGCTTTTCATCATTTCCCAGTACAGAAACATAAAATAGCTTAAATATATATGACTAATATGACTAGGGAAATGACAGTGAAAAATGAAATGACACATTTGTTCTTTCCTTAGAGTCTCAGATTATCAAGAAATATACGGAATTGTTACTTAATTTTTAATTAAATAATACCATTAAAGAACATAGACCCCAGAGTATAGAATACTTGTGTTATTTATTTGCTTTCAAAAAGACAAACATACCAGTATTTTTTAAAAGACAGACTTTTAGCATTTATTATTTTAAACAATCAGACATAAATGGCTGATTAATAGACTTTTATTAAGAAACTGTAGCTTTTAATCCAGTCTTAGTCTCCAGAAAAACAAGTCTATTTATATTCTATTGCCCTAGATGAATAGAACTGATGGGTCTTGGTACATGCTTTGTTCTATCACATAATACATAATGAGAGCTAATAGTAACTAGTCACATGAGTAGAGGTGTGCCTACATTAAATAACCTGTACAGGTTATATCTAATGAAGGAATGGGTTTCTGGGGAAATATCCACTACCTGCTTCATGAAAAGAATGCTTTGGTCTCCAGGCCTATCTGGTACCTTTAATGAATGTGAAAAAATTTTCAATTTAAATAAATGTTCTTTAAAAATTATTTCCATCATATATGAATATATACATACCATTAAAAAAATTTAATATAACTTCTCTTAAAAGCTCTAAAAATGTGTAGCACTGTGACTTAAGAAAGATGTAACATACCAATTTTTACTCTTCCTCGCTCAGGACCTTCACCCATAACTAAAATATTAGCAGGTTTCTGTGGAAACAAAATAGTTGTATGTTTTTAAGTAGACAATATGCCAGTACAAATAAAAACCCACCTGAAATTTTCAAAATACTAATTTGCAAAACTGTCAGCTGAATGCAGATCACTAAAGAAATGTTTATTTGTGGATATACATGTATTGAGCATATTATGATTATACAAACAAAGGTTTTCCTTTTCCATAAGTAGAGTTAGGACTTTTTAAAATTTCTTAAATAGCCATTGCTTTCAGTACTGTATTGCTTTTGAACTATTTAATAGGAAGCTGATAATTCAAATCAGGAAGCATTTATTAAATAGCTACCATGTGACAAAGCCCAGTGCTAGATGCTGGGGAAAACAAAAACAAAAACAAAACGGTCCTTGCCCTCAGGGGCAAGATCATCTATCATTTTCTTCTAAGTCCTTTAGTCACATAAAAATATCCTGTATTGGGCGGGCTAGGTGGCGCAGTGAATATCGCACTGGCCCTGGAGTCAGTAGGACCTGAGTTCAAATCCTACCTCAGACACTTCACACACACACACACACACACACACACACACACACACACAACCATGTGACCTTGGGCAAGTCACTTAACCCCCAGTTGTCCTCTCTTCCCCTCTCAAAAAAAAAAATCCTGTATGATTTCTATAAGCCTTTCAAATGTGACTCCATATGAAAGTGTAAATAAGTTTCACGCAAATCTCTCCCAAGCAAACTGAAGAAAATTTTGTGGAAATATTGATTTCTGATTCTTTTTTTTTTAATTTAACTAGAATCTAAAAGTACAAACTAAGAAAACCATTTGACTTTAAAATCTCATTTTTAAAATCACTGATTTATTCCACAACTCTCTAAGAGTGGTTTTAAAAATGCTAGTAATTCCCCAAAACAAAGTAGACATATTTATTAAAATTATTAATTTTCTCCCTAATCTGCCCTGATAGGCTTATTCATTCAATATGGCCATAATACGCTAAAAAAAAAAAAGTACAGCTATACTAGAATGCGAAAAAGGGAGGGGGGGTGGGAATAATCCTAAAGTTCACATTGAATACTTATTTCAATTGTGTTTACTCTAAGTATTAGGATCTCCTCCTAATCCTCTACTACACTAGTAAAGCCTCTCTGTCACCACTGCCAAAGATTCAGTACCATACAAGACAACTAATCACAATTCCAAGTACCATTCAGCTACAAAAAATAAAGATCTGTTTTTGATATCAAAAAGACTACTGAGCTATTACTCTGTGTCTGCCATAAAGCTCCAGAAGTTAGACCTTCACAGAATTGTATAACTTTAGGAATGAAAAGGATACGAGAAAATTTATTTTAAATACCTAATTTTAGAAATGAAGTGACTGAGACCAAAGTAATTGCCCCCAGGAAACATAATAAATTAAAAATAAAACTATGATTAAAACCTGGTTTTTAGTCTGATGCCCCTTCTATATAACATGTTTGAAAAAAAATACTAAGTAACAAAGATTTTTCTATTAATGAATACTAATATGCTCATGTTTAATTTGTACTTTCTTCTGGAAAACGATACCAGAACTTAGCCAGTTTCTCAAATGCCATATATGCATACACTTCTGTGATTGGGTTCAGTAATTGCCCTTTTAACTTTTAATAAGTATTCTTACCAACATTTCCCCTAAGGTTCATCCATGTGTGACCCTAAACATCCAAAATTACTCATATATACACTTCAGTTTATTGTAGTCAGTTGGTTCACCACAGAGCCAGCATTCCATGAAAAGGAGTAAGATCATGAGGTCATAGATGGAGAGGTAGAAGATACCTCATCTAGTCTTAACTCCCTAATTTTAGAGATGAAACAAGAGAAGTTATATCACCCTGAAAATATCTGATCTTATCTGATCGTGGAAGCTAAGTAGGCTTAGTCCATAGTTAGGCCATTTGGATGGTAGATCACTTGGGAGTAGTGGGTACTATAAATTCTGAGAGGCAGTATGACCTAATGGATAGAGTGTTGAACTGTGAGACAAAAAGCACTTAATTTCTCTGAGCCTCAATTTCTTCATTTGAAAGGATGGTTGGACTAAGTGCTTTAGAAGGTCCCTTCTTCCAGCTTTGAATCTTTGCTCATGATCCTATAAATGACATACTACACACTACTCTAGAGTAGAACAAACCAATTCCATCCAACTCAGACAGTTACTAAGTGTTTTGGGTTCAAGACAATAAAAGAGAAAGTCTGTATGGTCTGAGAGAATTTACAATATAAAAGATGGAAATGGCATGCACACAAATAAGTACAAGATAAAGAAGTGATGGGACAAAAGAAGAGATCAAGATGAAGTAATCTAGGAAAATTTGAGCAGAACTTATGATTGAAGAGAAATCAAGAGAAGGGTTTATGGAGGAGGTGGCACTTTAGTCGAAAGCTAAAAGAAAATAAGGCATTCAAAAGTCACGTCTAGTCCATATCTCTCCATCTTTTCCATAAGAACATCTTGGGATACTTTAAACAATTTTTTTTAAAACTAAACCTACAGACATCCCCTGCTTAAATTTGTTATTAAAAAAAGAAAAAGAAAAGATTAGTCTGGCATGAGCTGGTTTTGTTTGCTTGTTTGTTTGTTTGTTTTTACCAGTTATCCTAGGTCTTTGTGATCAAAGCTCCTCCTCCTCCTCCTCTCCTTTGTATTCTAGAACTAACCTCTTTAGTATATACCATCGGCTAACCACCAATCATTTTCTTAACCATGTCACATTTCTAAATCTACACCCAAAGCTCTTTCTAGGAAAGATCATCTCTGCCCACCTTACTTGACAGTGGACATGATTCCTCCTCTGATCATCCCCCAAGAGCCTATTGGTGTAGGCACTCCTATTTACCTAGAGAGCTGCTAGGACTGCCTCCATCTCCCATTTGAATTTCACCAATTGCTCTGGCTTATTTATTAATGTAGTGTGGAAAACCCCAAGCTAAAGCCAAGCGCACCTTCAGGTTGGGGCAGGGGGGGGGGGGAGGAGGAGGAAACTCCCTAAAAGGTAGGATCTATTTGCACATGAAGTAGAGAGGTTATAAGAAGGGGGCATAAGTCCAGTCAACCAAATTCATCTCTGAAAAATTTTACCCCTTCACTTGCTGTTTCCAAATATCAGGGGGCTGCCTATAAAGGAAAATCATCTTTATAAATCCAAGTATGCATAACTTCCCAATTCAGTCACCTAAAAAGAGACAATGAGTAATCTCCATCTGGGCTCTCTAATTGGTTCAGCTGATTTATAAGAGCAAACCCTCCAAAGCTCTCCAGCCTATAGAACTCAGCAGCTGACAATTAGCCCTTGTGCTAATGATTCATCAACTTGATGTTTAAATTTCTTACAAAAACCCAAATTTATTGAGGGTGAAAGCCAATCCACTCTGAGGCCTCCATTAAAAGGCCCAAGGATGTTGGCAGTATCAGAGAAAAGGAGGCACATTCTAGAGATGTTATAGAAGTGAAAATGACAGGTCTTGGTAAGAGCTTGGATGTGGGGGGCAGGGAGATATGAAATAGTGGGAAGTCCAGGATGTCTCCTAGGGTATAAGCCTGGGGGACTAGGAAGATGGTGGTACCTTCAAAGTTGGAAGAGGGAAGTGTTTGAAATGTAAAACCACATGAAGAATACATGTGCCTGGTTCATAAATCAGTTAATTTGGTATATTTTGCTCATGACACTTTTGTTTTCAAGCTAAAAGTTTGGTGGTATGTTTCTTTTAAGCTGCCTAGTATCCTCTAACACATTATTAACATTTGTTTTCAACTAAGAGTTTGGTTCTTATCACATTAAAAAACAAAAAGCTTGAGGAAAAAAAAGTTGTTGAAAAGAAAAGTAACTTTGCAAAGAGTGGCAATGTGTTATAATACAAAGGACACTAGATGCGAAGTCATGAGGACAAGGTTTCAAATCCTAGCTGTTTGCTTTTCTGACCTTGGGAAAGTTATCTCAGCTCTTTGAACCTCAGCTTCCCCATCTGTAAAAGAAGTTCAACCTAAAAACCCAGAATATGCAGAATGTTATAATCAATATTCCCTCTCATGTTTGGTAATTATGAAGAGATGAAAAGCTCATTGAACCAACAACTTTGTTTGCTTTATAGAGAAAGCAAACTGGAAAGAAAGTTAGGCTCGACATATCCCCTCTAGTTTTCTGAAACGTGAACAGATGAGCAAATTCAGTGGTCCAACAACTACATTAGCTGCTATATACAAAGCAAACTGGAAAGACTGAACAAGGTGAACAGAGTTTAGTTAGTGGACTGAAGGGAGAGGTCAACTCTTGTTCGCTGTCCAGCTCCTCTGATCATACCCGCTATTCCCAAAAAGGAAAGGTGGTGTGGGAGGGAGGGTAAGCATAGTTTTACTCTTGTCTTTGTATTTCTAGTGTCTAACCTAGTACAGTGCCTTGTACAAAGTCGACAATTAATAAATGTTTATTGAATTGAACATAGAAACCCCTCCAGGACTGGTCTACCAGAGAATATATTAAGGCCTAAGAGTAATTACCACCAGAATCAATAGCAAGCATTTATTGGGCTGCTTGTCCGTCTCAGAATCACCTTATATCTATTTTGTATATAAATATATGTATAAATAATTTCCCCTAAGTATATGGTAAGCTTTCTGGATTGCTGGGATTGTTTTCATTTTTGTCTTAGGACTTCACCATATTAAATGTCTATATCCAAGGCACAACACTAGGCTAGGCAATGGCAACACAAATCCCTATTTTACCCCCTCTTCCCCTCACTCCACCTTCACCTTTTGGGAGCAGGGGGTATCAACAGAGGAGTTTGACAGTCAACAGAACTGACCTTTCCCTCCAAACCATTCACTAAACTGTTTACCTTTGTTCAGGCTTTCCAGTTGGCTTTGTATATAGCAAGCACGGTTATTGGTTCATCGAACTTGGCCATTTGTTTTCATTACTGAAAATTAGAAAGGATATTCTGGGTTTTTATAGGACAAAACTAAATACGAATGATTTCATAGAATTACAGGGTTTCAAAACTGAAGCAGATCTCAGTGGTCATTTTATCTTACCTATACCTGAAAAACAATCCCCACTATAACTGATGAGTGGTCATTCAGCCTCTGCAAAAAGGACTCCATTGAAAGGGAATGCATTACCTCCTGAGGCATTCCATTCCACTTTTAATTATTAAGAAGCTGTTTCATACATCAATAATAAATTTGTATCTTTGCAACTTCCATCTGAGTGGGCCTGAGTCTTCTCCCAATAGTCTTCTGACTGATCCTCATACAGCACTGCTCTCCTCTGGATAATCTCTAGCTCACCAATATTTTCCTAAAACTGTGGTGCCCAGAAATGAACAAGCTATTTTAGAGGTGATCTTGCTAAAAAAAATAACCTGCCAACAGGATTATAACCACTCATTCATGGAAGCTATGACTCTCAGTGTAGCTCAGGAAGGCACTAACTTATCTGGCTGTCATATCATGCTGACTTAATACTGAACTTGCAGTCCACTAAAATCTTATCTTGAGATATTTTACAAAGTGTTTTTGAGCCATTCTGGACACACCTTGAATTTTGAAGTTGCTTTTTTGAAGTCAAATGTAAGACTTTATCCTTAATAAATTTCATCTTTTTCAACCAGTTGCAAAAGTTCTAGATAAGATCATTTAAAATCCCATCTCTGTAATTCAGTGTTAGTTATGCAACCAAACTTAGTGTCATCTGTACTCTTGATAAAGATGTAATCCTTGCTTTTATACAAGTCATTGATAAAAATATTAAACAGGAGAGGGTCAAACACAGATCCCCAGAACACTTCCTTGGAAATGACCTTCCAACTTGATATTGATTAATGACTATCCCGTCTGACCATTCAACTAATTCCAAATCTCCTAAATGCCAAAGCTAATGGCCTTTCCTCAATCATCATTTTTCTTAAACTCTCTGAAATCTCCGAAACTGCTGATCACCCTCTTCTTGACATTCTCTTCTCTCTAGGCTTTCAGGACAACATTATTCCCTGATTCTCCTACCAGAATCCTTTTTCTTAAGTCTTCTTTGCTAGATCTTCATCCCGTTCAGCAGTTCTCAACCTGTGGGTTATGTTCAATTTGTAACAATAAAAATACATCCTACATATCAGATATTTGCATTATGATTTATAACAGTAGCAAAATTACAGTTATGAAGTAGCAACGAAAATAATTTTATGGTTGGGGGTCACCACAACACGAGGAACTGTATTAAAGGGTCGCGGCATGAGGAAGGTTGAGAACCACTGAATTCTAGTTCATGCCAGTTAGCCATGGATGTCCCCACAGAACTCTCCTGGGCCCTCTTCTCCTCCCGTCTCTATATACCACTGAGTGATTTCACCAGCTCCAAACGATTCAGTTATCACCTCGACACTAATGATGGTCAGTCCTCCCTCTCCAGTCCTCACCTCTCGTCTCACATTTCCTATTAGACACCTCGAATGGAATATCCCAGAGATAGTTGAAACACAACATTTTCAAAACTGAACTAATTACCTTTCTCTCAAAAATCTTCCCTCTTCTTAACTTCCCTATTAGTTTTGAGCATATTACCATCTTCCCAGTCACCCAGACTCACACCCTAGGTGTTATCCTTAACTCTTCACTCTCTTACCCACCCTATCCAATCTACTGCCAAAGCCTGTGTGATTTTGCCTTTGAAATATCTCTCAAATACATCCTCCTCTCTGACACTGGAATACTGCAATAGCCTGCTGATTGTTTTCCACGTCATAAGTTTCTTTCTACTACAAATCACCCTTCAACTAGCTGTTAAAAATGATATTTCTAGAGCCCATGACTGATCATGTCAACTCCCCATCCCCCAACTCAATAAACTCCAGTGGCTTCCTATTACCTCCAGGACCAAATATGAACACCTCTTTGACATTCAAAGCCCTTTATATACATCAGCAGTTCTCAACCTGTAGGTCTGTGACCCCTTTGGGAGTCTCCTAAGACCATCGGAAAATACATATTTCTGGTGGCCTTAGGAACGGAGACGCTGCTCCTCTATCAGTCTCCAGACGGGTCTGCCCACATGCAGATACGCCCATGTACGAGTATTAAAGGGTCACGGCATTACGAAGGTTGAGAACCACTGATATACATCCACTTTTCCAGATTCTTTATACTTTATTCCCTCATATACACATTCTTCAGGACCAGTCTAAGTTCAGAGATGATCATCACCAAGATCTGACCATTGATTCATTTTTTTGACCACTGAAATTCAATAAAGCAGATGGAGGAGAGCTGCAATCTGAATGAGCAGAGGGAGCATTCTGAGGCACTCAATCATCCATCCTTTAAGTACTGAAGAAGAGAGTAACTCTGTAGGTAGTTCAGTAAGTACTCCAAATTTCATGGGAAAATTAATTAAGTGCTTTGGTTAAAGGTCTTGATCTATTTTCTAAACTTTCATTTTACCTGGGGTCATCCTGGGGATTAGTGACTTAACTTAAATGATAGCAATTGTTCAGTGGTGTTAGAAATTTGTTTATTAAACTTAAAAGTTTTGCTTTATAGTTCCTGCTTTATTCTTTAAAAAAAACTTAAAAAAAGAAAAAATCTATTTTTGCAACAATCTTACTCAACATGAGCCTTGTGATAAGTAAATGTTTAAAGTGTTAAAACAAATATATAATATAATGTCTATTTTTGATATATAGAAGACAAAGAAATCTTCGGTTACTTTAAAAAGGCTAAATATCCTAAAGGTACTTTCAGAAATCCATAGTAAGTTTCAAGTTCTGTAGAGTCAGTAAGTTAGAGTTCCTTTAGAGATGTTTATTTAAGAATACTGTTGTCAATAATATTTAATTCTAGTCTACAACTCTACGTGTCAATAACTTTCACACTGTCTTAAGACTGTAACAAACTTACATTGGTACCAACAACTATAATATTCGTCACTGTCTCCCTACCTACTGAAAAAGCAAGAAATTAATACCCACTATACAAACGAAGTCATGAAAAACATTTCTGCATTAGCAATGATCCCAAAAGAGCCACAAAAAACAAAGAAAGGAAAACAGAAATATACTTAAATCTGCTCTGAGGCCACCAGTTAGTTCTCTGTCTGGTGGTGAGTCCCATTTTACATCACGAGCTCTTTGGAGTTGTGCTGGGCCATTGTATCCGTCAGTTCCAGGCCCAGACGATGATGTGGAGACAGAACTGCAAGGCTTTGACAAATAATTAGATATAGAGGATAAGGGAGAAATAAAAATCAAGTGCGGCTCCAATAATGCAACCCCGGTGACCGGAAGGACAGAAATAAGGAGCACTACTTCCAAGGTCATCTACTAAGGAGGGGAGAAGGACTGGTAACCAGCGGCGTCTTCACCCTGACCCTATGTCTACCCCCTCCAGTGCAAGCAGAGCTCATGTTGAAACTGGAGAAGCTGCCTTGCCACCTTAGAGATCTGGGCCATCACACGTCAGGTTTCTACTATCACCAGCAAGCAGTGGCAGAGAGAGGTTTTACAAACTTCTTTTTAAATGAGGGAGGGCTTAAGGGCCTGGGACACAGGCAGTAGTACAAAGGCATGAGGAAAAGGAGGAAGAGGACAAGGGATGGGGGAAAAGAGATGTGAGCATCCAATGGGAAAGGGAAAGGAAAAGAAGAGTGGCAAGAGGATTGGGGGAAAGAGCTCTTCAAAGTACCTGCTCAGCTGAGCACAACAGAGCTAGAAATGGTAAGATCTGGCAATAGAGTGGATATGTGGAGCGAGAGTGACAACTCTATGGACAAGAGTCTGGCTAACTCAAAGTATGGTGATGCTCTTGATAGTAACAGGGAAATTTGGAAGAAGGTTTGAGAGGAAGTATAACAAGTTCTGTTTTGGACAAGTTAAGTTCGAGATGCCTATAAGAAACAGTTCAAAATATCTACTAGGCCACGGGTGATAGAAGAATGGAACTCAGAAGAGAGCCAAGGGCTGGATATACAAATGTGGGATGATAACTGAAAGCTTGGGAGCTGATGAGGGTCAGCAAATGAGGAAAATGTAGAGTGAAAAGAGAAAAGGGTGTAGGAGAGATTACATATACCATGTAGGTATATATGGATGATGATCCAGCAAAGGAAGAACCAGGAGAGACCAATCAGATGGAGAAAGTGGTCAACAGTGTTAATTGCTATAAAGACTGGCATAAAAAGAACAATGAAACATGAGTGAAGGGCATTAGATTCCGCAATTAATTTCAGTTGAATTTAATGTTACAAGTCAAACTGTAAGGTGTTGAGAAGAGAAGTTGAGGCAACAAATATAAGTTTTTTGTTTTTGCTTTTGTACAAATTTGGCTATGGACAGGAAAGTAACTTGAGGGGATAGGAGACCTGAACACATTTTATTTTTTTTTTTATTTACTCATTTACTTTTAATTTACAAGATTCAGTTCCACAATCACTTGAGTTTCAGATTTTCTCCCCTCCCTTCCCCCCCCCCCATGGTGGCGTGCAATCATGTATAGGATCTGCAAATACTTTCACATTGTACAATAGTTTGGTCATATAGAAGGGTTGTAACCAATGAGTGATCACTGGGAAAAG
>CM053582.1:206407573-206429772 GCA_028627135.1 Pseudochirops cupreus
GAAGGTGCTGGGTCCCTTTCCCACTTCCGGCTCACTGGATAAAGAAGACTCACAGGACCAAAGCCCAAGACCGCGATCCGGATCCAGGCTGCTCAACGCGAGAGCACTTGGCCTCTGAATGATCGCTTAGTCCCCCTGCAGTCTGCAGGCCAAGGGCGCAGAAGCTGCAATGTGGAGGCAGGTGCAAAATCTCTGCCTTTAGCTTTCCCACCCTGGAGGCATTTCGGCCAGACTGCTTTTCTCCCAAGACCTTGCAAGTCCCACTGACCTAGTTCTGAACACTGCCGCAGCTGCCGTCAATCTGCTCACCTGAGGCTCCTTGGTTCCTCTCATCCAGCTGCCCCTGGGGCTCAGCCAGGGCTTCAGGCCAGGCTGGTTTCAGTTTGCAGTGCTGATATGGTTCCTTGTAGCCAATCTGACTTTAATGGAAAGTATATTTGTGTGCGTTTTGGAGTTCTAGGATTAGTTTAGAGTCATATTTTATGGATATTTGGGGGTGGCTATGTGAGAGGTGCGATATGTTGCTGCTCCTACGCCGCCATCTTGGGTCTGCCCCCCTCCTTTCATGTTCTAAATCAGTAAACTAAGGTCCAGAAAGGTTAAGCAACTTGCCCAATCATTATATAGGCAACAAATGTGAGAGGCGGGATTTGAAACCAAGTTCACTCACTCTAGAGCTAGTGATTATATTCATTGTACAACACTGCCTCATTTCAGCTGCTAAATAAGTTTAATTAGTTGTATTGGTATTTGATCTTAAGTTTATAATAAATTATTAAAATGGGGAGATGTAATTCAAATAATAAAAATAAATAATTTTGCAAGGGTTTTTATAATTTGCAAAATGCTTTTTATATATCACTTCTTAGACTGTGAATTCATATACAGATGCTGTCCTTTTTAATCTTATGTCCCCAGAGCCTAACAGTCTTGCAAATTACAGAGAATTAATAAATGTTTGTTGAATTGAATACATTATATCATTTGACCTACTCCATTGAGTTATATGTAAATGCACAGCTAGATATGCCAGCAGTCAAATAATAATTATGCTGGGAGGTAGGTTTGGGGGAGTAGGAAAAAATCTAATTTAAATTTTGCTATAACATGCCCCCCAACTTAATATATGGTCGATATTGTCTACTCTATAGAAAGGCAATTATAGGTATTTATTAAATATCGAATACATGTTAAGTCCTGTGCTAGATACTAGGGATACAAACATGAAAGTGAGCCAGTCTGCCTTCAAAGAGCTTTCATTTGGTTGGGGTTGGGAAGAGGAGGACAGGAAACAGGATCCTTACATCTAACTTTAGGACGCTATTCCTGGGTTCACAGGAGATGGGGTATTACATCATTCCTTATTATCTTTATTCCTGAAGATGTGAGGTTACCTGTTCACACACTCAAGAGTTCATTAAAATCCCCACTATGGAATGCTGGAGATAATTTAAAGTACATGCCAAAGATTTCCCCCCCAAAAAGGGGAAAGGTGGAAAGTACTCAGGCACCTTTTACTCAAAAGTATTCAATATACCCGATATGAATTAGGTATAAGACAGGTAATTTCTTACTGCATACACACACATACACAAACAATATAAAATATAAAAGACTCACAAATATACATTAACAGAACAGGATCTAGTAACTTAATGACAGTTAAAATCTTCTGGGTGGTTGATAAACTGAATTAGAATATAAAGCAGTTTGAAGGACTGCTAACTAGGCATTTATACTTCTCCTCAGCTCAGCACTGCCCAAACAAGTCCTGGTACATGTCTGATGGTAAAATGCCACTTTGGAGCCAACCTTCTTATAAGTGGCTATTCTCTCTGATGCCTGTTCCTCTAGCCGCCACAACCAACTTTTCCCACGGTCCAGGACCTCTCAAACTCATAAGATTATCTCCAAGCAACCTACAATCAGGAAAGAATGGCTACAAAGAATGTAGTCCAAACTCAGGCTCCAGCTTCCCCAGGCAGGACATGTGCTTTAGATACCTGGTACTCGTAGATACATGGATGCCCTGGTGGGAGAATTTAACTTGAAACAGTCCTGTACAACTTTAAGTCAAAAAAGGAAGAGACGAATGAGGGTAGGCTGCTTCCTTTTCTACATACACTGAGTCATCAGTGCTGCAGCCAATAAGAGAATTCTTAATCATCTCACAGTACAAGCCGTTCAGGGGTAATGTCACACACATCCAAAATTTCCATAGAGCCATCCATATTAGGAATGGAGACCTTGATGGAGTAGGGGCTGGGAGGCAGAGAGGAACTCTCTACATACAAAACAAATACACAGAAACTGAAGGGGGTACTGATAATGGAGAAATTAGGAAAGGCTTCCTGTGGAAGGTAACATGACAGTTGAGCTCTGAAGAAAGCTAGGAGTTCAAAAAGGTAGCAATGAAGAGGGAGAGCATTCCAAGCATGGGGAACAATTTGTGCAAACGTATGAAAGAAAGAGTCAGAATGTGAAACACAGACAACAGCAAGTAGATCAGTTTGGCATGAGTGTAGAACACATGCCAAGGACTAATATGGAACCAGCCTGGAAAGACAGGCTAGAGCTAGATTGTGAGAAGTTTCTATTTTCTTCCTAGATGCACTGAAGCTTCTTAAGCAAATGAGTGAGGGGTGAGAGCACTTTAGGAATTTTGATTTAGCAGCCCTGCGGGTGATAGATTAAGGATGCAGAGAGAACAAGGAAAAGTCTACTCTAGTCATTCAAATAAAAGATGATAAGGGCCTGACCTAACATTGTATTATTGAGTTAAAAGATATGAAGGAAGTGGGGTGTCAACAAGACTCAGCAACTCTTTGGGTATGGAAAGGGAGTGAATTGTAGTGAAGAACTGTGGCCAAGTACTATGAAACCTGGATGGCGAGAAGAATGGTGGTGCCCTAAACAGAAGTCAGGAAGTTAAGAAGAGGTGGTGGGTGTAGAAGGTAAAATAATGAGATTTATTTTAGGAATGTAGAGTTTTTCCAGGTGGAAATGTTGAGCAGACAGGTAGAAATGTGGAAATGGAGCTCTGGAGAAAGATGAGAGCTGAATATAAAGATTTGGGAGTCTTCTGCACAGAGATGACTATCTAATTCATGCAAGCTGACAAGATCACTCAGAGCCTATAGGATGAGAAAAGAGAGCCAAGGACTGCGTTCTGGGGTACAACTACAAATGGTGGAACAGGACAAGAACCACTCTCACAGGTAGAAAGAGAAACATGAAAAAAAAAAACAGAACAGAAAAAGGAAAAAGTCTCTCAGGACACAAATGGATACAACGAAGTTCATTCTCTAGAAGGCAAGTTTTAGCGTCCTGAAGCCATCTACTAACAATAAATGTCTTACCTTATGTTGCTATTTACCTTTTACGGCTCTGATTTATTAGCATGTATTTTAAAAATTTATGTGCACAAACAAATGTGCATTCTTCCAAATGGGCTTTTATTGGTTTCTGTTCATTATTATTCACACCGAAGTTAGTTTTCTTAGCCTTGGTAAATATCTGTCAAGCATTCTACTTGTTCAGGATGAAGGTATTAGTTCTAGGAATACTTATTTGCAACTGTGATTGTTTCAGGTTGCAAAAAGTCTTTACTTATGCATGAAGTTATTCCTAACACTTAGTGAAAAGTGTAAATAGGATGTACTTTTATCTGGTTTTGCAGTTAAAAGATGGAAATAGAGGAATTTGATTTCATCTCAGTTCATCCAGAGGTGATTAGACTCCAGTGGATTTGAATGACTAACTAAACTCATTAGAGACCAATCAAAATGATCATTTTAAATAATGTACATGTTAAAATATAACTGAAAAATGGACAGAGAACTTATTTCACTGATCAATATATTACCATTTGTAGAAAGGTATATTTGGGGGAAACAAATGAACAGCAGAAGGCTGGTAGGTGATTCAAAATAAAAATAGAATTAACTTGCATTTATATAGTGTTTTTAAGGTTGCAAAGCACTTCACAAGTATCTTATTTTATCCTCACAACAACCCTGGGAGGTAAGCGCTATTATTATCTGCATTTTGTGGTTCAGTCTTTTCAGTGGTACTCAACTCTTCATGACCCCATTTGTGGTTTTCTTGGCAAAGATACTGAAATGGTTTGCTATTTTCTTCTCCAGGTCATTTTACAGAGGAAACTGAAGCAAACAGGGTTAAGTGACTTGCCCAGGGTCACACAGCTAGTAAATGTCTGAGGCAAAGGAATTAAAAAAATCTAAGAGTTGGAGGAAACCTTGGTAATTAGACTAATCTGTACCAGGTTAAGTGTTAAGGGCCAAGCCTAAATTAGGCCTAATCCAATGAGTTTGAAGTTTAAAATACAATGAGCACTGGTATGGACTGTAACGTGCAATTAAAGACCACTTTACTATTTAAATATGAAAAGGACATACTTTAAAAAGATATATAAATAATATAAAATATTGCTTAGCTCCTCCAGTTGAATCAACATGATGAACTGGAAACAAGCACTTCTGAACCATTTTCCCCTAGGGCAGGGATGGGAAACCTGTGGCCTTCTAGATCTTGGGTGCAGCCTTTTGACTGAGTCCAAGTTTTACAGAACAAATCCTTTTATTAAGGGGGTTTGTTTCATGAAGTTTGGAATCGAAGAGCCTCAATTGAGGACCTAGAAGGCCACATGTGACCTCAAGGTAGCAGATCCCTCACTCCTTCTCTACAGCTAAGTCTCTTTGTACTCCAAGTAGCAGAATGGTCCCCCTCCCCCCATGGCCCTAATCTTCCTAAGGCCCAACCTATTTCACCTTCTTCTAGTGAGGGCACCAAGTAGAAAGAAGGGAAATGAAGGAGTAGAAATAGAAGGGAAAGGTAGGGAAAGGAACATCATCCAGAACCCAGTTGCAGCACAAACATGACCTCAGAAATTGTCCTCAGAAATTGGAAGCTATCAATTGCTCTTCCCCACTCACCACCCCCTAGCACCAAATCCACTCTCCACATAAAATCAATATATATCCCACTACCTCACACCAGGAATTTTATCTTCAGTATCCCCAACAAATCTCCATTTGAAGACTCCTAGTGAGGAAGTACCAACTCCCTCCCAAGGGAGAATAACTCCTTCTGCTTTTGGATAACTCTTTAGTAATATGGAAGAAGTTTCTTACATAGAGCATAAAATACCTCTTTGTAACTTCCACCTGATGTTCATTGAACCAAGTAGATGAAGGCTATCCATCTTCCACATACTAGTCCTTTAAATAAGAAGATCATTGTCATATATTCCCCCTCCCCCAAGTCTTTGCTTTTCTAAGCTAAATATCCTTACTTCCTTCAACCAGTTATTATATAGCTGGTCTTCCCCAAGAGGGGTTGCCTTCTCTGGAGGCAGTCCAGTTTTTGAATGACCTTCTTAATACTAGGCACCAAGAATTGAACATAACACCCCAGAGCTGGGCTGACCAGAACAGAATAAAGGAGGACAGTCATCTTTTGTGGATCCTCTGCCTTTTGATGGAACCTAAAATCACATTAGGTCTTCTGGTCACCTTGCAAAACTGTTCGTTCACACTAAACCTGCAGACCATGTTCATCATAGTTTAATGACCTGGAGAGGTACTATCACCAAGCTTAATGAACCTTTTCCTACTATACATATGTACCGGCCAAGATGAATAAAATACTCTGTTGGCCAGCTGAGACACAGAGTTATGGAAAACTTAGGGACAAATTACTCTTTAGATATGTTTTCCGCCCCCTAGACTTCATGTAGAACACCCTTCTATGATTCAAAAAATATTTTAGACCTATGACAAGTAATTAGATAACAGCTTAAACTCATTGCATATTCTAGACATATTGCTTGAATAAATTTCAAAGAAACTCTAGCCTTCTTGCTGGAGACCTTCTTATCTGTGGGTTAGGATTAGAGTGGCATGCTGGTAAATGTTTAACTACCAACTCTATAGTAAAGAAAATATAGCAAGATATACTTTTTGGTTGAATCTGCATTATTTTAATTTTCTCCATCATTTTAGTAAGTCTAGACAAACCACAAAACAATAAATCAAGCCCTGATTTAGAATACTTGCCAATTTCCAAGATGTAAATGATTGCACTAAAAATTTAACAATCAGATTTCTGAGCCTGGAAAAACTGGCTCCAGCACTTCCCTGATTAGGAACTACCCCATCATCACACCCCAGAAACACATTCTGTATTTTTTGTCTTTTTCCCCAATGCAGAGCTTTCACTCTATTGGTGCTGTGTAAATATAATCTAATTTTGAGAAACTGTGTTCTTATGAACCTTGGGTAGTTCCCATGGAGCAGGAAAGGATAATATAAATGAGAAATAAAAGCAAGCAATAACAACTAGTTTAGATAATTTACCCTAGCATTTATTATAATGATGTCTTGTGTTTTAACAACACATTCATTTCTGAATATACCTTTCCAAGACCTAGGCCTGGAGCCAAGAAAATCTGAATTCAAATTTAGCCTCAGATACTTACTCAGACACTAATTGTGTGACCCTAAGCAAATCATTTATCTTCTGTCTGCCTCAGTTTCCTCAACTATAAAATGGGGCTGATAAAAGGGTATAAAATGCACCTACCAGGGTTGTTGTGAGGGTCAAATGAGACAATATTTATAAAGTGCTTAGCATAGTGCCTTGCACATATTAGGCATTTAATAAATGCTTGTCTCCTGCCTGCCTGCCTTCCTTCATTCCTTCCTTCCCTCGGCAGCAACCTTTCTCTACCAGCAAAGATTAAGAGAAAAGGAGGAAAGGAGCATCTCAGGAAAACCAAACAATACGTATATAGCCTCTAAAAATGTGGACAACATTCTATCCCTCTAATGACCCACATTTGCAATGAAGGGAAGAAGAGTTATTTTCTTGACTAAGCTCCTGGGTCATTATAATTCCACGCCATTAGTTTTCATTCATTGTTCTATTTATGTTGTAGCCAGTGTCTATATTGTTTTCATTGGTTGTGTGTACATCAGTCTGTTTTAGTACATATATATCCTCCCACATTTCTCTAAATTCTTCCTTTTTAAAATCTCTTATGATACAACAAATATTCTATTATTTTTATGTACCTCAATTTAGCCATTCCCAAATCCATTGGGCATGTACTTTAGAGCCAATTCTTTCCTAACTCAAAAAAAATGCTACAATTGATATTTTGTGTACATGGAAATTTTCTTTCTATATCTGACCTCTTTGAGGTATATGCTTACCAGTAGGGTCAAAGGGCATTTTAGTCACTTTTTAAAAAATTTAATTCAAATGCTTTCTAAAATGGTTGAACTAATTCTAAGTTCCACTCACCATGTATTAGTTTGCCTCTCTATACCTATTTACTGATTGTGAGTTGAACTCTCAGAATTGCTTTAATTTGCAATTAACTTACTATTAATGATTTGGAGCCATGTTTCATCTAGTTATTGATAATTTACAATTAATCTTTTTTTGACTAATTTGTTTATATCCTTTGGCCACTTAATCACAGAGGAATGCTTATATCCCTTTGAAATAGCTAGGACTGTGTGATGACATGGCTCTCAAGCTAAAAGAATCTGAAGAGTTAGAAACTCATTCTCTTCCCATATCTAGGCTGTCTCTCTCTGTCTCTGTCTCTCTCCTATCTCTCTCTGTCTTTCTCCTTCCCTTCATCTCTATCTCTGTCTTTCTCTCCTCCTTTCCCTTTCTCTTTCTTTCCCCCTTCATTCATTTTTGGCCATAGCAACCAATTCTCAAATCCCTCTGCAGGAGGTGAGGTAACATTCTGTGAATCTGTGGGAGGAGAAGAGGAGCCAGACTGTAAACAGAAGCCAGCAGCCAGGACACCAAAAGGCAATTAGGAATGAATGAAATTCAGGCAGTCATGAGGAAGAAAAGCTTCCCTGTGACAAAAGACCACCTATCCATGACTTCCTTTTGTGAGGAACAACGAACAGGGTTTTCATACAGCCCCTGTTTTCCTTTGCGTCAGGAAGGAACTGCTCCCATAGGCATCAGTCCCAAACAGTTTCCATAAGGTGATACCCTCAAACCAACATTCCCCCACCTAAAATGTCTGATTTGGGGTTTACCACAACTGCCTCTGTAACCAGAAGGACATCACAGGCCACTGAGAAAGAACTGAGTCTGAAGCACAGTGCTTTCTCCATTAGGAGTTCTTGTCTGCAATTTATATTTTGTTGACTCCATTCCTTCTTCCCCTTTTCTTTCTTCTTTTTTTTTCTGATGTAACCCTTTCTTCTTGTCCTTATGTTAGTCTTTAGTTCACCTCTAAATCCTAATTCTACTATTTCCTAGCTTGGGCAAATCCTTTAATCCTCTTGGCTTCAGATGCCTCATCTTTTAAAACTGTGACCTCAGACACTAATTAGTTGGGTCATCCTGGGCAAATCATTTAACTTTATTTGCCTCAATTTCCTTATCTATAATATGAGCTACAGAAGTAAATGACAAATCATTCTAGTGATTTGGCGAGAAAACCCCAAATGGGGTCACAATGAGATGGACATGATTGAAAAATAACTGACCAACAAAAAGTACTTACACTACTTCCTTTATAGATTTGTTATGAGAAAAGGGCCTTGAAACTTTATAGGGATGAAGATTGAACCTATGGTTCCACTGGTATCAGAAGCGCCCAGATGAGCTACCAAACCAGGTTAGCACTTGCTCTGCCATTAATAGCCTTAGACAGTTGTGGAGAATTGGGCCAGTGGTGTCAAACCCAAAAAACGGGGACCACTTTTTGGCACATAAGGATCCCTGTAGGCTGTCTTATGGTCTTAGTTTGAAAATATGATGCTGTTTTTATTTATTTGTTAAATATTTCCCAATATTTTAGTTTTAAAAAATTTCAATTTCTTAAATGTTTTCCAATTTTTTTCTGACTCAACTGTACAAGAATACATGTTTGAAACCTCTGTATGGAGACATTCATCAGCTGATTAAAGACACATAGCTAGCATGTCGCAAAGTCAGGACTTGAAGCCAAGGTCTTTGTAACCTCAAGAACAGCTCTCTATGCACTGACTATACCATGTTCCTTTTCTTTTGTAAACCCTGTATCATTATGTAAATACGAGGACTGAGTATCATCATTGCCATTATTATTATGTCTAATTACTTCTTCTGGGGTATTCCCTTCTCCTTCCTATCCTACCCTTCTCCATGATTTATGGACTTTAATGGATTAGATTATGACAATAGGAGGTTGCTATGCAGAGTCAGAGTAGCCCTCACAGAGATCTGAACTAGGATGAGGGAAAGAAACAAAGACTGTAGAACATGAAGAAGGAAGGGAAAGGAGATAAAAAGATAGGCAAAAATGTCCAAGAGGCAGCTAGGTGACTCAGTGAATAGAGTGCCAGGCCTGAAATCAGGAAGAATATCTTCATGAGTTCGAATCTGGACCCAGACACTTACTAGCCCTGTGATCCTGGGCAAGTCACTTAATCCTGTTTGTCTCAGTTTCCTCATCTGCAAAATGAGCTAAAGAAGAAAATGACAAGTCATTGTGGTGTCTTTGCCAAGAAAACCCCAAACAGAATCACAAACAGTTGGACATAACTGAACAAGATTGTCCAAGAAGGAATGTAAGGGTAGAGAAAGTGAGAGAAAATTAATGATAAAATGAGGAAGGAAAAATAAAAGTGGGAAGAGTCAGAAAAGAAAGATAGGAAAGGGAATGAAGGCAAACAGCAATCATACTGTGTGTTAGATGTTTTTTGCTGGTTTGAATGGCCAAGCTAAGTCAAATAAGGGATCCAAAGTCTTTCTCTAAACAAGTAAGAAATGTCACTTTTCCAATGCCACAGAAATTTTACATAAGTCAGTATTCTTGGGGAAGAAATAAGATGCTAAAGGAACTTACTCCAAACACTAGACCCTTTATTTTCCATGTACTCTCCCTCCCACAAATCCCACTTTCTTCAGGAGGCCTTTTCCTGGTGACTACCCTCAAAGATCACATCCACTTTATACATAGTTGTCTGCATATTGTCTCCCCCATTAAAACATGAGCTTTTTGAAGGCTGGGACCTTTGTCTGGTTTTTGTCTTTACTATTCACATTGAAAACAGAGTACATATCTTAAAAGGTGCCTGAGCATATTATAGCTAAAATGTTATAAATTTAAATGCAATATGTTTAATTAAAGCAGCAAGTTTCTCACCACAAATTTGATGACTTTTGGAGAAAAAACAAAACCCTACGGAGTCTCATTTAAAGGTTTCTACACTTATTTGTAGGGATTATTGGAGAAAGGATTCCTACTTGGTCATGAGTTGAAGTAGGTTAGCAGTATGATGAAACGGAAAGATCATTGAATGGGTTTGGAGTTAGAAAGACTTGGGTTCTATTCCAGCTTTGCCACCTAGTATCTGTGGGACCTTAGGTAGGTCACTGAACCACTGTGAGCTCAGATTACTCATTTTAGAATAAAGGAATTGTACTAGCTGATCTCTAATGTACCTTCTATCTTTTAATCTCTGATCTTAGGACCTCTGAGGCCATTTTTAACGCCAGGTTCTATGAATGGCAAATATTTATTTTAAAGCTAGGCAGATCTACAAACACATGAGAGTATTTAGGGCTTAGCCAGACTCTCTACACATGCAAAGGGAACCACCAAGAAGAGAAGCCAGGAGAGGTCCTTATAAACATAGATCCTCAGGTCAACAAAGCTTGTCTCAAGAACTCCCCACCCATTTTCACCTTCAATAGACATGCTATACAGTTCAGAAAATCCCAAAAGAATGCTGAGCTCTGCCTCTGAATACACAGCATATGTTATGTGGAAAGTTGCCCAGAAATCTTATATGGACCTGCTGTGACTTTCTTATTCTCTTCAGATCCCCCTTCCCTACAAGAATTTCCCATTTCATCCTCACTGCCCATAAACATAAACACTCTTTTAAACTGCAAACCTTTTGAAGGCAAATTACTTCTGCCAGTTCCTTTCATTGCCTTTCATGAGAGTGGAATTAAATAAACGAAATAATGCCCTCAAAATATTGGATGGGTTGCAGAAAGATCAGCATGCTGGTACGGTGTTAGTTGCACTGTGAAATAATACAAACATTTTGAAAAGCAATTTGGAATTATGCAAATAAAATGACTAAAATGTCCATACCCTCTGACAAATATATACCATTACTGAGCAGCTTATACACAAAAGAAACCATTGATAAGAGGGGAAAAAAGTCCTAAATATTCCAAAATATTCATAACAGCACTTTCATGATAGCTAAGAATTGGAAACAAAGTAGATGCCTATCAAATGAGGAATAGCAAACCAATTGTGGTATGTGAACATGATGAAATATTACTGTTGTAAGAAATGATGTGTGTAATGAGAAACATGAAAAGACCTATACGAACTGATGCCAATGAAGTAAGCAAAACAAAGACTATAACAATGTAAATGGAAAGAATGAAACACTAAAAAAAGTTTTTTAATGTAACAAAATTACCAAGATCAAATGGGACTCAGATAGATATGAGAAGACAACCCCAATCCATCCCTTCGTGGAGGTAGGAGGTCCACAGGTATTAACACATAGCACATTTTCAGAATTTTTCAATACATCCATCAAATATGCTGATTTTTTTCCTTTCTGAAAAAGTGCCATTTTTCTTATGGGATGGTTCTCTGGGAGGAGGAAGGGAAAGGAAATGAGATAATATGGTGATGTGAGAAATAAAAAATATCAATAAAATTTATTTTAAGAAATCCCTTGTTCAGCTTTTAAATCCTTCATAATCTTCTCCCCTCTATCTTTCCAGTCTTTTTATGACTTACACCTCACCACAAATTCTGTGGTCCAGTGACACTGGCCTCCTTGCTATTCTTTGAACAACATCCCCTGACTTTGGGCATTTTCAGTGCCTGTCTCCCATGCCTGGAATGCTCTCACTCCGCATCTCTGCCTCTTGTCTTCTCTGACTGCCTTCAAGTCCCAGCTAAAATCTCACTCTTCCCCTTAATTCTAGTGCTTTTCCTCCATTGATTATATCCAATTTATCCTTGTCTATAGACCAGCAGTTCTCAACCTGTGGGTTATGTTCAATTTGTAACAATAAAAATACATCCTGCATATCAGATATTTACATTACGATTCATAACAGTAGCAAAATTACAGTTATGAAGTAACAACGAAAATAATTTTATGGTTAGGGGTCACCACAACATGAGGAACTGTATTAAAGGGTCATGGCATTAGGAAGGTTGAGAACCACTACTATAGACTGTTTGAGAGGCAGCTACATGATGGAATGGATGGAGTGTTGGGCCTGGACTAATTTTCCTGAGTTCAAATCTGACCTCAGACATTTACTAGTTGTGTAATCCTGGGCAAGTCACTTAACCCTGGTGGCCTCACTTTCCTTATCTGTAAAATGACCTGGAAAAGGAAATGTCAAACCATTTCAGTATCTTAGACAAGAAAACCCCAAATAGAATCAGAAAGAGTTGGACGCTATTGAAAACAACTGAACAATAAATAGACTGCTTGTGCGTAGTTCTTTTCATACTGTGTCTCTTATTAGACCGTGACTTTCTTGAGAACAGAAACTCTCTTCTGCCTTTCTTTGTATCTCCAGCACTTAACACATAGGAGATCCTTAGGAAACATTTACTGACTGACTGACCAGACAGCAAATGTTTATTGAGTGTCTATTATTTTCCTTTTGTTAAGAGTCTTTTTATTTTTAATTTTGGAATAAAACAAGAATTTCCATAACATAGTACAATGAAAGAGATGATTGCACATGAAACTGCAAATCGACCATGCACAGAGCACCAGTCATGTTTTTCAGGAAATTTAAAGTTGGGATATTCATTGGAACCAAGCTGGAGTAGAGCAGACACATGTAATCCACAACACTCCTGAGTGTGACGGAATTAGATTAAAATGTAGTTGGGAAACATTTAACAAAATACATACAAATACAGTAGAACATATGTAATGTCAATATAGGGTTTTCTAAATCAGTATGTGACCAGTTCATTTCTATGTGAGTTTGACACCACTGGTGTACAATATCATTGTAATTCACTGTGCTTCCGTGTTTGTGCTCACATACTGATAAAATGTATTTTGCAACTCAGCTATAGAAGCATTGCTTCTATGTAGAGTGTGCATGGCTCTTGGCACTGAATCACCTAAAAGGCAAATACTCAGTAAATGCGCAGTGACAGACCTTGATGAGGGAGAACATTAAAGGTCTGTGGGTCTCTACTACAATAACTCCATACCATATTCCTACTGATCCTTGTCCTTCCCTGATGCACTTTTTTGGGACACACTAGGTCCACTGCTATATATACTTATGAAAAAGGAGAGTGCAAAAATATTTTGGGAAAAGAGGAAAGATGATCTGCAAAATGAAAGACTCTTTTATATGCCAAGAAGAGGCAGCTTGCCATAGGGATAGAAAAAACAGCCTTGAAACCAATAAGACCTAGAGGTACAGATTCTGCTTCTGCACTACTGGCTATGTGGCTGTAGGTCTCTTAACCTCTCAGGAGTCTAGAAAAATCTCTAAGATTATAAACTGCAGAGAAGGGGTCAACATGCATTGGCAGGGGAAGTTTTCTTACCCAGGAAGTCCCTATACCAATGGAAATCACAGGTCCAGGCCCCATATTTATTTGCCTAGATATATAGGATATAAATATAAAACAGAATTGAAGCAAATTTAACAATTTTCTTCTCTAAAAATATTATACTGCAGACAATTGGCCAGCTGGCCAGCCCTGGCCAGCTTCTCACTTTAAAATTGGCAATGAAGGAGATGCCATCATAGGCTTGGCTTAGGAAAATAAGCATTAGATAAAAATATTTGCTACCTGGCAGCCAGATATGGGTTTAAGTATCCAACCTACATGCAATCTTATTAATAACATACTTTGCAAATAGCAAATGTGTAAATGGGGGTATTCTTTGTCACAAAGGCCTTTGCATTTGACAGAAAATCGTAATTGTAAGGAGGCAATTTATCTTTCTTGTGCACATGAAATGACTTAAAGTATAATTCTGTTTAAGCAGCATATCAATTCCAACACTTAGCTGGAGCTCAGACCATATTTTAGGTTGGCAAATTTGTAAGGTAAATGGGTCATCCTCCAAACATTGCTTGATAATGATGGAGGGTTGAGGAAATAAGAGATGTTGTTGACTAACCACAATATTTTCTCATTTACTAACATTTTCTGAAAGAAAATGTATAAAGTTTGCTAGGAAAAAAATGTTTTCAGGATTTGCACATTTTTAGCTGCAGGATTTATGTTTTAGCTAATAACATAATTGTGGCTCTTGTCATCTCTGAAAAAAGAATGAACTGACAGGTGTAGCAAAGCAAGGCAAAAATTTGTCATAGGAAAAGATAATAAAGATTAGTGAGCCTATACAAAAGAAGATTAAGACTTCCTGCAACACACAGAGCTTTTGAAATGCAGATTGGGGATGAGAGCACAAAATGAGAAAAGCTCAACTCTTGGGTTGGTTTCTGAGCTGAATAGGAGTAGCTCCAGTGCATTAAAAAGATGTCCTCCAACCCCAGAACCAAATGATGGCAAAATCAGGATGTGTTTGCATTGATCTTCCCTTTGTCCAATTATGTTGCGTTCAGACTGAGTGTGGCCCAAGTGACTGAGATACACTTATCTAAGGACAATAGGGACTCATTCATATAGATAGACCAGGTTGTGAGTTACCTACATGGGAATATTGAGGTAGGGTAAGAAGAGAGTCCTAAGGCCCAAAAGGAATCACCTCTAGAATGATGAATAAAATCAAGATC
Organism: Pseudochirops cupreus; assembly: GCA_028627135.1. Taxonomy (NCBI): domain Eukaryota; kingdom Metazoa; phylum Chordata; class Mammalia; order Diprotodontia; family Pseudocheiridae; genus Pseudochirops; species Pseudochirops cupreus. Next base: position 206,422,394 of record CM053582.1, read on the forward strand.
CCTAACAACTTGTTTTAAGACTCACATACTTCTGGACTAAGGGAAACACCTTCAACAAATTAATCCTAAGGTGCTAGTGATTTTACTAAAGGAAGATGAGAATGGTTATTGAGAAGGAGTTCGAAGTCACATTTTACTTATCTCATCATTTTGTCTAAGATGGACCTTTTTATGGAGGCAAGGGGAAGAGGGAACTCAGACTTCTGGGGCTTCTATGTATAAATCCCAGTTATTCTGCGAAGGTGAGACCTCTTTAATCATGTTTCTAGAGGATAATTTTTCACCCCAACTGAATTTTTAAGGTTTATTTTTTTTTAAACGAATAGATGAAGAAGCAATTATTAAGTATGTCTTATGTGCAGAGGACTGGTGATCAAATAGAATAAGAAGACAGTCCCTCTTTACAAGCTCACATTCTGCTTTGAGGTAACAACACTTATGGAAAGTTTTGGTTCCACATTAGATGAAAAAGTCCAATGATTCTTAGGGTACAGCAGCAAAGTAAATATGAATGCATTGTCTTTAAAATTGATAAAATTCTACAAGTTTTTACCATTGAAACATGTGACAGAGTCAAGGACTTTGGTGACAAGAACTTTCTTTTCTGAGTATTTAGTAGGTGTGGCTACAGCACCCACAATTGCAGCTTCCAGGCCACATCTCCACAGGTATTGCTCTCTGAAATGATGGCTGGGGAGGTGGCTAGGTGGCATAATGAATACAGCACTGGCCCTGGGGGCAGGAGAACCTGAGTTCAAATCCCGCCTCAGACACTTAACACTTACTAGCTGTATGACCTTGGTCAAGTCACTTAACCCCAATGGCCCTACCTTCCCCTCTCCAAAAAAAAAAGAAAAGAAATGATGGCTGAACAGGAAGGAGGATGAATGATATGGGTGCTGCTACCACTCTTGGAGAAATTGTGTGAAACTACCAGTTGGTGGCAGCTGGTCGGCAGTTGGTGTGGCTGTGGCAGTGTTGAGGAAGGTGAAGCCCTTCTCCAGTGCAATTGTTCCCTTCTGTGATTTCAGGGTCAAGGCTATAAACAGGGCCAGTAGTCTGGTGGACAGTGTGGTTGCAAAGGCTCCTGTGCTCAGGGTCCTGGGCTATTTCCATTTGGGTTTGAGAGGAGCTGGTAGTGGTTTCATTTGCTTCTTGTCTCTTTCTCAGAGGGTCTTGTTGCTTTAGCTAGGCTCGCTTGTCTGTCCTACCAGAGGAGATTGAAGGGCAGTTTCTGGTTGACCTCTTTTCCACAGAAGTTGCTTCTCAGAATATCATCTGTGGGGAGTTGTAGTGGAAGCAGGATTCATGATGTAGTGGGAAGGGGGAGGTCTGCCTGTCCCAGGGCTCATGGTCTTACTTTCCAACTGGTGGCAATTGATGGGCAGTTGGTGTTGGTGACAAAGAAGGTTGGGGCCCTTCGAGTTCAAAGGATAGATTGGAGCCAGATTGTGAAGTGCTTCTATCCATTTTGTTCTTCTTCCTTAATTTCTTGAATTATTTTAGACATTTAGACATTTTGCAAACGGAAGAAGAGCAGACAAGTTCAATCTGCTATGCAGATGTTTCTCTGGAAATAAGTGTTGCAATTGTCGTTTTCAGCTTTCCGTCTTTTGCTAGATGTTTTCCAGAAGCCTCAAAATTAAAATCTTCCTTTCAGCCTTTATTAATGGTTTTCCTTACATGATCTCCACTTTTTTTTCTTTTTGCCATAGCAGGAGAATATTCAAAAAGGATATGCATCGAGGATTTTTTTGATTCATCTGAATAAAATTCCTTTGCCTTTGTTGACCATTGTATTCTAGAACTAAGCATTGTTGTGCAGTTGTTTCAAGTCTTATCTGATTCTTCATGACCCCATTTGGGGTTTTCTTGGCAAAGACACTAGAGTGATTTGCTGTTTCCTTCTCTGGCTCATTTTACAGACAAGGAAACTGAGACAAATAGGGTTAAGTGACTTGCCCAAGGTCACATAGCTAGTAAGTGTCTGAGGCTGGATTGGAACTCATGGAGGCAAGTCTTCCTGACTCTAGGCTTGGTGTTCTATCCACTGTGCCATCTAGCTGCCTTATAACCAAGCATAAAAGTTTCTATTTCTTAGTCTATTTTTATCAGCATATAGAGAGCACACATTGAAAACTAGATGAACAGGATTATAGATTTTGAGTTGAAGAAACTTCAGAAGCCACCTAGTTCAGGCACCTTGTTTTACAGAGGAGAAACTGAGGCCCAGAGAGATTGCAACTTGCTCAGGTGTGCTGGGAAATGCTTAATAAAAGGGTCCTTGAAAATGTAGGACACACTTTCAGTGTCAATCTGTATTATTAACATTTTCTCCATCACTTTATTAAGTCTAGAAATCAACAAAACACACAATAGGCACCAAATAAATGTTTATTGATTGATTGAACAAGACAATAAATCAAGCCCTGATTTGTAGTATTGAAGATTTCTGAATTGTAAATGCTCACCCTGACTCTTTGACAATCCTTTTGGTGAAGATTGTACTGGGAGCCAGTACCAACTGGTCATGTACAGCTAGTGAGTGTCTGAGATGGATTTCAAACCCAGGTTTCCTATCCATTACATCACTGTCTCTATCAAAGTTATTGCTGTAGAGATCTTTCTAACAGAAAGTAGGATTGCTATAGGAAGCAGAAGGATTTCTAGTGAAAGAAGCCCAATTTTTCTTATCTGGTGGATGTGGCCATTACCTTCTATTAGCCACCCAGCTTCAACACTACCACCTCCATCTCTACCTACCCAGACTGAAGAAGTAGAGACCAATGCTAGACAACAACTCCTGCTTTCAAGAATATGAGCATCATAATTCACCTATTAACTACTTCTATCCCTATGGAGAACAAACTTCCATCAGCTATTATTTCCTGTATTACCTAATCACCAACTACTTTAGATCAAGTTATCCCCAATCCCCACTTCCCAATCCATTACTCCCATCTTCCTCAACCCTCCTCCACCTATGTTCTGTCCACCTTTCTCACTGTGCTCAACGGAATTCTTGTTTTATAGCAAAATTTCTTTCTTTCTGGGCCTCTTGCTCTCACAGTCTTTCCATATATTTGCTCTAACAGGGATCTTTGCTCCGCCTAGATGACACTATCCTTTCCAGCACTCAAATGCCTTCATTCTCTCCCCCTCCCCACTATAGACCTAATACAATGGTTCTAGAGGGGGATTTGGTCCCTAGTGTTACTCTTAGGCTGTCCCTTTGCCATCATTACTCAGACACCTCTGTGTCTATGAAATTCCAAGTACTAAAACTTTCTACCAGGTTCAGATTATTGTGTCTTAGGCATACCAGCCCCAAAGTCATCTTCCCTCCTTTTTAAGTGAGGTTAGCATCTCATTGTCTTCTTTTCTTACCCATCTCTTACCTTTAAACTAGGGGATATTGACTTTCATGTTGATACTCTTTCAAATTACCTGACCTCACAATTCCTTAATCTTTTGAAATCCCATGACGTCTTCCTATATTCCAATTTAGCTATAAACGTGATGGATTTTACACCACTCCTTTACTCATAAGTGAAGTTCCACTTCCTTGATCAAAAACTCTAACATTGTACAATCTGACTATAATCTGTCATCATTCAATCTATACCTATACCTCACTCCTCACAATCATTCCTCACTTTCATCATGACTGCCCATTCCTCTACTCCTCACTGTTATCTCAAGCCATTGGGTCATTACCCTACTCTGACTTCACTTTCCTCCACTCTACACTGTTCTTTAATTCCGCAATCACTCACCCCTGTGATTTATTGCTATTTATCTCCTGCCAAACTCCAGCTTTGGATTACTCCCACTAAACACCTGCTCACTTCTTACATGTTACTGAAATGCATCCATGCTTGGTCGTAGTACAATATAAATTCATGTTATCAACTTCATTTGGGCCCTCACTGCAGCAAGATAACAATCTTATATCCTTCCTAATTGGATCTCTATCTCTCTCTTTACACAAACTATTCTGAATCTTTTTTTCCCTCTCCTCCAACTTCTCACATCTCTTTCTGCCACTCTCTCAACTAAGGACCACACTTGTTACTAAGGAAAATGAGACCATCCACCATGAATTCCTTCTTCTTTCCTTCTCTTCATCTAAAAAACCTCTTGAAATTATCTTCTACCCTACTCTTTTCATTCACTTTCTGATAATGGTGTGGCCCTTCTTTCTGCCAATTCCTCAATGAGTTCCTTGATCCCATCTGCTCCTGTCTTCTCCAGCAGACTGCATTCTAAATCACTCTCCTCCTTTAAATCTTCAGCCTTGCCGGAGCAACTGGTTCCTTCCCTACTGCATTCAAACTCAACCAAATCTCCCTCATTCTTAAAGACTTTCCCTATGCCCTCCCCTCCTCTCAAGATATTATCCTAAATCCCTTCTCTCTTTTTCAATCAACATCCTTGAAAACATTGTCTGTGCTTGCTGCTTTCGCTTTTTCTACTTTCACTCACTTCTCAACCCATTACAATACAACCTCTGACCTCATCACTCAACTGAAGCAACTCACTCCAGGGTTACCAATTTGTCTTTTAGGTGCTGACTCTGATAGTCTCCTTCTTAGTCCTCATCCTTCTCAACTATTCTTCAGCATTTGACACTTGGCCACACTCTCCTTTTGTGATTCTCTCTTCCTCTCTGGGTTTTCATCTCCCCCTACTTAAAGAACCATTCCTTCTCAGTCTCCTTTGCTGTCTCATCACCCAATATCATGCCCACTAACCATGGATTTTCCCTAAGGTTTTGTCCTGGACCCTGTTCTCCATCTACACTCTCTCTTCCAATGACCTCATCAACTCCCATGGACTGAATTTTGAGGATAATTCACAGGTCTCTTCATCCAGGACCAATCTTTCTCCTGAGTATGAGTCCTACGTCATCAACTATCAGACATTTCAGACTAGATTTCCTAGAGATATCAAGAATTCAACATATACATATCAGAACTCATTATCTTTCCTCTCAAAGTCTCCCTTCTTCCAGATTTCCTTATTTTTAGCAAGTCCTTTCTCCCGAACTCAGTAGGACTGTCTGTCACTATGATTCTGGGAACTACTATCTAGAATCCTTGGAACTATTCTGGGAGTTATTATCTAACACCTGGAAACAAGACATTCCCGTGGCCATGGATCCTGAGAAACTGACTCTAAGAAGGAGATTAAAATCCTCCTTACACACCCCAATATACTGGGATAGAGTCGAGCTGGCCTTCCTTTTGTTCCTCACACACAACACTCCATCTCCCATCTCCTTGGTTTTGTACTTGTCATTGCACATGCCTGGAATGCATTCCCTCCTCACCATCCTTCGAGATTCAGCTCAAATATCACTTTCTAGATGCAGCCTTTTCAGATTCTCATAGTTACCGGTGTCCTCTCTCCCAAACCACCTCATACTTATGGACTTCGCATTTATTTACTTTTATTCTCTTAATATTTATTTTACATATTGTTGTCATTGCTGTTCAGTTGTTTCACTCACGTCCAACTCTTTGTGACCCCTTTTGGAGTTTTATTGACAAAGACATTGGAGTGGTTTGCCATTTCCAGTTCATTTTACAGACAAGGAAACTGAGGCAAACAGGGTTAAGTGACTTGTCCAGGGTTACACAGCTAGTAAGTGTCTGAGTTCAAATCTGATCTCAGGTCTTCCTGACTCCAGATCTGGTGCTCTATCCACTGTGCTATCTAGCTGCCCAATTTTATATATACTTTTACATATATTTACATGTATAGAAATATGTATGTGTGTGTGTGTATACCTAGAGCTAGATATGGATCTATGTCTCCCTTGTTAGAATATAAGGTCCTTGAGAGCAGGGGTTGTTTTCTTTCTTGCATTCGTATCCCCAATGTCTAACACAGTGCGTGACACATAGGAGGTATTTGCTAGGTTCTTACTGATTGATTGGTGCTCGACTTTGGATTCCGGAGCAGAGGTTCTTAACTTGGAGCCCTTGAATATGCATGTATGTGTGTGTGCACATATACATGTGTACATGTATGTACATGCATGTTAAAGCTGAATTTCAATGTAATTGGTTCCCTTTGTAATGGTATTTTTTTTCCATTTTATGCATTTTAACACATTGTTATGAAAGGGGAGGCTACATAGGCTATACCAGGCTGCCCAAGGCACATTACACAAAAAAATTTGAACACTTTCTGCATGAATAAAAGTAATGCTTCTGGGTTAATAAAGGAAATGTTCATTGGGGAAAAAAGCTTTGATTTCAAATATCTCTGTTAGGGGGCTAAGATATAGAAGAAACAGATAGAAGGCTCCAATACCACAAACATTCCCAATGGATACATGACCAAAGGAGATGAACACACAGTTCATAAAAAATTTTAAATTTATGGTAAAAGAAATTAAAATACAAAAACCTTGACGTTTCATCTCACACCCATCAAATTAATGAAGATGACAAAAGATAGAAATAGTCAATGCTGGAGGGAGTGTTGGAAGACAGGCTCATTAGTGTATTCTTCCCTCCCTCCCTTACTCTCTTTTCCCCTTCCTCCCTTCTTCTGTTCTTCCTTCTTTCCTTCCTTCTTTCTTTCCTTCCTATCTTCCTTCCTTCCTTCCTACCTTCATTCCTTCCTTCCTTCCTTTCTTCTTCCTTCCTTCCTTCCTTCCTTTCTCTATGTATCTAGCTATCTAACTATTAATTGAAATGGTTATATAAGGAATTTAATGGCCACTAACCCTTGCTGCATAATCAGCCCTGGCATCATGGATAGAGGTTAGGGAAACTGTTCAGTCTGACAAAAGCAGGAGAGGCAAAAGGGGGCCATTATTCTGCCACTACTCCAAAGGAGAGGTGACAGAGTAACGATCTGACATCAGTCAGATCACAAACCTTTTGGCCTCTCTTGCAATCATATTCACTAGTCAGCCAATTCACAGGAAAGAATATAAAACAGAGAGAGATTTATAAACTGAAGTAAAATTTAAAAATCCCTTAGACTTGCTGAGTCCCTTGGGAGCAGATTTGAACCACCCCAGGACAAAGAGAAAAGAGAATGCTTTCCATGGGTGTTACCTGGAACTCCCCCTGTTCTCCTATTTCCTCTTCTAGCAGTTTACCAGTAGGTGAAGAGTTTTACAGAATAAAGGATTCCCCCTGAATCCCCCACACACTGCCAGCCTCCTAAGATTTCTGTACTAACTTCTTTTTACATTTCTAGGCTTGTATTACATGTGAAAACTATCTACCATGGAGTTAGTGTTACTCTAACCAGTGGTCACCTGTTTAATTATTTTTAAATGGTAGGAAGGGAAAAACCTTATTTCTCATATTATGTTCCTTCTTTTTAAATTCTTTTTACAAAGGAAATGGCCCTTG
>CM053582.1:206430272-206448203 GCA_028627135.1 Pseudochirops cupreus
CCATTCCCCCTATTCTCCTGCGTGGCAAGATACCCAGTTTAGAGTTTATGTCATTCTTTCCCTAAGCCAAGTTCAGTGAGAGTAAGGTTGACTCTTCCCTTTTGCCTTCCTGTTCTCCCCCTCTATTGTAACAATTATCCTTTGTCTCTTCCATGAGATGCTCAACCTGAAAGCTTTTACTCCATATGAAATTGCCATGGCTAAAATTTATGCTAATTAGTAAAATGTTGTTGAAAATTTCATTCATTTCATTTCTTGAAAATATGCATAGTTAATGAGATTTCCTATGTGTCCAGACTTTAGGAACACCCTGTACAATAGAACATACATAATGTTAACAAATAGTTTTCTGAGTATGACCCTCAGGGAGCCTTATGTACAGATTAATTACCCCATATCTCTTTGACTTGGACACTACTAATGTGGAGGGTTTGGCCTCAGTGAAGAGAAGGGCCACCTCTCCATCAGAGATTTGAGTAAAAGAAGAAAGAATGGGGAAGGAGAGTTATATCAAGGAGTTGTGAGGTGAAGAGAAAGTGAAAAAAGAGCTTACTGCACATAACCTCTACTTTCTCTGTTAAGTATAAGGCAAGGTTGCCTTCCATGAATGGTGAGGGAAAGAGAGAGAGGGAGAAGGAGGGTACAGGTAGTTTGGGAGGCTTTAGAAGAGAAGAAAAAATTTGAAAGAGTCACTGTGGGGAGTGGGATAGGGTAGTGGTCTCCAAACTATTTTATTATACACTCCTGTCAGTAAAACATTTTAGAAGACATCTCCCCAGTATAGGCATACTTATTTGTCTATAAAATATATGTGTAGTACCATACTAATATTTTTATACATTATAAAACTTACTCAGAATAGATATTTTGAAAGGATAAGTTCAAGATGAAGTAACAGAGTCAATAGAGAGGACTAGGAATTTATTGAGTAGGGTAGTGACCTGGCTAGAGGAGCTAGGTGGCATAGGGGATAGAGCACCAGAGCCTGAAGTCAAGAAGACCTGAGTTCAAATCACGACCCAGGGCAAGTCACTCAACCCTGTTTGCCTCAGTTCCCTTATTTGTAAAATGAGTTGAAGGAAATGGCAAACCACACTAGTACCTTTGCCAAGAAAATCCCAAATGGGATCATGAAGAGTTGGACATGACTGAAACAACTGAACAAGTGACAGACATGGTTAGAACTGATCTTAGGGAAATCACTTTGAAAGTTAGGTAAAGGAAGAATTACAGAGGGAAGAGATGTGAGGTAGGAAGGCCAGTTTGCTATTGCAACGTTCTGAGTGTGAGATGATGAAGATATGAATGAGGGTGAGTAACAAGGAGACAGATGCGAGAAATATCACAGAAGGAGAAATGACAAAGCGTGACAACTGCGCGGTGTAGCAGCAACCACCCCGGCACACCAGGATGGCTGCAGCACAGGCTCTTAGATCTGCTTTACTAGGAAAGATAGCTGTTTAAGGGGCCAATAATCTTTTTAAAATTGCATGCATGAGTTCAGGGGAAAAGTCAGCGCTTCAAAGAAAATACAAACAGAGAAATAAAGACTGACAGACAGGGCTCTGACTGCCTGAATCACCCATATGCTTTACATACATCCCTGGATTGAGAGAGGCTTTGCATCTAAGCAGTCAGGGAGCTCCGAACAAACAGTCACTCAGAATCTCATCCAGGGCACCACAAGATCCCTCTCATAAGCAAGCCCCCAGAGCAAAATACCAACTCAGAGCGTATATGCACTTCTCAGAGTCAGAAGGCATCACAACCCTTCTGACTCAGTACCTAATTAGAAATTAGCAAAAGGTGTGAAAGCCTTGCTACAAGCAAGCCTCCCCCAAGCCAGCTTCCCTTAATTGGCTCAACTTGAGGCCTATTAATGGGCAGGGAAGATCCCAGTAACATTACACCTGGATATGTGGAGTGCCTGAGAATGAGAAGTTGAAGATGACATTTAGGTTGTGAAATTGTGACTGGCAGGATGGTTAGTACCCTCAATAGTTACAGGGAAATATGGCAGAGAGAAAGTTTGGAGTTAGGGGACAAGAAAAATAATGTAAAGAGATATTTGATGTAGATTTCAACTTATCCACACTTGTTTCTGAAACTCTGGCCCACCCAAAATGAAAAAGAGTACAAGCAGGAGATTCCACAGTAGTGAGAGTAGCGGAGTGGTTGAGTGTTATATAAGATTTTATGTGGTTGTATTAGAGTCAAGCCTTATGATTGGCTATCCCATGAAGGGTGAGATGAAACCCTTCTTTACACCCTTGGAGGGACTGATTACATCCTCCATGGGATCATTCCATGGCTCCCACTTTGGAGATCACTGGAATAGGCAATCAATTAGGAAGGAGTAAGAGGATTGCCGTGCTGCAATAAGAGCTCAGTTGATATTAGATGACATAAATTTTCAGTGGAACCAGTCAACAGAATTGTGTGAGTTTTTCTAGTTCCAGCAACACATAAGTGGAAACAAAGGAGGCAGATGGTGAAAGTAATACAGTATTGGGTTTTGGCAAGGCTTATATAGCATTAGGGCAGGGATTCTAGAGCAGTGCTTCTTAAACATTTCTCATTCATGACCCCTTTTCACCTTTTGGCAGCATTTGTTGATATTGCATAGCCTGAGGGCATGTGCAATGCAAAATGTTCATGCTTTGTGTTCACAACCAAGTGAAGTTGCACTATGCAGTTTGGGCAATCACTGCTAGAAACACCTCAGATTCACTATGTGTTTGATTCTGGATTAATTTTAAGTTGTTGCATGTTCAGAAATCTTATGGGGTCACGACCCATAGTTTAAGAAGCATTGTTCTAGAGTAGAGAATATTGTAGAGTTGAACTGATTAACTAAAGGTAGAGATTGGCAAGGGAGGAAAGTAACTATATTTCTTAATATCAATTCTTATAATTGTATTCCCAACACATAACACAATGCTTGGCATATAGTAGGCACTTAATAGATGCTCATTGGTTGATTGGAAGAAAAATTAGACTTGTTTTGTTTAGCTCCAGAGGGCAGAAGAATATAATTGATAGAAGTTTCAAAGAGGCAAATTTAAGCTTGACGTAAGGGAAAACTTTCTGATAATTAGAGCTGTTCAAATGTATAATGAACTGAATCAGGAGCCAGTGGGTTCCCCTTACTTTCAGTGAGTCTTTAATAAAAAACTGTCACCTTTCAGTTATGCTATAGAAGAACCCCTTTCCCTCCAACGAGTATGGGCTGGATTAAATAGTCTCTGAGATTACTTCCAGCTGTGAAATTATGTGATTCTGTGATTTTTCAGTAGATCTGATAGGAAGGTAGAGGGGTTGAGCTCTGGTTTGGATAATTCAACCATGCTGGATGTTATGTTAATTAGTGAGGACACCTAAACCTAATTAAATGGGGGTAGGACAAGGAACCAACTCAGTTATCTCCCAAACTCCCTATCTTAAAGGGTCATATACTTGTATAATTGAATGCTTCACTTCTCAAATCTAAATTCAGCTTTCAGTGAGGTAGCTCTGTGTGCAGGGATTGAACTGTCCATGGTCCTGACCAGGTTGTGACTAATAAAGGAATAATCAGTAAAATCATTCAGCAAAGAACAGTAGTACACTCAAGCTAGAAAATCAGCCAATAATAAAGCTCTTACTTCTTCTCTAGGTCTTTTATATAACTAACCACTTTATGCCTTACTGCTTGATCTGTATTGACAGGTGCCAAGACAACATAAATTAAAGATGTAGGAAGAATTGCATAAAATTACCTTCCCTTACTCTTACCTGTGAGCCATTCTCTTCTAGCAAAATGAACTGTAGTCATACTTTTATCTCTCATTTTTATCTTTTTACCCTGAATACCAAATCTGATGTTCTTGGTCCTTGATTTTTCTAAGTTTAGTTACCTTAAAAATCAAGTACAATTAATCCAGTCACTAGTTCAACAGACCAAACAAATTTCCTTCTTTTGTAATGTCTCTTACTTTCAGAGTTAATTCATTATGTGTACATGTATATATTTTCATAGCATTCACATAGAGATACATATTTACCATATATTCATGTATATGTATCATGATACACATTGTGAATCAATATAGTTCAGAAAAAAAGATAAGCACTGAGTATGCAAATTTACATATTAAAGACTTCAGACTGTACATACATATGTTTTGCTCTGTTAATAAACCATTGGTGATAGAATTTTGCAGGAGTTTTATGTTACTTTCTAATTTTTTGTCCAAATATTTCATATCATTTGTATAATGATATGAACTGCCAAGGTAAGATATTTTGGAACCTTGGGATGAAAATTACCTCTGTAAGACTTTTTTGAAAATTTAAGAGTAGTGAAAAGACAAAGATCTTTTCAATCCATGGTAACTATTCTTTATATCTCATCAAGAATTGACATTAAAAAATATACTTTCCTCCTGTTCCAATCTCTAACCAGTTCAACTATACATTATTTTTTTTAATTCTAGAAGTGTCATTCCCTTGTCCTAATGCTCCATAAGCCTTGTCCTAATGCTCCATACACCTGAATTATTCCTACTATCTGCCTCCTATATTCCCTTTTATGTATTGCTGGAACTAGGGAAACTCACACAACCCTGTTGATTGGTTCCTCTGAAAATTTATGTGATCTGATATCAACTGAGCTCTCACTGCACCATGGCAATACTTTTACTCCACGAGGAGTTTATCTTCCACAGAAAGTTGCACTGTGTTTAGAGATAGGATGGGAATAAGGAAGAACCTGAGTTGTCACTGGTATGTCGTGTGGCTGTGAAGAGACAGCAAGGTGAGAGGGAGATGGAGCTGGACTTGGCGTCAACAACACCTGAATTCAAATCTAGCCTCAGACACTTATTAATTGCATTACCCCGGCCAAGTCACTTAACTCCTATTTACCTTTGTTTCTTCATCTATAAAATAGGAATAACAATCACACCTACATCCCAGGGTTGTCGTGAGAATGAAATGAGATAATAATTGTGAAGTGCCTAACAATGCCTGGCACACAGTAAGCACTAGATAGATGTTATCAGAGGCAGCAGCAGCAACAACAGTAGTAATAACTCTCCTATGAGGAAACCCTCTCTACTGATAGAGATTGGCACCTTCTCTGCAACTTAGAGACATACAGTCCTAGAGAACTGAGAAGTTAAACAGCTTACTCAGGGTTATACATAACCAGTATGTGTCAGAGGCAAGGGCAGCTAGGTGGTACAGTGGACAGAGTATTGGGCCTGGAGTAAGGAAGACTTCAGTTCAAATTCAGCCTCACACACTAGCTATGTGACCCTGGGCAAGTCACTTAAACCTATTGGCCTCATCTTTAAATGAGCTGGAGGAGGAAATGGTAAATCACTCCAGTATTTTTGCCAAGAAAACTCTCCAGGGTCATGAAGTGTTGGACACAACTGAAATGAGGAACAACAACAAAAAAAATGAATCACAGGCAGGAGGTAACCCATGTCTTCTTGGCCTCAAGGCCAGCACCCTATCCACTACATTATGCGGCCCCCTCTTCTTCACAGGAAAGTAAATAAATGGTATCTACATAGATATACAATACATACAATAGATAGAAAGGCTCATAAGTACATACATATGTACATACACACAGGTGTATATATGTTGCATGTAAATATATATGAATTTACACACTGTGTATTTATTCTGAGTATGTATATATACACATGTGGTCACATGGAGCCTGTGGCAGGAGGCTTGTTCTTCAGGAATGCCCATGCTTTATTACTTTGTGATTGGGCAGTGGGTCAAGAGGGCTGTGACATTCGCTGAGCCAGGAGAAGGCTATATATATGCCCTAATGTGAGGTTTTGCTTTGGGGCTCACTTTGAGAAGAGTTGTGTGATTTGGCCAGACAAGACTCTGGGAAGCCGTGGAGCCCTTTGGCTTTGAAAAACCCAGATGTTGGTGCTTCCCTCTCTGGTAACTGAATAGGTATGGATGTAATGGTCAGAAGCCCCTCTGCTGATCTGTTTCTCTGTTTGCTTGTAACTTCTGCTTGTTAACTTGTGTTTGTATTCTGTTTGCATTCCCTGAAGTTCAGGGTGCTGACTTTTCCCCCTGAATTAGGTAAATGATATTTGTTTGATTGATTAAACTAAGACTGTTAACCCATTTTGAGTTGCTTTCCTTCAGAAAAACAGATCTAAGAACGTGTGCTAGCAGCCACCCTGGGTATGCTAGGGTGCTTGCTGATACAGCTGATTAGCAAGAATCCTTTCTTATCTATCCATACCTCTAAAGACTTGAAGGAAACCAAGTTGTTCAATGTCATGAAAATGTTTGGGAACCCTTGACCTCAACCAAGGAAGAACATCAGAGAGAAAAAAAGTTATTCTAATTGTTGCTGTGAGGAGATTTCTATTCTAAACTTTAATAAAATAAGGCATTCAGTTTGGGTTGGTTTGCTGCAATCAACTGTTGTGTTTCCTTAAAAATGGGTATGAAGCTGTGGCATTTTTTTCACATGTACAATTTTTTAAAAAGCAAATTCTTTATGAACTGGTGCAAAGTGAAGTAAACAAGATCAGGAAAGCAATATACATGACTACAACAATGTAAATGGAATGAACACAAGAGCAAGACAGTAGAAATCCAAAACTGTAAATCTTAGTGATTAAGGTTGCCGCCAAAAAGAGATATGAGAAGGTACCTCACCCCCTTCACCTTTTTTGCAGAGGTGGGGGACAATGGGAATGGAACATAGTGTATAATGTCAGATGTTTTCAATAAACTAATTAGCTTTGCTGAACTTCTTCTCCAACTCTCCTCTAATTTTTTATAAGATGTTAATCTCTTGGAGGAAGGGAGGAGATACATTAATAAATATAGGTAATGTCCAAAGAAATTAATAAAATGTATCTTAAAAAATAAAAAAGAAAGCCACCCCCCTGCCCTGAAACTATTAAGCCATATATTTTAAATTCTATCTTATGAAAACAGTTAGAATAATTTGCATATGGAGCAGTTTTAAAATTCAGATTATTGATACTGTAGGCTGAAATAAGTTTGTGGGAGTTAGTTATGTTATTAATGCAGATGCTAAACATGTACATTGTGTTTTTTCTCTCTTCTGTCATGGTATTTGATTTATAGCATAAATTTCACATTGAAAGCTTCATTATACAGGGCATATCTCATACTAATAAGGATTTGTGTGCAAATTTTTATCCTTAAAGCAGTTTGTTAATATTAATTAATCCTCCTAACCCCTTGGTGAAGGAGGTGAGCATTAATATCTCTATTTTCAGAAAATTAGTACTGTGTAAGACTCACCTCAGGGTACAGAGGAAATTAGTAACAGGATTCAGGTATGAAGGATCTAGTTTCTAGCTTCAAATTCTTCTTGCTAATTTCCATACTCTTTTCTCTCTCTCCCATTTTTGGGCTTGAGTTGTTTCAGTCATACTCAACTCTTCCTGAACCCATCTGGGGTTTTCTCAACAAAGATACAGGGTAGGGTTTCCATTTGCTTCTCCAGCTCATTTTACAGTTAAGGAAACTGAGGCAAACAGGGTTAAATGACTTGCCCAAGGTCACACAACTTGTAAGTGTCTGAGGCCAGATTTTAACTCAGGAAGATGAGTCTTCCTGATTCCAGGCCCAGCACTCTATTCACTGGGCCACCTAGCAGCCCTGTCAAGTGTTGTGTGTATGTGTGTGTGTGTATACACACACATATGTATTAGCATATACATACATACATACAGAGTGTTCCAAAAATCTTAGCGCAGTTTTAAGCTTTAATATCTTAAAACTGGACTTTTGGGACACCTTCTAGTGTGATAAAGAATGAAAATGTTGCAAATATGTTTCCTCACTCAACTTTCATCAGATTTCACTTTTGGACCTGAAAGCATCTAATAGCCAAGGCCTCCAGGCCATTTAGGCTGCTCTGCTTGTAGATGCCTAAAGTATACCATATAACCATTTGCCCTATTGTCCAGATTTATCCATAATCAGATTAACAAAGCTCTGTGAGGAGCAACAAAGATTTAGATCACACTTTCTTAACTAGGGTCCATGATTAGGTTTATTGATTATTTAATATTTTGATAACTATATTTCAGTATCATTTATTTCCTTTGTAATCCTATGCATTTTATTTTATTTATTTACAAATATTAAGTCCATAGACTTTGCCAGGCCAGCCAAAGGGGCCCATGATATTAAAAAGGTTTTTAAAAAAGAATTATTTTAGCATTAAAATGCTAAAATAAGATTGCTAAAAATAAATAAATGGATGAATGAATGGCTAGATAGATAAATGAACATGAGTTTTGATTGGAGAGTACTGCCCTAGGCAGTGCATGAATGACCAGTGAGCTACCCTATTACATATCATTGATAGAAAGATACTACCTGGTGTCTGCTTTCCTTTCAGAGGTGAATAAGGTTGGGGGAAGTCAAAAAGGCATCCCAAACAATGCTCTGTTCTCTAACATCACCATATTATGTATTTGTAATGCATTTTGCATAGTGCCTAAAACAAAGTAAGCACTTAATAAATACTCATTCCCATCACTTCCTTCCCCATAAGTCAATGGTTCTAAACCTTCCTAATGCCGCGACCCTTTAATACTCGTATGTAGGCATATCTGCCTGAAGACAGAGGACCGATGTCTTGGTTCCTAAGACCATCAAAACATGTGTTTTCCAATGGTCTTAGATGACCCCTGTGACCCCTGCAAAAGGGTCATTCGACCCTCAAAGGGGTCGCGACCCACAAGTTGAGAACCATTATGGGCATAAGTGATTTTTTTGGTTACTCTTTAAGCGTCAAAACATTTGCATTTATTTTAGCCATTTGGTTAAAAGTCAAAATCAAAGTTGTGCAAAACAGTAACATGATAGACGGCTTCATGGAGATGAATGACTAGAAAAGGAAGTGAACCAGTAAAGTAACAAGAGCTGGAGAGAGATAACCGGGAGCTAAGCCACATTCTCCTCTGGTGTCCATGTAATATCCAAATACCTAGCGTAAGGCCTCCAGCAGATTGGGTAGACCCTCCTGGAGACTCTAGGAGAAAATATGGACAACAGTCATACAGGATGAGAAGGAATGGATGAATCTGTTGTGTTCCACCCCATAGGAGAGAGATACATCACTGAAATTACAAATCCATGGAAATACTGAATGGAGACCATTCAAAATAAAAGAAATTTTTTGCCTTCTCAAAGTATCCTAAACATAATTGAAAATTTCTGGATGAGTCAGTTGTTATTATAATAAACAGTTATGCAGGGTGTCCCAAAATTAAAGGTATTGAAAAAAATTTTTTTAACTGCACTAATACTTTTGGGACATATTGAATGCCATTACATAGTACCACATGACTATGAGGGTTTTTTTTTTCTGTTTTTATGTCTCTTTTTTTTTTTACATTTTTACTGCTATTTTACTTGAATTTTCCTCCCAAAGTACCTACCCTTAACTGCTTCCCCCAGTTCTTATTTACTGTTACTTACTGTCTTAAGTTTGTATAACACTGTATATTTGCATATGTTTACATAGATTGTTAAAGCTTAAATACTTTGGTCACAAAATGAAAGGATAGGATTCATTGGAAAAGATCCTGGTGCAGGGAGATTGAAGACAAAAGGAGAATGGCAGAGGATGAGATGGATAGAGAGTGTCATGGAGGCAACAAACATGCACTTGGACAGACTTTGAGAGACAGTGGAGGACAGAAGGGCCTGGTGTGCTATGGGCTGTGGGATCATGAAGAGTCAGACACAACTGAACCACAACACTTAGGCAGAGTAAGTTCTCAAAGAATTTTTATGTACATTTTCTCCTTTGACCATCACAGCCCTACGACATAAACAAGGCATTCATTCCTTCAAACTGTCAAGGGTCTGTGACTTCATCTGTGTGAGTTCTGCTTCCACAGATACAGATTCAGTCCTCTTGTCTTTATGACTGGAGTAGATAGTCTTTAAGAGTTAGAGGGGTCCAGAACCTGCAGCCTCGAGGCCACATGTGGCCCTCTAGGTCCCAAAGTGAGGTCCTTTGACTGAATCCAAACTTCACAGAATAAGTCCTTTTATTAAAGGGATTCAGTCAAAGGACAGGACTTGGGACCTAGAGGGTCATATGTGGCCTTGAAGCCAAGGTTCCCCACCCCTGAGCTAGTGTGAAGGGCAGCTAGGTGGTGCAGTGGATAGAATACCATACCGAAATCAGGAGGACCTGAATTCAAATCTGTACTCAGACACTTAATAACTATGTGACCCTAGGCAAGTCATTTAAGCCCAATTGCCTCAAAAAAAAAAAGAGTTAGTGTGGCTAAAAAAATTCATCACTCTACAGCTGACATGAGAATGAGATATATGTTTTTTTCCTGGACTTGTGATTTCTTAGTGAGGAACTCCCTCTCCCAATATACATTGCCACCTTCTCTGCCACTCAGAGTCCTGAAAGGTCACCTGGCTCACCCATTGTCCAGCCTCCAGTTTGTGGCAGAGGCAGGACTTGAACCCAAGGCTTTTTGACTGTGCAGCTAATTCTCTGTTCACCATGCCACAGTGCCTCTCTGTGTTGTTATTGTTGTTGTTGTTCCTAATCCACACTTTAATGTAAGAGTGATATTATTGTCTCTATTTTAAAGATGTGAGAGAACTGAAATCTAGAGAGATTAAGCAACATGGCCAAAAAAAAGGAGATGAGAATTAGACCACAGGACTTCTGACTCTAGTCTGATTTCATTCTGCTACACCTTTCTACCTGTTTTCTTTTCCTAGTTACTTTTTATCTCTGTTAGTCTAGGGAACCAGATGTTCAAGATGCTCAGAATTCTTCCAAAATAAAATAAATAGGTTCCAAATAAGATTTGGGAGGTCAATCAGTCCACAAGCTTTTATTAAGGGCCCATTAGGTGTGAGGCTCCATACTAAGCACTGGCAATGCAGAGGAAGGCAAAGACGGTTTCTGTCCTCAAGGCCCTCACCTTCTAGGGTCTACTCTTCAAACAAAGTGAGCGAGCTTTAGTGCATGGAGATTTGGGTCTTTAAAGCTTCTATGGCGCGTATTTTGTTTGTTGGAGTGCGTCTCTTCTTCCTTGTAGACTTTCGGCTCTGCTTTGAGGAGGTGAAGTTGCTAGATGAATGACCTCTAGACAACTGAGATGGGAAGCTATTTGGTGATGTTCTCCTTGATGAGGCAGTCACCTTCACAAGTGCACAGCTTTCTCTTGAGAGACGGGCTCAGGTCCAGTTACACTTGCTACTTCTGCTCAGTCAACTTCCCCACCTAACCTGCTGTCTTTTGCTTTGCATTATTCTATTGAGTGACTGTCAGGAACACCTTTCCTTTATACATTCTCAGCCTTGACATTTTGCTGAATTTGTAACTTTCACCAGAGACAGCTGTAATTTATCTTCCTCCATTTCCACCAAGAACCAGAAGGATGCGCTAATTTGTTAGCTGACACTCCAATCCTCTACACAAATCAGGACCCACAAACTTGTGAGATAGACACAGTTTTTAAAATGTCAAAACGAATACTTTGGTGCCCCAGAATAGGATTGAGTATGAATAACACTGGACTGGGAGAGAGGAGATACAGTTTATAGAAATGCAGGAAATCACGAAGTTGGAAGAGATCTCAGGATTCAGATAGTCCAATCTGACAGCTAGTTCTAAATTAACTTTTGACTCATGGTTGTATGGGATATCTATGGAAAAAGTTTTTCAGTTAGCCTTGCTTCCATAAATGTCAACAGTAGTTCCTATTTTTAAATAGCATCTCAGGTTAATAAAGAACTTTACTCACAACAACAATCCTAAAAGGTAGGCAGTATGAGTATTGTTAGTTCCATTTTATAAAGCAAAAAACTAAGGCTTAAGGAAGCTTAATTTGTCCATGGTCACAGGGGTAGTAAGTGCCAAAGATCAAAGACAGATGCAGGTATTTTGGTTTCAGATTAGGGTTCTTCCCTGTACACTGTGCTGCCTGGTATTAATTTATCATCTCTATCTATCTCTGTAAGAGATAATGTAGTGTAGTGAATAGAGAGCTAGTCTTAGGGTAAAAAAGACCTGAATTCAAATCCTGCCTCCAACACATACTAGCTCTGTGATCCTGAGTAAGTCTTTTAACCTCTCAGTGAACTCTCCAAGTCTCAGAGAGAAGCTTCGTAGAAGATACTGACCTGTATTGGTAGAGGGAATTTTTTCACCTGAGAGGTCCCTATAGTAATGAAATAACAGGTCAGTCCCTATCTACTTCAAAGTTGAGTTTGTAGCCAGGACCTTGTGGAAATCTGTGAAATGCTACCTCCTTAACTCCCAACAAAGCTTAGAGGGAGCAAGAGCCAGGCAAAATCTACTCTCACATATTTCCAGATTATCTAGGAAGCCCTGGATCCTAAAACACATTGTTCTTATCTCCTTTGTCTGGATTTTAAATGTGTTGAGAGATCTATAGCCCCATCCTCTGAGATACAGGAAGGAGACAGAAAAAAGGAAGGAGGAGGCTAAGAGGGAATGGGAATGAGTATAAGACAGTAAATACAAGTTAACAGGCACAGCCTAACTACATACAGTAACACGATGATGAAAGAATTCTGAGACTGGCTACTAGTTACACCCTTTAGTGATCTTTGAAAAAAAAATATATAGTTATACCTATTTGTGTCCAATGGTAGCTAACTCTAGAGTGGGGTGAGGGAGAGGCAGGGAAGAAAAAAAAGAAATTTACATGATAATTTTGTTGCATATTTGAAAGGAATAGCAAGTTGTACATAGTATATTTGTAGTTTCATATGCAATCACCTTTTTTATTGTATTATGTTATGGAAATGCTTATTTTATTCCATAAATTAAAATAAAATTAAAGAACCACATACCCGAAGACTAGCAAAAGTTATCTTATTTTTAAAAATGGAAAGATCATGGAGTCTTCTAATTGTAGGCTAGTGAACTTGATTCCTGACTATATTTGAAAATAATAAAAGCTGAATCTAACAAGGTGAAATTTAATGTGTTCAACTAGGTTTAAAAAATTAGTTATATAAGTTTAGGATGGAGAGGGTTGACTGTAGAAGAGTTCTTACGAAAAAAAATGGGGATTTTTTGTGATGAGAATTTCAAGATCAATATGAGTCATCAGTGTGACATGACAGCCAAAATTTATAATACATTCTTAGTGTAAGGATATGTGTGGGGGCATTGTTTGGCTTTGTCATGTAGGTTATGTCGGCCCCTGTGAGTCTGTCTAGATGTGGATTACAGGGAGGTAGGAATAGATAGCTCTAAAGTCTCTTCCCCCTAGAGAGTTTGATCCCTGCCAGGAGCTTGGGGCCAGATACTAGCTATTCTGTTCTCTTCAAAGAATGAGTCTACCGGGCTAGATTTATATCTATGTGATCTTTTAAAAACTGTTAATCCAGGAGAAGTAATTTTTATATTCAAGCTAAACTTCTGAACACTATCCCTTACCAGGAAATAGTGCCCTAGGCTACATACCCAAGGCTTTCTTACCCTCCCCATCAAATGCCAGTTCCAAAATGAACACACATAGCAAAGAGTAAATAAACCCATTTATCCAAGTTGAGAGAAAAAAAAGAAATCAGAGAAAGTTTATGTAGGAGAATATATATGAAACAATACAGAGTGAATGAACTTTCCCTTGGGAGTGGGGTGACTCAACTCAACTCAAAGGATGGAGAGTCTTAGAGCTCACCCACAGAGAAATTCCCTGAAGTTTCAGGTATAGTAAGCTGGAGAAAGGGACATGATCAAAGTGCAGCCTCCTCCACATGTGAGCTTCTTTCCAGGGTCTTTCTCCCTTGAAGGGACTGAAGAGAAGTTGGAATGTCATATCTTCCCTCTCAATGGGGGAAGCCAAAAGAGCTAGGATCTCTTTTCTCTCCAGCTCTCACAGACTATCTGCCCCTCTTGCACACCAAAGCATTGAGTAATCAATCTAACACCAACGAGGAGAGAGCCTATTAAATTGACCCTATGAGTTAAGGTTTCATTTCATTAAAGAATGTCAAAAACAAGGAAGATACTAGTCCCATTGCACCATACCCATTTTAGACCACATCTGGGATATTATACTCTGTTCAGAGTGCCACATTTTAGAAATAACATTAACAAACTGGAGGAAGTCTCAAGGAAGGTAAGTAGAATATAAAGGATTGGAGACCTTTAAAGCTCAGTCAAAGAGACCTAAGACATTTTGCCTGGAGAAGGAAAGACTTGGGGTGACCTTATAGCCATCCAAATATATCATATAGAAGGGATATTAGGTTCCTTCTCTTTGGCCCCTGAGGGAAGGACTAAGAGAAAGGGGTAGAAATTGCAGAGAGGTGGATTTAGGCTTCACGTAAAGAAAATTTCCTAATAATTAGAGCTATCCCAAAGTAAAATAAATTGCTACAGTACTTCCTTGTAGTAGGATTTTCCATTTCTGGAAGTTTTCAAGTGGAAGCTCTTTTTTAAAATTAATTTGTTTATTTAATTTTCCTTTTCAACATTTACTTCCATAAGAAGTGGAAGCTATTTAACAATTTGTTGGAGGTATGATAGAGGAAATTCATGTTCAGTTATAGGCTCGACTAGATGACCCCTTCAGTTCTTCCCAACTCTGAGATTCTGTGATATTGCTAAAAAGAACAAAAACTAGAATACTGAAAAAAAACAATTCACCTGCCAGACAATACTGCTTGCTGGAGATAAATCACCTGCCCCGCACCATCTGGTAAGCTATGGAGATAACTTTCCAACAAGTACTGTCGGTACAATTTACATTTTAATTAGTATATTTTATGGGACTATTACATTTTACTGAAATATAAATTTGTTTACAGAAAGGTAGTAGTCACCATATGCTTCAATAATTGTTCCCAGTGTTGTACATTGTATGCAGTCAGGAATAAGAATTGTATCATTGCTCTTGTTCATGTTCATCCTAAGACAATTTTGGAATATGGTACCTGCCTTCAAGGAGTTAACAATATAGGTAAATAGGTGAGGCAAATTTGAAACATGAAATTCATGACAATGCCTTGCATGTTATGTATAGCTGAGACTAAAAATGGTATTTATTGTTTTAATCTACTCCAATTCATCCTAACAGTTTCTGCAAGTAAGGAAGCCACAATCTAAATGAATGGTGAGACCCCACAGTACCTGCAAAACCTTAGAGGACTCAAGATACCATTCTAAAATTTTCTCTTCAGTGGTATGAAATTTTTCCTCAGAGCTCCATCCTAAACAGAGATTGGTTCAATAAAAACATTTAGCAAGCCCGCCACTGTGTCAAGGAGAAGAGGAATCATGAATACTCATTTGCCACCATCTGCTTGGTTTTGACTCCACCATCTTCATCACCAAGTTCCCTCTCCATTCTCAAGCTCATCACTAGGAAACTCATCAACATGCAGATGGCTTCAGCCTGGGTACTTACACCTTATCAATGTCTTCAGTGGCTTCTGCCACTGATGGGAGGACTAGAGGGTGGAGTAAAAAAAATTCCTCCCAGAGCCTTCCTTTGTAGACTGTTCAAATTACCTGTCATCTTTCCATTTATCACCAGTTACTGTGCTCGGTTTCAACTCTACCACTGTCATCATGTCCTTACATTGGTTACCTGTCCCCTTCTATGTTCAGCTTCTCCTCTCAGTAGATTGCAAACTCCTGAAGAGCTGGGGCTGTCTTTTCCTTTTCTTATTTGTATCCCCAGCACTTAGCATGGCACCTGGTACCTAGCAGATGCTTAATAAAATGTTTATCATATTGTAATAACACTCATAGAAGGCATTTAACAAATGCTTGTTTAACTGGTTGTCCCATCTTCCTTATATTTTCTTCTGGGAAAAATCAGTTTTCCTTTATGGTACTGGGTCCAGAGGTATAAGAAGGAGGTTGCTGCAGGTTGAGTAATTTAGGGGCTAATGCACTAAGACTGTAGTTAGCAAACATTTAGATCATTTTTACCCAGAAGAATGAAATGATGCATCCAGGGCCATGCAGCAAGTAGTTTGGCACAGTTATGACTCAAACCCAGCTCTTTTGATTCCACATGCAATGTAAATTACAGGTATATTCTCATATCCAGGCAAACTTCTTAGGCATTCAACTCAGTGCCTGCAGAATATCCTTAGTTATCTCTCTTTCTGAAAAGTTTCATGATGGAAAAAGGTATCTGGCCTTTTTAATAATTCTGGACGTATTGCCAGACCATGTGTTTAGTGGGCAAGGGCAGACTTTTGAAAGCTTTCACAGTCAACCAGCAAGAACAGTAAGGTCATACCCATCACTCTTTTATGTTTAAACTTTTTCTTTTTTGTTTGACAAGTCCAAGGTTGCTTGGAAACAAGGAGCAAAAGACATATTAGACAAACTTTGGATTTATATGGAAGCTCTGTTTTTAAAATTCTATTGTTCTTTTTTTTAACCTTCAAAAGTTTAAATGTAAAAGCTGATTTGAGCACTTTGCAGATTAATAAAATGCCTTAGAAATATTATCATTATCAGTCAGCCTAGTTGGGGAGACAAAACATAGAAATACGTTTAAAATGACTAAAAACATCCATCAATAAATGCTTAAGCAGTACACTGAGAATATCCAAAAAATAGCTGGTAGAGTTTAGGGGGCAAGGTCAATGTGGTGATCAAGGAGGTCAAGCAAATCTTATTTGAAGAAATAAGATTTGAGTTGCACTTGCATGATAAGCAGAATTTAGATAGGTGAAGTCAGGTGTAAAGAATGGGATGAAAGGTATAAATAGGTCTTGGAAAGAAGGGTTATCTTTTCATCAGAGGCTGGAGAGAGACAGGAACAGAGAGAGAGAATTTGTAGAATTTATGTGTTTCAGAGTATAAAACAGAAGAAAAGAACATTCACAATATGAGGCTGAGAAGGTCCTCTGCTGAGAAGGAGGAGGTTGGTCTTTTGGGAGGCTTAAGAACAGAAGAGGCACTCTACAACAGTTGCTGTGAGGAGTACCATAGAGAGTCAATTAAGGAAGGAGAGGAGAATTACAGTGTAGCAGCAGTGTGTTCATTTGGGATGAAATAGCATTGGCTTGTAATGAAGCTCGATATCACTGTTGTGTGGCTTCCTCCAGCACTATTTAGCAACCCCTGAGTAAGAGAAGACAGATGGCGGATAATGTAGGGTTGGGCTTCATCAAGGGTTAGGTGATATGACAAGGGACAAGAGATTTGAGTGTTGAAGATAGTATGAGACTGAACTGATTAACTATTGGATCAAGATTGAGAAGGGAAGAAACTTGATCTAGGAGCAGGGTGATGGCCTGGGGGAGCAGAAAAGAGTAGAGGTCACGGTGTGGATGAAGAATTGACTTGGGAGTGGTGAGGGACAGGGAGAGATGAAAGGATTGAGAGGGCATGGTCAGATAGAGAAATTTCCATTTTTTGGATCAGGATGGTAAATGCTTAATGGGTGGTCACAAAGTCAACATTGGGAGCATTCCTGCTTTTGGCTAATTCAGAGTAAAGGTGTGGGGTCACAGGAATCTAAAAGATTGATGAATAGCTTTTATTGCTCCTTAATCTTTGATATTTTTCTAGCTTTACTTAACTAGTATATAGGACCATAGGCCTACAGCTGAGGGAGATCTTAGAAGCCATCTAATTCAGTCTCTTCTTTTTGCTGAAAAAGCAAACAAGGCCCAAAGAAGTGAAGTGACTTGCCAAAATCATACAGTTAGGATGTATTAGAGGTGGCAATCTGAACCCAGGACCTCTACCTCCAGTCACTGATCTCTACTTTTGCCAATTTTATGTAATCACTTTTTTTTGGAGGGGGGAAGACAAGGCAGTTGGTTAAGTGCCTTGCCCAGCTAGTATGTCGAGTGTCTGAGGTCAAATTTGAACTCAGGCCATCCTGACTCCAGGGCCGCTGCCCTATTCACTGCGCCACCTAG
>CM053582.1:206448703-206463713 GCA_028627135.1 Pseudochirops cupreus
AAAATAAAATAAAATAAAATAAGAAAACAGGACTAGATTATAGAAGGACTCATTCAGTTATAGAATTCTGATCCTCTGCCTAAGGTTATTAACCTTCCCAGAAGAGTGGAACTGGGTAGAAATGATCTCCATGGATACAGTTGAAAAGAGTTTCTAAGGCAGGAAGTGCTGAATCTGAATAACTGGCATCTCAGATGCTCTCCCACGGTGGGCAGCAGGTATGGTCTCTACGACCTTATTATTCAAGCAACTTTCTCTTCCCCCTACAAAGACTAAAGTGAACTTGGCTGTCATCAAGGAGCATTTAAAAGCGGTTGGGAAGAAAGATACAAAATAAATACAGTATAAAGTAATTTGAGCTAGGAGGGCACTAGCAGCTGGTGGGACTCAGAAATACCTCATGAGGGATTCTAAGAGGAGACTTGGCATGGGAGACAGATGATTCAAGGGCAATATAGATGAAAAAGGGCACTGTAAATGTGTGAACCAACAAGAAGACCAGTCTGGCTGATTTAGAGGGAGGCTGGAAACATAGGAAGTGGCCAAGTTGTGAAGGGTTTTTACATGTCAAATTTATATTTGATCCTAGAGATAATAGAAGTCAGAGGAGTCTATTAATGAATTTGAAAATGACCACACACACACACCCCAACACCTGTGGCTTCTGATCACCTCCAATCAAGAATAATGTGCCTCCATAAACCCCCAAAGCTATTTTGGGCCTTCTGCTCTCCTCCCTCTAAAATCTTTTCATGGAAGATCTCATCTGCTATTATAGCTTTGATGTAAAC
Source organism: Pseudochirops cupreus (assembly GCA_028627135.1). Taxonomy (NCBI): domain Eukaryota; kingdom Metazoa; phylum Chordata; class Mammalia; order Diprotodontia; family Pseudocheiridae; genus Pseudochirops; species Pseudochirops cupreus. The sequence goes on from CM053582.1 coordinate 206,449,495, forward strand.
TTTAAGCAGGTGGTTTCCAATTATGTCTCTATATTTAATCTCTCCTTTCTTCTCCTCACTTTGTTTTCTCTCTGTCTAATAAACAGAGAGCTACTGACCTCTGCCCAATGTCTCTGGCAAGTTTGAAATTTTAGGATCATCTCTAATGGTTTACTCTCCTGGTTTTCCAGAATTCACAATATTCCTAAAACCATTACTTTTTCCACAACATGTACTTATGAAGGTTACCCTTTGGGGGAGGAGAGATATAGTCAAAAGGATACTAGCATCGGAATTGGAAAGGCTCAGTTCTATTCACCTGCACCACTATCTCTAAGACTTTGTCCAAGTCACTTACCTTCTCTGTGCCTTTGTTTCTTCAACTGTTAAAAAAAAATTACATTCAACTAGATTTTCTTAGGAGTCCTTTCTAGCTCTAAATTTCTATGATTATTCTTAAGTCATAACACAGAAAGCAGAAGCTTCAGTTAAGGTAGAAAAGCCATTAAAAACAGGAGGAAAATATCAGCAAAACAGGAAGCCTCTGGGAAAGAAGCAGTGAAAAATTAAAACCACTAAATGCAAATGAAAATTAATTTATGTTACATAGCTGGAAAATACGAGTGGTTAAGGGAAAGAAGGTTCAATCACATTGAAATTGATTTCAATAATATGAATTACCTCTACTAGCAAGAAAGCAAATTAAAGCTCAATTGTCAAATAATCAAATCTAAAATCTAGATAGCTTCAAGACAGGGCTTAGGCTTGTGATTTCATTGGTACAGGAAACCCACAGGTAAGGAAACTCTCTACCAATACGAGTTCTCACCTCTTCTGCAATTTACAGTCCTAAGAGAGCTGCTCAGAGCCAGCAGAGTCACACAAATGGCATCTGTCAGAAACAGGACTGTAACACAGCTCCTCTTGACTTCAAGACCTACTCTATAAGCAGTATGTGAAACTGCCTCTCTAAATACTAAGGTATATAATGTATTATAATTGCATTTTAGTCATTTCAATACTGCAATGAAACCACAAACCAAGCGACACAGGCATTCCTCCTCCATCAGAGTAGTTCACAGACTACGGTTCATAGACCATCCATATTTCCTTATCCCATGCAATTCCTGTTTTTGTAACCCTTGTCCCAAAGCCCACTGATTTGAGACTCTCTATCCTTATTGATAAGTGGAAGAGAGGAGAATTCTTCAGTTTTCTCTTAAAGTCTTTGGATCTGCTTTGAGTTCTTCAAGTGGCTTCAGGTACTTTTGCCTTCTGGCTTCCGGTTTCAAGAAAGAAGATAGGAGATGCCAACCCCATTTCAGATGATTGAAGGAAAAGACTGTGGGAAGAAAGTGACTTGAGAGGAACTGGTAGTCTCTACTATGTCCCTATCACAGTTTGCTACAGCACAGACTTGAGGAAATTTTCCCTTCAGTAACAGCAAGGATACTCTCTCTTGATTAAGCTAAATTACCTCATTCCCAGTGGGAGAGCTTCTTCACTCTGAGTGATCTGGGAGAACTGCCCTTGCCACACCACACAATATCCTGGAACTTCCTCTCTTTTCACACCTAACAAGTACCAGGCAATACGTCAATGGTCCATCTGTCAGCCTCACCAATTTTTCTCATCATTTCCTCAATGTTTTCTCAATATTATCACAAAAATGTGTAAATATTTTCTTTATGGAAAACTTATGAGTCACAATCCAAAGCAAAGATTAGAAAAACTGAACTCAAAGAGTCCAGAAAGGGGCGGCCAAGTGGCACGGTGAATAGAGCCCTGGCCCTGGAGTCAGGAGGACCTGAGTTCAAATCCAGCCTCAGACACTTAACACTTACCAGCCTTGTGACCTTGGGCAAGTAACTTGGGGCCCTTAGCCCCAATTGCCCCTCCAAAAAGCAAAAAAAAAAAATCCAGAAAAAGGAATAATTATAACATGACACTGGGGAAGCCATTTGATCCTTCAAGTGTCAATCAATAATAACAGTATTTATAAGTACATCTAAACAACCAGGCTCAAGACCTACCATCAAAATTTCAATACAACTATACTGATTCTTTATTTAAATGTTAGAAATTCGGAGAAAATTACGCAAAACTTATTCTTAATTTAATAAAAATCAAATTCAAAGTGTTTGTGGATTTCACCTTCCATGAAGAAGAAACACCCCCAAAATCCAAAAAACACCCTCCATGGCTGTCTGCATAGTTTTCCTTTCAAAAATTATCAACTGTTTTAAATGTTATCATGAGTCACAGAATTTAAAAATCTCCAATACAAGTTTAATACTTTTAAAAAGACTATTTTTGTGACAGTCGAGTCTAAAAGAGAACATGAAGCTAACGCATGGGCAATTTTACACAAAATCCACTGAAAGCAGAGGCTAATTTGTTTTAGTTCTTTCAGATGATTCTGAAGAGGAACTGAACATTTTGAAAGAACAAAAAACTGAATCTATTTATAAGCAAAGTTATTCTGCACACAATCAACGCTAAAAAGATTTTTTAAAAACAAGCCATGAAATCCAACATTTGGGGAACAGTTATGTGGTGGAAAAGGAAAAAAAAATTCTATGCCAATATTCTTGAACCAGTAGTTATCTTAAGTTACTGAATGTTGTTTTGTCAGTGCATGTTTGCAAGATTGTTTTCTTTTACATTTACCCTTTCTTTTGTGTGTGTAGGAATACATTACCTGTCCCATACCTGATGCATATTGTATAGAGAACCTTCTAATTTGGCATAATTAAAATTGTCCCCAGGGAACCAGCCCTAATGATCCAAAAAACATGAGAAGAAGGTACCTGAAGGCTCTGATTGGGAGCAAGCTCCCACAAGACTGAATCCCAGCCCAAACTCTACACTTGGATACTAAACAAGGATACCCCAACCCTCCATGGGCCCAGTCACAGATCATTGAGGCTACACTGGAAACATACAAGTGTCCTCATTTTGACAAAGAGGAAGAGAATGGAGTCTTCAATTAATGGAAATTATTTTAGAACAAATGGCCACTACAGGTAGTCTCCCCATCACTGAAACAGAGAGTTGGACTCAAAGGTTCCTTCCCACACTAAAATTATGTGGAAAGTCTTACCTCTTTCTTATGTAGACAGTTTATTTGCTAAGAAGAACAGAAAAAAAATTCATTGGTATGAGAAGCATAGAAACACAAACAGTTCTGAGGACCTGAGAGAAAGCAATCCTTTAGATAAAAGTACTGAGGAGGCACGAGAGAAAGCAACCTTTCTCTGAGGCAAAAATACTGGCTGATGGCTGCATGAGTTGCTTTCTCAGAAACTAATTTACATAGTATATTATATTACATATTTATATAGTTTTTAGTTCTGGGATTTTATTACTAGGAAACTGAAGCAAGCAAATGTTTTTAAAACAATTAAGACTACTGTATCAAACAGTTCTATGTGTCATATCTGACTTCTAGATATAAGGCTTTGTTTTGTTTTGGGCTGATTTCTCAGTCTAAGTTAGAAACAGGTCATAATGCATAAGGAGGCTGATTTAAGTCATTAGAAGCCACATCAGAAAGTTAAGAAGCCAGTTTGAGAAGACAGAGAGAAATTAGCAAGAAAAGTTGTTTTCAGAAGGTAAGGTACAGAAGTCAATGACTCTGAGAAGCTGCACACATCTATCAGGCAAGTTCTGAAGCTGATGAAGGAAACTGATCTAATTAGAGGAAAGTTGTGATGCTGGGAGCTGATTGGGGAGAGAATTATCCTATGCTGTTTTCAGGGCCGACTGAGGAAAGGCTACCTTAATCCATGGACAATTAACCTAAAATTCATAGGCTTTTTTAAAAAAATGATAACTATTTCAATATAATTTATTTCCTTCACAATCTTATGTATCTTACTTTATGTATTTAAAAACTTTCATTCTAAGAAGTGGTTAATAGGCTTCACTAGTCTTTCAAAGGGGTACATGACACATACAAAAAGATTAAGAATCCTTGCTAAAGAGCCATCTGGAGCCTGAGAGAAGGGAAATCCCTCAAAGCCTATAAAGAATGCACTTGTATAGCTTTAAAGGCCTCAGGACTAAAAGGAACTATTTTTCACCTTTAAAAAAAGTCTCAAGTTGCCTCACTTCCTAGCTAAGGAATCAATCCTGAGAAGTTCTGAAGAAGACTGCTTTTACCTAAAAGTGCTTAACAAAGTTTCAATAGTCCAAAGGTAGCAAAGAAGTGACTCTTTCTAGCATAAGTGGAGAGGTTCACATGAACAGCAGATGACATATGATATAAATCATTCTCTAAAGAGACCACAGACATATAGATCTTCAATCCTGAATCATGAGGAGCCCAATTCCTGTGCCTCACTGATGGGTTTCTCCAAATTTGTGTCTATTTGCAACCCTTCCCCCAGTGTATACTTTGGTGGGAGAACATGACCCAGATTTATAAACAGATAATTATATTCTGATTATTCTTGCTTTCTGCATTCTTGGTTAGTAAATGTTTCACAATTAAGAGTTAATGATATCATTGTGACTGATTTGTACAAATGAAAAGCATACTGTAGCTCAGAAGCTACAATCATTAGTACAAATATATATTTAAATAGGCAAGGAATAGACACTAAGAGCACAGTTCATCAAGAACAGGCTAGCCTTTTTAAACAGGATAACTAGCCTGGTAAAGCTAGGAAATGAAATATGGATCATATACCTAGATTTTTAGCAAAGGCTTTGACAAATTATTTGCTGCCCTTGCACATAACATATTGGCTAAATAACAGTACAGTTAGGTGGTAAAAGACTAGACCCAAAGAGTAATCATTAATGTTTCAATGGTGAACAGGTAGTTAGTGAAATGCCCCAAGGATCTTTCTTTGGTCCTATGTTGTACATTTTGGCATTGTCCTGGATGAAGGTATAGATGCCACACTTGTCAGATTTGCAGATGACATAAAGTTGAAAGGAATACTTATCATTTGGGGCAACAAAATCAAGATTCAAATAGATACAAACAGTCTCTAACAATGAGCCAAAACATTTCAAATTTTATACTTGGGTTCAAAACAATCAATGACACAAGAACACGAGAGCTAGGATATTGCTAAATAACAGTTCAGGAAGGAAAAACTGAGGCATTTTTATGGACTATAAGTGTAATATGAGTCAACAAGCTGAGACAGTAGCCCCCCAAAAGCTAACATCATCTTGGGCTATATTCATAGAAGCACAGTATCCAGAATGAGAGAGCATGCTACACTCTGCCCTAGTAACAATACATCTAGATAGTTATGTTTTGTCCTAGGCATATTCTAAGAATAATATTAACAAAATGGAGCAGGCATAGAAGAGAGAAAAGAAATGGGAAGCAGAAGACATGAAGGGGACTGGAGACTTGAGTTGAGGAGAACTGACTGAAAAAAATTAAGGATAAGAAAAGAGAAGACTTAGGGAGAACAGGAAAGCTATCTGAAAGACTGTCCTGAAGAGGGAATATTCTACTGTTACAAAGAGGGAATGCCACAGAGGGCAGAGGTGAAAGCAATAGGCAGAAGCAGGGAATAGCTTCATGTAAGAAAGAACTTCCTAATCACTGGAGCTGTCCAAAAGTAAATGGGCAGCCTCCCTCAGTAGAGAGTTCTCTATTAGTGGAAACCTCTACACAGAGACTAGATCATCATTGCTTGGAAATTTTTAGAGCAGATTCTTTATTCAGGCTTAAGTACAGAGGAAGAAAATTTAGCACTGGACGCTCTCTAGTCCAACATGTTCTTGTCAGATGAGGAACCTAAGGTAATTGAGATCTACCCAAGGTCACATAAGTATTATGTGGTAGTGCCAGTATTCAATCTCAGGTCCCCTGGCTCCAAATCATTCTTCCTACTTCACCATGCAGTCAACCAATGGACTCAGATTTTACCAATCTGCTTATTCTGCATATTGCCTTAAAGGCATCTATATTTTTAATGGATTCACTCTGTTTGCTCAGTCCATTTCAGCTGCTGATTTAGACCCAACTTCCCCAAGTCCCTCATAAACTCTGTTAGCATTTCTCCTTATCCATGAAGGGTACATGACTATGACTATAGAAGATACAGTAGTATAAGGGAAATAAGAAAGATATAAGGTACATAAGAAAAGAATTGTTTCTCACCGTTTTCCATCTGCAGTTCTACTAGGTTTTAACTCCAAGGAACATGGTGCTCTTGTGCTGGGGCAGTCTGACAGAACAGCCCCCCAAAAGCTACCATAGTCTTTAGCTCTATTCAAAGAAGCAGAGCAGGGGCAGCTAGGTGGCACAGTGAATAGAGCACCTGCTCTGGAGTCAGAAGGACCTGAGCTCAAATGCAGCCTCAGACACTTAACACAAAAAACTAGCAAGGGCAAGTCACTTAATCCCAATTGCCCTACCCTCCCTCTCCAAAAAAAAAAAAAAAGCAAAGAAGCAGAGTGTCCAGAATGTGAGGGTATGCCTTACTCTGCCCTAGTTACACTATACCTACATAGTTATGTTCCATCCTAGGCATATTCTAAGAATAATATTAACAAAGTGGTGCAGCTCTGGTCCAACTTTTTAAGCTTCCTTTTGTGTGTTGTCTTCCCCCATCAGACTGTAAACTCTTTTAGGGCAGGTACTATTTTTTTGTCTTATTTGTATCCCCAGTGCTTAGTACATAGTACAATATTTATTGTACTGTATTGTACCTTTCTGAGACAGCTTTTAAGGATACAACAATGAATGAAACTATAAATCTGAAAAAACTAACATGGTGTACTTTAAGAGTCAACTGTTGCTCAGTCATTCAGGCACGTTGGACTCTTTGTGACCTCATTTGGGGTTTCTTGGCAAAAATACTTCAATGGTTTGCCATTTGCTTCTTCAGATCATTTTACAGATGAGGAAATTGAGGCAAACAGGGTTAAGTGACTTGACCAGGGTCATACTGCTAGTAAGTATCTAGCACCAGATTTGAACTCATAAAAATGTCTTTCTGACTTCAAACCCATCCACTGAGTCACCTAGCCGCCCCCAGGAATCAACTACATGTGCACAAAACAACTCAAAATAGCAGAAGTACCAGAGAAGATAGCTATATCCTCATTTTTATTCCCTTGTACAGGACTGGCCAACATAGTGCCTAACCCTGCCTGACTTTTTTATTACCCTGATTTTGGCCTTTATGTACACTTTCTAAACAAATATTAATTGAGGTAAATTTTAATTCTGTAGTGACAAGACCTTACCAATGAGGAAAAGGTTCTTTCTTATTTGCCTCCATAGCTGGGGTTCTAATGCAATTAGTTACACAAAGCCTAAAAAACTACTCCACTCTTTTTAAGCCCATCTCCCTGGGAAGTGGAAACCTGCATGAAAACTGGCATTTTCACCAACTACTTGACTGAAAACATTCCTCAATGACAGCTGCTCACTTGGAAGGCCAAATGAAGCAGAACACAATGGTGTCAGAGCAAAACATCAAGGGTTTACTACAAAAGCAGTAAATGCCAATAAGTCATTAAAACAGGATTTCTTTTTGTGCACTTAAAAAAAATTTGGAAATGTGTGAAGAAATGAATATTCTCTTTATGTTAGCTTTGATACATAATGTTACAGGGAAAATCCAATGTGATGTTTTACACTGAACATAACTCCATTACATGAAGCCTAATGGGGATGGGGAAAGGATGGTGGACTTCTTCGAATTGCTTTCAGCCTAATGAGAAAAGGTTCTTCACTTCAGTTTTAGGATTACTATTTAATATTTTCTGTATTTGCCTAGGATAGGCCTGCCAGCAAATGCTTAGTGGGAAAAAATATTTTAATGGAAATTTAGGTAACATTCTAAATAACTTTTATGGTTAATTAACAGCTATTCCAGAGAGCTGTAAATATAATCACTACCCTAAAATGAAACAATCTGTTTGATTCCTCCTTTGCCATTTTCTCTAGTGCTTCTTTAAAAATAAAAAAGAGAAAGATATAGTTGAAAAGGAAAGGAAAACGTTAAGGGAACAAGAATGCAAAAATGCAATCTAGTTTTTCTTACTCGTTATTATTACAAAAGAATAACACATTTGTGTAATTTTTTAACCTTTACAAGGCACTCTTCCTCACAAGAAACTTTGTAATATGGAGTGGCAGATTTTACAGATATGGAAAACTGAGGCTTGAAAAGGAGCAAAGCTAAGACCAAAATTTAGTCTCCTGACTACCGAAGAGCAAGGTTTCTCTTTCCACACCATCAAGCTACCAGTATTTCTTCAGGGAATTAACAAGGCAGTCAATTTCACAGTCTGCATTTTCAGGCTCTTCTGGTACAGCAAACAGTCAGTTATCCAACGACAATTATCATCATTTAATACCCTTGAAGCTAAATACCTAGCACCCAGAAAGCATTGAGAGTAGGGATCCAAGAAAGCTCAGAGAACAATGGGAATGACCTCAGTAGCACCTACCCTACAGGAATGACTAACCCACTACCACCCTTCCAACTCTCATTAGGAGAAACTTTATATTACAGTTCAGATACAAGAAAAACTGACATCCATTTGTGAGAAATAATAATATGTAACATTTTATAGTTATATAGAGCACTTTCTATCACAAAGCTCATTTATATAATCATCAATTATATTCAATACACATTTTGTTAGGTACCTACTCTGTTCTCAACGTGAAGTTATGACACAAGGGAGACACGAACTTTAATCCTCATGGAACTTATAATCTAAGTAAGACAGTACACAATGCAGATAACTACAAAACACATTGTATTTTAAGTGCCTAAGAGAGATGCAAATGAAATGCTATGTGATTTTGAAGAAAAAAGGTCTTTACCACTGGGGCTGAGAATAGGCTTCATATAGAATACAGTGTCTGAGTAGGTAGCATGTGAGCTAAACTTTGTGAGTCGGAACTCAACAACCTGAGAGAGAGGGTATTATAACCCCAGGAAATAATTTGTGAGCAGTTTGTGTGTCAGGGAGAAAAAGAAGATCATACAGTGTGGAAAGGGTACAAACATAAGATTAAGGCTGGAAAGAGGGAGTGGTACCAGATCATGAAGAGCCTCAAACTCATGGCAAAAACATCTAAACTTTACTTGGAAAGTAATGGGTAGTTACTGAAGATTTCTGAGCAGAAGTGATATGAAAAGCTACATCTGTAAGAAAGATTAGACAATGATAGTGGGGAGAAAGTGATAAAATGGGGAGAGCTTTTGGGGAGTTAATTTATTTATACAAGCAAATGGCAATAAGGGCCAGTATTAGGGTTTGACAGTGAAAACAAAGGCAGAAGTATACGTGAGAGATGTAGATATGGAATTGGATACCAGTAGAAATAGGAAGAATTAAACTGCCAAGATAGAGAACATCTGGGGGGAAAGAGTGAGGACAGGGTTAACCAAGTATAGATCCCTAATGAATACCCATACAGAAAAGTCAGGAAGAAGACCCAGAACCAGCAAAGAAGAGGTTATCAAATTACCGAGAGGTAGAAGAAATCTGTGTTATCTCTGAAGCCAAGGGAATAGACAGAATGCAGAGGGAACATCAACATTGCCAGAAGTAAAAGAAAGATCAAGGAGGATAATACTGTGAGGGAAAGCCATTAGACCTGGATAATAGAAGATGATCAATGACCTTTGAGAAAACAGTTTCAGTAAAGAGGTAAGGGCAAAAGTCAGATTACAAGGCTTCAAGAAGGCTGTATATGGGGAAGAAATAGAGAAATACAAAACCAAGGTCACAAAGTCACTGACACAGATCAACTTTACTTTATTACCTTCCTATTATCCTAAGAAAATAAACTTGGGAATAACAACACACCATCTCTAGCAGGAAAGGCTTATAAATTTATCAGTCACATGAACCAGATTTAGAATTTGGTATTTACTCTCACTCAAGAGAGATACAATGATTGACAAGATCACTAAATAAAACAATGGAGGGCTGGTGAGCATTCTTGGCATGTTTGGCTAATGCAGAGCCCATGTGGAAAAGGATGACAAGATGGCTTCTAGAAAGACATGATAAGATAAGGTCCTCATGATTTGGAGCAAATGCAGACATTCTATGACCAGTTTTGATCCGCTGACCATGTAGAAAAGAGGAGCTTTTTGACTAGTTTCTGAGCTGGAAGGCATGCCTTCAAAAGGAACTAATCTGAAAAAAAAAAAGCAGAACTGCTTTCTTTTTTCTCTTTCCTCCTAGAAAGTCATACTCAAAGCCTCTGAATGTGCCTTTATGTCCTCACCCAAGAGCAGCATGAAGCCAAGAGCACATGATCCTGCTCATGCTTCTGGCACTTCTCTTCTGCTTTGAGGTAAAGGAATACTGGAGATGACTACAATCTTATGTGCTCCAAAAGATCAAGAGAGCAAGCCACCAGAAGTCTAGGAGCTGAACTCCAGGCAGAGCTTTGCTAGATGCCAGAGAATAAGGAGCAAAGCTCCAGTTTAACCTCGTAGAAATCAAAGGGAGCTAAGAGGTAACTACAATTATTCTTGGTGGGGTGAATGCCATGCATCGATTGCTTTTAAGCTTCAACCCATTCTCACCAAAAACCAAGGCAGCACATAGGGGAGAATATTTGGGGGAAATATTTGGATTTTTTTTCTTGCTATAGCTTCACAATTAATGATCCTGTGTAAAAATACTACTTGAGTTTAATGATCGAAAGGAAAATGGGGTGCTAATCACTGACGGCTACCAGTGGGATAAATCCACTGCAAAGGGGGCTCAAGGTAAAGGCATTAGAAAAAACCCCACTGCGCTTTAGGGGTACTCCTTGAATCCTAAGGGGGATGTAGCCTTGCTCGGGGAATCTGACCTCCTATTCTGCATGTGGATTGAGAGAATAAGTCTAGTGGCACTCCAATAATTAATAAACAAACGGCATTATGTCAGATGCTTTACAAAACACAAGCACAACCTTTAGAAAGCTTACTTTCTAATGAAGTCATCAAAGCCAATCAGATTTCAGTAAGCACTTAAAGCAATACCGAAGAAAAAGTCAGCACCTCAGATGGGGAAACAAGACCAACAGAAATGTTAATGGCTCAGGGCAAGTCACTCCATCTCTCTCGGGCTGTCTTTCCTCACCTCTAAAATGGGGACTATAATAACAAAATAGGTCATGCATGCAAAGGGCTTGTAAACTACAAAGCGCTACACAAATGTTAGATGTTGTTATGAAATGACAGACAAAACGGTTAAACTCCTCATCACCTCACATCTATAATACTACGATAGCCTCCACTATCAGCGCTTCTCAACCTGTGGGTGGTGCTCCCCTTTAGCAGGGGTCACAGGGGCCACCTAAGACCATCGGAAAACACCTATTTCCCATGGTCTTAGGAACCGAGACCCGGCTCCCCCATCCGTCTCCAGGCGGTCCGCCCACAAGCAGACACGCCCACATATGAGTATTAAGGGGTCGGGGCATTAAGAAGGTTGGAAACCATTGCTACACTTGGTCTCTCTGCTTCAAGTCTCTCCCACTCCAATTTTGCTGACAAAGTGATCACGTCACCCCACTAAGTCCCATACCCCACTCAACAAACTCCAGTGGGTCCTCATTACCTCTAGACTCAAATATCAACTCTTCTGGTTGGCATTTAAGTCTTCTTAAACGTTACTTCTCTCCACATACTCTACAATCCAGCTACTCCAGCCTCTTTGCTGTTCCTCCTGTCTCTGTGTCTTTGCACTGGCTGTCCCCAACCTTCAACTCTGCCTCTTAGTTTGCCTAATTTCCTTAAAGACTCAGCTCAAATCCCCTCTGGGTTCTGCTCAGCAACTGGTTTCTTCCCCTCTAATATTACCTTTTATCTGCTCTGTAAGTATTTTATATACTTATGTACTTTATGTTATTTTCATGTTTGTCTCCTCCATCAGAATGTGAGCTCCTAGAAGGCAGGAAGGAAATAAGCATTTATTAAGTCCTACTATGTACAGGCACTTTACAAATGTGATCTCATTTGTTCCTCACAACAGCCCTGGGAGGTAGGTGTTATTATTATCTTCATTTTACAGTGAGGAGACTGAGGGAGACAGAGATAAATGGTCTGCCCAGGATCACACAGCTACTAAGTGTCTAAGGCTAAATCAGAAAAAAGATCTTGCAGACTCCAAGTCCAGACTCTATCCACACTGCTACATAGCTGCCATTAGTGTAGGGACTAAAAGTTGTATCGCCAACACTGAGTGCACTGCTCAGCACATTTGTTGCTCAGTCATTTCAGTCGTGTCTGAATCTTCATTGGGAATTTTCTAGGTAAAGATATTGGAGTGGTTTACCATTTCCTTCTTGAGCTAATTTTACAGATGACAAACTGAGACAAACAGGGTTAAGTGACTTGCCCAGGGTTACACAGCTAAGTGTCTTAGGCCAAATTTGAAGATGATCTTCCAGACTTCAGGCCCAGCACTCTATCCACTGCACCACTTAGCTATCCCACTTGGTACACTGTAATCACTTAATAAATGTTTATTGTTTGACTCACATTATATGACTGGGTAAAGGACAATATTGTGTAACATAGCCTGGACAGTGCTTCTTAAACTGTGAGTCTTGAGCTCATTTGGGGTTTCAGACATGCTGAAGGAGTCAAGAGAGGAAAAAGTTTAAGAAGCCCTGGCCTAGAAGAGCTAGAAGGGATTAGAGAAAAGTTAAAGAGGGTAGTCAGGGAAAATTTCATGGAGTAGGTGGCACTGTATCTGGATCTTGGAATAGTTAATATTTTCCCACAAAAATCATTAGAAATCTAGAAAATTCCAAAAGACTCATGATGGAAAATGCTATCCACATCCAGAGAAAGAACTTTGGAGCCTGAATGCAGGCGGAAGCAGACTATTTGCTCTCTCTCTTTTTGTTGTTCTTTTGTTTGTTTCTTCTTTCTCATGATTCTTCCTATCAGTTCTAATTGTTCTTCACAACATGACTAATGTGAAAATATGTTTAATATGAATGTATATGTAGAGCCTTTATCAGATTGCATGGTATCTTGGGGAGGGGAGAAAAGAGGGAGTGGGAGAAAATTTAAAACTCAAAATCTTAAGTAAGAGAATGCTGAAAACTAAAAATAAATACAGTAATTTAACAAGAAAAAAAGAAATCTAGCAAACTAAGAAAGATGAATCACAGACATCTCAATCTATCTTGTCTGTGAATTGGCAAGAGTAAATGACCAAGCATATTTGTACATAGCTTGAAAGAAGCATTCTATTCTAAGCCTACAAGGCTTTTCCAAAAGTCATCTCAAAATTTCTCAAGGGCACAAAAGTATGATGCTTTAATTTTTTCTGGGAATAAAATATAGGAATAGAAATGAAAAAAAAAACTCTCCTTAGGACTGAAATCAGGTGGTTCCATGGGCTAATAGTCCAGAAACTCAAAGATAAATTTTTATCTTGGTTCTGCAACTAACTTCCTTGTCAATGAAAAGTTACTTATACTCTCAATACTATAGTGTTTGGAAAGCAGAGATAATTATTTAAAGCAATCTTCCTCACAATACCATTAAAAACAATGATTAAATGATGCAAAAGTATTTCTTATTTGTAAATAGAATTCTCCAGTGAATTTAGTAATGGGTTTCTGGTTTTTTGAGGGAAGATAGTTTTTTTCCCAATCGAATAAAGTTGAGTCTTGATAATGTATACTAAAAGAAACAATATATTATGGGTCATCCATAACAGTCCAAACAAAAAAAATCACTTATTATTGGATTTGCATTTATGCATATCTCTTGCATATGCAAAGTTTATAATACTTCTATAAAAGAAAGAGGCTCTGACCAGCAGTCAGGTCTCTCAGACTCACAGTATTAGCATAAGCAAAAATGTTCTTTCTTTGTATGTGCTCATCTCTTCCTCTGTGTGGAAGAGGTAATTGAATCAAAAGTCCTGTCATCCAAGGCTCCTACCAGTATCATAAAATATGAATATACTAAAATGGTAATGATGTCAAATGAATTTACTATGTAGGTATTCACCTCTCCAGGGCATTTTCTCTGGCTGTCCCCCATGCCTGGAATGCCCTCCATTCTCATCTCCACCTCCTGACTTCCTGATCTTCCTTCAAATCCCAATTAAACTTCCACCTTCTAGGGGGCGGAGCCAAGATGGCAGCATAGCAGCAGCAACACATCGCAGCTCTCACATAGCCACCCCAAAATACCCATAAAATAGGACTCTAAACCAATCCTGGAACTCCAAAACGCACACAAAGATACTTCCCACTAAAGTCAGCTCGG
>CM053582.1:206464213-206486888 GCA_028627135.1 Pseudochirops cupreus
CACCATAGTACTGCAGGGATAAGGTGGGGTCATCATCAAAGGCATACTCATGCTTTTCCTTTGCCCTGGATGGTAAATTAAGGTTATTTGGATCCCAGGCACCACTCTGGGTTTTTATACAGCTGCCATCATGAAGGGATGCCTGGGAACCATAACGTGGAGTGCAGCTACCATGATGCAGAGGGCTCTGTGAACTCTACATGGGGGTATAGGAGCCTCAGATACATGGGTATCTGAGAGCCATACATTGGGATATATCCATAGGCTGAAGTCATAACCCCCTGGATGCCCGAAGTCAACTGTGTTGAGTCTCTCTGGCAATCCAGGGAAATGGTCTGGCAGATTGAATGAAGCTCTATGTGGTCTGTGGATTCAGTGGCATCCTTCTCTACACTAATATAGGCCTTATAGGGACCATGAGAGATGGTTCATACCACCACCACCAGCATTCCCAGATCCTCCCCAGTGACCTCTAACACTAAGGTACACGGGAATGCTGATTTGAGGGCTCATGAGGCAAAGGGCTCATGGTAAAATTTTGAAATTGATCAATGGATGCGGATTTCATGTCCTGACTACCAAAACATGCATACAGTTGATACCCATATGGTTCTTAACACCCTCCTCCCCTTTTTTTGCCACTCTGTCACCATTATTTATGAAGTAGAAGAAAAAGGAGTCTCATGGAGCAGAGACCATTTTGTATTTTTCTTTGTTTTATGGCTACTATAGCTTTGAAAATAAAATCACCAAATATGTAGCCTTTCCTTAATTAGCTAGGTAGGTCCTCAGAGAGAAGGCTCAGTCTGTTACCAGATCACACTGGAAGCCTGTCCAGCAAGGTAAAACTTGGCAGAGCTTGAACTTTGATGGCTGAGCTGTTAAAACTCAAGTGTACTGCCATACCATGATGGAGCACTGTAATACAATTTTGTATTTTTTATAATTGTACTTTATGTAATCATAGAATTTTAAAACTAGAAAAGACAGTGGTAGTACTCTAGCCAAACTCCACAAGTGATATATACATAGATACTTTAGGGTGATTCTAGAGGAGACGTGTGTGTGTGTGTGTGTGTGTGTGTGTGTGTGTGTGTGTGTGTGTGTGTGTGTGTGTGTGTGTGTGTGTGTGTGTGTGTGTGTGTATATATAACTTTTCCCTGGTAAGTGGTCATGAGCCTCTCCTTAAAAATCACTAATGATATGATACTAACTGCCATATGAAGCAGCCCATTCCTTTTTTTAGATAACTCTCATTATTAGGAAGTCCTTCCTGAAATAGTTTGTAACCCATGTCAGTCATTGGCTTCAATCCTACCCTAGGGAAATATATGAAATTAGTTTAAGTCTCTTTGTATATTTTACCATACTTTATATATTTGAAAATAGCTACCATGTCTTCACCTCGCTCAAGTTTTCTATTTCACAGGTGAAATGTCCCCAAATATTTCTCATGCGATATAGCTTCAAGAGTCCTCACCATCCTAGTCACCCTTTTTGTAGATAGCCTATAGCTAGTCAATATAATGCTATAAAATGTGACATATAGTCACATGACAGAATATGGTAGATCAAGCCAGTTTCCAGCATAACTCCTTGAACTCACAACCTCAAACCAACAAATAATGCCCAAGATAGAATAATGTTAAACTTGCAGAAAGAAAAAACAATGATGAGAAACAATTTCAAATAATGTAAAGCTTTCTGATCTGAAACCACTATATAGGGCTGGGTTGAGAACCAGCTCCTGTCAAGCCATCCAATTTTCCCCACTAGCCTTTGGATCTTTGGTGTAGAAAAAAATCACTTCCACTTCAAAGACCTTAAACCTAGTTTTAAACACAGAAGCCAATACAATCAAGTCCAGTCAGGAGATAGACAGCGTGTTAGGGAACAAGAATTATATAGAACAAAAACAAAGGTTTTCAAACCCAGCTTTAATAGATTCCTTGAAATGAAGCAAACAGGCAGACAGATGTACCCTACTTTACCACACACTACCCACCAACTCAAGGAGTAGCCTTAAAAACAATCAGGTCTACCAGACTGGACAAGAGAAAAACTAGTGGCAGTGGCCAGGGAAAGGACATATATCTGTAAGGACCTGTAATAAAGAGCCTATAGCTTGCTGTCCTCGCTTCCACTGTTTTTCCTACATTTTACCTGTCTGAAGAGTAGATCAGAACAAAGTCCAGCAGATCTAGGTTTCAAGAATAGTTTTGTGACTAAGAATCATGAAATGGCATCCTTGAGGCAGAAGTACATATCAGTTATTTTTGATCACTCACAGTTTTCTGAATATGGGTCAGAGATCAGAGACTTCTGGGGACTTTCCCAGTAGCCTATCAAGAAAGAGTTCCTGCCTAACACCATAACAACTGTGGACATACTCTCCCATGTGGCCCAAAAGGGGAGGTCATGGACAATGTTTCTGAATCCCAACTTCCTGTGTATATTAGTTTAGAGGAAAGGGGTCAAGGGCAGGAATCTAAATCTAGGCAGCCAGAATTCCAGAATCTGTAAAGCCTGATACTACAACTACCTTACGAAAATGCTGATGAAGCAAACAAGGTCAAGGGCAGGAAGGGCAACAGAGGATTAAGGAAAAGTTGAGCTCCCAGGCCAAAACAAAAATTAAACCCAGCAAGGACACTCATTAAGACATGGAGGATCATCAGAAAAGGGCCCTTCAATTAAAAATAAAAACCCTCAACTAAATTAAACAACAATGGGGGATGAGGGAAGGAAGTGGTGAGCATAATTTGTGACTGAGCTAACAGATAAATGGAACAGGAGAGGGAACAGAATTTTTATCCTTCAGATCAGAAGCTTTACCTCAAATAAACCACATAGAAAAAACAAATATAAGAGCATATAACCCATGAATGGGAAACTAGATTTCAGAGTAGGCTAGCAGAAGAAAGAAATGAGAGGGAGAAAAAGCAAATTAACATATTTTGTTAAAGAGTAACACAAATGAATGTTAATCAAATTAAGAGAATGGGGAGCAGAATTCTGAAGGGAATTCTAATCTGGACCGGGAGGATATCCGGAGAGGATAAATTAAAAAGAAGAGAAAATAATAATTTAAGTAAATTTTAAAACATGCAATAGGGCAGGGAAAGGATAGAATCAAAGAAAGCAGATTATGATCAAATTAATATAAGGAAAGCTAAGTGGAGGAACAAAAAGAGACTATTGAAAAAGGAATGGAGAATATCAACAAACAAGGAAATAGAGGAAAACCTCAGTCTAAGAATTATAATGTTAAATGTAACTGATTAGTTCCCCAATAAAAGGAAAGAGTATTATAGAGTTTATAAGAAAACATGTATGTTGTATGCAGGAAATGCATTTTAAAAATAAAGACACCAAGAATGAAAACGAATGGCTAGACACTTTTTAACAGTAGCAAAGAAATGGTGGGAAAAAGTAGATGCCCATCAGGTGGAGAATGGATAGACAAATTATGGTGTGTGAATGTAATGAAATACTATTGTATAAAAAAAACATGAATATAAAACAAGGAAGGATTTATATGAACTGATACAGGGTGGAGTAAGCAAAACCAAGGGAACATTAAGCACTAGGACTATCACAAAGTCAAAACAAAAAGTAAAGATTTAAAAAAAAAAAAGCCAAAAATCATCAAAAGAAGAAAAATCACAAAACAAGCAAAAGTAAATTTTGGAAAAAGAGTATGTCCCTAAAAAAAGATATATAAGAAGACCCCCTGCCCCTCCATGCTGGCCCAGGTCTACTAGTGTACAACACTGCCTATTCTGTATTTTTGAATTTTTTAGGTGTACTTTTTGCCAATTGTTTTTTCTATTCTTTTTCTTTATTTTATTTTAAAATATTCTATTACATGGGATGGCTCTCTGGGAGCAGAAAATTTGGGTAAATGGAAAAAAAAGGATTATTAAAAATTTATTTTAAAAGGAAAAAAAGAAGAGAAAATGAAAGGTTAGAATAAAATTTACTAAGTATCAGGTCATGGACAGCGCACTTCAACCCCAACTTAATATATATGTGGGGAGGGAAGAGAATCTAAATTTCTTATGCAACTAAAACACAATATGTCAGCAGGGATAGGAGCAAATATGATTAGGACATATTAATATTTTATAAATAAGAATGCTACCTAAATTGATTTACTTGTTCATTGGCATACCAAATTATCAGAGTATTATTAACTGTGCCTATTCTTTAATGTTCTGTTTTTAAATGATTAAGATTACAAAGGAAACCAATTACACTGAAATACATTCATCAAGATTTTTTTTAAGCTCACAGACCTTAGGTTAATAACCCTTAAATTAGAGCAACTATTTTGTCAAAAAGAGAGAGGGTCACTGAAGCATTTTTTAAATGCAAAGAAGCAAATAGGGTGTGGGAAATGTGGCATACAAAAAACACATTCCCCAGTGTCTCTCAGTGATTTTATATCTTTAACCTGTATAGTTATATTATTTCTCCTGTTTTTTCCTTTTTTTCTTTAACAAGCACATATAGCTAAATTCACCTTAGTTAAAGGTCTTTATAATACAACTGCACAAATGTAGTACTATGCCAGCCAAGTTTCCAATGGGGTTACTTTATAGAACTTGGCAAAATTACAACAAAATTTATTCAGAGGAACAAAAGAACTAGAATCTCCATGGAAAAATGGGGGGGGGGAGGGGAGTGGGAATGAAGGAAGTAACGAATTAACAAATCACAAGCCATATTACAAGGCAGTGATCCTCAAAAGTAAAACTAGTCTAAACAACCAAAAATCAAACTAGTAGAACAGACTGGTTAAGCAACATTGAAAAGTAATGTAAATAAAGCATTCCTATACTTGATAAACCCAAGAACACCAATTAACTAGGGGAAGACTCTCTATTTCACAAGAAATGCTCAGAAAGTAGAAATGTAATGTGAAAGAAGTTAAGTTCAGGCTGGCGCCTTGCAATCGCACACCAAAAGAAACTCTAAATAGATTGTGGTCGGAAACATAAAAGGTCAAGTCACACACAAATTAAAAGAGAATGGAAGGTAGTACCTTTCAAAACTAGGAATAAGGATAGAATTCTTAACCCGAGAGGACAAAGGTAATCATAAAAAAGAAAAAGGATAATTTGTATCAAATAAAATCAATGGAGGCAGAAGAGAAACTCAAATGGGAGGGGAAACTTCATATTAACATCTCTGATAACAGTCTGATAGCATAGAAATAAATGGAATTGACACCAAAGTACAAAACCAAGAGCCAGTTCTCAAAGAAAATGAAATTTCCTTCAGAATAAAATAGAAAGTAAATGATTAACAATCATACGAAAGATTGTTCCAAGTCATTATTAAGAAAAAGGCAAATTAAGAGTAACCCTGAGGCTTTACTTCATAAAACTGGCAAAGTTGGGTAGTATAGATAAAGAAATTTAGGCAATGTGAAAATAACAATTATCAATAAAAATCTATTTTTCATAATTAGCAAAGATAATAAAAAGGAAAGAATTAATATCAGAGAGGTTGAAGGAAGAATTAATATATTGTTGGTGCTATGAAATGATCCAATAATTCTGAAAATCAACTTGAAATGAGGTGAGAAAAATCACTAGCTCTTTGAGTCAGCAATCCCATTACTTGGTATATATCCCAAGGAGATCAGTGACTGGAAAAAAAATCCTGCAACTACCCTATGTAATATAATATTACTGTTCCATAAGAAAAAATCAGTATGAGAATTTGAGAAGTGTAGAAAAACTTATGGAATATAAAATGAAAAGAATAGCACCAAGAAAACAATACACGCAACTACAATTAAGAACAAGAATAATAAAAATAAGTCCAATTCTATTAAATTATATTAAACAATTTCAGTCCTGCAAAACTGATAAGTCGTAGACACTCCTTGCAATGCTCAGACAAGTACAGACTGTACATATGCAAAATGCACCATATATAATCAGATGAAAACATGGTCACTATGCTGACTAGCTTTGTTTAGCTATTTATCTTGCTATAAGGAAGATTTCAAGGTTGAGTATGGAGGAATTAAGAGGAGATGGCTGTGACAGGGCATCTAGGTAGCACAGAGTAACACTCCTGGAGTCAGGAAGACCTGAGTTCAAATTTGACCTCAAACACTTAACAGTTGTGTGACCCTGAGCAACATACTTAACCCTCTTTGCCTCAGTTTCTTCATCTGTAAAATGAACTGAAGAAGAAAATGGCAAAGCACAGCAGTATCTTTGTCAAGAAAACTCCAAACGGGGTCACAAAGAGCTGGATACGACAGAACAACCACCACCACTATGATATAGAAAACAAAAGGCAAGAATACGATTTCTGTTGTTTCTTAGTAGCATCTACAACTGAACAAAATGCTACAGGCCAGTTCTACAAGCACAGAGTGACAGGGGGATCATGAGCACCTACCTCGTTCTATACACCACACTTTTATTAGACCAGAGACCACGTCAGTTTTTATTGGCTACCATATCACACTACTGATTTAATATGGAGCTTGCAGTCAATTACAATCCCCAAGTCTTTTCAATGAACTATTGTATAGCCATATTAATATGGTCTTGTGTTTATAAAGGTTAACCTGAGTAAAGAACTTTATATTTATCTCTATTAAATTTTATTTTTTAAGATTAAGGGAATAATTTTAATGTCTACTTGGAACCCAATTTCATGGTCAACATCAGTTATCATTTCCAACTGCACTGGTCCCCTAAATCTTAGTAGGTCATCTATGCCTTAATATAAAGGCACACATAAAAAGCAAATAGGAAATACCAATAATGAAATTCTGAGGTCTAACACTGGAGATTAACAGACTGGCACTGACCAATCAATCCATCAACCTTCCTTGGGAATTTTCTTTCAACCAGTCAGGAAACCACTCAAGTATAATATTAGCCAACAAACATTTCTCTCTCTTTTTCATAAAAATTCTATAACTCTGCCCCTTAAAAAGGGTTGGACAACAAATCAACAAGTGTCTGTTAAGCACCTTCTTTCTATGAGTCAGCACTGAAGACGTGAACAAAGGTTAAAAAGCCAGGCCTTACTCTCAGAAAGTTCATAGTCTAATGAGGAGGACAACATATAAAAATCTATCTGCAAAAAGGTGTATACATATATGCATGTAGATACATGATAAACTCAGAGGGAAAACACTACCTTAAGGGGGACTGGGAAAGTCTTCTTGCAGAAGGTGAGATTTTACCTGGAACCTCAAGAAGCCAGGGAAGAAAGAAGGCAGAGCGAAGGAGGGAGAATACCGTAGGCTTAAGGGCCAGCCAGAAAAAAATGCCTAAAAATGCCTGGCATATCTTATGCAAGGAACACCAAGGAGGGAAGTGTCATTGGATCACAGAGTACATAAGGGGGAATAAACTCTAAGAAGCCCGAAAAGGTAAGAGACGAAGTTAGGAATAGTTTTAAAGACCAGACAATTTCATGTTTAATCCTGGAGGTGATTAGGGACCCAATGAAGTTTATTCAGTAGGAGAGTGATAAGGTCAGACTTGGACTTTATAAAGACCAAACTGATACCTGAGTGAAAAATGGACTGACGTGGGGAGAGTCTTCAGAGACACTGGCCAGCAGGCTAATGCAACAGCCCAGACATGGGGTAGTAAGAGCCTGTACTAAGGTTTTGGCAGAGTCAGAGAAGAGAAGGGGGCATATGTTACACCTGCACCATACACATTACTAGGGCAGAATTAGAAGAACTTGGTAAAAGATTGGACACAGGGTGAGTAAGAAAGAATGAAGAGTTAAGGATGATTACCAAGGTTGGGAGACAGGTAGTTATTCTTAGTGAACCAACATATGTTACTTCCAAGTGATCATTTCCTTTCTAAATGATCATAGACCATCAGTTTAATAATTTATCCTGTAATTTTACCTGTGATGGATATCAAAGTTAATGAGGTGGTTTCCAAAAAACACCTTCTTCCATTTGAAAATTAGAATATTTGCCTTCCAGTATTCCAGTACTTCTATTTTCCATGGTTCCTCAAATAGGGAATCAGAAATCAATTCTACAAGTCCTTTCAATACTTTTGATTATCATTTGAACAAACCAAGAGCTGCAAAGCTAGGTGCTTTCTCCTAATCTCCCTACTTATCTTGGGCCTTAATTCCCTCTGGGTCATACTGGTTCAGTACTTTAAAGTCTGAAGACAATTTTCTTTGAGAAGACAGAATAAAATGGAACCCTAAGAGTTTTGACTTCTCTTTGCCATTTCTAATATGGCACCATCTGGTCTAAGCAGCTGGGTCTGTCCCTTCTTTCTTCTGGCTTTAATAGTCCTTTTGTTGTCCTTAGCATTTATCTCAGTCTTCAGTTCATTCTGAGCTTTGGTCTTCCTGACACTATTCTTCCAGGTCCAGACCCACTCTTTTGTATTCTTTCATGATCACGTAGCTTTATTTCCATCTTTTCTACATAGCCTTTCAAAATCTTTGTACATCAGAGACGTGCTTTACTAGTTAAATTAAATATTGTACTACATTATCATATTTTTTTGAAAATACAAACGACTGAGTATGATGGCACACTTCTGTAATCTCAATTACCACAGAGACTGAGGCTGGTGATTTCTAGAGCTCAGGTGTTATAAGCTGCAGCAGACTATGCTAATATAATGTACACACTCAATTTGGCATTAATATGGTGAAGCCCTAAGAATGGGATTCTCTCTCTTCTCCTTTCTCGGGGTCAGGGCCTGCCCAGTGTTGTTGGTCACCCACAGCCTGGATACAGAGACTAAGAATGATAATAAAAGAGGGTGCAGACAGTTGGGTTGGGCTGACCCTGGTAGGTAGGCAGTTTCTGGCTGACCTGCAGAGGGCATGGAACCCTCTATTGACAATAGTGGAGGCAGCTTAGCTTATCAATTAGGTTTTATTTTTATTTTGGAGAAACGGGTTGAATCTAAGGAGCTCCAAACCAAGAAATATCTGATTTAATGCCACTCTTGTGCTTTAAAAAACCAAAAAGTTTTTTTAAAACAAAAACAAAGTCCTCCCCATTGATATCTTCTCAATCACAATAGTGTTTTGTTTTGTTTTTGAGGGTGGTATTTTGTTTTTGTTTTGCTTTTTGTCTGCCAATGCTGAGGCTAGACTCCTGATTCTGATCCTGGTCTTCTCCCATAATACCCCAGAAACTTCTCCACCCAGGAAGTTTTCACCAGCCCTGAATTTCACATAGTAGAAGTATCCACCACTGTAGCCCCTCCCTCTGATTTACTGGCTCCTCACAAAAACCCTATCTTAAGCAGAATGTCCAAGTCTCCTGTGACTTCGTTCATCTCCAGGTGGCACTCAACTCTCTCTCCAGGCTTGCAGGACCTACCCTCAGTCCTACTCACTGCCCCTAACTTCCTTCTACGTGTTGTCTTTCCCCATTAGATTGTAAGTTCCTTGATGGTAAGGATAGTGGGGTTTTTTCCCCTCTGCTTGTATTAGGGGGACTGAGAAAGTATTTAGCACAGTGCCTGACATATAGTAAACAATTATTAAATTCCTGACCAGATTATCTAAGGATGGGCACACTGGCCGAGGTTAGAAACAGAACAGGTCAAAATTCCCATGCTGATCAACAGTAGTGTACATAAAGAAGTCACGTGCAGCCCCTGCACTTCCAGTCTGAGTAAGATAGAGAGATCCAATCCTTTTTTTGAAGGACAAATGCAAGGTAATTCTGTATCCCCGTTTATGTTATATTTTTAAAAGGGTTAGATATTCCTCAAGTCCATGTGTTTTCCTCATATTTCTCTATGACAAATGCTATTTGATTCAAGCTTTATTATCTTAGAAATTTAATATGGTCCTAGATGGTACAAAAAGAATATTCTATAATGCCAAGTTCAAAAATGAACAAGTTATTCAAATTATCAAAGCTAAATCCCCCTGCTCACCTATAACAATTTCCTGTTGTTTCAATGGTCAGATCATAAACTCAAAATTTATGGTTGCATTAGTTAAAATTTCTTTCAGTGTGACTATTAAAGAGCAATACAGAGAAAATTGCATCAGAAACTAAATTAATTTCACACATTTACATCTATTTCGTGGAGCCAGATCAACGCAGTTCCCTTTTGTCATATGATACTAGTATGGTGGGGGTCTGGCCCATGCATACACCCATCAGCTCACTCAGATGACGTAACCATTCTAGACAGAAGATTCTGGGGAACGGCAATGGAAAGACATAATGGTATGTAACAGAAGTGCTTTGGGGACTAGGCTTTCTGTAGCTGCCTCCATTGCCTAAGCTGAAGGAGAAGCCTTTTCGACTGGTGGCCTAGCTTTTCCTATCACCTCAGTCCTTCTGAATGCTCTGTTTTCACTAGAAAGAATCCTTCACCTACAGCATCTGGTGAGATTCAACCATCCTCTAAGAGGAGAAGCTTTGGGGTCTTCTCCAAGCTGAGGGTATATGTCTCTCCAAGAAGCAGGCCCCAGTCCTTGGCCTTTGCATTTATTCTTTTCCCTCCTAGGTGAAGGGTGTGGAGCCCCGTGACCTTCCTCAGTACCCCAGCATCCCAAATGAGGTTTTATAGCCATGCCCAGAACTGATGACCCAAGGAGCAAGGAATGAACTTTAGGACACTTGGGAGAACAGAAGCTAAGGCAGGTGACTCATCCAACAGTCATGCGACATCTGGACATGAACTTGGCAGCACCAATGATATGTAGGAGCTGAATTATTTTGAGCCTACTCTCCCCGAGATTGAGGTGATACAGAAAAGAGTATGCCTCAGAGGTGTTTGGGAGGGAGAGAAGTGCTGAGAGAAAAAAAGTGTGTACTACTTCTTCATAGTAAATGTCCCTTTGTAAAAGGCTATCTGGTATTAAATGGTTAAATGGAACTGAGACTCTAGTCACAGATCCCGAACAAAAGGGAAACACAGCCAATGAAGGCCCAAGTCAGTGGAATGAGAGAGCAAAGAGCCCAACTTTTCAAGGTGTCTCTCTGGGACCCTGAGGGACAATACAGCAGACCTGGCTTTGGGAGAGCTCACCAAAGTACTAGCAATGCCTTCTCCCCATTCAGAAGAAAGCAGGCATATCTTCATTTTTTCCTAGGGGACCAACGGAATGACTTCTGATGAAACATCTCTTCAGTCAAATAATACTGATGGTTTTTAGTTAACCCTAGAATTTCCTTTCTCCATCTTTTCTGGCCAGGCCCTTCCTTGAACCTCTCTTCACAGCTGACCTGTGTCAATTATGAGAAAAAAAGAAAAATCATCTAAAACCGAATCCTTAAAATCAACAAAACAATGCAATGGGGAGAAAGCAGAATTTTTTTTATTTTTATCTCCTAATATTTTTTTTCTTATTTTATACCAGGGTCAGTTGGCATACTAATTGAGTTACAGAGTATTACTTAGGGAGATGTCTATAGCTATATAAAGGTATAAAAAAATCAGAGTGGAGTATCAGGTTCTACATTCCTAGAATATAATTACTTGAACATTTCTGATGTTTATATATTATCTAAATTGATGGGATGATTATGGGTTAAAATGATTTCTAATTTAATCTTTGAGTGGTTTGTACTTAAATAATTGAAAGGCAATTGACTTTCTATTTGGCATTTCATCCATTAGATCTCATCAGAAAGGTTTCATCTTTGAGAGACAGATCTTTGGACATTATATTATATTTACAAGTCAATGTGATAAAAGGGAAAGAGGAACTGATTCAGAGTAAGAAAAAATTAGGTTTGAATACCACTGCTTAGCTATGAGCCCACAACTAAGTTATATTACCTCTCAATGCCACAGCTAGGTGGCAAGCTGCACAGAGTACCAGCCCTGGAATCAGGAAGACCTGAGTTCAAATCTAGCCTGAAATACTTAACAGCTGTGTGACCCTGGGCAAGTCACTTAACTCTGCCTCAGTTTCCTTTTCTGTAAAATGAGCTAGAGAAGGAAACAGCAAACTACTCTGGTATCTTTGCCAAGAAAATCCTAAGTGAGGTCATGAAAACTTGGATATGACTGAAATAACTGAATAGCAACAACAAATGCCTCAGTTTCCTGCCCCATAAAATGGGGGAAATAATGTAAATGACCACTGTCACAGAGCTGCTGCGTGGAAAGCACTTTTCAAAATTTAAAATACTACAGAAATGTGAAGTTTTATTGTATCTTCTTGGGATTTTAGAGCTAAAGGGGGCCTTGAAACCTCTAATCCAAATCCTTTTAACAGATGAAGAAACTAAAACAAGTCACTCAAATGGTGTTTATCACTAGTTAACATCATCTTTCTCCGTTAAGGTCCTACCCTAATACCTCATGGTAATGCAGGAAGGACCCTGATTTTCCAAAGCTTTGCTAGTAATGACCCTGGCCCTTATTACTAAACTGGAAAGGCTTCAAATTTAAGCCAAAATGGACTTAGGCTGGCTCTCCAATGACAAAGTTGTAAAGGCCCATCAGCAGGTTGACCGCTGAGTGACAAATTGTTTGGACCCACCAACTCAGGAAATTAGCTACTGAGAAATGAGGGGAATAATAGCAGCAGCAGCAATACTAACAGCTAGCATTTATAGAGGACTTTAATGCTTGCAAAGCACTTTAAAATACTATCTCATTTTATTTATCCTCACAACAGTCCTGGGAGGTGGATGCTACTCCTATTTCCATTTTACACATGAAGAAACATGATGCAGACAGAGGTTAAGTGACTTTCCCAGGGTCACACAACTAACATAAGTAAGTATCTGAGGCTGGATTTGGGCTCAAATCATCCTGACTCTAGCTCCCACACTCTATTCATCTAGCCATGGAACAGAAATCTGCATGAGTGGAGGGTATATCCAAATTAATAAAATCATGGCTCTCTGAAGTAATCAAACTAGAAGGTTTCTCTTGTTGGTTTCAGCCTTATAATATTGCTTTTGGAGATAATTCTGAATTCCATTCCCTCGTTTATCACACTAGCTTTTTCTCCTGGTTTTATGTCATCTGCAAATTTGATAATGTACCTTTTATGTCTTTATCTGAGGCATTGATTTTTTAAAGTATTTCTTTTCTATTTTGCATAATTTAAAACCAGAAATAAAAGTTTCTAAATAGGACTACAAACTTAATTACCATATTAAATTGTTTCCAAGATTAAGTTTAAAAGAATACTACTCTACACATCTAAAAGTAATAAACAAAACAAATTTTGCAATACCATTTTAAAGAACCTCAAGAAAAAAAATAGCGGAAGACAGTACAGGAACAAACTTCAAAAAAGCATAATTACAAATACACAAAAAAAAATTTTTTTCCCTAACTGAATGTGACTTCCTCCACAAATGGTTGGTTGGTTATTGTCCTTCATTTTCTAAGAGGACCAAAATGACATCACTACATTGGAGTCAAGGTATAGTGTGTTGGACTATGGCTGACCAGACTCTACCAACAGTCCACGTGAACGTCTGGAGTAAAGATATCTCTAAATCTGCAAACCTCCACAAGCAGACTCCAAAACATATTGTAAATTAGATGAGCAGAAATCTCAAATGAGGGTCAAATTACATCCAGTTTTCAGTCACCGAAAGTAATTTTGCAAACAATACAAATGAACTATGGAGGTTTGGTTTTTTTTTTTAAAAGTAAATGCAGTCCCTAAGGACACGCTGACAAGATCTTACCAAGTTCTAATAAAAATACTTTTTTTCTAGTGTTCCAAACTGTAACTACAACTGAAAACTTAAGTTATAAAGTCAACATCCTGGAATGACTCACTAATGTAATTAACAGAAAGAAACAAATATCCATAGATAACTGGTTATGAGGACACATGTAAACAAGAAGTAAAAATGGCAAATGATTCAGAATCCAATAAGTATCTATTACATACCTACTATGTGCCAAATACCATATTAGGTGTTGGAAACACAAAGACAAAAAAATAAGTGGGAGCCCTCAGAAGATTAAATTCTACTACAGAAAAGAACACAGAAGTGTAGCCAAGTAAGTTCTGAGCATCATTATCCCAACACCCACTCTCAAAGACGAATCTCAAATATAGCCAGAAGTTAGCCAAGAAATAATAAACACATTTTATGAGATGCAAACTATGCAAAAATTACTTCAAACTATAAAAACCAAAGACCAATTTGAAAAGCCATTAAGCTAATTTTTGCTAGACATTCCCTATGTAGCCTAAGGATGATAATAGTTCTTCAAAAGAAACTACAGACTCTTTTTACCTAAAGTCCTAAACCAAAAAAACTTGGAAGAATGCCCAAGGGTATCTCTCATCTCTGCCCCTTTCTTTAAATAACAAAAATACTGCCCATATAAATTTTATCATTTTCTAACCAAATGGAATATTAAGTTTCAAGGCTCAGCAAGCAATCCCAGAATCTTACCTGCTGAACATAGAGTAGGCCCTCACTAAATAATAATTACTCATATTTCTACAGTACTTTAAAGCATACAAAATACTTTCCTTTTTTTTCTTTTTGGAGGGCACTTGGGGTTAAGTGACTTGCCCAAGGTCACAGGGCTACTTTTTTGTCTTAAGTGTCTGAGGCTGGATTTGAACTCAGGTCTTCCTGACTCCAGGGCCAGTGCTCTATTCACTGTGCCACCTAGACTCCCCTTCAAAATACTTTCCTTACAGCAACTTTGGGAGGTGGATAATATAAGTATTGTTATCCCCATCGTAAAGACAAGTAACATGAGGCTTAAAGAAGTTAAGAGATTTCCCAGTGGGAAAGAGGAAGATGGCATGGTACAATGGAAAGGTCACTAAATTTGAAATCAGAGGGCATAGGTTTGAGTCCTGTTTCTGCCCTTTACTACCCATGCAATATTAAGCAAGTTATCTAACTTCCCTGGGTCTCAGTTTTCTTAACTGTAAAATACGGTGGTCGGGCTATATGGCCTCTATGATTCCTTCCAGCTTTAAACTTAAATCCAAATCCCATTATAATATCTAAGGGGTGATTCCTAGTGAAGATGGCTCCCATCTCCCTGAATGGGAAGCAGACCATCCAGCTCCCACATATCTACACCAGCAAAACCCTAAAAACCTCACACCAGGCTGAATAATGATCAAGAAATCCAGTAAGATGACTTAACACCAAAAAACTAGTCATGTGACCTTGGGCAAGTCACTTAACTCCAATTGCCCTACCTTCCCCCCTCCAAAAAGAAAAAAAAAAAAAGAAAGAAAGAAACCCAGTAAGACACTACAAGTGACCAGTCATTCTGGGAGGTTCTGCCCTCCCAGAAGAGGGAGGATACTGCTGCAGAGAAGCAGCAGTATCATCTTAGTCAAGCAGAATAGTAATTCTGACCAGGCTTCTGGCTCCTTCTTGGTCCCTATTGGGAAGGT
Organism: Pseudochirops cupreus; assembly: GCA_028627135.1. NCBI lineage: Eukaryota > Metazoa > Chordata > Mammalia > Diprotodontia > Pseudocheiridae > Pseudochirops > Pseudochirops cupreus. Next base: position 206,479,571 of record CM053582.1, read on the forward strand.
GTGTGGTGACAGTATACAACTCCTGGGTATTTCCAGGTGAAACTGATGCTGAACATGTGACTTGGTACCTCAGTCTTTCTGTAGCAGCCTTGATGTCCTGATACAACCTGGTAAGCGTCTGGCCACTAGAGTGGCACTGCTGTCCCTGGAGACAGGGTGTTCCTGGAAGCCAAGTCTGGGGAGACATCCTGGGAGCTGGAAGATCCCCAACTTCTCTGCCTTTCTCATCTTTCCTCTCTGAGGTACAACACTTCTCTCCGCTACCTAACTTCTGTAAAACACACACCTGGCCTCTATTAACATAGTCTCTCTCTGTCTGGATCATATTGCATTGTCCCATATATCTACAGTCATCACATTTTCTAAACCCCAGAAATCAGGATATGGGGTCTGACAATGGCCATTTACAAAGAAAAGGTCTACTCTCTTCTTCTATACTCAGGACTTTCTAGGAACATCCAGTATATATGATCTACATACCCATCTTTAATACAATGTTACCTCCTTCATTCCCTCCCCCTCACTACATGGAAATAAGTAGAAAACTACAAAGGAACCAAATTACTAGAATTTGGCTGAAATATCAAAATTACAAATAAGAAAGGAGTTGACAATTAACTCAAAAAATTAGTACCATCAGATTGGTTTTTATGCTAATACACTTGGTAACTTTACCAAGTGGGTTAGGTAGTTATAAAAAAAAGGTTTGGGTAAAAAGCAACACCTGAGCAAAGTCTTGAACAAGAGCAGGACTGAAATTCAAAAGTGACAAGGTATATTCAGGATATAAGACACAGCCTAATGCAAATGCAGAGAGGTAAGAGATGGTATTCCCAAAGAGGAAAACTGATAGCCATCCATTTTGGCTACAATGTAATGTGCATAAAGGGGCTGAAGGTGATATAAGACTGGAGCAAGATTGTGGAGGGTCTTAAATGTCAGATTAAGAAATTTGTATTTTATTCTCTACAAAAAAGTCACTAAAGATTTTTAAGTAGAGGAGAGATTTCATCAGACTTCTGCATTAAGATTACTTTGTCTGGGGCAGCTAGATGGTGCAGTGAATGGAACACCAGCTTTGGAGTCAGGTGGACCTGAGTTCAAATTCGACCTCAGACACTTAACACTTACTAACCGTGTGACCTTGGGCAAGTCACTTAATCTCAATTGCCTTGCCTTCCCCGCTGCAAAAAAAAAAAAAAAAAAGATTACTTCGTCAGCTATGAAAAGGATGGCTTGGAAAGAGAAGAGAATGGATGCAGGTAAATCAATTAGGGATGCTAATTACAGCTATCCAAACAAGAGATGATAAGGGCCTGAACTAGAATGGCTGCAGTTTAAGAACCACTTGTTAGCAAAATACTTCTAAAGATCTGTGATCTCATCCTTCCATAGATACAAAACATGCCTTCTGTGTATTTTCTCATCCCTGGGCAAACAATTCCTATTCTTGTCTTCATGAAAAACTCCAAATAAGATCAGTCCAATAAAGGATTCTCTTTTATTTCACTTCTCAGAGGCACCAAATGTAATACTTGAGCTATCTTCCTGTTGCTGTCTTCCTGTCATTTCCCATTCTTATTATACAACCCACTTTCACTGTGTATGCAAGTTATGATTGGTATATATGTTACAGCTAACTCACAACTGCCATTCATTTCTCTAGTCCTTAGGCCACTTTTAATTTATATTGCTCCAGGATCAAGGTATAGCTGAATTCACAACTACATGTTATTACTGGGGGAAATGTTGTTGTTAAAGAGATAGGGTTTTACAGTAGCAAGCAGTATGAAATTACACAAATTATCAAATGTGATACAGACACAATATTGTCCTATTCAACTCTGGGAAATGTGAGAGTATTGTCTATCTGAAGCATGAGTTACTTATGTGTGTGTGTGTGTACATATGGATGTGTATACATACATAGTGTGTACATTTATGTGTACTGTACATGTATATGTATGCCTTGTGCTACAGACAGACAATACACTCACATCTCCTAGAGCTGAATAAGAGGTGATTGTATCTGAATCACATTTGAGAATCTACATATTGCTTTAAATAATTCTCAAATATGATATGGACCAGTTTCTTCCTCCTATTCAACTAACTCAACAGCTGTCCATTCAGCTGTATGTGATGGTATCAAAGGACCTAGAAGGTCTTCTCATCCAACTCATTCATTTTACAAATGAAAAACAGCTGAGTAAATGTGTGATTTTTTTTTTTATGTGCTTCAGTTTTTTCAAACAAGTATTGTTAGACTGATCTCTTTCAAATTATTATAGATCATTTTGCAGTGTTATAGAGCTACCTCACCTTCAACTAGGAACATTTGGAAAAATTTAGAAGTGACAGGGAAAACCTACTTGAACTCTGCACAGATATCTTCGATGACAAAAGTGGGCCCTTCACTTGAGCATGTGTCCCCCTCTCTTATGTCCTGTTTGATGTGGTTATTCAACAGATTATCAAATTAAGTTGTACCCCTAGTTCCATCTGTTAGAGATGCTAAACGTGAATTGTAGACTCTTTATGAAGAGTCTTTAGGGGGTGCATTTTGCTCTATGGAATCAAATGTCTTTTTTTTAACCCCATAACATTACAGACATAGGACTGCATGTTTTCCCTGCAGTTTTCAGTCAGTTGCATGACCAAAAAAAAATACAGTGAGTTACAGAAAAACATCTGAGAAATCCTGCTTATTCACTCATCCTGTTTTCATCAAGCATATCCTCAGCATGAGTGTGGACCTTCCAAATGTCACTACCACTTTTTCACAGTCAACAGCTTATTTAAACAGGTCACACAATGTTTTCTTATCATCCTCACCAACATCAGTAACTAGTCCTTTCCAATCGGTTTAAAATTTTTTCCAATACTGTTTGGTATTCACCAAATCTAATGCCTTCTGGGTCTCAAAAAAAATTTGATGATAAACAGGCATGAAGAACAGTGTTGCAAACCTTTGGTCTTGCATGTGTTGCTCCAGAATTGTACTTTCCAAAAGTTTTCTCTGCCTACTTTCATAATGAAATCACTAAGCACCAAGGCATATACTGATTTAGTTTGGAGGGTCTCCTTGTTGAGCTCTTAATATAATTGCTCTACATTCTCAACCTCTTCAATAGATCATAGATATAGTGTGAGAAGGGGTCTTAAAGGTCAACATTCCAACTCTTTTTTTATGCCCAAAGAGACGCCCAAAAATATTAAGCAAGTTGCCCAAGGTCTCAAAGGTAGTAAGTGGCAGAGCCAAGATTTGAACTCTGACCAGTGACACCAAGTTCATAATTCCAAGTTGAGCTCTCTGTACTACATCACAGCCATGTTGGCAAAAAACAACAATTAATTTCATGGGAATCTTTTCGTTGTTGCTCATCATGAACGTCCCAATGAAAGAGGACTAAATGACCCTTGAGATGTTTCTTGCTATCTCTGGATGCGCAATGAAATGACTTTTGACCAACTTCTTTGTATTCTATTCTGAGAAAAGTTTACGAGCTCCATTATGTAAGGAGTTCAATATAATAGGAATGATATTATACATATGACTGAGTTTTTCTAGAAATGTGTCAAAGCATTAGTCACTGAACAAAGACTGCACATTAAGAGTACCTTTCTCAATCATAGGCAATAGTTTCCCCCATCCCCTACCCTTGAGAAACAATGTCCATAGTCATTTGAGAGTTGTCATCTCCCTGAACTTAGAAGAGACCTGAGGAGGAAGGATTAAGTTCTTCTTCCTAATCTCCTTCTTTGATGTCATTAGATTCTTTAACTCTTAACACCCCGTAAATGCCTTCAGAAGGCTCCATTCATATGCTTCCATTCTCCAAGCCAGCTGTTGTTTCTTCTCTCTTCTCTCATTTCTTGCCCCCATCTCATTCTCTGCTTTATAAATAAAATCAAAAACTCACAGTTAGGGGAAAAAACACTTAGGTTAGATAGTCCACATTTGGACAGGAACATCCTGTTACAACATGCCCAATTTTTCATCTGGCCTCTGCCTGAAGATGTCCATTGGTAGGGAATCCAGTACCTTCCCCCTGCCCCTGAACCCCAACCTCCCCATCACAAGGTAGCTCTTCCCTTTTAGGAGAATTATTAGATTTTTCTTTATGCTGAACCAAAAAAAAAAGCCTCTGCCTATTCTACTCATCAGTCCTTGTTTTACTCTGTGAGACCCAGAAGAAAAAGTCTAATCCCTGCTTTAAATGACAGCCATTCCAAGTATCAAAAACATCTATCATTTTCTCTCAAGTCTGCCCTGAGCAAAATAAACATCCATCATTCCTTCCTTCCAGCAACCTGAACTGAAATCTCTACCTATAGCCTAATCTGGGAAAAGTACAAAAGAATTACCAGATCCCTGGTTCTGGACATTAGCCCTAAATTAACACAGTCTGAGATCATGTCACCTCAAAATGAGACAATGGAATGTCATGGTACTTGAAAACATGATATATTTCTTCAATCTCCTGATTTTATTCACAAAAATAAATCTGATTGTGCCTGATTAGTATCCTGTGTTTGTGCAACTGATTTTTTTTAAATATAAGTTTACAACTCTCCATTTATCCCTCTTCAATTTTATCTTACTGGATTTAGTCTATCTTTCTTGCCTTTCAAGATGGTTTTGGATGCTGACTATCCCTCCAGAGTGTTAGCTGTTCTTCTTGGATTTGTGCCATCTACAAATTTGAGAAGCATATCATCTATGTCTTCATCCAAATCACAAATAAAAACTACTGCACAACACAAAGCTGTGCAAAAAAAAATCTCTAGATCACCCTACTAGATAATTCCCCTGCAGGGGACATCAATGAAGGCCTACCCTTTGGGTCCAAATTCAATTAATTCTATTATCATGTATTCAATCCAATAAACATTTATTAGGCACTTGCTGTGTGTGCCAAGCATCTTGCTAGGCTATGAGGATCAAAAATAAAACGAAATAATTTCTGCCTTAAAATTCTACTGGAAGTATCTGTTGGTTTATCCTTCATTCTCAAAGAAGACCATGACATCAGGAAGATGATACCATGACTTACAAGTGACTAAAGGCCAAGATCTCCTACTGCATCCAGGGCCATCTCCAGTCATCCTGATCTATATCTGGCCACTGGACACAGATGGCTCTGGAGGAGAAAGTGAGGTTAGTGACTTGTGCAGCTCTCCCTCACTGGAAGTATCTAGCTCACATTTCTCTGCCTTATCCAGAAGAACAGCAGGAAGGACTGTCAAATGCTTTCTATTAACTCCAAACCTCAGGTTCCCTCTGATGACTTTGGACTTCCAGTTTCCATACCTCAGATCTATTCAAAGACTTAAGTAGTCCTATTCAGTCTAGCCATCTACAAGGACCAATTTTTTTAAGATCTTTTTTTTTTTAAGATTTTAGGGCTTAGACCAAGTTTTAGCTGCCCAGAAATATACTTCTCATATATAACATTGTTGCTATGGAAATAATTGCCTCCTTTAACATACCATTTTACTCCGAGTTGCATTTTCACAGAACTGTATTTCTACCCACTTTGTTAATAATAATGGCTTGGAACCCCTATATAGAGAAAGCTAAAGTTTGCTGTTTCATCTTAGAAGAACCTATGCAACTGCATCTAGAATCTGGAGAAATGCTATTATCAGGTCCAATTTTTTTTTTCTTCTAAATCTCAATGGTCTTTTTTTTTATTTCTGATTAGTACAGTATCAAGCACTCTTTAAGTGGTTGATAAATGCTAATTAAGTTGTGTGAATCTCTCTGATTACATTCTAAGGTTATTTTTTGCTTACGCTCCAATCTCTTACAAATTCCCATGATCTTTCTCCTTTCAATAATGCTCACAACATAACAGCTACTATTTATATCAGCTAATTCAACTCTATAACTGTTTGTTCATCTTCAGAGCACAAATCAAAGTTTAAAATTAGAGAATGATACCATTCCCTAGTGTAACTAAACCCACCTACTCAAATTTGGCACATTTCATTATCTTTTAAGTTTTTTTTTAAAGTCCTGTCAAAAACATCTTCACACCATTACTACATGAACATTCATTCCTCTCTCTCCCTTGACATACTTATAATCACTTACCAAATACTGTTGATTCTGCCTCCAGAACATCTTTCATATATGTTTCCTTCTCTCTATTCCCACTACCAACACCAAGTCTGGGTATACATTACCACCCAATTCATCTGTTGCAATAGCATCCTAACAGTTCTTCAATCCAATCTCTTCCCCTATCTATCCCAACTTCCACAATCTATTTTGCCTACCATTATCAGAATAATCCTTCTATACATAAAACTTTATGAACAAAGATCTTTTCCTGTTGCTCCTCTATTCAAAGATCTCCTGAATACCTATTAAATTAAGTTTCAAACTCCTCTACCTGTCAGTCAAGCCCCACCCCATTCCCCAATCAGGGACCAGCCAACCTATCTATTGTTCCCTTCTACACTCTACAGTCTAGCCCAGCAGTTCTCAACCTGTGGGTCACAACCCCTTTGGGGGTCGAACAACACTTTCACAGAGATCACAGGGGTCGCCTAAGACCATCAGAAAACACGTATTTCTAATGGTCTTAGGAACCCAGACACCGCTCCTCTATCTGTCTCCAGGCGGGTCCACCCAGATGTAGATACACCCACATACAAATATTAAAGGGTCATGGCATTAAGAAGGTTGGGAACCATTGCTCTAGCCAAACTGGATTCCTTTCTGTTCCCCCAACCATTCACTATACTTTTTATTAACACCACATGTCTTTGCTCATGCTGTTTGCTATTGCTGGAATGCTTTCCCTTTCTTCACTTGATCAATTCATATCTATCCTTCAAAGTTAGCTTATCATCTTCTCCAAAAAGCCTTTCTTAATTCCCTGGGTCAGTGATAACCTTTCCCCTCTCAGTGAACACAAGTCTTTGAAATTCTAGGTCACACTTACTCTGTAATATTATGTATAAGAGGTAAGCGCACTTGTGTCTTATTGTCCTGCTATGCTGCATAATCCTTGAGGGTAGAGATTGGATCTCCCCACACCCTGCATGCTCTGCACATAGCAGACACTTAATGTTGAAGGAATAAAAAAATGTATGAACGAATAGAAAGACACAGAAACTATGATTGGCATTTGTGAAAACAGTGTTTACTCTTATAATGCTACTCACCTACAGATGATTAGAAATTTTTTCTCATCATTTGCTTCATTATCTCAAAGGTTAGTATCTTTATAATGCACTTTCCAATCAGTAGTACAATTCCAATTATAATATTATGCAAACTGAGGTTTGATTTAGATTGACCTTC
>CM053582.1:206487388-206512010 GCA_028627135.1 Pseudochirops cupreus
TGGTTCCTTGTAGCTGAGCTGACTTTAGTGGGAAGTATCTTTGTGTGCGTTTTGGAGTTCTAGGATTGGTTTAGAGTCCTGTTTTTTGGGTATTTTGGGGTGGCTACGTGAGAGCTGCGATATGTTGGTGCTGCTACGCTGCCATCTTCAAAAGCAGAATATTTCTGTAGTCTAAAAAGCTGTCCTTTCAGTGATAGAGAATGCAAAGATCAAAATACTCTTAAGGAAATCCTAATGCATTGAGATTAAGATTAAATAATTGTGGTTGGCAGGCAGCTATTGTACCTAATAGTCTTTATTATTCCATCTCTTTAATCCTAACCTTTCCTTAAGGTTCAGATTCAGCTTTTCCCTGAAACCTTTCCTGGAGGCCCCCAATGGTCGGCAATTGCTCCTTTCTTTGAATGAGTGTAGCATTAATTATTTACCCCACACTCAGTATTTTGCATATACAATCTCGCATGCTGTTTTTTCATAGATATTTGTATATATTTGAAAGAGTAATATAATTTTATAACATAATAATTATAATCAGATAGATGGAGTAGAATAGGGAGGGACATCACTTGACAATTTGCCACATATGGTGGAGTGAGTCTATTTCTTACCTATGATTTAATTCATTCATTATATGTGATTACAAGACTCTAACAGAGGTGTAATTATGGTGATAAAGGTGACCACAATTTTGAAAAGGGAAAGGGCCATGATAGTCTGAATATAAAAAACAAAGACCTTTGTACCACTTAAATATTTTCACTCTCAGGAAGATTTTTTTTTAATTGATGTATCAATGACTGAATTGTGCTTTGTTGTACTGTACATTTGGTTTGCTCTTTGGCCAAATCTTTGCGTTTTTATGGGGTTGATAAGGTATTTAAAAATTATTATATTATTGATACTATAATAATGTAATCATACATTGGTACTTGGAAAAAATCCATTATTTCACCAATACAGATACTCCTTTCAAAGACATCTCAACTCTTCTATACTTTCATGTTTACAGTTTAATGAATTCATAAATACAAAATTTTTTTACCATTTTGCAATGAAACTTTTGGTAATGATTTTTTAAAAACTTAAGCTGTCTGTTTTTTGGATGATAGCCTGTCATCAGACCTGCCCTCAAAGCCAATTCCGCTTGGGTACCATCTTCTCTACATTTTGCTGCTGACATCTCCAGGGACACCTCTCTCTCCGGAAGTGAAGCAGTAGAAAGGGATTTTGATGTTACTGTTTGCAGGATATTTTGCAATTTTAAAAACCCTTTCACATGACAGTATAATAAATAAGATATAGAGCAATATGAGGCAGCCTAGAATTTGCGCCAAAAAAGCAGTATAAAGAATTCTGTAAGACAGAAGGGTCAAACATGTGGCATATTGTCCATAACAGTCCTGAGTGTTACCCGAACTAGACTGAAATGTCATTGGAGAATATTTAACAAAATAAAGAGACAATAAAACACAGATAATATTAATATGTGGTTTTTAAAGTCAATATGTGGTCCCCAGAGGTTTTTATGTATGGTTTAGTGGTCCCATTTGTATTTGATTTTGATCCACTGGTTCAGAGGAGGAAAAGAAGATAAGATCACCAGAAGAGTCAGGTGCTTGAGGGGAACAGCTGGGGATGATTGAGTAGAGACTGCTGAAAGAAAAGATAGGCTTTAGTTCAGTATGAAGGGGAGCTTCATGAAAGAGAAATCTAAAAATCTCTGTGAGGTAAGAAATTCTGTCACTAGAAATAGTCAAGCAGAGGCTGGTGGCTGTACAGTAGATTTCTTCATAGGAGACCTTTCAATCCTGGTTATATGATACTATGTTCTTTGTTGTTTGAAACACTTTGATATGACTCTGTTTGTAAATTTTATATTAAAAACGTGTATGCCCTGGATTGGGCAGCTAAGATGGTTCAGTGAATGGAGTGCTGAGTCTAGAGTCAAGAAGATTCATCTTTCTGAGTTCAAAGCTGACCTCAGAGAATTACTAGCTGTGTGACCCTGGACAAGTCATTTAACTCTGTCTCTGTTTCCTCATCTATAAAATGAACTGGAGAAGGGAATGGCAAACCACTCAGTATCTTTGCAAAAAACAAAAAGAAAACTCCTGCACAGGGTCACAGAGAGTCAGACACAACTGAAATAACTGAACAACAACAAAATGCTCTGGATGTATTTTTCTTTAACCCAGCAGACTAAATAGAAGATTAAAAATAGCTGCTTTGTTTGGAATTATAATTGAATGTCAACCATGATTCAATATTGTAATATCAGATGAAAGCCTTTCATGATGTTCTGATAAATTTACATCATGAAAATGCTTATTATTCTGGAAAGGAATATGCCATGAAATTGGTGAAAGTCAATAACCCTGTCTTGGTTTTGGCTAGAAAAGAGTGTGCCTCACTGGAACACAGACTTAGCTTTCTCTAGAGCAAATATGGGACCAAAATGACATACTGCATAAGCTCAGAAATCTTTTTCAGAATACAGATTAACCCCAACTTGAAAGTCTAGGGAGTGATTGTGTGTCTAGAGCGGTATTTTAAGGCAAACCTCTCTTGATGAGTACAGCTGGGCTCTTGTGTAGTAAAGCTCTCTGGGACTCTCTTTTATAGTGGGCATATTTTACTAAGCAATCATTTCTTTTTTTATGAAGACAGCTTTCTTGGTCAGCCCAGTCTTATGATGATTCCCCAAGTTGTAGACTGCTATGTTTTCATGATGTGATTATTTTTCCTTTTTTACTGGAAGGCAGGAGAATTTGTTGAGGTAAAGGATTTAATTTAGAAATGCTATTCTTTTGAACTGCTAAGCTAGCCCAAGGTTTTCCAGCCTAATCTTTAAAATGGATTTTGTTGCCTACTGATTTTGAGTAACGGTATAAGACCCAGAATAGGATTTGTGAGTTTCTTATAAAATCTTTTATCCAGATGTGTGGTGGTGATCTGATAAGATGCTCAGTCTTGATTTGTTATTTCTGAATTCACCAATAATTATTTGGCCTTTATATTAGTTCTTCTCATTTATTTTCCCTCTCTTCTTTGAAATAAAGACATTGGATCTTATCAATATTTTAAAAATTAATTGGGCCTTGGGATACATTTATGTTTCCAATCTATTGACATAAGCCAATGCTAAAATGGGGGCATGGGGTATCGAAGTAGAATGTATATCCAGAAGTATTGAAAAACTCGTGGAATAAATTATGTGTGGGTGGATTTTTTCAGCAAAATTAGGCCTAGTTTCATCCAGAAAATTGCCAGAGGTAATAAGTTTTGATAAAAACATTTTCATATTTAATATTTTAGAGTATTAGCCCTGTTAAGTATGGACAGGCCTATCATCAGTTAGTAGAATGGTTATAAACTGATGAAGTTTTCAGCCATGGCAGCCCATGAAACAAAGAAAAAAAATTAAATAGCCCTTAGTTCTATCTAGCTCACTTTTTCATCCATATTTATGGAGTGGTGTAAAAGAGAGAAGAGGATGCCAGGAAACTATAAACATTATTTTTACTGTTGGTACGCTAGACATGAAATCCTTGCCTAGTGAGACAGCATACTCTGGGAGGAACGAAGTCATACCGATATTGACATCCTTACTGTGCATGAAACAACTGATGTGGGAGTCATATCAAAATCAGTCATTTACATGGTCGGACCTTTGAGTCATTAGAGCAAAGATAAAAACCAAATAGAAAAATGGATAAATATGAGAACATGTACCATACCATTGTAAGAGCTCCAATCTGACCCAATTTATACAAGCTGGACATGCTCAAAAATATGGAAGTGTAATTGGTGTGTAATTGTGAGGGGGCCAAAAGAGTCCTCCACTTAGCTTAGCCAACAAGCACTTTATCTCCTCAGCACATGAAGAGATGTGGCTTGCAAGATATTAGTTGAAAATATAAACTTATTTGTAAAACCTTATGAAAGAGAATGGTGGATGTCTGGGAGTAGCATAGTTTCATAAAATAATGTGAAGCAATGGAGGAGGGAGAAATTAAATCTTTAGAAAAGTCATCCAAGGCAGGTTAACTTGCCCAGGGTCACATAGCCAGTATGTCAGAGGTGAGACTTGAATCCAGGTCTTTTTGGCTTTGAGGTCAGATGTCTGTCTATCTGTCTGTCTCTCTTGACTATGACATGTTGCCTCTTTTATCTATAATATCAGCAGATTTGTGATACTTCAAGATTTGCAAAGTGCTTTTGTATATATTCTCACTTGATATGTAGAAAATTGAGTTTCTTAGAGGTTATATATATTATCTATCATTACACAGCTAGTAAGTACCTGAAGCTAGATTTTGAGCCCAGTTCTTCTAAGGCAGCATTGCTTAGAGAGGCTACACTTGGTGCATGAAGTACCAGGCACTCTTTGTATCACCATAGTTCTCCTCAGCAGTGCTGTCATACTACTTTTATTAGCAGCTTATTAGAATACTCATTATCAGTTATGTTTTTCCTATAATCGTTTGGGAACCTTGTTCATGGAATGTTGTCAATAATTTTCCCCTTTTTATGCAATGCACTATACAACATTTTGAACATACATGTATTTATTCTAACTGGTAGTCTCTACACCTTAGCAATTTGGATGAGTAATGAAGGCTCAAGGTTATAAATTTTTTGTTTTATAGCCTAACTTTATAGGCTAATGCACATTAATATCTTAAACTCCCTAGAATTTGAATCTAAAGGTTAAGGACATGAAACTCTATTAATAGATGACATCTTGGCAAAGATAACTAAACACATTTGTATGGTACTGGAATTCATATTCAGTTTTATAATAAGGTTAGATTCTGTAAATAGCATCTACATTTAAAAAAAGTATTTTTGTGGCATAGAACCATTTTAAGTGAGGGAAATGCATGGAAGGAAATGTTGAGGGGTATATAGTTGAAAGTTTAGTGGAAAGGGTACTGGACTTTGAAGCCAGTAAATTGGGGTTCCAGTCCTGGCTCTGAAAATAAATGTTTTGATAACTTGCAAACGACTTATTTTCTGTAATTCTCAGTGTCTTCACTTGTAATATGGGAACGATAGTTAGTCTGCCCATCTCACAAGGCTGTTATAAGGAAATGCTTTATAAACCCTATATGTCTACGTACATGTGAGCTATTGTCTATGTTGGTTACTCTTCCCTTATACTTCTTCTTTTCTACTCTCCTCTGCTACCTTGCCCATATTTCTGCAACTACAGTGTTGATTGGATGTGTAAGAATGCTAGATAAGAATCATTAAATTTTATTTCCCAGATGTGCCTTGGGAAACCTTGAACAGAAGCAACCATTGGGATACAGCACCAGTTGTCCCTAGATAGAAATAGAGCAGTGATGTGTGATAACCTGGTTTTCTACTCTACCTTCTGGCAAACATTCTGGATGCTGAAGATCCTAACTTTTCATAGACTCCAAGTCAGAATCATAGAACCTCAGAATCTCAATGACCATCTAGTCCAACCCAGACCCAATTGGAATCCTCATTGAAACATACCCAGAAAACTATTGAAAAGGAACTTACCACCTCTATTTTACTTTTGAACAATTCTATTAGAATTAGAAATTTTTCCCTGACATGAAGCCCAGATTGGTTTCTTTATAAATTCCACTTACTGCTCCTGGTTCTTTAGTAAAAAAAAAAAATCTAGATCCTTTCCCACATGACAATTTGTCAGATACTTGGAGATCAAGTACCACATGGCCCCTTGAATCTTCTCCTGTTCAAGTTAACACCCTACCCCAAGTTCCTTCAACTCATCTTCTGATGTCATGGATTCAACCATACTGGTTGCCTCTACAAGGGAGATAAGAATTTGTAGTTACTTAATATGTAGGAATTTAATACAGTGCATTTTATCAATCAGTCAAAAACCATTTATTGTCTGCTATGTGCCAAGCACTTCGCTAGTTAGTGGAACATACAAACATCACAGTCAGAAATTTACTGCCTTCAGTCTAATTTTGTGATTACATATTTCAGAATAAAAGCACCCTACTTTAGTATTTTATTGTAGCAAGGAGGTAAGTGATCCTGGGTTCTCAAAGACTATCCAGTGAAACGTGATCCCTTATAGGTGGTATAGTGGATAGAGTGCTAGCCCTGGAGTCAGGAAGATCTGAGTTCAAATTTGACCTCAGACACTTAGTAGCTGTATGACACTGGGCAAGTCACTTAACCCTATTTGCCTCAGTTTCTTCATCTGTAAAATGAGCTGGAGAAGGAAATGGCAAACCACTCCAGTATCTTTGCCACGAAAACCCGAAAGGGATCATGAAGAGTTAGACACAACAGAACAACAAACAACAGTCACTCAGTGATTAACTCAGGGCCCTTTGCACTGTGATTGACCTGTCTATTGAACCAGGCTAATATTTCTGTAGTTACTTATTCATTTTAACATGCTTTTGTTCTATGCAAATCAAGTAAATCAAAATCCAACATCTGGTATGTCATGGAAGATTACATTATCTAAAACTGATGAAGGGATCAATGTGAACTTAATTTCTATATAAAAGAGAATTCTTACAGAAAAGGAACAGAAACCTCTGAAGCAAACAAGAGGCTTATAGACTGCTCCCTGTAAACATGATGCTGTATCAATCATATTGATTGAAAATACTATTTTTTTTTTTGCAAACCTTTATGGAGTCATAGGAACTTAGAACTGGAAGGAAACCTTAGAGGTTATCTGGTCAACAATATCTATTACACTCAGAAATTTTTCCCAGCACTTAGCCATCGAAGGGATGATTGACAATGCCGTCAGAGCTCAAGCAACCATAGTTTGTGCTAGAATGTGCATATCACATAGCAGCGTCTTAAAATGATTACATTTTACTGTAAGAGTGTTATAATTGAGGAATGGGTTCACAAATCATAAATATTATCCTGTCATGGAGCCAAAGATAAAACTTTAAATAAGGGTAACTCACTCAAAATAGTAAAAAAATTATTCTCAGTCCTATATAATAGATATTAATGTGCTGTATGTATTGCTTTTAGGGGAGGTTCTGATTTACAACAATGTAAAAATACCCTTTTCTCACAAATATGGCTGCTAACTAACATCTATCTCTCTGTCCATCTATCTACCCATCTATTGTTTGTATTTTGGGGATTGGTTGTGGACTGTGATTTCATTGGTGTGAGGAACTCCCAACAAAAAACTTTCTCTACCAATGCAAATTGGCATCTTCTTGACTGCTTATGGTCTGAGAATTGTCTAGGGCTCGACTGAGTGACTTGCTTGGAGTCATACTGTTAGTATACATAAGGCAGAGAAAGGATCAGAACCATGATCTTTCTGACTCTAAAGCCAATTTTCTATTCATTGCCCCGCACTGCTTCTCATAGCTGAGTAAAGTTCTTCACTGAGAGCTCTTTACACCAGTGGAATCACAGTCTCTAGCCTACTCCCAAAATATAGATAGATAATAGATGGATAGATACTCACTATATACATAGAGCTATATATACACATAGATATACAAATATATGTTATACATAAGAATATACAAGGTAATATATATATATTTGTACTTATTAGTAAACTAGAAATATTTAACTGTTGACTTTCTTAGAATTTAGAAGGAATTTCTAGAGATGATTCAATTCTCTTGTTAAAAAAGCTTTCTGTAGAGGTTTAAGCTGATTTATTTTTCTCTTGCTAAATTTCCCTGTAGGAAGCAAAAACATCCATTGACTTTGCTTAAAGTTTTAGGTGTTCAATTTGTAGATGTTAATGCCAGGTGTTTTTTTTTTTCTACTGCAAAGCACTTTTTAAAAAAGTAAAAGCTGAGCTAACATTTCTTTCTTTTGCCTTCTCAGGCCAACTATTCAGTATCGAGTTTAATAGATTCAGTTCAATTCAACAAATATTTTAGTGCCTATTACTGTGTATGTGGTTGAACTCTAAGCGACCTTCTCATTCAGTCCTCTCATTTTGCATATGAGCAAACTGAGACCTGAAAGATTAAGGGCTTGTTTTAGGTCTCCATCCCAGTCTGTTAAAGCTGCTTTGGGACCTAAAGACCTTAGCAAAAGTCATATCAAACACTGATGCTAAAAGCAGTAAGCCTTTATTATGGATATGTTTTAATTCACACAAGGGAAGAGCTAAGTTTTAGAATGAGACACTAGGGTTGGAAGGAACAATAAAGGATAATAAAGGATGGTGCTGAGGAGGGGGAAGGGCAATCAGGGATGTAACCAGAGAGTTGGCAAGAACCTCTGGCAGGGTGATTATCAGGCCACAGTAGGAGGAGGAAGGAATCAACAACGGTCTTGAGTCTGCCCTCCAGACCTGGCACATCTAGGTCATATTCAACATAGTATGACAACCCAGACATAGCAGGGCCATAGCTGGGGAGGACCGTGGATTTTCTAGGGAGTGGAAACTTTTTGCTCAGATATATCTGGTTTCACATCTCTGACTTCACAGATAGGGAAATGCCAGGTATTGAGCCTGTGTGAGCTCTTTTCTCGAGAAGTAGCTAACATGGAAAATTCAAAGAAAGGAAGGGAGTGTTATATGGGAGGATGGAATGTGACCCCGTAGCAAGGGAGCTCTATGGATCTCAGGCAGGCGGGGCTACCACAATCAGACACTTAGGAGCAGAGCCAATAATGAACTGTTGGTTTTAGAACCAGTGATGCTGCACTCACTCCTTTCATCTTTGTCCAAAGAGGAAGCTCACTGGCTCATACCATCTGAGTTTTCAGCTTCCTGGTTGGTTCACACAGGACCATAAGTGGTTTGTTGTTAGGGTAGCTCATCTATTGTTCATCTTGCCAGCAATGTGACCAGCTACTGACTTTTCACATGATAGTCTATCAGTGTTGAGCGACCACCAGTATTTTGTTTTGTTGTGGATCATTAATCACTTGTGAGTGTGTGTGTGTGTGTGTGTGTGTGTGTGTGTGTGTGCGTGCGTGTGTGTGTGTGTGTGTGTGTGTGTGTGTGTGTGTGTGTGTATTTAAATGTTTATTTTATTTGGAACTTGAGAAATATCAAGTCAATAGAACATTTCCATATGCATTATAGAACTAGAGGATTGTTCATGAAGCCATAAATCTATTATGTAGAACTTACTTTTCCACTTAAATGTATATAAATTAAACTTTTGAAATTGGCCTGCTTGTCGATGTTTCCTTCTGACCTTTCTATTCTCTTTTGTTAGGGAAAGGGGAAGATTCTATGTCCTTCCCTGCTATGCACTATCTCCATTTAAGGGGAAAAAACCCTTGTAATGAAATTGCATAGTTAAGTAAACAGATTCCAACATTTAGCCATGTCAAAAAAATGCATGTCTCATTTCATAGCTTCTCATTCTGCATCTTGAGTCTATCATCCCTCTGAGTAGAGGTAAATACTTTTTTCATCATTGATACTTTGAAATTACCTGGTCATTTCATTGATCCTAATTCTTAAGTTGTTTACATTTGTTCGCCTTTACAGTGTTGTTGTCATTGTCTGCATGTTCTGGTTTTGCTTACTTCACTTTGCATCAGTTCCTGTGAGCCTTCCCAGGTTTCTCTGAAACTGGCCCTTTCATTGTTTCTTACCATGCAGAAAGAAGTATTCCATCACATTAATAACCGTAATCTATTCAACCATGCCACCAATTAATGGACACTTATCATAGTTTCTAGTCCTTTGCCACTGCAGAAAGAAGTGCTATAAATATTTTTGCACATATACGTTATTTTCCCCTTTCTTTGATCTCAGTTTCAGATGAACTGCATAGACTATTGCTGGCCTCATTATGGAATTATACGTGTGCCATTGACTTGTGCTCAAAAGTTAGCACTGTATGGATGTGGCAGAAATGAGTCCACATGACTTTACATCTCCTGGTTAATTTTCTTCCTATGTAGCTGTCTGCCCAGAGGTGGTTACCAAAACACACGTATTTCATTGCCTTCCTATTCATATATCCCTTGTTCTGCATGTTGCATTCATAAATAGATGTTTAACACAAAGTGTATATTGGGTCAATATTTTGAGTATTTCAGCTGCCTGCCATAATTTACCTCACATTTCTTTTCTTCTGCTTATTTATTCTCTTCACATTCACTTTAGACATTTAAAGATAGCAATATAGCTCTTCTGGGATTGTGAGTGAGAATTATATTCCAGGCCTATAGTAACCTTCTGTGTACCTCAGGCACTCATTAGCACTAAAGGGAACTAGTTTTGGAATTAGAACTGCCCCTGCTGAATTGTTCAAATGTATAATCTAAACTTTGGTTTCTTAAAATGTTTTAATTGGATTTTTCCTTACCCATGTTTAATTTTTGTCATTTTTTTCTAGTTTTTACATTAATTGCCATCACTGTTAAGATCTGAGACAAGGTGGTGTTGATGCTACTTGAAGAAAATTTCTACAATTCACATATAGCTTGCATGTACGGTAAGATTCTTTGCCTTTTTTTTTTCTTTCTTAAGTCATTTCATTCCTGTTGGCCTTATAGTTCTGCAGTTTAATTTCTGATGCCTCAGAAAAGAGGCACAGTGTCCGAAAGGTTATCTTAGAGCATAGATCTTAATCACCAAATTAAGAATTTAAGTGATAAGCATTTATCTTAACACTTATTTTATCCAAATCTCTTTTTGAGAACAAAATGTTATTAGCTCTTCATATTCAGGAGATAATTACCTAGTTTTAAAGTCTTAAAATTGTGACTTCTTTTTCCCATCCTACCTAGGGGTATTTTGCCTCCTACCTCCCCTTTAATTTTCATTAGCCTAGATTGACCATTTCATCCACATCTCTACTTTGTGTCTGAGTGGGAGGAATAAAAAAAACAACTACACATGAAACATTAACCAGTCAATTCTACTACTGTTACTTTAAATGAAAATTTGGAGATGACTACTAGAACTGAAAATGAGTAACTGAAATGAGGATTTGGATTACTTTTGGATTTAAATTATCCACTAGCCCTAAAATCTACAAGTATTTCTTGATATAGAAATGCAGAAGGTTATAGTACATAGAACATTGGATTGGGAGGCAGAAGACCTGGATTTTAGCCATGTGACCTTGGACAAATCACTTTTACCTCTCAGACTCATTTTTCTCATATATAAAATGGTTTGACATCTTTCTTGCCTAGTTTGGGGTTGTTGTAAAAGTCAAATGAGGTAATTTATGTGAATGCTATTTGAAAACACTTGAGCCCTGGGTAAATAGAAGCTGGTATATTGCCAATCAGATAGCCATAGCAGCCACTATGAATATGCATATGTATTTCCAGTGTAAATTTGTAAAATATAAATAACTCTCTTCCTCAAAGGTAAAACTAAAATATTTATTCAGATACCAGAAGGCCTATTCCGCCATGGTAACAGAGATCACCAATTCAGGGAGTACCACCATTCCCAACCCTTTCCTCCCTTAGTCCTCCCCACAAACAAGCTCCCTTATGCAAAATTCCTCCCTCTCTCACTCATGCCAGCTGCTCTGCCTTAGCTCTGCCTCACTCTGTCTTCCTGCCCTATCTTTTCTGCTCCACCCATTTGGCAAGCTCCTCCAACCATGAACTTCATTTGACTCAGGCTCCATTACAGCAGTCAACTGGGCTTGAACTCAAAGCAGGTCATATATGCCTATTAATGGCAGGAAAGATCTTCCCATTCCATTAACATTACAGCTGGTGGTACATAACAAAAATAAACTCATGATCTTTCATGCACCTTCCCAGTCTAACAGTCCTCCTTGACTCCATGCTCTCCATCACCTCACATAGCAAGTGCCAAACTTCTGGCATCCAGAACCAGATTAAAACATAATTGATAAATGTTTAACAAAATAAATAAAAATTCTATATAACATAGTGTTTATATGTGATTTTCCAAGTCAGTAAGTGAACCCATAGGGACCCATTTCTATTTGAGATTGACACTGCTGCTGTTAACATAACTGCCTTATCCACTCATATACCTCAGAGCTGACCCAAATCACTTCTTACTTTAACTATTGTTTTAACCTCCTAATTGGCTTCTCTGTCTCAAACTTCCCCTTCCAATCTATCCTTCACATAGCTACCAAACGGATTTTCCTATAGTGCAAATCCTACTGTCACATTCTTTTATACTTAATAAACTCCAGAGGCTCCCTACTGCCTTTAGGATCCGATGCAAACTTTTCTGTTTGGTATTTCAAACTCTTCACAAGCTGTCCCCATCCTATCTTTATAACTTAGTACATGTGACTTATAAACTAGTGCATGTTACTGCCCTCCACATAACAGTCCCTTAATAAATACATGTTGATTGATTCTTGTAAAGTTAACTTAACAAGTGAAATTTTATAAATGAAATACTGTTTTCTCATTGGCTTGCTTGAATAAGGGAAGTTATTCTCAGTGGTTCCATAGGAAGATGTCTTTATACGTGCTAGTGATTATGATCATTCTGTGATAAACGAGAGCTTTCTATCATGGAATAGCTCAAACTGACCCTTTTATTTCCATCTGCTTTCATTCCTTCTTTCTTCTTTTCCCCTCACTGTTCCTGTAGCATAACCTGTGCTGTTACTTCATTCATAGGTGCTTATTAATACTTCAGCTGAGGTCAGGACAGCTATGTATAATACGGTTTCTTTTTTTGGCTAAAGAAAAATGCCTAGAATGTGGTAATGGTAGATGGTTCTTCCTTTATGAAAATTAAAGTAATAAGATTTTTGAAGAAATGTCTTTTATTGCAGCGAATTGCATTAGAATTTTCCAAGGATTACATCCAGTTGTGGGGGAAAAACATAGTTACAGTTATACAAACTAGGAAATGAGTGTTTGTTTTTACATATATTAGTAGAAATTGTGCCATCTGTTTTCTGATGACTTTAATGTCCAAGTTTTATTACTGCTATTCTGAAAGCTACTATTTCTGGATCTCTTTCTGTCTTCTTTCCTACCAAATCACTCTCATTAGGCCCAAACTCCTGTACTAAACATATTTAAGAGCTCTAAAAGTCATGATTCAAAGTTGGAAGGAGGTGGATTTCAGATGAATGTGAGGAATAACTTTTCTGATAATTAGAACTACATTAAGTGCAGTTGATGAGAACTTCCAAAAAATTTTTCAGTGCAGTGGATGGTCTCCAGCCCATAGCTTTGTAGAAGACTCATCATTAGGATGAAATAGCTTATTATATCCTCATTAACTTGACATGTGCCATAGAGCTTGGATAACTAAGAGCAGTATTTTGAAAGATACAGCTGTAGCAACCATTCAGTGTGTAGGGAAGGAGTACAAGAAGCTGGTTTCTGTCCTCCATTTATTTTTTTTTATTGTATTCTTTTTTAAGAATTTTATTTATTTACTTTTAATTTACAACATTCAATTCCACAATCCCTTGAGTTTGAGATCCCTCTCCCTCCCCCCCATGGCCACATGCAATCAAATAGGATCTACAAATACCTTCACATTAAACATTAGTCAAGGTGTAAAGAAGGATTATAGCCAATGGAGTGAACAATGAGCAAGAAGAAACAAAACAAAAAAAAGAAAGAGTAAGTAGTTTGTTTCAATCTGCATTCAGACTCTATAGTTCTTTCTCTGGATGTGGATGTCCCTTTCCATCTTGAGTCTTTTGGAATTGTCTTGTAACCTTGCATTGCTGAGAAGAGCCCAGACTATCAAAGTTAGTCATCACACGTACAATGTCTGTAACTGTGTACAATATTCTTCCAGTTCTGCTCCTTTCACTCAGCATCAGTTTACATGTGTCTCTCCAGGTTATTATGAAATCCATCTGTTCCTCATTTCTTATAGCACAGTAGTATTCCATTACATCCATATACCACAACTTGTTTCCCAATTGATGGGCATCCCCTTGATTTCCATTTCTTTGCCACCACAAAAAGAGTTGCTATAAATATTTTTGTACATACAGGTCCTCCTTCCATTTGTATGATCTCTTTGGGATATAGCCCTGGAAGTGGTATTGCTGGATCAAAGGGAATGCACTTATTTATAGCCCTTTGTCTGTACACCATTTATTAGGCAAGCATTTATTAAGCACTTTCTATGTGCCAGGCACTATGTTAAGTGGTGGGCACTGTGCTAAGCATTATCTGTCAGTCTGTGTATTTTTAAAAGAAAACCAAACCAAGATGAATGTGTGGGTAGGTGGGGTCACATTCATTTAGTCCATAAATATCTCTTAATTAAAGAAAAAGGTGTGTTTTATGACTTGCCTTTGCCTCCTAACTTCTTTTCTCCTTTGCCATTGCTGTGGGTAGGAGAGGAACAGAATGAAGACAAGATGAACAAAAGAAACATATTCAGGGCAAGATTTCTGCTTTTCAAACATTTACAGCTACACCTCTTAATAATGTCATCAGATTTTTAGATATTCTCTATCCTTCTCTCCCTAATGGTTGTTCCAGTCTTCTTTCTTCTCTTTTCCTTTTTTTTTTTTTTTTGGAGGGGGGGAAGGAAGGGCAATTGGGGTTAAGTGACTTGACCAAGGTCACACGGCTAGTAAGTGTTAAGTGTCTGAGGTTAGATTTGAACTCAGGTACTTCTGACTCCAGGGCTGGTGCTGTATTTACTGTGCCTCCTAGCCGTTCCCTTTTCTTCTCTTTTTTAAGCCTCCAACAAGCATCCTGTCTCCCGAACTTCTTTCTTCTTCAAGGGCCTCATCTTATACTTTGCTAGAAAAATTGAGCATCCATTTAAGTCTGTCTCTCTTTTTCCCTCCTCCTCTTCCTATTCCCATAACTCCTTGACATCCTTATTAACCATTTCTCTCCCACTTTGCTCCTTTCTCTAATGAAGGGGCCCTTCCCCATGGCAAGCTCTTCTACATATGCCTTTAATCCTATTCCCCTTCCACAATCACCAGCAGATTGTCCCTACTATCATGCCCCTGGTATTTCTAATCTTTGATCTTTCCCTATCCTTCCATGTTGCTTATGAACTCATCCAAGTTTGCCCCTTCTTCAAAAATATTCAAAAACCAAACTACTTAGTAGATTGTTATTCCTAATGATTGCTCTTTATCTTTCCTTCCCTTCTTTTCCTAACTCCTTTAAAAAATCATCTAAGCTTGAGCCCTCCACATCTTCTGCTCTTTTATTTCTTACAGCCTGGTTTCTGACTTCAGCACTCAACTAAAACTCCTCTCTCTGTAAAGTTACCATAGATCTCCTGACCACTATCTAATGGCTTTTCCTCATTCCTTATCCCCCTTGACTTCTTAGCTGCCATTGACACTGCTGACTGCTCTCTCCCTCTGGATACTGTCATCCAGTGCTCCTCTTACCTGTTGGAACTGATGTTGCCCACAAGTATGTCCAGATTTCCCACCCTTACTAAATCCTGTCATACTGGCAAATAGTCATCTTATATTTCTTCTTCCTTTGACTACCAAACTCCTAAAAAAAACAAGCTGCATATCTACTTCCTCTCCATTCACTCACATCTTCACCCTTTGAAATCTGACTTTTGACCTCATCACTGAACTGCAACTGATTTCCCAAAATTATTGGTGATGCAGTGGATAGAACACCAGGACCTTGGACTCAGAAACAGCTAAGTTCACATCTGACCTCAGATTACTGACTGGTTTTGTAACCCTGGGCAAGTCACATAACCCCTGTTTGCCTAAGTTTCCTCATCATGAAATGATGATAATAATAGCTCCTACCTTCCAGGGTTGTTGTGAGCATCAAATGAGATGATATTTGTGGCACATACTAAGCAGTATTATTGGCTATTATTATATAGCTGTATATGTTATATTGCTGTTTATTATTGTTATTAATTATTATTGTTATCTAACTGTCAAATCAGATGGCCTTTTTCATTCTTCATCATTTTTGACCACTGCTATATTTGACACTGTTGACCACTTTCTCCTCCTGAATACTCTTTTAATGATAATGGTAATTTGAAGATCTTCCCTGCTCCTTGTGTTTACAATCAAACAGGTACTTAGCACCTTGTTTCAAGTTAATGATGGTGTCAAGAATTGAGACCCAGAACTTAGGAATCCCACAATGAGATGAACTTGTTTACATAACAGGAAGGGACAGAACAGGGAGGAACTAATACAGTAAGGAAAAAAACCAAGCTCAGAGAGGCCAGAACTGCTAGAAGCGAGCATCTGGAGGCAAGGCTGCTACTGCTGGAGAGACAGAAGAGAACTGAGAACAGAACTGAGAACTAAGAAGAACTGAGAAGAGAAATGAGAACTGAGGACTGAATTGAGAAGAACTGAGAAATGAGAAGAGAGGAGAACTGGGAGGAGGCATGGATGTGGTGAGAGTACTTTGTCTGTCTGTTTTGATATTACTTTGTCAGATTTGTCTGCTGATAGAGGATGGTGCTATTGTTAAAGAAGCCCTGGGACCTTGTGTCTGGTTCAGAAGCCCTGAAAGAGGGTTTTCTTGTTGTTTGTTTACAGAAATCCTGGAGGAGGGTCTTGCTGATGATTTCAAAGGTCCTGGGATTGTACTGATGATTTGTGTTGATTCCTCAGACCTTGTTGTTGGGTCTATGTTGATGTCACAGGCAAAAAGTGAATTAATGAGGATGCTGGCAATATGTTCGAATGTTATTGTGGCTTTGCTAAGCTTTGCCTTCCCAGGAACAGAAACTGTGAAGGACTTCAGGTAGACCAGACACTGTGAGCTTCAGTGTGGAACAGGAACTGCAGAAGAAGCTGGACAAAGAACTGAGAGCTGTCTGCCTTTGAATCTAGGTGGCAGTTGGATAGATTCGGGCAGGAGCTGGGACCATGAAAGAGGAACCATGGAAGCTGAGAGCCTACCTTGAGTCAAGATGAAAAGGCCTCTCCTTGGGTATTTAATGCAAACTGAGGAAATCATGACTCACTCACTGGCCTAGGGGTGGAGAACTCTGACCTTTATAGTTAGATGATTGAGTTAAGGACTTCTCAGATTAAGAAGAAAGAGGACTTTTTGATTGAAGAGATTAAGACAATGTGATCTAGGGGTGGAGGACTTTGACCTTTGTAGTTTGTATCAATTAAGGAGACTTGCCTCCTTGAGGATGATTGAATTAAGGACTTACTAGATGATTGTGTCACTAGATGAATGTTATCTTTTTCTTAAAACTATGTGACCACTTTGGTGAAAACTATGTGGTCATTTTAGTGATAGATTGTTATGCCATAACATTGTGAATGCTGTATTTTGATTTTCTGTGAATGTTTTGCCTTAATTTGTTACTGAATAGAGAATTCACTATATTATGTAATCAGAACCTTGAAAGCTGTTCACAGTAGGAGTCCTCTGGAAAGCTGCTCTTGCTTGGCTTTACAACTCTCTCCTCTTGCAACATTGTTCTCCTACTTCTTCTCCTACCTGTCTTACTGATCCTCTTAAGTCTTCTTTGTTGGTTCATCACTCATGACATACCTCCTAACTATGGGTACATTCAAAGCTTTTCCTAGGACCTAGATCCTCCTCTGTATTCTCTCTGTTGATGACCTTCTCAGCTCCCATGGATTTAATTATCTTTATGCAAATGATTCACTTATCTCTCTATCCTGTCTATCCAGTCCCATATCTGAACTCTAGTTCCATTTCACCAGCTACTTATTAGACTTTTCAAACTAGATGTTCTATAGTCATGTAAAACTCAACATGTCCAAACCAGAATTAATTATCTTCCATTCCTGCTCTCTGCCACCCCTATATGTGTCTTCTAAATTTCCTTGTAACAGTGGAGGGCATCATAGTTCTTCTGGTTAATCAAATTTAAACCTTGGTGTCATGGTCAACCTACCACTCTCAATCCACATATCCATTCAGTTGCCAAATCTTGTTTCAGTCTCCACAAAGTCTGTGGTCAATGTCCCCTCCTCTTCACTCAATGCAGCTATCACCTCAGTTCAGGCCTTCATCATCTTTCTGCAATAGTGTCCTCATTGGTCTCCCTGCCAAAAGCCTCTCACTGCTCCAATCCATCTTCTACATGGTTTCTTACACAGAATTATCCATTACCTATTTCTGTGTCTTTGCTCTGACTTCCGCCCATATCTGGAATGTACTCCTTTATCATCTCTGACTCTTAGAAACCCTGGTGTTCTTATAGACAGTTCATTATATTAATTCATCATATTAATGTATACAGATGTGTGTGTATAAATTTGGCTCTCACAACCCTGGGAAATCAGTGCTATTTTTATCCCCCTTTTACAGAAAGGAAACTGAGGCTGAGAGAGGTTAAGTGATCTGCTAAAGATCATACAACTACTAAGTATCCAAGGCAGGATTTGAACTCAGGCCTTCTTATCTCCATGTATTTTGTTCTCTTCACTGCGCTATATAGCTGTCTGTATTTCCTCCAAAAAAAAAAAGGTTGCATGAGTTGAGAGTTACTTACACAATCCTCTTCCCTGTTTTTGTGTCTTGTAATGTTTGTGATTGTTAAATTCATAATTAAAAATAAGGAAAAAAAAAGACAGTTCAAAAGCACTACCTGAAAAATGAGGCACAGTGGTGGTGCAGTGAATAGAACACCAGCCCTGGAGTTAGGAGGACCTGAGTTCAAATTCGGGCTCAGACACTTGACACACTTACTAACTGTGGGACCTTGGGAAAGTCACTTAAGCACAATTGCCATGCCTTCCCCCCTCCAAAAAAAAAGAACACTACCTGATAGCTGTTTCTAAGAGTCAGAGGTGATGAAGGAATGCATTCCAGCTGCTAGTGCCTCCCCTCCCCAACCCACTTTGTATTCTGTAGTATATACTTTTATTCAAATGTGAGCTTCTTAAGGGGAAACCTGTTTCATTTTTACCTTCATATCTTTAGTGTATAGCTGGTGAAAAATAGATTACAGAATGATTTTTTAATGCCTTTGTTTGCTATGGGGAAACTTATATAAAGAGAAAAAGGTTTAAGTTCAAACATCTTTAGACAGTTTTTAAAAGGAACTTGAGCCTTCTCAATCTCCTTCCCCCCAAGCTGTTCTAAATTCTGATGTGCAGAACAAATTGTTAATTAAATATTCAGTTATTGTTTATTAATGATATCAAGCAAAATAGTTATAGGAAGGTTAAGATTATAGTTATAATATGTTGGAATTGAATTTTTACATACTATACACACTTTATGAGAGACAGTGTGGCATAGTGATTACAGTTGGCTTCCATGTCAGGAGGATCAGGGTTCAGGTCCTATGCTGGACCTTGGGTCAAACCTTTTTTTCTTAAGGACCACACCTTAAGCCCATATCACTTTGGCTCTCATTGGTAGACCAACAGTAGGTCCCAGCCCAAGCCCCACTTGGTCATTGTTCTGGCCCTAATTTGCTCAGAGTGAATGTAAACAGCAGCTGTTTCTGTTTTGGCCAGAAACCCTGAGGATCTTCCCTTCCTAGACTGATTTTTTTTTTTTTAGACTAGGTAAAGAGACCATTTTCTGCCCCGCTTCTTACCTAGTCTTATCCACAGAGTGGGTGTTGTCTCAATTTGACTGTGACCTTTTAAAAACCTTAGCTTAAAAAGACCAAGGTTCCCCACTGCATCCTGGGCCATCTCCACTTGTCCTGATCTATATCTGGCCCCTGGACCCAGAGGGCTCCAGAGGAGAAAGTGAGGCAGGTGACTTTGCACAACCCGCCCTCATTTAAATCCAATTCACTTGTATGTCAATGGCATCACCTTCCTGATGTCATGATCCTCTTCAGTGCCACAGAAAGCTTTCTCTGACCGTTAAGTTTCTGGGCATGTAAAGAATTAAATTGGTAGTGTATATTTTTTCATTAGAGAGTTCCTAAGAAACCCCAGATCTAGTTTAAAATGTTCAAAAATAAATACAGACATATATTAGGGCTCTTTAAATAATACATAAATAAATGCATTTATATAGAGAGTATACCCTGAGGGCCCCAGCTCTGCCTTTTACTCTGTATATCACTGGGCAAATTACCATTCTGTCCTCTTACCTCATCTGTAAAATTAAGAATTTGGCATAGATAATCTTTTAGGTCCCTTCTAACTATAAAATTCTTAGACTGATTTTGGAGCTTAATTTGCCAATTTAAAGTTATTATCTGGGGTATATTTTTCTTGCCTTCTCAGTGGATGGGGGAGAGAATTTAGAACTGAAAACAAAATAAAATTTAATGGGAGGGAAAAACATAAAGTTATTATGAAGGTGTAATATTTGTTTTTCCTCCAGACCTTTAATCAGATTTTAATTTGATGATGAGAAACACAAGTGTTATAGCTTGACGATTAGGTTAAAAAACTCCAGTGAATTTAAACAACATATTTTTACAGCAAGGCAGAACATGGGAGCTTTACCGTTCTGTGTGACCCGGACATATACTCTGAGCATCTTAAAATCCAATAAACGCTTGTTAAGTGGGATCGATATTAGTCAGCAAAGCGTATCTCTGCAGAATTCATCTATTAAAACAGGCTGACAGTTTTAGATTCTGAAGTGTTTATTGCTGATCTTTTTGTTGAAAAGTAATTCAGCTTTAGAGGAATTTAAAGAGATGTTTGAAAAATTGTTGTACATTATGGTCTTTACTGAGTTATAAATAAGAAGTTTTTAAAGAAAATTCATGATTTACAAGGACATCAATTTAAGAAATGTTTAGTGTAGATTATAAATAGTAATAAACATGGTAAACAGCTTATGGACTTTATATGTTCATTGCATAATATGATTTCAGCATTGTTGTAATTCATGCTTCTCTCCTCCTCTCCCCCTGTCTCCCCCCATCCAATTAAAGTAAAAAAAGGAGAGTAATCAATATTCCAACAGTTTGTCAGGCAAGCATTTTCTGACTCAGTCATGTATTGCGGAATTGCCAGGGAATATGAAGGAAGCATCTAACAATTAGCATAAGTTAAATCACTTTCTCCTTTTACCTCTCAAGTCTCCATCATCCTCTCTTGAGCTACTGTCTTTCCTACAATTGGAGAATGAAACTTTAAATTAGGCTGAAATTAACTTGGGCTTTGTCACTAGGCCTGCTTTTAGTAGACAAAATTCTGATCCCTGGTAACCTCCCTTTCTTCTTTTTTGGTTTCCCATCACCCCTTCCAAGGCCCTTTTCCTACGAGGTCCTATTTTCAGCTAACTATATGCTAATCTTTGGTTACAGATTAATGAGAATCATAGAATTTGAAAAAAAATAAAATCTATCTAATCCAGCTCTAACCTAAAGCATGAACCCAATATCTTAGACAAATGTTCTAGCTCTGCTTGAACAATTTCTTTGATAAGGAACTATAATGTTTCTTCTGTGGCAGATCGTTCTATTTTTGGATAACTCTGATTACTAGGAAGTTCTACCTTATGTTGAACTGAAATCTCCATTACTACAACTAAGATTCATAGATCTTTAGAACAAAAAGCTGCCTGAGAAATAATCTATTCTGAACCAATTTTGTTTTTTTATTAATTTAAAAATATATATGTATACTGTATACATTCACTGCCTGGTTACTCTTTGTCCTCCTCCCCTCACCAAATAGGACATAACCATGAAAACAGTCAAGTCCAATAGCTTACTGGTGAGTAAGATCAGCCGCGTTTAGTTTCTGGTTTGTTGACAGAGAAGGTGCCTTTATTACTACGGAGCCGACATCGACCGCTGTATTTGACCTGAGTTGTTGTTCACTTTTGGCGTTGTCTTCATTTGTGTTTTGTAGTCATTGTGTATTTTTGTTTCTACATTCTGTACTGCGCATCATTTTTAAATAAGTTTTCCAGAGTTTCTTTGAATCCTCCAATCTGTTATTCAGTGTGGCATAATGCTATTTTATTACATTCTTACAACACAATTTGTATAGCCATTCCCCAGGAGTTGGGCAACATGGTTTGCTTCTAGTTTTTTAATATTGAAAATAGTTTTACTTTGTATATTTTGCTCATATGGAACCTTTATTTTTGTCATTGAAATCACTGGATTAAAAGGAATGAAAAACAGTAACTTTTTCTTGTAAAATTCAAAATTAGTTTCCTGTATGGCCAGACCAATTCATCAGATTAGCTTGTCTTCCCATAGCCTTTCCAACACTGAATTTTTTTTTCTTTTATCACCTTAGCCAATTTGATAGATGTGATGTGATGCTTCAGAACTGTTTTAATTATCTTTTTCTATTGCTAATCATTTTGAACAATCTTTCAGATAATTGTTGATATTTTTTTCTGAAGACTAATTCTTCATATCTTTGCATTGCTTGATTCCTTGAAGAAAGCCCTTAAGATTCACCATTCACCATAGATTTTTGTATGTGAGATTTTTTATGAAATGATTTTTCCTCAATCCACTTATTTTCTTTTGACTTTCCACATGGATTTGATTTATGCCAGATCTTTTTAAATTTTACATAATTGAAATAGTCTATTTTGTCTTTTCTAATCTCCTTTATCCTAGATCTCGTTGTGGATTCTTTAACTATCTATAGCTGTGAAATATATGACCTTTCCTTCTCAACTTTTTATATTACGTAATTTGTCTATGTGGAATATATCATGCCCTGTTATAAGAAGCTGGATTAAGTGTATTTTCTGCCAAATTGCCTTCTGGTTTTCACAGCTTTATCTTCTTGTAGCATTCTCATTTTATAATGTGGAAACTGAGGCTTGAGAAAGGGAAACAAAGTCACCCAGTAAATGGGATTTGAACTTGGCTTCTTAAATATAATGCCATCATGGTACCTTGATGATTCATAGTTTCCACCCATTGGTCTAAGTTCTACTATACATGCAGAATTATTACTATTACTTCTTCCACACAACTGCCTTTTAGTAGTTTATCTTTTACAGAAAATATAACTTTGTCCCCTAACTCTTCTCTTTTCCAAGTTAGAATACGTATTTCCTTAAAACAGCCCTTGCATGACATAGCTTCCAGCTCTCTCACACTCCTTATTGTTCTCTTGGTATATTCTAGAACAGTGACTGATCAGGTAAAATAGTTGTAGGGTTATACTCATTTATTAGGAGATTTTTTTTGAGGAGGGAAGTCAAGGCAATTGGGGTTAAGTGACTTGCCCAAGGTCACACAGCTAGTGTGTCAAGTGTCTAAGACTGGATTTGAACTCTGGTCCTCCTGACACAAGGGCTGGTGCTCTATTCACTGCACTACCTAGCTGCCCCAATTAAGTGATTCTTTAAGAGTCAAAAGTCTTCAGTACAAGAGGGAATGAATCTGTAATGGTAGGACTTCAGATATTGTAATAGACAGTGGCAGAGATATTTTTAAGTAGGAGATACTGTTCTGCTCAGCTTGATCCTGCTGTCTTGAGAGATTTGGACCAACTGTAGATATCCTATGCTGTAAAGGTTTTCTTGACCTTCATGTCTAAAAAGTGGGGTTGGGGGAGGGTCAAGCGGGAGTGGGGCAAGACTTGGACACTATGGTTTTCTGACTCCTGATCCAGTGTTCTTTACACACACAGACTGAGAAATGTTATATAAAATCAATCAATTAATCAGCATATACTGAGTGCTGACCATGTGCCAGGCACTGTGGAAGACAAAAAATCATAGTCCTTTCCCTCAAGGAATTTCTGTTCTTCTGTCTGGGAGATAGCATTCATTTATATACATATATATACATATATATATATACATATACATACACACACACACACACACACACACACACACACACACACATATATATATACAAACATGTATGTATGTATATGTGTATATATGGATATATTCACACATATATTTATGTGTATGCAAATATGTAAATATATATGAATATATATATATATGTATATATATATATATATATATAAATATATGCAAAATAAATAGAAGGTAATTGTGGGAGTAGGCACTAGAAGCTGGGTGGAAGGGCAATTTAAAAAGACTTGATATTGAAGGTAATGCTCCAGCCATTTGATTGCTGAAGGAAACTAAGGATTCTAAAACATGTTGGTAAAGAGGAAGGGAAAACTTTCTATTCATGGAGGCATAGGCAGTGAAAAAGTTCCCAGATGGAGTGTGCTGGGTGGGGAACAGCAAGAAAGTCAGCTGGGCTGGATTGTAGAGTACAAAGAGGGGGACAGTGTAGAATAAACCTGGGAAAATAGGTTGAAGCCAGGTAATAAAGGGATTTATATGTCAGAGAAGAGTTTGTGCTTGACCCTGGAGGTCCAATGCAGTCATTTATCAAGTAGAGGAGCGACATGGTCAGAATAGCATTTTCTCATGCCGGTAATGCTTTCCCTTCTCACCTCTGCCTACTGGCTTTACTGCCTTCCTTTAAATTCCAATTAAAATCCCATCTTCTACAAGAAGCCTTTCTCAGCTCCTCTTAATCTTAGTGCCTTCCCTCTGTTAATTATTCCGTATCTTTCTTCCATATAGCTTATTTGTACATATTTGTTGGCTGTTGTTTCCCCCATTAGCTTGTGAGCTCATTGAGGACAGGGACTCATGCTCCTCTTGCAGTCCCATCACTCATTGCATTTCCTGGCCCTTAATAAAAGTTTACTGAGAGGGGCGGATCCAAGATGGCGGCGTAGCAGCAGCAACATATTGCAGCTCTCACATAGCCACCCCAAAATACCCATAAAATAGGACTCTAAACCAATCCTGGAACTCCAAAATGCACACAAAGATACTTCCCACTAAAGTCAGCTCG
>CM053582.1:206512510-206539899 GCA_028627135.1 Pseudochirops cupreus
TCTTTTTCCATCTGGCAAATTCGACTTTTTAAGGCATTCTTCTCATTGGCTTTTTGGGTCTCTTTTGCCATTTGAGTTAATCTATTTTTTAAGGTGTTATTTTCTTCAGTCAGGTTGTTGACTCTCTTTTTGTGATTTTCTTGCATCATTCTCATTTCTCTTCCCAATTTTTCCTCCCCTTCTCTTATTTGGTTTTCAAAATCCTTCTTAAGCTCCTCTATGCCCTGTAATCAGCTTATGTTTTTCTTGGAAGCTTTTGGTGCAGGAGTTCTGACTGTGTTGTCTTCCTCCTGTTCCATGCTTTGATCCTTTTTATCCCCAAAAAAGGAATCTAAAGTTGTATTGCTGTTCTTACTTTGCTTCCTTTGCCTGCTCATGTTGCCAGTCAATTAATTTGATTTTTGAGCCACAGTAGAACACTGCTTTCAGAGGGGAGAGCTTTGCCCCAAATCGCTGGGGTTTTTGTAGCTGCCAGAGCTATTAGGAGGCGCAGTTTCTGTAGACTCCACCCGCTTTGGCTCACTGAAAATGCACCTGAGGACCACTGCCCAAGACTGCAATCTGGATCCAGGCAGCTTAAGGCAAGAGCACTTAGTCTCTGAATGATCACTTGGCCCCCCTGCCGTCTGCAGGCCAGGAGCTCTGAAGCAGCCACATGGAGGCGGCTGCAGGGCCTCCGCTTCTGCTGCTTTGTTGCCCTGGGAGTGGATGGCTAGTCTTGCTTTTCTCCCCCAAATTTAGCTGACCCCAAATTCCACTGACCTTTCACTTTGTCCTTGTTTCTTATGAGTTGATAATTTTGGAGACTGCCACAGCTGCTGGTGATCCACTTTCCAGAGTGCTCCAGCTGTGGCTTGTCCTGACTGCCCTGGGCCTAAGCCACAGTCTCAGGCTGGGCTGGGCTGGGCTTGGCTTCTAGCACTCTGTGATGAGCCCTTCCCATCCCACCTGCTGGGCTACCCCCAGCGGAATATGTGTTTTTCTGTAATTTTGTGGGTTCTGGAGTTCTAAAATTTGTTTAGAGTCATATTTTATAGGTATCTGAGGTGGTTATGATGGGATGTAGAGTTCTCCTGCTTCTATGCTGCCATCTTGATTCTGCCCCTCTTGGGATCTTTTTCAAGAGGTGATTGGTGAATTCTTTCAATTTCTTTTTTGGCCTCTGATTCTAAAATATCAGGGCAGTTTTCCTTGAGAATTTCTTGAAGGATGATTTATAGGTTCTTTTTTTGATCATTCATTCACTTCCATTTGCTCCAGTCTAATTCTGAAGGAATTATTCTTTTCAGTGAGCTTTTGGAATTCTTTTTCCATCTGGCAAATTCAACTTTTTAAGGCATTCTTCTCTTCTTTGGCTTTTTGGGCCTCTTTTGCTATTGGAGTTCATCTATTTTTTAAGTTGTTTTATTCCTCAGTCAGGTTGTTGACTCTCTTTTCATGATTTTCTTGCATCATTCTCATTTCTCTTCTCAATTTTTCCTCTACTTCTCTTACATGATTTTAAAAATCCTTCTTGAGTTCCTCCATGGCCTGTAACCAGTTCATAGTTTTCTTGGAAGCTTTTGGTGCTGGAGTTCTCACTGTGTTGTCTTCCTCCCATTCCAAGCTTTGATCCTTTTTGTCCCCGAAAAAGAAATCTAGGGTTTGATTGCTGTGCTTGCTTTGCTTCCTTTGCTTGCACATGTTGCCACTCAATTACTTGACTTTTGAGCTCTTTGCCACAGTAGAACTCTGCTTCCAGAGAGGGCAGCTGCTGGAGCTATTATTTGGGTGCCCTCTCTGCTGCCTCCACTAGCTCTGACTCACTGGTCACACACCTCAGGACCACCTCCCAGGACCGTGATCCAGATCCAGGTAGGTTAAAGCAAGAGTGATTACCCTCTGAATGGTCGCTTGGCCCCGCTATGATCTGTAGGCCAGGAGCTTTAAAGCAGCCATGGGAAGGTGGCTGCATGGGGGAGTGGGGATGGTGCCTTCACTGCTTCTTGCTCTTGGGGCATTGACCAGACTGCGCTCTGTACCCCCAGTTCCAACCAAGTTCCACACTGACCTTTTACTTTGTTTTTGGCATTTATGGGTTGATATTTCTGGAAACCACCACATCTGCTGGTGATCTGCTCTCATAAAGTCTGCTTAGGCTGCTGCTGGTTGGGGCCACCCTGGCGCTAAAACAGCGGGCTCACTTGGAGCTGGGCTTTGCTCCCACTGTGATGCTATGGATCCTTCCTATAGGCCTGCCAGACTGCCTTCAGTGGGAGATATGTTTTTCTCTGCCACTTTGTGGGTTCTGTAGCTCTAAAAAATTTTTAGAGTCATATTTTATAGGTATTTGAGGTAGTTATGGGGGAACTAAGTTTTCCTGCTTCTGTGCTGCCATCTTGGCTCTGCCTTCACAGAGTTCTTATGAGGACCAAATTTCCTTATTTGTGGTACTTGATGAATATAATGTACTATGTAAGTATTTATTAAAAATCCATCCAGGGTGTGGACATTACCGTCAGATTATCGAATTAGTTCTGGGCCTGCCTAGCACTATAGATATGATATGGTAACCACTAGCTCTAAGTGGCTTATCATTTTCTTTTGTACCATAATTCTTAGACTGTTAAGATGTGAATGTGTGTCTTATTTATGTCTTTTTAAAATTGCAGATTGTGAACCATGCCTTTAGTGAAGCGAAACATCGAACCCAGGCATCTCTGCCGAGGAGCTCTACCAGAAGGGATTTCCAGTGAACTGGAATGTGTAACCAATAGTACCCTGGCAGCTATCATAAGACAGTTAAGCAGTCTAAGTAAGTTTCCTTCATGAAAAGTTTTTCTGATGACCAGTGATACCCTATGCATTTTAATGTTAGTAAAATATTTTGAAATGTGAAGATATATATATTCTGATAGAGAGGTATTCCCTGGTATTAGTGAGACTGCTTGAAGTCTATGAGAGTGCATGGGTTTAATTACTTCAGAGACAGACATGACCGTCTGCCATTTTAAAAATCCCATCTCCCTAGCATCAGGTAGGAATAGCAGTAGATAATTCTGTACATGGAGTTCTATTAAATTGTTAAAATAAAAAAAATCAGTACTTCAGATGAATGCATTCAAGAATTCCCATTAATGTTAATATTTGCATCAAGATACACTAACTTTCATTGGTATTTTTCAACTATAATCAAGTGAAATAAATAAAGTCTTGATCCTGCCACTAATTTTCTGGGTGAATTTGAAAAATTAATTTACTTCTCAAATTTTCTGTTTCAACATCTGTAAAATGAGTTAGTTGAGTCAGATGGTCTGACTCAAGGGGGTTTACCCTTTTTAGATTTAACAATTTGTAATTCTGAGCATTTGAAAAAAGTATGTTTAGAATTTTATTATTTTAAAGTGGGTAACAGATGCTTCCACAGAAAATAATTAAAAAGAGACATGAACTATGATAGGGTCTTTAACCAGTAGATGATGACTATTCCATGTTGTAAATAAGGATTAATCATACAGCTTAAATTTAAATCAAGGATTTTGCAAAGCAGTTCATGAAATATTCTTTGCCTTTTAAACTCTTCTTAAGCTCTCTTGGGGATGCTTTTACTTAACTTAGACTTCACTTCTTATGCCTCCAGCATTAATACTTGTGAATGTAACTTAAAGATGAATTCTTTATGGTTGACAATATTTTAATGAGCTTCCAGCCATGTTGGCTGAGCCATTTTAAAATGGCTTTTCAAGGGGTAAATATGTAGTTGCTCTTAATTTATTTTGGAATTTTCAAACATGTTGAATTCCATTTTTATGGTACTTTTAATAGTTTGGGAATGCTTGAGATGCTAAATACTTAAATGTAGTCTTTGAGTCTACTTAGGATCACATTTATGCTAGTTAGAAAAGTACAAGGTTTATAATCTTCTATTTCTTTGAGGTTTTGTTGTTAAGGTTTTAGTTCTTCTCAAACAAGTAAATAACACCATAATGTAATTTTACACCACTGGGTGTTAAGGTTTATAACAATGATGTAATTGAGAAGTATTCAGTAGTACAATATTTACTAACTTCCTTAATGCAATTCAGTCTGTTCCTGTTATAACTGAGTGGTTTTCTAGTTATAAATTAAACATTTTCTTACTCTTTAAAATATTTCTTTGGTGACCTGGTGCTTTTTTTGAAGTTCATAGAAACTGAAAAGGTAGCTTAAGATTTCACCTAATCAGTGTTGTGCCCAAACTATCATTAAAAATAAGATCCATGAGTACTTCTTTCTAAAGCACCTTAAAACAGAGAGAAATAGGGGAAGCAAAACCAATGTAAAGAAAGCTTGGTAAGAGGCTCAACTAAACAGGAATGCAGAAAGCATTCAGGGTCAAAAATTAGATAACAAACAGAAGAAAAATGGAAAAGATTTGTAAACATTTTTTATAACAAACTTTTCACCATCCAGGATAGAAAAGCCACCACACTCGCACTCTCAGTAACATCACAGTCTTGGCTGGGTTTGTAGAAGAAGAGGTAGAAATGACGTGAAAGAATACCAAGATGGGGAAAATAACTGGATTAGCCTAAATGTGCACAGTGTGGCTCTTTGGCTTCTGCCACTCAGCTCACTGCATGTTCACTTCGGACCTAAATTCCACACTCTTCCTTCAGTCATCATAGCAACTCTCATGTTGTTAATATTTGTTGTGTTCATTGTTCCACCATCCTTTGCTGGAAGTCATGCAATTGTGGCACCATTGAGGGATTTATTCACAAAGTATATGAAGGAGACATGGGGAAAAAAAATATCAGATCTTATTAATATCAAAAAAGGTGACTTAGAGATGATCAACAATTACTGACTCAAAAGTCTACTTTCTGTATATGTAACTTTTTTCAAGTTTATTTGTAACACACAGCAATACTTACTGAGTGCAAAGCAGTGTAATATGCAGTAAAAGTTACAAAAATAATCATAGTTTTTCACCCAGTGATTCCGTTATTGGGAATACAAAAGGATTGCTCTTGTAATCTTCACCTTAAGAGTAAAGAACAAGGTTTTTAGGCATACATAAGAGTTTTGACGTGACCACAAAAGAAAGTGATTTATTTTCAAAGTTTTCATAGTGACATTATATGTAATTGTCAAAAATCCTCACCAAAAAAACAAACCCAAAACAAACCCAAAACAAAGAGAGAGAAAGCAACCTAAATATTCAACTGTCATGGGATAGTTAAATGATCATGGAGTATTAATGGATCATTAATCAATCAGTCAAACATTTATTATGTTTGACTGTTATGTGCGAGGTACTGGAGAGATGAGGACAAAAAAATGAAACAGTCCCTATCCCCTCCCCCCCCAAATTACATTCAGTTGGGGGAAGCACTATGTACATATCTGATTATATGCGGAATAAAAGGTATTTAATACCAAGTGTTTCAAAAGTCTTAGTGCAGTTTTAAGATCTAATACTTCAGAAATATAAATGCTGCAAACTTATAAAGCATTTATTTAATTTTTTATAATATTGATGTTTATTAAAATTCCTCATCACCATCATCTTATGCTCATCACTCTAACCAATTTTCCAACATTGTAAAAATTTTTATTGGCTACAGCTTAGTGACTGAAAGGATTGTACTTGCAGTCCTAGCCTTGTGGTCATCCAAAGAATGACATTTTGATGCATACGTGACAGTTTTGATGTAGCCCCACAAGAAAGAGTGTAGCGGAAATAGATGAGGTGGCCAATGTGGCCAAGCAAAAAGAGTCCCTCAGCAGAGCCACTTGCATGAGAAAGTGTCATCCTGAAACTGTCTCCTGTATAATGCAATGATAGCATGTCCCATCTTGTTAAAATTAAAATTTTATTCTTCAGAATTCACAAGACTTAATAAGTGTAAAAGCAATTTAAATAATTAAATGATTTTTGGTACATTTGTAGCCTTTACAGCTCTGAAGTTATTAAAACTTAAAAATGCACTGCAGGTCACCCTAAACAAAGTATTTGAGAGAAGGCACTAAGAGTTGAGGGGATCAGCAAAGACTTTGTGTAGAAGGTAGGCCTTGAATTGAATCGTGAAAGTGAAGAGGAATTCTATGAAATGAGAATACATTGCAACCGTGGGCAAGGATGAAGAGATGGAAGATGGAATATTCTATGTGAAGCACAAATCAAAGTCCAGATTTAGAACTAGAAGGAACCTTGGAAGTGACTTGTTTGAGGTCACACATTTATAAGTGTCTGAGGCTAAATTTGAACGCATGTCTTTAGATGTGTTGGGGCCAAGTTATGAAGGGCAATAAAAGCCAAACAGCACTTTGTAGTTTATTCTAGAGGCAATATGTGTAGCCGCTGAAGTTTATTGCTGTTTAGTGATGAAGCTTATTTATGTTTCTACCTTCCTTAGGGAAAATTATTTTTTGACAGCTCCACAGAAAATGGATTGGAATGGGACAGTCTTAAGGCAGGGAAAACAATTAGAAGGTAATTCCAATAGTCCAGGGTAAAAGTGATGAAGGCATGAACTAAGATGGTGGCTGTGTGAGTAGTCAGGAGAGAATGGATAGAAGAGATGTTATGAATATAGAAATGGCAAGATTGGGGTTGCTAGGTGGTGCAGTGAATAGAGCACTGGCCCTGGAGTCAGGAGGACCTGAGTTCAAATCCAACCTCAGATACTTAACATTTACTAGTTGTGTGACATTGGGCAAGTCACTTAAGCCCAATTGCCCTGCCTTCCCCCCTCCAAAAAGCAATAAAAAAAAAAAGGCAAGATTTGGCCACTATGATTAGGATTAGGGTGAGTGAGTATAAGGTTTAAGTTACAAACCTGAGGCAAGAGAAAGATGGTGATGCCATAAAATGACATAGGGAAATTGTGGAGAGGGTTGAATTTGGGGGGAAAGATAATGAATTCTCTTTTAATAATGTTTAACTTGAGATGTCTATGGAATGTCTAGTTTGAAATTTCTAGTAGGTGGATGCCAGCAAATACCAAGAACATAAATAATTATGGAAAAATCTTTATGACATACTTTAGATGGGAAAAAAAAACAGAACCAGAAGAGAAGAAAGCAAACTAATTATAACTGCATAAGGGGGAAAAGTGAATGAGAATGAATGGACAAACAATAATCCTGATGGGGCTTAGAGAAGGTTACAGATTATGATTATAATTGCAGTTATGATTCTCTAAGCAGTAAAGTAATTTTATTTAAATTCAAATTATTACCCAGTAAGGTAAATTTGCACTGATGCTCAATTTAAATTTTAAATAAAACATTTAACCACAAAGCAAGGCAGTGGACTAGGTATTTTGGGGTAGAAACAAGACACTACTAGATATGGCCCTTCTCCTCAAATAGTTATACTCTAACTGCAGAAGATACGATAAATAGATAGGAAGATAAACTTTTAAAAATGTATAAAAAGACATAGAAATAAGTAGAGATTGATTTTTTTTTTTAAAAGAAACCAACTCTCTGTGATCTGAGTGGTTCCTATGGTCTACCTATCCAAAGACTTTGAGAGCAAATGTTGGCGACATCCCATTCTGAGGATTCAGCTTTTTGTTTTTTTCATCTTGTTCAGAATGAAACTCTTTGAAAATATGAATAATACTTAAGCATGGCCTAGGTTTAGGTCATCCCAAATGTGGATAATAGAATCTCCTTTTCATACAAAAGCATTTAGTATACGGTATGGGTATCAGATCTGGGACAGCTTTTATCATACCAACCACAGAAAATGCATAAATCTCGAAGGACCCACAAGTCCTCACAGAAACAAAACCTTTTAGTCTCCCCTGTAACTTTAAGATACTAGATCTAGGCTGTAATATCTTAGAAGGTTAGAAAGGTCAGATCTTTTCATAGCAAGTTTAGTCCTTCAGCTGTCAAGCAGTCCTCTGGGAATGGTACTCTTTTCCTCTGAGAAGTTCACTGTTATGAAAAGCTTCTCCCTTGAGGAGGTTGGTACTCAGCTCTCAAATCCATGAACTGTCAAACTCAGGATTATCCATGAGGTAATCCCTGGAGGATGAAAACATTTATTTTCAGGATCAGTAGTCTCTACTCCTTGCTCAGAAAAGGCAGAGGAAGGAATTAAAAAACTGAAACTCCCCTCTTAGGCTCGCCTTGGCAGTCACTGACTTCTTATCATGTTCTCCCCCTGCAAGATGCCATTTTCTGCTCCTGGAAGGCAAGAGGAATATTTTTTCTCTTTCTTCTCCCTTTTCTCTAGCTGCATTCTGATCTGGAAATCTGAAGAAGACTTTTCTCCCTCAGGGGAAAAAAAGAAAATAAAAAGGGAAAAGATCCACTTTTTATCAAATATTTATAAGAATCATATATAAATATATATGCATATATACATATACATACACATGTGTATACATGTATTTATAGATGTGTATATATGTATATATCTATATGCATATATATCTCCATCTCTTTCTATCTATCCATCTATCGATCCATCTATCGATCCATCTATCTATCCATCTATCTATCTATCTATCTATCTATCTATCTATCTATCTATCTATCTAGTGTATCCTTGATGAGGATAGCAGTAGATAAAGGGCAAGTATTCCCAAATGACTCTCTATAGTAGATTACAGCTTTACCATAGCACAGTTAGCTAAAAAGTGGAGAGAATACAGAATCCTACTGTACCTATTGTTTGTGGATTATAAAAATCTCATTCAGCACAGTGAAACATTCTTCCATCAAGGTATCTCTTGCCCAGATATCAAAATCATACAAATTCCTTGACATATGTCATGAGAAAGAGAACGTTGTTCAACAAACACCACATGTGAAACATGCAGCAAAGTGACGTGCTTGCTGAGGTCTTTGCTATTGTGGTGAAGGAGGTCCAGGGCAGAAGCCAAGAGGAAGAAGCACAAGAACATGCAGTTGGATGGGCCACAGATTTTCCATCACTGTATTTATCTGGCTAGACAATACAAATAAGCTCATCAACTTGGACCTGTAATTAAACAGAAGGAGGAGAGCGGGCTTCATTGCCTTTAGGAAATTGCAAAAAATTTTTCATGGTTCCAAACTATTGTCAGCTGCAAGGGCCAATATTTTCAGTGTCAGTATTCTGTCAGTATTATTAGTATGACAAAAAGACATGGAATGCAGCAGATGGTTTTTGGAGACAGCTCTCGTGTTAGGCAGCATTCATCTATCTTTAGCCCTCTGCTGATTAACCTTTGTAGAAGGACTGGTATGAAGATGTGCTTCATGTATTTGTCAGATTTGTAGATGACAAAGACTGGGAGGGATAGGCAACACTTTGTATTCTGGAGTTCAGATTTCTAAGTTTTCAGCAGACAAGACTGACATAGGGAATTGAGTAGGATGGTATTTAATAAGGGTTTAAAATTCTACATTTGGTTTAAAAAAATCAACTTTGCAGATGGGATGGCAGAGATGTCTAGACAATCAGTCTCATTATACATGTATTAGGGACGTACTATGTATCAGGTCTGGGTTAAAAACTGGAAATACACAGAAAAGCAGAAGACAATTCCTGCTTTCCAGGAGCTTGCGCGTGGGAGATAACATGCAAAAAACCATATGTAAACAAGCAGTATTCATGATAAATTGGAGATAAGCCATAGATGAAAGGCATTAAAATTAAGGAAGATTGGGCAGAGTTTTCAATTGAAAGTTGAATTTTATCTGGGATTTGGAGAAGCCATGGTGAGCATTCCAGATGTGGGAGCAGCCAGTGAAAATACCTGGAGTTGACAGATAGAGCGTCTTGTTTGAGGAAGAGCAAAGAGAGTAGCTTTATAAGTATTTGGTGGGGGGTGGGGTGGGGTGGGGGAGAGCTTGGGAGGAGGTTTGAAGTGTAAGAATACTAGAAAGGTGTATAACTGGGGGGTGCCAGGTTATAATGGGCTTTGAATGCCAAACAGAGGATCCTGGAGAATCAGAAATAAAATGACTTATTGTGGGAAAAGGGAATGGAGGTGACATGGTCAGACCTGTGCTTCAGTAAGATCATTTTGGCAACTGAGTGAAGGATGAACTGGAATGGGGAATGACTTGTGTCAGGCAGACTAACCAGCAGGCAGAGTCCAGGTATAAGGAGTTAGGGACCTGCACTAGGATGGTGACAGTGTCAGAAGAGAAAAGGCGAGTGTATATGAGTTTAGGAAGATAAAATTGACAGAAATTGTCAATAGATTTAATATGGGCGGTGAGAGAGAGTAAAGAATCAGTTGGGGATGCTACTTAAGTTATGAGCCTGAGTGACTGGGAGGGTGGTGGTACCTTCTACAGTTATAAGGAAATTAGGAAGAAGGGAGGGATTGGGGAGGGGGTGGAAAGATAATGAGTTCATGTTTAGATGTATTGAATTTAAAATGTCTACAAAATATCTAGTTTTAAGTGTCCAATAGGCAGCTGTAGGTACAAGTTTAGAGGTTAGGGCTGGATAAGTAGATTTGAGAATCATCAGCATAGAGATGGTATTTGAATCCATGGGAGCTTATGAGATCACCATGTGAAATAGTAGAGGAAGAAGGAGAGGACTCAGGATATAACCTTTGGGGGACACCCATTGTAAATGGATAACTTGGATGAAAATCTAGCAAAGGAGATTGAGCAATGCTCAGATAGGCAGGAGGAGAACCAAGAGAAAGTAGTGATAAGAAGGCTTGGAGAGAAGATGGTATCAAGAAGAGGATGATCAACAGTGTTAAAGGCTAAAAGATAATTAAATTTGTCAATTAAGAGACAATTGAGGGGCAACTAGGCCGTGCAGTGGATAGAGTACCAGCCCTGAGTTCAAACCTGGCCTCAGACAGTTATGAGTTGTGTGACCTTGGGCAAGTCACTGAATCTCAATCCTCCCCCCCCCAATTTTTTTTAAGAGACACCATTGGTAATTTTAGAGAAAGCAGTTTCATTTAAATGAAGGCAGAAGTCAGGCTGCAGAAAGGAAAGGAAGTAGCAGCATCTGTTGAAAGTGATCTTCTCAAAGACCTCAGTTACAAAGGAAGGAGAGATATTAGATGACAGGTAGTAGGGATGGGCAGATCAAGCTGGGGTTTTTTGAGGACGGAAGAGAGACATGGGCATGTTTGTAGACAGTTCATATGAAAAAAAATTTAGAGGCATTAGTGGATTTCAAACTCAATTTGAGTCAATAGTATGACACGGCAGCTGAAGAAGGCTAATGCTCTCCTAGGCTGCACTGAAAGTACAGAGGAATCTCTTTAGTCATGGCTGGATGATATTTGGAGCAGTGTACAGTTCTGGGCATCATCACCTGGTAGGAAATTGATGATGATAATAAGCTAATGAGCTTCCTGATTGGGGCAACCTCAAAATACGTCATATGTGGATCAATTTAAGAACTTAGCAATGTTTGTCCTGAAGAAAAGGAGACTTCAGGGGGTCATGATAATTGTCTTCAAGTATTCTAATGGTTGTCATGTGTAGTAATAGAGAGCGGTTAGGTGGTATACTGAATAGAGTGCCAGGCCTGGAATCAGGAAGACTCATCTTCCTGAGTTCAAATCTGGCCTCAGACACTTACTAGCTGGGTGACCCTGGGCAAGTCAACTAACCCTGTTTGCCTCAGTTTCCTTATCTGTAAAATGATCTGGAGAAGGAAATGGAAAACATCTCTGCCAAGAAAGCCCCAAATGGGGTCCTAAAGAGTCAGATACTACTGAAAAACAGTTGATCATGTAAAATAAGGATTCAATTTGTTCTGCTTGATCCTGGATGGTACATCTAGAAACAATGGGTGAAGGATGCAGGAGGACAAATTTAAAGTTCATGTGGTAAAAATTTCCTAACAATTAGAGCTGTCCAAAAGTAGAATGAACCACTTTGGGAGGAAATGACTCCCCCTCACTAGAGGCCCTCCATCAACCTTTGCTGGCCACTTGTGGAATATATTGAAGGAGAGATTCTTATTCAGGTATAAAATTAAACCAGATGGATTTTGAAGTTACTTCTGACCCTATGATTCTTTAATACATCAATTCAGATCTTTGCCTAGTTATTATATATAGTACTGAGAGATTTAGAGTGTAGTGGATAGAGAACTCTGGACTTAAAGTCAGGAAGACCTGATTTTGAATCTTGTCCTAGCCACTTAACTAGCTGTGTGACCCTGGAAAGTCATTTCACCTTAACCTCAAGTTTCTTCTATAAAATGAGCTTAATAATGATGCCTACCTTACAGAGTTGTTATGAGGATCAAATAAGATGCCCTCTGTAAAAGAGTTTTGCAAAATGTAAAGTTCTATGTATGTATCAGCTCTTATTATATAGTGTTAATTTATTTAGAGAAGAAATATTATACCTGGGATGGAGGGCAGGAGGAAGGAGTGGGGTTTTCTGGAAAGAACATTAGATTTATAATGAGCATGATTTTATTTGTGACTCACCAATTGACTTTGTAACGTTAATTTCTTCACATGCAAAATGACGAGTAGGTAATCTCTAGGATCTCTTCTGGCCCTAATAGTCTGGGGACTTTGTGATTGTGTAAGTAGCAACCTTATTTGCAAGCCAGAGAACTAGCCTGTTACATAAAGTGTGACATGTACTGCTGGTTACTGACTTTTCATCTGTAACACCAGGTATTAAGCCTATGTGCAAAAAAAACTGACCTATTTTCAGAATTGACTGGTTCTACCTATTTATTCAAGGCTTAAAAACAATGCAATTTGATCTTGAAAACACCTATTGACATAAATGTTCAAACTGTAGGTTCAAAAATAGTTTTTAGTTTGAAGAAAATTAAATTAAAATTCTACTGAGGTTTTTAAAATTGTTTCTTAACTCAGCAAAGA
Source organism: Pseudochirops cupreus (assembly GCA_028627135.1). Classification (NCBI taxonomy): domain Eukaryota; kingdom Metazoa; phylum Chordata; class Mammalia; order Diprotodontia; family Pseudocheiridae; genus Pseudochirops; species Pseudochirops cupreus. The sequence continues at coordinate 206,525,314 of CM053582.1, forward strand.
TATAAAAAATTAAGGTGAACATATCAAACTCTAACTGGAGATAAGCAGAAGAAAAAAATGAAGCCTATTAGAGTTTGCATCCTTGAGAGACTGACTTTTCCTTTAAAAAACAGCCTAGCTCTCACAGGAGCAAAAATTTGCTGATTTGCTTTATCTTATTGAGAGATAATGTGGCATCTTTATTATAATGACAAAATCTTGGAGGTAAATGGGCTCTTAGAGGTCATTTAATCCAATGCTTGCTTGAAGGTTGGACTGCCAATAGAACATCCTGACAAGTATTATCAAGCTTTTACTTGAAGGCCTCCAGTAATAGGGAACTGCATCATCAGAGACAGTCCATTGCATTTTTAGGCAGCTAGATTGTGTAGTGGATACAGCACTGGGCATGGAGTCAGGAAAACTCATCTTCCTGAGTTCAAATCTGGCCTCAGATACTTACAAGCTCTGTGACCCTGGGCAAGTCCTGTTTGCCTCAGTTCTCTCATATGTAAAAATGAACTGGAAAAGAAAATGGCAAATCACTCCTGTATCTTTGCCAAGAAAGTCCCAAAATGCGATCGTGAAGAGTTGGATACTACTAAAAATGACTGAACAAAAATTATTAGGAAGTCCTTTTTGATATTATACCTTCTTTGCAACTTCTAACTTTTGGCCCCAATTCTTAGTTGGCCAGTCGAGCATTTATTAAATGCTTCTTATATACCAGGCAAAAAAGCAGAAACACAAGTCCCTGCCCTGAAGTAGCTTGCATTCTAATGAACAATTCTGCCTTTTGAGATTAAGTAGGATAGATTTAACCAATCCCTTTTCAACATGACAACCCTTGAGCTATTTAAAGACATCAGACCTACAAGAGTTCAAATCCAACCTCAGACACTTGGAGTGTAACTCTGGGCAAGTCCTTGATGAGGATAATGATAGCACCTGCCTCTCGGGGTTATGAGGATAAAATGAGCTTATATTAGTAAAATGTATTACAAATCTTAAAGTGCTATATGAATGCTAGTTATTATAATAACAATTATATTATTTCAGTCTTATCCTGCTACACTTTCTTTTCTCTCAGTTCTTTCAGTCTCCTCTTAGGTCATGGGTTTCTATCCTCTCTGAATCATTCCTTTTATGTTCTCTTCCTCTCTGTACACATCCATTTGTTAATGCCCTCCCTGCAAAGTGGTGTTCAGAGCTGAACATAATACTGTAGATGTCGTCTGGTCAGGGAAGAGTAGATCATCTCTTCCTTCATTTTGGATTCTTGTTATGTAGCACTCCTTCAAAGTAATTCGACAGGAAGAGGATGTTTTTAGTTTTAAATATCTCCAAATAGATCTCAGAACTTGCGTAAGGCCTATCTGGCCATTTGCAGGGAGCCTCTGTTTGAGGAAAACAAATTGGTGTGTGTGTGTGTGTGTGTGTGTGTGTGTGTGTGTGTGTGTGTGTGTGCGTGCGTGCACTCTATACGCATTCTGCTTATATACAATATGTACACAGAGATTTATATAACAGCCAAACATAAGGAAGGAGAGAAGTCCCTTCTGTTGTTTGAATTCTCAACTTTAGATTTAAGCCCAAAAGAACGTTGCTTTTTTGAAGTGTAAGGCAAAAATGTAAATTCTGCTGCCTTTTTCTTAAAAGATTTTCAAGTTGATTTATTTTTCTAACTTTTACATTTGTACCCTGATTTTGCATTCTCACTTCAACCCACTGCTTTTCAGTTTAAATGGTTTATATTGCATCCTGGGTGACAGGTTTTCACAGTTAAGTTTTCGGAAACTCTTTAATAAGTTGAAAATCCTCCGTGGAATTTCACATACTGGTAGCCTCAAGCATGAAAAAATCTTCCTCTCTTTGAACACTCAAGTGCTTTTATTTTTCTAGTGGGTGGTTTAAAAAAATGCATCACAGTCATCATCACAGCCTGAGTCATTGATTTGTTTTCGCAATAACAATCCCTAATCATTTGTCTATAGAATATAACCTTAGACATCATTTAAAAAATATTTTTGTTTGGTTTTTATGTACAGATTGCTTCTGGAATCTCTGTTCATTCTCTGGAATAGTTGCAATGAGAGTTGTACAAGATATTTTCAGTGGAAGTTATGGTAATGGGAAGTTCATGATTCAATTCAATTCCACAAACCCCCTCCAAGCAAGGTAGTGTGCTATGCTCAAAATAGACAAAAATGAATCAAGCCACAGGCATTTATTAAGTACCTACCATATGCTTGGTGCTTGAGACACAGATACAAAGAATGAAACAATCTCTATTCTCAAGGAGCTTTATTCTCACAGGAGAGATGAGAAGTACATATATACATATGTGCAGATTAAGCATAAAGAGAATATGTGAAAATAAATACAATGTATATAGGTATAAGATAGGAAAGAACACTAGCAAGTGGTGGCATCTGAAAAAGGTTTTGTGGGGAAGGTAGTGTTTGAGCTAAGTTTTGAAGGAAGAGAGGGACTATAAAATATAGTTCAGGAGGAAATGCATTCCAGCCATGGGAAATGAACAGTGCACATGAATGGATGTAGAACATAGATTACTGTGTATGAGGAACAGCAGAAAACCATTTTGGCTGAATCTCAGAGTACAGGAAGTGGAGTAATAACGTTCAACGAAGTTGAAGAGATAGTTTAGGGCCAGATTGTAAAGGATTTTAAAAGCTGATCAGAAGAGTTTATATTTGGACCTATAAGCAATAGTTAGCGTAGTAGAGTTTCTTGAGGGGAATGACCTGTGTTTAAGGAAAATAATTTTGGCAACTATGTGGAAGATATATTTGAGTAGGGAGAGACTTGAGGCAGAAAAATCCATAAAGAGGCCTTTCCAATATCTAGGTAAGAGGTGATGAGGGCATGAACTAACAGTGGCTGGTGAGTAGGGAGAAAGGATTGAATGCAAGAGATGCTATGGAATTGGAATGGCAAGATTGAACAACCGATTAGATATGTGTTATGAGGCAGTTAGTTGAGAGTAACACTGAGATTATGAACCTAGGAGATGTGGAAGAATGGTGGTGCCGTTGGCAAAAAGAGGGAAGTTGGGAAGAGACTAGGGGGGGAGGGAGTGGGATAATGAGTTGTTTTGGATTTGCTGAGTTTGAGATGTCTCTAATGATAATTGAGTTTAAAATATTCAATAGGTAGTTGGTGCTATGAGACTAAGATTTAGGGTAGAGGTTGGGTCTGTTTATATAAATCTTGGAATCATTTGTATAGAGATGATAACTTCCTGGGAGTTGTTGACATCACCAAGAAGGAAAGTATAGAGAGAATAGAAGGAGGACTCAAGAAAAAAGCTTTGGGAAACACCATTGCTAGAGAATATGATATGGATAATGGGCCAACAAAGGAGCCTGAGATAGAGTGGTCATATGCCTTTGCTTGAGAGAGCTAGGGAAGTAGTGTCTTGAAAACCTAAGTAGGAGAGAGTATCTAGGAAGAGAAGATGGTGACCAATGTCAAATGCATCAGCTAGGTATCTGGTTGGGATGAGGATTGATAAAAGACCATAATATTTTGTAGTTAAGAGATGGTTGGTAACTTTGGAGAGATTGGTTTCACTTAAAGAATGAGGTTAACTCTGGATTGTGAAGGGTTGAGGAGGAAAAGTTGACTTTTTTCCCCTAGGAGTTTGATTGAAAAAGAGAAGAGAGCTATAAACAGTTATTTTAAGGATGGGTTATGTTTGGGTATGTTTGAAAGGAGTAGAGAAAGAACCAGTAGATAGAGAAAGGCTGAAGATTCAATAAAGGGAAGAAGATTAAAGGGGTTATTTGCTGGAGAAGATGGGGAGAATTGGGATCAAGCACACATGTATATATGATTGACCTTGCCATGGAAAACGTTACCTCATCAAAGACTAGGGGGAAAGGATAGAAAGTGGAGGATGAAGTTAAGGAGTTTTGAGATGCAGAAAAGGGAGACTTGAGTAGTCTCAATTTTCTCATTAAATAAGAGATGAGGTCAACAGCTGAGCAAGTAGGAGAGTGGGAGATATTAGATTTGAGGAAGTATGAGGAGGTTTGGAATAGCATTGTGAATATTGAGATAGAGAGTTAATTAGGGAGAAATAAAGGCATTTCTTTCCTGCAGTGACAACTCGGTAATAATTAGATAACATGAATTTATAGTGTACCAAGTCAGCAGCAGCAACTTGTAGGTAAGAAGGGGGGCAATGTCCCTGACCTCAAGGAGTTTACAGTCAATAAATGAAAATTAATTTGAGGAAAGTGAGAATACCAGTAAGTGGTGAGATCAAGAAAGGTTTATCATAGGTGGTAGCCTCCTAGCTGATCCTGGAAGTTAAGCTCTATTGCATTTCAAACTTGGGAAGAATATATTGCTTGTATGAAAGAATGGAGACAAGGGAGATAGAATGCTGAGTTTGGGGAACAGTGAGTAGACCAATTTGGCTAGAATATAGAATGTGTCAAGCAGAACAATATGAAATAAGTCTGAAAGGACATAAGATTGAAGCTAGATTGAACAGCTTTGAATGTCCAGCTGAGGGGTGATTTTTATCCTAGAGTTAATAAGGAATCATTCAAGATACTTGAGCAGAGAAGTAATCCTGTCAGACTTGTGGTTTAGGAAGAGTATTTTGGTAGCCTCATGCAGGATTAGAGAGGAAAGAAACTGGTAATGATAATAGTAGCTAGCATTTATATACCATGTTCAGGTGTGTTGGATGTTTTACAAATATTCCATTTTATCATAGCAGCCTTGAGAGGGAGATGCTTATTATCACTTTTACAGATAAGGAAACTGAGGCAGAAGTTAAGTGACCTACCCAAGGTCACATAGCTAGTAAATATCTGAGGTCATATTTGAATGCAGGACTATTCTGACTGCAGGTCCATTACTCTGTCCACTGTGCCACCTAACTGAAAGCAGACTGATGAGGAAGCTGCTGTGGTAGTTCAGGGGTGCTTGATGAGTATCTGAGTCAGGATGGTGGCTGAGTGAATGGAAAGAAATTTTATATATATATATATATATATATATATATATATATACACACACATATATATATACATATATATATATACATATATATATACATATATATATATATACATATAAGGGTGTGAAGTTTAAAATGACAAGATTTGACAATGGATTGGAAAAATATATTTATTGATCACAGGTAGTATTTCCATAATAGAAATCCACATAGTTCTCTGTGATGTTCTACATAAAATAACCAAATCTGATGCCTGTCTATTCAGAGCCAGCACCCTCATGGATGTGAGGAGAGACATGCCCAGTTTTGACAAACAGCAAAACAACATAAGGATGAGAGAACAACACAGTATTGCTGATTTTTGTAGACTTTTATGGAATGTGGATTGATTTTGTAAATCAAAGGACGTTTAGTGGAGAACCTTTAACACAAAGACCTTAAGAATCAAAGGTCTAGAGCTGGCAGGGACTTCAGAGGTGATGTAGACAAAGAGTTCCAGGGAGGGTTGAATGATTTACCTAATGTCATGTATCTGGGGTAGGATTTGGACTCAGGTTCTATGACTCTATCTCCAGGACTATGTAACTTTTAAGACTGAACAAATTTTGTTTTTAAAATTTTCAGATTAAAAGTGTTTTTAAAATGTCCTTCTTGTACCTTTGTGTATTACATGAACCTGTCATTAGTGATTTTCCTAATGATAGAAAAATGACTGACATTTATATAGCTTTTTAAGATTTGCAAAATATAATTTTGATCCTCACCACAGCCCCATGAGTTAAGGTAAGTTAGGTGGTACAGTAGACAGAATACTCAACCTGGAGTTAGGAAGACCTGAATTCAAATCCAGATTCCTATACTTATTGGCCATGTGACCCTGGGCAAGTCACTATCCCTTGTTTGCCTCAGTTTCCTCAACTGTAAAATAAGAATAATAACAACCCCTATCCCCAGGACTGCTGTGAGGACCAAATGAGATAATATTTGTAAAGTGATTGGCACAGAGCCTGGCACATGGTCACCATCTAATGAATGCTCCCCTTCCTTACTTCTGTTTCCCTTATCTCTACTTTTATAGATCTCAATATTGAAGCTTAGGAAGATTAAGTGGCTTGACCATAATTATACAATTTGTGTTTGTCAGAGGTGGGATTTGAACCCAAGTGTCTCCTGTGCTCTTTCCATGCTGCCTGAGTAGAGACTGAATTGGCTTTAATTCGTTGGGGTCATTGTTGAGTGAATTAGAGCTATCTCAGACCGGAACAAACTCCCAGCCTCACTAAACTCAAATACAAGAACCTTGCTTTTGCTTGTTTTTCTTGCACGCTTATTTGTTTTTTGGTTTTGTTTTGTTTTGTTTTGTTTTGATACTGGACTTCCCTTATCATGCTGAGGCTGGAAGTATAGTGGTCACTCATGACCTGGATCCCAATACCTGATAAGCATAGTAGCTTTAACCTACTGTTTCTGTTCCAGGCTGTTTTATGTCTTTAGAGGCAACCCAGAGGTCCCCTGCTCCTGGGAGCTCACCATGATGGTACCAGATTTAGTGCAGGCATCTGATTGGCTCATGTGAGATGATATACCAGCATCTGCCTCTGTCTCCCTCAGGAGCAGGGACTATAAACATGTACTACCCCTCTGGGCTAGGACCTCATTTTCTTCTGGGAATAGGGGAAGGAGTATTTACAATTGATTTCCATTCCTTGAGATATCACAGGGCAAGATTACACAGCTTTTACCAAAGAGTACATGGTTAGTACATCTCAGCCTTGACTTCATAGCAGGTGAAACAGTCTTAGATTGTCTATATAACATTTAACATTTTAAAATTTAACTTTTTTCAATTAATAAGCATTTATTTTCTCTCCCTTTTCCTATCCTGCCTCCCCAAATACTCACCCCCCCCCACAGAAAAACAAAACCCTTCTAAAAAAATTGCTAGTTAAGCAAAACCAATGTCCATATTGACCATCTCTGCTTCTTCAGCCCATCAGGCAGTGGGTAAATTTGCTACATTCCAAACACATGATGTGTCTGACTCTTCTTAAGGTAGTGAATAGTGAAGACCTGTTCAGAAAGTAGGAGGGCCTATTCTGGATCTTCTTGATAAGAAGTCCTAAGGAAAGAGAGACAAAGAGCTGGAGTGCTTGTTGCTTACCTTTGCTGACAAAAGAATGATTGGAAACCAAGGGTCTGATTTCTGGTTTATAAAACATGCCCTGACTTCATCAGATAGTGCTAATAATCTTCACAGCCAAATAGAAACCAGGGACAGGAGGAAACAGAAACTGTTCCATAAAGGAGACAAATTATCTGGTCTCTGTATATCAAGCCTGCTCTGTATACTTGTTACATTGCTGTATGAAATTTTAATTTCTAGATTCCCCTCTCTACCCTTCTTCTAGTACAGGAAGAGTCAAGGAAACTGGTGTGGTTTAGATCTTGAGGATGTAATGCAATACTAATGCATTTTCCTTTTTTAAAAAATTATCTTCTACTTTGGAATTATATTTTGGAATCAATTTTTACAGTGAGAAACACCTTGAGAATTAGAATTAAGGAGCTTGTAGCAGAAATAATCTAACAACTTTTAATTACAGGAATATAGAGAGAATTTCACAGGTTAAGGAGTTAATTTGAATCATGAATAGTTATGTAGATAAAGAAAAACTTATTTAAAAAGATTATTTCATCGAGATAAAATCTTCATACAAGATGAAGCAATGTCATACATTAGAATTGTTATATTTATCATGCTCCATCTCTCCCATTCCTATCCACTCATACTTCCTATCAATTTGATTCTAGAGTTTTGAGGGATTAAAATTAACTTTTGTTTTCTTTTGGCTAATATGTGTAACACTCATGATTTCCTTATCATTTCCTAGCATGTGACTTCAAATAATGGAATTAAAATGGTAAATTATACCATTTTATATCATGGTTCTTATCATTTTTCATGCTTGATTGTCTTTATGCTTTCTTTACCAACTGTCAGATGGAGTTACAGTAACATTTTGATTTAATCCCTTTCTTTTATAGATGAGTACCTTGTGGCCCAGAGAACTCAGATGACTTACCCAGGGTCACCTAGTTACTAGTAGAACCAAGATTAGATTCTGGATCTCCTGAATGCCAGTCAATACTAACAGTAGAGTACTTAGGCCTCTTCAGACAGTAGATACAATGGAACCAATGGTATTTGTGTGAAAAATTACACAAGGACTTAATCAGAGCATCATATCAGCTGTTTGTCCTATCCATATTCTTTTTCCTCCTGCGTTAATTGAATGATTTTCCATTATAGTTTATCTTTCAGACCTTCCTTCCCTCCCATATTAAGTTTTTTTTAACTATAAGAACTCTCTTTTCCCTTTTATTCATTAAAATAAATCAATAATAAATGTAATAGTTTAAAAACTACTCTTTACAGATTTTTAAAAGTCTCCACTGACATTTGACATATCTATCTGTCAGTTTGTCTATCTATCTGTCTGTCTTTTTAAAAATCCAGTAAATATATGTACAATGCACTTCTCTATCTGGTACAAAATTGATAACAAAAATACTGCCCTTAAAGACTTTGTACTCTGAGTATAAATGCTACTAATTGCATCTAATAAGAGCTAGAATTCTGAGTGGTTTTGTTAGTTGTGGTAAGTACATTGTCTTAAATAGAAATTTTAAAGGTTATTTTGAAAGGTTGCAGTGAATGTTTGCTTTTGGATCGATGGGAGAAGGTGGCCATAAGGAAATATTTTGATGAAAGGGTATAAAGAAAGCTGATTCAAAGTGTTTTTGTGAGGGTGGAGGATATAACTAAGAGCAGCAAGTGGATGAATTGTAGCTGTGTAGACTGATAAGAGTTTTTGGAAATCATGCAGAAGTCAAGAGTTAATGAAAAAATTATGTCTTCAAGTTCCTTTCTTTCAACTTTGAATATATGGTAAAGATCCATCAATAAGAATAATTAGAACAATTCCTCAAGAAGTTGTGATAATTCATTAGTGTGGGTACTGCATCTACTGACAGATTGTATGACCCTTCGACCCTTGGACTTTAGAAAGGTCATAACATTTAGTATCTTACTAGGAACTGGAAAGATAATCAGTAAATATTTGATGAGGATGACAGTGATGAAATAATTTCCAAATGCTGTTAAATTGATACACTATTCGAGGCAGTGTAATTTCTGCAGAAGTTCTCACCAATCAGATCTATTGGTGATACTGAATATTTGCTTAGATTTGACAGTCTGCATGAGTTGTTGTGGCAGAAAAACACCACCGTTCCAATGGTTAACCTGACCACAAGCTTTTTGTAGTCTAAATAGGTTGGTTCTCAGAAAAAAAAAAGCCATAAAGTTTATTGCTGAGCAATACTTGAAACCATTCAGGCTTAGTGTTTGGATCTGCCAGAACCTACATACTGTTGCCATAGCCTTTGAGAACCTAGATGACCTTCATGCCTTAATGTGACACTGGAGGAGAACTCTTAATTAAGAGTAATGGAAGATGGAAATCTAGTAAGGAGTGGGATTTGGAATGAAATACTTTGGAGACAAGCGTGAGAGGGTGACCATTACTAAGCAGTGCTATTGCCAGCTCTGGCTTCTTCTCATTTGTTCATTTGATATGGAATCAAAGCAAACCACCAGGAAACTTTTGCAGAACACAAGTAAGTTGGGAAATTGGTGTTTTCTCTCCCCTTTTTTTCTAGGTGGATTTTTGTAGTAATAAGCATGGCAAGTAATGCATGCTAACTATACTTGGTCATATTTCTAAGGCAGTAGAAATACAGTAACAACCTCTGACTTTATTAAATCTATGCAGCTATTCAGTATTGTCAGTAGATCTGGATGGTGAGGACTTCTGCATAAATTATATTGCCTTAAAAAGTGTATCAGTCTAACAGCATATGTAGATTATTTCTTCATCAATGTCATTCTCATCAGATATGTATTGATTATCTCTTGGATTTCTAGTATGACACTAAATGTCATCTTTCTAAAGTCCAGTTCTTAGAGGAATTCACAATCTCATGGTAGAGTGCTTAAATTTGTTATAGCTTTTCTTTCATCCATTTTTTAAAAATGTCCACTGTTATGAAAGGGAGTGAGGGGTAAAAAATATAGTTTTGTTGGAAAGCTTTAAAAACACCCATATACCCACACACTCATACACCCATGCTCCTTCCAGCTTGTAAAATATTAAAGGGCTCTTAAGCTTTCACTCTCACTTTCCCTTCACAAATAACAAAGGCAAGGGGAAGGTGATAGCAAGCATTAGTGGTCAATGGTGCATTATGAGTGCTTTTTTTTTTGGAGCCTATCTTCTTTAAGGCCTTGATTTCTTTTGAAATAAGACTCTGTGGTCATTTGAATAAATGACTCACTTAATCTACTTTTTTCCTACCCATTTTATCTAGATGTGTGATGAGGCAATCTGAGTCTATATTTCTTATATGTGGGTGGTATTTTCCTACTCACTAGCTACAAGATACCACACAGGACCCTAAGATTTAAATTGATGCTAAAAAAGCTTGACTGTTTGAAGGAGACTGGGCAACATTGAAAGTACACTAGACTCTGTATTATACCCATTTATTATGCCGAATTTAGTGTAGGTGGGCCTGGAAAAAAATACCCATGGTAGGATATGATTGAAATACCTGAAGTACTATCTTATGACCTGTTTTTCTGTGACATGGTTTCATAGGAAGGTCTTCTAGAAATGCATTATGTTGTGAAGCTCTAGAGTGAAGACAGACATTCTGTCATTAGCAACTAATCTTCCTCTCAAGCCATAGTGGAAAGTAAAGAATCCTTATTTTGGATGATACTTAATGGCATGCTTATTACCATAATGTCCATATAGATGACAGGAATAACTAGGTGGCACAGTGGATAGACTGTAGGGCCTGCAATCAGGAAGTCTCCTGTTCCTGAGTTCAAATCTGGCCATAGACACTTACTAGCTGTGTGACCCTGGCTGGGTAAGTCACTTAAACCCTCTTTGCCTCAGTTTCCTAATCTGTAAAAAATGAGCTGAAGAAGGAAATGGCAAACAACTCCAGTATCTTTGCCAAGAAGATCCCAAATAGGGTCACAAAGAGTCAGACTTAATTGAAAACAACTAAACAACAGCAACCATATAGATGATAAACCATAAAAAGGTGTCAGTAAAGCTAGACCAGGCCAGTGCCATTGGAACATGAACAAATTGTCCTTGTCTTTTGCAACACCCAGTCTCTTGGGTTTTTTGATTTTTGTTTTGTTTCATTCTGGTTTTTTTGACTAGTCATATATTAAAGTGAATTCAGGTTTGTTTAAATGTAACCTGTTAATAGATGGAGTAGTTATTTGGAGCAGTAGATTAGAGGATTGAATTTGGAGTTAGGAAGACTCTCCTTGGAATCCAATCTTTGATACTTACTAGCAATGTCACTTAAACTCTTAGTTTTAGTGTGAGGAAGATATGCCCCCTGAGTTAAGGCTATCTTTTTCCGCTTGAGCCTGCTGGGGAGGAACTCACTTGGAGTTAATAACTCATGGCATTAGCAATATGAAAGTACGTTCTTTGTATCCTCTAAGTTTTGGTGCTTCAGGACAGAAGAACCCTGATTGCCCTACCCTACTTATGTTTTTTCTGCGTGATGTTGCCTATTTCTGGGCCAGTATCCACATGGATAGCCAGATGGTCTTTGTTAATCCCCAGTTAGCTATAAAGAGCTAAGAGAGGGATTCTGAGTTTTGTCATGCTATCATTGATGATTGTGAGAGCCTAATGAACCGAGTTTCTCAGTCATCAGTGTCCTTAGGTTATGGGATTAGGCATGTTAAAATTCATAGATAATATATGACATTTGGTGGTGATATCAGGAACTTGAACTATATATTTTTTCCAGTTTGAATTTTTTTTTTTTTTGCTTTTTGGAGGAGGGAAGGCTGGGCAATTGGGGTTAAGTGACTTGCCCAAGGTCACATGGCTAGTTTTTTGTGTTAAGTGTCTGAGGTCAGATTCGAACTCAGGTCCTTCTGACTCTGGGACTGGTGGTCTACTCACTGTACCACCTAGCCACCCCGAACTTGAACTACATTGTATGCCTCCTGGTCATTCTAGTTGACCATACCCCCCACCAAATAAACAAAATTTATTATCTCAGTAAGCCAATAGTTGATCTCCAGCAAAAGGTACTATTGATATCTATAGATACTATAAAACCAAATCTTGGGACATCCCTGAGCAATCCAACAAATTGCTTGTGGAGAGACTATGTCTCTTCAAACAGTGGGAGATAAGAGAGGAAGGCATTAATCTGTTGAGCTCACTTTCCTCTTAGAGCAGAGGTCTCCAAAGTAGGGTACCAAGACGATTCTTTGGAAAGGAGGAAGAAAATTCTAGAATGAGGCAAGTAGCACCACATTGCTGCATGTATCAGCCATCACTTGCCTCTGTTTCTCTCCTTTCCCTGGTGCATCCAACATGAGTTACTCTGACTCAGAAGGTCAGCTACCAGTGCCCTTCTTGGCAGGCAAGCTGACAGTCATTTTGCGGGAAACAGAGCTGCTGCAGGACTGGATGTCTTTTAACTCTTCCAAAATTGAACTCATTATCTTTCCCCCAACCTGTACCTCTCCCTAGCTTCCCTGTGTCTGTCAAAGGTAATCCTCCCAATTACCCAGACTCACAACCTAGGTGTCTTCCTTGACTCCTCTCACGTGTTTCACCCCTGTGTCCAGTCTGTTGCCAAGCCTGTCAATTTTACCTTCATAATAACTCTTGAATATGCCCCGTTCTCCCCCACTGCTCCTCTTGTGCAGCCCTCTTCACCTCACAGCTGGAGTACTGGAAATAACCTGCCATTGGTCTCCCTATTACAAGTGTCTCCCCTACTCCATCCTCCACTCAGCTACCAAAATGATCTTCTTAGAGTAGAGAGCTGAGCTTATATAATTTGAAATCTGGGAGTACAAATTGCCTCTCTCTCCTTTTCCTTTTTAAAAAAATTCCCGCGCTGTTCTAGTTTTCTTATTTCCTTGATTGTTATTGCCTTTTGTTTTAAAATTTGTTTCTAAATATATGCATCCTCTACTCAATGAACCTTCTATTTTTTTTAACAAAGATTTTATGGTCCCTCATACTTTTTAGTGATAAGGGGAGGCACATGTTTTCCAATTCTTCTCAGAGGTCAAATTGAATCATTCAAATTACACAGTGTGCAACTTTGTTTTATTCTTTTATTTTTTATTATATTTATATTACATTACATTTCATTATATTATATTATATTTATTTTTTATTCTTTTATTCTTTAAGCTCTCATATAGATTGCTTCCTGGTTCTGCTAACCTCACTTCGCATCAGAACATAGGGTTTTCCTGTGTTTCACTGAATTCTTGGCTACATCCTCCTAGAAAGAAACACTATCAGACATAGGCTTCTAGAGACTCAGTCTAATAGTCCTCGAGTTACCTTCTGCTTGGAGCCTCAGATGCGTTGTTTTAATTATCCTTTCTGAACACAGACCAATTTGGAGGAAGAATCATTCTTTGAGACTGGCTGAGTCACACTTCAGGCTCTATAGCAAATGAATCAAAATGAAGACAATATCTTATGAGCCTTCCTCACTCTGCAACCTTACTCCAAAATCTTCAAAATCTTCCTGATGGTTTGTGTACTGATCTTGGCAGACTTGTGGTTTGGGTGACAGTACCTTTTGAATTAAGAGATGTTTGAATCTTATCTTTGCCACTTATTAACTGTCTTGGGCCTCAGTTTACTTGTTTTTAAAATATGCACATGAAAGCCTTCATATAATTTGTGTAGAGACTTTGCATATAAATTTTCCTCAGCATATTTTTGTAGAAAATAAGTAAATCATACTTGAATATAAAAGATTTTGCTTGCAGATGGTGTTTTTTTTTTAAGAAAAAAATCTGTTTATTTTAACAGTAGTGTTTGAATGTTTATTTGTTTTTTTGCTGAGTGTTTTCATGGTTTCTGGTCTATGCATGAATTTCAGGGAGTGATCCTGCTTGGAAGGACCTTTTCTCAAGTAGATGTTCCTTCAAAGGACTTCAGTGAGTCACATTTGTGAAGCTTAGATCCTTAGCAAAGCAAAATTTAAGTAGTTTTGTTCCACAAATAACACATGGGAAGCACTGGAGATTTTGGACTCTAGCCACTAACTAGCTCTTGATCTGGTCAGATTGGAAGGACAAGAAGATAGCTTCAGAGGGGTTAATAATCTTACTTTACTAGACTTTAGTCTTCTTAAGAGGGGTGCTGATAATGAGAGCACCAACTCCTACAGCATTCCCTAATCACTCTTCTTGCAGGGGCCAACAAGAATGTTGGAGGAGTTACAACTCCTATGGAGTTCCCTAGGCCTCAGTGGAGTCTGGTTGAGGCAAACAGATTTTCCCCAAGCTTAAATAATGGGGGCCAATCAAGGCACACACACAGCATTATGCTATCATATTCCCCTATGAGTTTCCTACTCACTAACAAGTACCCACTTGCTTTATAGGGCAACAGATAAAGAAGGCATCTTGCCAGCAGTAGCCTCACAGGTTCACTTTAACAGTATCAACATTCAACTCATGT
>CM053582.1:206540399-206555401 GCA_028627135.1 Pseudochirops cupreus
TATATATAAAAATATATAAACAGGCCTGGCTCATAGTAGGTGCTTTATAAACGCTTATTCTCTTCCCTTCTGCCTCCATATTTATACATACATACATATATAATATATATATGTCATATTTCAATATAATTGGTTTCTTTGTACTCTTATGTATTTTATGTCCTGCATTTGAAAATACTCTGAAAAGGGGTACCTAGGTTTCACCAGTCTGCCAAAGCCATCCCTGACATAATAAAAGTTTTAACATCTCCTGCCCTAAGATGATAGGTAGATAGGAAGAACACGAGCATTTATTAAGTGTATAGTATATGCCAGACGCTGTGCTAAGTATTATCTCATTTTTATCCTTGCAACAACCTTGAGATGTAGGGGCTGTTATTTTTCCCATTCTAGAAAAGGGGACACTGAGGCAAGTAGACGTTAAATGATTAGCCTAGAGTCATTAGCCCAGGAGCTATTAAGCTCCTGAAGTGGGCTTTGAACTTGGGTCTTTCTGGCTCCAGTCCCAACACTATTTACTGTACTACCTAGTTCCTTCTAGAAGAAGCAGACATGGTGCTGACTATCATTGGTCAAGGGAATTTTCTTATCTAGGAGTTCCCTATATCAGTAATATCACAGTTCTGTTCCTCCTATTAAATATTTAACACTTCCAGTCCATTTAGTTA
Organism: Pseudochirops cupreus; assembly: GCA_028627135.1. Classification (NCBI taxonomy): domain Eukaryota; kingdom Metazoa; phylum Chordata; class Mammalia; order Diprotodontia; family Pseudocheiridae; genus Pseudochirops; species Pseudochirops cupreus. Next base: position 206,541,068 of record CM053582.1, read on the forward strand.
ATGTAACAGGAATTTACCAATTCATAATGTTCTGTGATGATTAGGTACTTTTGTGTGTCCCTGTCCTGAATCAATAAATTGAGTGAAAATCCATACATAGAGTGAATGACAGATATGAAGATATTTCTCTTTGGAAAGTGGGGAGGGGGGAAATCCTAGAAAGGAAGGTAGACTTGTCATCCTGCCTTATTTAATGCCTTATTAATTAATTATTAAGTTGGAGTTGTATCTAGTACACAAAAGAACATGGAGGTATTGTGTGCCTTAAAAAAATGAGAATTTCAGAAAAAAACAGTTGAACTCAAAAGAGAATTATTCAAAGTAGCAAAAGCGGGGAGTTGTTAGAATCCAGCAGTTTAGAACTGAATTTTTAAAATTGTAATCCGGGGGAAATATAAATGCCACTAAACTGTTGAAAAAGTGCATGGACTAGAAATCAGATGTCTTCAGTTGAAGTGACTAGACATGTGACCTTGGGTTACAGCTTCCTTCAGTTTCTTTATCTTCAAAATGAGAATTAATATCTCCTCTGCTTTTCACTTCAGTTAAATCATAGATCCAGTCTTTATTCCCATCCCTTTTATTCTATAGGGATGTAGAAGCTTTTATTCCACAGGGCTGCTGTGAGTCTCTAGTGAGATAATGTATGTAATTTTTTAAAAGGCAAAGCTATATACAAAAGTACTGTGTTACTGCTATATGAAGTTATTACATTGCAAAACAACAGGTCTCTCTTTGTTTAATATGAATATTGGCTGTGAATACTGAGGTCAAAGTTAGTATTCCTTCTCCTCCAGAAATTGTTGTGAGGAAATGTTGAAGATCAAACTTGGAAAACTGTTTTAGGAGATATGTTAAATATTTGAAAGGTAAAAATATCTGTGGAGAAAACCGCAATATTTGAGATGTAGTGAAATAGCATGAGTTAACTAACAAAATATATTTTTAAAAGTATATTTAGGTTGAATATTAGGGAAATCTATAGCGTTATGATTTTTGTGGGCAGAGGGTTTTCTGTTTCAACAACTTTTTCTTTGTCACCTTAGTAAAATAATTGAAGTTTATCTTGTCAGATAGGTGCTGGTTTTTCATATAGGCAATGTATGCAAACTTGGTAATATTGGAACTAATGGAGAGATTAATTCCTGAGAACTCTCTACATTATTTCAATTACTAAACATTCTGCTGTGGGCTAGTGCCAATGGTCTCTAGCTTAAACTGTGTTTGATAACAGTAAAGTGGAAAAAAAGATTTAAATTTCAGGGAAATTAGACCTAAATCATATTTCATAAGGCAATGAAATGCAAATCCTAAGTTTTCTCTAAAGTATTTTAAAACATTACAACTCTTGGTCCCCTTCACATATATTTAAATGTTCCAGATTTTTAGAGAGTCTTGGAAGCCCTTGAATAAAACATTTTTAAAGTTCTTTGCAAAAAATATATGATGTGTTGACAGTAGTATGGCAATGGTGAAAACATGTGAAGGTTGCTTCAGCAGATCTTCAACAGATGGCTTTCCCCATCCATTTTCTTCTTATAGGCAAACATGCCGAAGACATATTTGGTGAGCTGTTTAATGAGGCCAACAACTTTTACATCCGAGCGAATTCTCTTCAAGACAGAATCGATCGCCTCGCTGTCAAAGTTACCCAGCTGGATTCAACAGTGGAAGAGGGTAGGTAATTGCATGAAAGCAGTGAGCCAGAAGTGATGCTGACAAGATGGTAGTAATTAATTACAGCACAATTACAGCTTTTCCTTAGGGTAGTAAGTTGATCATTCATTTTGTCTTTTCCTAGGACATTCTGATAAGAAAAGAAATGTATAACATTGGATTAATTAGGAAATGAGTTAGAAAAAAAGATATGTGTGTTTACATATACATATATACACACATTTGTATGTATATATACATATACATATATCTATATCTATATTATATCTATCTATCTATCTATATCTTACCTATACCTCATCCTCATGCTCAATTAAGAAAAATTCTCACTAAATGAAAAATTTCTCCTTTAAAGGGTTTTTATTAGTATGAAAGCTTATACATACCACCCATTCCATCCACAAATCCTTCTTTATGCTATAAGTAATAGCCTTAAATAATGTTACACCTGAATACTTGTCCAAATTATCTAGTCACTTCAGCAGTAGGGACAGTAGGTCTCCTTTAGAGAAGAATGACAGTAAGATTGAGAGAAAATTATGTGCATTATAGTACAGCAAACCAAAGGCTTCCTACTGATTCTTATTTTGCCATTAATTCTTGTAAATGTTTTTGGGTAAGTGTTTTGGTCATTTAGGGTCCCTCAGACTTCTTAAAGTGACATATATTGGGTGCTTTTAGACTTCATGTTTTTAAATAATGTTAATACTTGCAAAGATTGTGCTATTACTAATGTTTTTATGTTGGACCCCAGTGACTGAAATTGTTTGCTAGAGAAGCTGGCACAAAATTTAAAGCAATCAACATTCCTTTATCTTTTAAAAGCCAAAATTGCATTATCAGAATATTTACTATAAAAGATTATATTTAAAAAACCACCATCAGGAAAAGGATTGTGTTATTGCCTCCACTGTAATTTTGTTTAAAAAATGTTTATCCTAAGTTGCTTTTGCCTTTATATTGCTGGACCAATGGTGTATATGCCTCATATTCCATTCATGTCAAATATCTATTGCACACTAATTTATAGAGGACATTATTTTATTCACTAAAGAAATTAAAACAGCTAATTAAAAACCATAAACTTTACTTATAAATAATTTTTTAAAAATGGGACACAGTTTTTAAGACATTAGGGAATCCTTGTGCACTCCCTGTACATGTGCCTTTATGATATGTCTTGCTCACATTACCTTATAAAAAATCCTATCACCTCTTTTCTCTGCAATTAGATTTGTTTATCTCCTTTGTCTAGAAACGTATAGTAAAATTTAACTTTAAAAAGCTATCATTCGTGGAATTCCAGCTTTTGCATTTTATTTCATTTTTTAAATCGTTTTACAGTATTTTTCACTTGCAAATTCAAACATATACCTCCATTCCTTTTCTCAAAGAGTCATTGTCTCTTACAAAGAGTACAAAAGAGGGAATAAAAGAATTCCTACTGGTATATGCTAAAAACAAATTTCCTCTCAATATCCAATTTATTTTTGGAGGCCAAAATGAAATTTTATAGAAATATGTAACAATCAGTTTACTGACATTTTAATTTTTCTCCTTAAGAAGAACGTGACTTTGAACATTAGAAAGTTACAGAGTTCTTTTGTCTGCCTTTTCAAATAGTTAAATTTTCTTTTAGAAGATAAAAATTTGGGGAATAATTTAAGAGCTTCAGATGTTGATGGAGTAAAACACTTTTGTCTTAAGTTATACTATAATTGACTATTTAAATTGTTGAAAATCAAACTTTTATTATGTATTGCCTCAAGTTCTTTGTTGTTATAATTAAAATGTTTCTTATGCAATAGATTTAAAACCACCTGAAGGTAAATATATAGATTGGAATTAAGGAAATACTGAGCTGAAACTTATTTTAATAACCCTCAATCACCATTTTAAATCAACTTGTTAGACGGATTTTTATCATAATGTTCTTATTGATCATTTTATGATTCCGATAACTTCTTGTAGCATTTTAATATAGTTGGTGTATCCTGACATCGTTCCTACTTTTGTGTTGCAGCAAAAAAGCCTGTGCATGTTACTAGTAGAGCCATAATCCAGTTATCTAAGTAAATATTGATGAGTATTTTCTATTTGAATAGGTTTATTCCATGGGAAACTGAATTTGGTGTGTGTACATCTGTTGTTCTGGAGACTACAGGCTTCACCCTGATTCCCGTGTGTGTGGGTGTGTGTGTGTGTGTGTGTGTGTGTATGTGTATGTATGTGTGTTTCCAGATCGAATCTCCAGCCATACGTCTATTTCTACATCTCTTCATGAGTATTAGTAATACCTTCATTGGTATTAGTAAAAATGTAAGCTTAATTCTAAGAAATTTTGCCATTTTTTCTATTTAAAAAAAATGTTACATACACATAAACATTCATACATATGTGTTAAAGAGGGATATCTTTACAGTTACTTTGGTATGGCAACCCATGTGCAATTTTTGAGAAAAAGCATTTTATTTAAAGAAGGTACTTAATATACCTGAAGTATACTGGGCAGATCCCCTCACAAGCTGGGAAAGAAGTGCTTGCTTTGTAGTCAGTTTTGAGTTAGAGAGAGAGAGCGAGAGAGAGATCGAGCTATGCTTGTCTAGGGAAAAGAGGATATGGCTTGTACATGTGGTTCTATATGGGTACCCTCAAAGACTGTTGGAAAGCTGTCCTTGTGATTGATTTAAACATATAAGAACTGAATTCAACTTAGATTCTTAACCGCAAAAAACCAAATGTATTCTCTGATAACCAGATCTTTTGGGTCTTTCAACAGTGTCATTACAGGATATTAACATGAAGAAAGCATTCAAAAGCTCTACAATACAAGACCAGCAGGTAGTTTCCAAGAACAGTATTCCCAATCCAGTTTCTGACATTTATAATCAGAGTGATAAGCCACCTCCTCTGAATATACTTACACCTTACAGGTATGGATTTATGTAGCCATAAGGTCCAATTTTACTTTTTCATTATGAATGTTGTTTTAGACAATGGATAAGTATCATGAAAACACTCGTTTAACTGTGTAGAAACTCTTCTTTGGGGAGAAATTCTTTTAGGTGACAATCTGACATCCTTCCAAATTCTTGGATGTTGCAAAGAGACCAAAACAAGATGAAATTGGAAAGCTTGAATTCTTGTTGTTGCATTATTTCTAGTTATCAGCATACTTGTTATCAAAAGAGTGAGTGCTGGGTTTCTTTAATAGAAATGGTTCATTTGTCAGTGATGGTGTGTGGGCTTTTTGCCTACTGTATTCCAAGACTATGTTAAGGTAACTGCATGATTCAGTTACCATACAGCAAACAATTGATCTGTCTCCACATTTCAATGCAGAGACATTTATCATTCCAGACAGCAGAGTGTATTATGCAGTGTTACAGGCTATAGGGAGACAGTTTGATCAACAAGTTAACCCACCATTATTATAGAGCAGTGCAGCATACAATTTAGGCCAAATGCAAAATGAACCCCAGGGGAATTAATACTGCCCAACCACCTACTGCAAATGCATTCCTTGTTTTGCTTCTCATTTTCCCCTGTACAGTGCAGCCATCTAGTCTAACTCATCTATTCCAATTTGTTTAACTAAACCACCATAAGGGTCACTTCCTTGTTTAGAGGTACAGTAAAATAAGATGTTTACCGAGATAACCTCTGCTATATAATGTTATGTGCTTCTGTGAAATTAATTCCTGCTGTGTACAGAGCAATTAGCCACTGGGAGAAATACAAAGTTCTGATAAGATACTATCAGTTCAATGTAGTGAGCATTTATTAAATACCTGCTGTATGCAAAATCTATCCTAAGCAGTGGGTACACAAAAACAATGACAATTGTCCATGTTCTCAAATAGCTTATATTTTACAGAAGGAGAATATGGTATGTATACAAATTAATTATAATAAAAGGTAGAAAATGTATTGAGGCAGAAGAGAGATATAGGCAAAGTACTCTAGGAAAATCAAGGATGAAAGAAATGGAGGAATAGAGAAGGGTGACTTCATGGAAGAGGGAGTACCTGGAGATGTGAAGGATGAGGAGAACTATTACTTAGCAGCAGCAGCAACAGCAAAACCTTGGAAAACCCTCAGAGGCCATGTGGGAGGTGGTGGTATATTCTCCAAGAGGGCCAGGGAAGAAGAGAAGCCCTAGCAATAAGGAATAGGGGCAAATAGGGGAAAGAGAAATAGCTTAGGAGATGGAACCCTCTAACGGAAAGAAAGTGGATGAGTAGAAAAGCAATCCTGTCTGACAGAGATACATCTTCTGGGAGTTTATACCCACAGGAGGCCCTTGCTTCCCATAGCTTCTTAATAATATGACCCTCATCACTGGTTCTTTGGGCTTGAGGATTTCAGTGTCAGCCAGGCTGCCTATACTGACCATTGTCTTATGATAGCATCATTAGTCAGGCATCCACCTTGCGTCTTCTTTCCTTTATTTTGCCCCATTATTTCCTAGTTCTTCTGACATCCTCTGCTCAGGTCATGGTTTGCAGATACTGAATCTTTATCCTCTGTAAATAAGGGATATGAGTGGAAGGGGAAGTCTGATATAGGCTTATAGGATTTGGAACTGTGAGAGACATTGGGAATGCTTAGTCTATCTCCATTTTACACACATGGAAACTGAGGCCCAAAGAAGTAGGCGAAATTACTTGTCCAAGGTAGTATAATGGTAAAACCAAAATTCAAACCCAGTACTCTCTCTACTCCACACCAGGTGTCTTCTCCATGATATCTGAACAGATCTTCCTCTGCCTTAAAATCTTCATTTGATCCTGCTGTACCCCCAAGTTATCTTGCTATATATCTCTTCCCCTTTCACTGACAAACTCGAAAAAGGAAATCTGGGGAAATATATGGTCTCTTACTCTCCCATTTCAAAGCATCATATTGTTCTCCTTTTCGCAGCCAAAATCCTAGAAAAACTGTGGTTGCCTTCACTTTTGAACCTTCTCAACCTCGTGAAGTCTGACTTCTGAGCCCACCATTCAACTGACATCACCCTTCAATATTACCAATAATATTACTAAGCCTAATAAATCAAATGGTCTAAGTCTTCTTTGTTATCTCTTCTGTAGCTTTGCATCATCCCTAGTCCCAGTTGACACTCTTCTCTCTGCATTCTTGTGACCCTGCTCTCTCATGGTTCTCTTTTGCAGTCTGCCTTCCTGGATTATCATGCATGCCCCACTCCCTTTGCATGGGGAGAGGTCAGAGTTTGGTCCTAAGTCGTTTGCTGTTCTCTGGATGCACACTCTTTTGGTGATCTTAGTAGCTCTCAAAGAGAGCTACGTTTCCAGCCCTCATCCCACCACCATCCTCCTGTTAGCCACACATATGCATCTTGCCTAATGGACATTTTTACCTGGATGTCCTATAGAATTTTAAACTCAATGTTTCCATATCTCATTTTCCCCTTCAAATCCTTTCCTCTCTTTCATAATCTCAGAGTATCTTCCATTTTTTGGTCTCCTTCATTGCTCATAACAAATCAGTTATTAAGTCCTGTTGGTTCTATTGCCATATGTCTCCTACCCTTTTTTCCACTTACATAACTACCCCTCTAGGTGAGGCCTTCATCACTTTTCCCCAGCCTATTGCAATCATTTATTAGTTGATCTCCTTGACTCCAGTTTCTCTTCTCTCCTGTACATTTTCCAAATGGACAAATGGGTATTCCTGCAACTCAGACCTATGTCACTCCTTTCTTAAGAAATTTTAGTGTCTCACTCTTGTCATCAGGATAATTCTCTACTTGGCCTTTAAAGACTTTCATTGTGTGGCTCCAATTTATTTTTCTAACCTGATCACACATGTACCTCTCCTCGTGCATGCTGCATTATAGCCAAGCTGGAGTATTTGCTATTCCCCTTACACAATGCTTTATCTTTTTTCCTCCTTGCTTTTACTCAGGGCACCCTCCATGTTTGGAATATTCTCTCTTCTCACTCTACCTTGTGTAATCCCTGCCTTGCTTCAGAAGATAGCTTAGGTGCTACTTTCCACATGAAATCTTTCCTGATCCCCTCAGTTGTTAAATGCCCCACTTCTCACCTGTCTGCCATAATCATCTTCTATTTACTTAGAATATGTTTTCCATGTATTTATCTGTGTTAATGTTCTTCCCTCCTCTTCCTCTACTAGAATATAAGCTCCTTATGGGGAGAAACTATCTTTTTTCTGTCTTTATAAATCTAGTACCTGGCAGACATTGAATAAATGCTTGTTGAATCGAATTTATACTGCTAGAAGGCATCAGGAAAAAGTTCTGAGTAGCATCCTGTGTTGGAAAGTTGAGATGAATTGGGTCTACAGAATAAAAGTAGGCATGTGTCTCCATTCTACATAGCAATCCCAATTCCAGGATTGAGGAGTTGGTGGGATAAAGGGAGAGCACAGGGAAACAGAATATGAGAGATACCAACACCAATACTCCCCAGTAATATTTGAATATATTTTTCAGCTTCTAGGCTTTGAAGAAATTTTTTATTTATTTTCAGCAATTTTCTGCATGTAACTGTGGAGCCAAGAGAGTTTTGAAGTGCTTTTGTTACCAAATTAGTTTATTACATGTTGCCAAAATTACATATAAAATTACATATAAAAGTCACAAATTCCACAGATTTCTTGAGGTGGTTATTGAAATAAGACATTTAATAATGTTCTTGTTGTCAGTTTGTTAAATATTGTGATTTAGTGAATTAGAATCAGAGTTGAAACCTTTAAGCTTAAAAATATACATAATTTCACTTTTCTTTACTTCCATATCATTTTTATAGAGATGATAAGAAAGATGGATTAAAGTTCTATACTGATCCTTCCTATTTCTTTGATCTCTGGAAAGAGAAAATGCTACAGGATACAGAAGACAAAAGGAAAGAGAAAAGAAGACAAAAGGTAAATCATTCCAGAATAGAAAACATGTGTATTCATGGACTAATTTGGATATGATACCCAAACCAAATTTTTGAATCTTACTCTGAATTGATAGGTGTGTCAGACAGTGTTGAAATTTTTTCATAGGGAACATTTTCAATATAAAGATAATTGAGAATCACATGTGGTCCTAATTTTTCAATATATTCAATATATTAAATTCAATTCAAAATTCAATATATTCTATATATCAATATTCTCAATTTTTTTCCCTTCTCATGTTCAGTCAGTCTGCTTCATTTTAACAAGAGAAGGTGCTCATAATTCCATTTTTGTGTATAAATTTGTGATTAAAATTCTCTGCCTATGGTTTCATTCACATCTTAGAAAAACTCCTCTTATCTCATTGCAGAGTAAGAAGATCAACTTTAATTTTTTAAATATGGTTAATGGTTGGGCTCTCACCCACCAGCTCTAATTTTTATAAATGGTATATTGCATGTATTAGAATGAGAAGCCAGTTTGAGATTTATATTTAGGAGGGATTATGGGCCATAAACAGTGCTCTCCTAGGGGGATTGATGGATGGCAAGGGAGATGAGATCATAAGAGGTACAGATACTACCTAAAATAGTCTCTGCAGAGGTTTGCCTTCTCTATTGGAGATATGTTTCATTTGTCGTTGAGGAAAGTTAAGGAACACTCCCTGAAAGTTTTCCTAGCATCTCAGAAGTTTAATTTTTTTTTCCATTGGAAGACAATCTGTTGTGCAGACCTCCTGGGAAGGGCATTTCAGTTTGTGTGGGCAAATACCCAAAAGCTTTGGCTTAGATCAGAGGTTCTTAACTTGTCCACAACTGGATTTCAGAAGGGAGGGAGCCTGTTAACTTGGATGAGAAAAAAAAATTACATCTTTATTTTCTCTGACTCTTGGTTTCATTTGTAATCTTTCATATTTTATTTTATGTATTTAAAAACATTTTGAGAAGGGGTTCACAGGCATCACTGGACCATCAAAGGGCTCTATGACACACACAAAAAATTTATGAATCTCTGACTTAGAGAAGTGTTTGGCATTTGGTAAGGCCCAAAGGATTTTTCAGTGATTTTTATCATTTAAATAACATAAGCTACAAAGATCCTAGAGAGAGGGGGCTTCAAAAGGAAATCTCCATCGCATGTGTTTGGTTGGATTTGGGGAATTTATTAAGAGCGAGAACATTGTGGGTGAGTTATAGGATTCTGCAGACATTGTTTGTGTGAAGAAAAGATGGATATTATTGCCTTGAAAAGAAAAGCAAGGAAATATTTGATTGGAATCCTAGTGATACCTCCCTATACATTTCTTATGGAATATAAAAACTCATTGAGACTGTAAGAGTGCTTTTCATTGAATATATAATTTACCTTTCAGTGACCTTACAGATGCCTCTGACAGATGCTCCAAAAATGATGCTTTTGGCATAAATATATATATAATTATTTTACTTTGCCTTCATGGAAAATGTATTAATCTGTAATTTTCATGTCTCCAAAACTAGTAGCTCTTTCTAGATCTTTGATTTCATCCTCAGTTCCCCAAATACTTGTAATTGTGGTGATTGCATCATTCTTGTATCACACTGTCTTCAGGTCAAATAGAAATTTTCTAAAAAGTCACAATAGTTATTGTTTCATTCTGGGAGTAGGAAAAAAGATTGTCCTGTCTTTGGAAAATTTAGGCATTAGAGCTGATCTTAGAGTTTATCTAGTCCAGTCCCTTAATTTTACAGATGCAGAAACTTAGACCCTAATAATGAAGAGACTTGTCTAAGGTCACATAGGTAGCAAGTGGCAGAGCAAGGATTTGAATGTGAGTCCCAATCCAATGTTAAACACACACACAGTGACTTCATTTTCATTTGTTTTTTTCCCTTTGTATAAAATCCATCCATGTCTATCTCAATCCATCCATGTCTTTTCATCCTGAACCGACTTATTGAAGTACAAAATCCATTCATTTTCCATTGTGATACAATAGTGCCTACAGTGGAGTCTTCCTTCAATGGCCTTTTAACGGTGTGGGAAGACTTTGGGTTTCCAAAAGTTAGGCGAGTATGGATATGGACAGGTCTTACTAAACTAGGAAGGTTTTAATTGTGGGCTTTGCATCTGCCCAGCCTAGCTGCCGTCGAAAGAGATTCACAGCGGCTCTCAAAGACAATCTACCAAGCCGTAGAGATACCATAGTCTGTGTTGGTGGAAGTACCCCTGATGTCAAAAGCTTGGATTCTTTAAGATAAAATAATAGCAGAAAACCAACACATTAGATTCACCAGTGAAACAGGCTTTAAGTACTAGCACCTCTTTTGTTTTTGTTGAGTTGTTTTGGTTGTACCCAACTCTTCATGACCTCGTTGGGGGTTTTCTTGGTACAGATAATAGAGTGGTTTGCTATTTCCTTCTCCAGATCATTTTGCAGATAAAGAAACTGAGAGAAACAGGGCTAAGTGATTTGCCCAGGGTCACACAGACAGTAATTATCTGAGGCGGAATTTGAACTCAGGTCTTCCTGATTCCAGACCCAGCACTCTATTCACTGCTCCTCTTAGTTGACCAGCACCTCTATACTTTAACTTAGTAATTTCACAATGGTTTAAATCAGCCATATAATTAGCCATCTAGAAAGGACAAATACAGCACAGAGTCCTTAGGATGGTGATTTCCAACTATATTACTGTCATAGCCTCCAGCTGCTATTAGCTTGATTCTTCAGTACTTTACCTGGACACCTCTCACTCCAAAATAAAGCAAGTGAAAGTGAATTCTATATTTTCTTCTAATTTTTTGGAGAAATTTTGATACTGTTTGAGATGATTGGAGACATTCAGAAATGGCTCAAAATCAGAACCATTGGTCTTGGCGGCTGCTTTTCTGGATCCTCCCAGTACTCTTGTGGAGAGATGATATGATGACTGTGAAGAGATCATTGGACTCGGAAGACCCAGAATCAGATCCTGTCTCCCCCACTTACCTGTTTCTGTGTCACTTCATACCTTAGAGCTTCACTTTCATCATTTGCAAAATGGAAATGTAATACCTGCATAATCTACCTGAGTTTCCAACAGAGCTGTCAGAAAACACCCTTTATAAATCTTAGCCTTAATTTTCTTTTTTTTTGGCATGTAAAAACAATTTTTAACATTTTATTTTTTAAAAATTTTGAGTTCTAAACTATCCGTTTCCCTCCATCCTCTTCCCCCTCTCTTAGATGCTTTAACCTTCATTTTCAATAGAGTTGTTATTTTTGCTTGGTCTTGCTTGTAATACTTACTGCATGTTTGTTGTCCCTGAAGTTGATCAGTCTAAATGAGTTGAAGAAGAGTTGAGTGCCTCACACTGAAAATGATGCAGTTGAAAATTTAAGTCACATAGAAGTGGAAAATCCAGGCCTTGTCTTTAAGGGGAATAGCATTTTATGGGTTACTTAGGACAAATGAATATAACAGAAATGAAGAGTTACCACTCTCTAGAGATATCCGTGTAACTTCTATGTATTTATGAATAAGGTTGTACTGTTGTGCCTGTCAGTGGTGGGACCATGTTCTTGATTTTTGTATAGGGCTAAAGGGCTGGAGCAAAAATAAGTGTTTGACTAATGGGGCAGGTAAGTTTTCTGTTTTTCTACTTAACCATTAGCAAAACTGGCTTAAATATCATTTGGAATACCTCTTGGAAACTGAGAATAAAGGTTATTTATCTTCATTTTGGAAGAAAAATATTTTGCTATGCAGATGTTCTATATCAAGATTTTTTTAAAAAAAAAATGCAGTGGTGGAAAACTATTTCCCAATCATACCTTGCCAGATGTTTTTATCTAGGCAGTAGAGGGAAGCTGAAGAGCATCTTGCCTTGTACAGCATGAGGTGAAAAATATAGACTGCTTCCTCTTGACTCTATTGTATATGATGGTTAGACTTCTTCAGAATTTCCTTTACAGTTACAGTATGGCTTCCATTTGCATATCAGGTTTATATTTCTGTGCATTTTAACTGCATTTAACCTGCTGTTTTCCCTTTCCCTTCTGTCTTGGCATGCTTCCTTTCTTTTCCTGGACATCAGGAGCAAAAGCGTATAGATGGCACAACTCGTGAGGTGAAAAAGGTTAGAAAAGCCAGGAACAGGCGCCAGGAGTGGAATATGATGGCCTATGACAAAGAGCTTAGACCTGACAACAGGTTGTCTCAAAATGTGTACCACGGAGCATCTTCCGAGGGATCCCTGTCCCCAGATACTAGGTCTGTGTGTATTAAAGCTCCCTTATCCACATGTGATGGTTATGCATGAGGCATTTCTTGGTGTTTTGTTTTTTTATAATATAGGCAATACATTCAGTATTTATTGTTGTGTGTGTGTGTTTTAAAAATAATTTGGAAATGCAGCAATAGCTTTAGTTCTCAAAAAAGATCTGGACTATATCTTAGAACCTTCTTAAGCTATACATTGAAAGTATTTTGTTGAAGTTACAAGATTTTTTGTGTATTGTTTTTCTTTGTATGATTTAAAACCCCTGTGACTTGAATTTATTATTTAGTTGAGCTACTGATGTTGAATTTAGCTCTCTTCATTTAGAAGATCTTTAGACTTCAATTTAATTAACTATAATGATACTTTCATTTTTAGCTTGGCATGCTGAATTGCCATTGATATACAGTGTCTGAAAATGATTGGTAGTTACTATTAATAGCATAATTAATAGAATAACTCCATTGTTCTGTTTGAAAATCTCACTAAGAGTAATTCTGTTTCTGCTCTTCAGATAACTAATCTCATGTGCTCTAATTTACAGGAAAAGTTCGTCATTGGAACTCACTAAAAGACTGTTAGCTGTTCAATTAAAATGTTTCTTCATACAGGTCTAAATGACATGGCCGCTAAGTGACAATTGCAGTTCATTGGATGGAATCAATCCAGTGGAGCTAGCTTGATAACTTTTCACTCTGTTTGCATTATTTTTCTGCCTTCTAACTTAAAATCTTCTATTGAGAAAAAAGAGACTTTCTGCAAAGTCTTTTGTCAGCACATAAAGTAAGAAAAGGCATCTCCTGTTGCTCTTAAGGCTTATTTATTTTTCAAGATTGTTCTTCCAGATTTCCTCTTGATGGTGGTTTTTGTATTTAAAAACAAATAAAATAAAACACCATTTAGTCTTGGGTTTACATTTATTATAGTTTTATTAACTTCCCTGTTCCAATATCATTCTACTCCCCAAATTTTGGTTATTACTAACATGATATGAAAAAATTCTTCAGGTAAGTTTTGATGCAATACAAGAGTTTCTAGTTAATTTTACTTTCAACTTTGGAATTTTAATGACCATGGTTTTCAGCAAAACAGGTATTAGAATACATCATGAGAGGTTCACTGCTCAGAAGCATTTCTCTTTCTCACTGGCAGTCAGTGGGTTAATTTGTTATTTAATTTCATTACTAATATATACATGCAGAATGATATGATTATTATGGTTCTGAACTTTTTATTCTAAGTGAAACATCTTATTTCAGGTAATGTTCTGCAGAAACCCTAATGGAATAAGATGAATATTCTTTTTCATGTGGTGGAAGGTCCTTGTGTGCATCCTGAATTTTAAGATCAAATTGATGCTACTTGACCACAAAATTGGTGGTTGTTCAGACTGTCTAGCCTCTTTACACATAATTATGTTTTTAATATTTAGCTTTCTTAGTTTCATTGTATAAACTGTGCTTTCTCTGAATTTCTAAATTC
>CM053582.1:206555501-206575700 GCA_028627135.1 Pseudochirops cupreus
CCATTGGAAATATGTGTTTTCCAATGGTCTTAGGCAACCCCTGTGACCCCGTGAAAGGGTCGTTCAACCCCCAAAGGGGTCGTGACCCACAGGTTGAGAACCACTGGTCTAGATCATTGGGAACATCATCTTCATAAACATAGGATCATAGTTCTGTGGCTTCTCATTGCAGCAAGGCAGTTCTTTTGCTTCTTTCTCATTGTTTCCCCTTCTCATTACCTACAGAAACTACTCCCAAATCCTCTCTTCCTTTCTCACCTTTCCTTTTGCACCTAATACTATCGCCCCCTTTTTCAGTTGAAGACCTTAACTCTTATTTTACAGGAAAAAAGTGGAGGTCATTCAATTTAAACTCCTGCTTCCCCTCTTCTCTTCATTTCATCACCTCCTTTGACTTCATCCACTACTCTTTCCTTCCCAGGCTCTGATAATTACATGAATCTTTTTGCCAAAGTCAACCCCTCTCTACTGTCATGCTTAATTTTAATCCTCTCCCATCTTCTCCAGAAAATTACTCCTTTAGTCATTCTCTACACTCTCTTATTTTAAACTTTTTGCCCATTTCCTACTTTCTTCCCTACTGCCTTCAAACATGCCAGAGTACACACACACACACACACACACACACACACACACACACCCTTCACTAGGCCATACCATTACCTCAATCCATCATCTTAATCCCTCTTTGATATTCATTTCTCAGCCAAATTCCTTGATTAACTTGTCTATACCTTCCACCTCTACTTCCTCACCTCTTACTCCAAAAATCTTTGCAGTCTAGCTTCATACTTCATTATTAAAGTGTCTAAAGTTATTGATTATCAATTAATTGGCAAATTGGATGATTTTTTTTCTCAGTTGAGACCTCTCTGCTGTATTTGAAAATATTGGCCACCTTCTTCAATTGACAGGCATCCCTGCGATTTCTGCCTCTTCACCACCACAAAGAGAGCTGCTATAAATATTTTAGAACATATAGGTTCTTTTCCTTTTTTTCCTAATCATCTTGGGAAACAGACCTAGGAGTGATCTTGCTGGGTCAAAGACCGCCTTCTCCTTTTGGGTATTCTCTCCTCTCTAGGTTTTCATAACAATACTCTTCTCTTTTTGTGTTTGTTCTACTTGTTGGATCACTCCTTCTCCGTCCATCATTTCATTTCATCCTCCCCAACCATGGGTATTCCCCTTGGTTCTGGCATAGGCCTGGTTTTCTTTTCTTTCAACACTCTCTTGGTAACCTCATTAGCTCCCAAGGAATTATGAAAATGACTAACACACACACACACACACACACACACACACACACACAGAGCTCTCATCTCTCCCCTGAGCATCATTCCTGCATCATCATTCCCTATTAGGCATCTTGTCCAAAAAGGACTCTTCATCATTCTCCCCAAACCCTCCCTTCCCCTGAACTTCCCTGTTTCTCTTGTAAGCACCACCATCCGGTTAGTTTCCTAGATAACACCTTCACATTATCCTTACTCATTGACCTGACTTTCACATGTCTAGACAGTTGCCAGATCTTGGCATTTCTATTTCCTCTATCCCCTTTTCTCTACTCATACCACTAACCCCTTAGCTTAGGCCCTCATCGCTTTTCACCTAGATTATTGCAGTGGAATCCTGATTGTTTTTTGTTTGCTTCAGTTCTCTCTCCACTCCAGTCTATCTGACATACTGTTGCCAAAATGATTTTCCTTAATCACAGATCCAATCATATCATATCTCTACTCAATAAACTGTAGCATACTCCCTATTGCCTCTAGAATCAAATAAAAACTTCTGTGTTTAGATTTTAAAGCCCTAGACAATTTGACTCTAACCCATCTTTCCAACTTTATTGGACATTATTCCTCCCCCACCTGTGCTGTGATCTAGACAACTTGCCATGAAAACCGATCTGCCATCTCCGTGCCTTTGTGCTGGACGCCTCTCATTCCTGGAGAGTACTCCTGCCTCACCTCCGCCTTGGAATTTACTCTCTTCATTCAAAATGTAGCTTAAGCACCATCTTCTGCATGAAGCTTTTCCTGCTATTATACTCCCTCCTAAATTTATTTATCTTAATTACTTGTTATTTTTTTTTGGAGGAGGGAAGGCAGAGCAATTGGGGTTAAATGACTTGTCCAAGGTCACACAGCTAGTAAGTGTTTCAAATGTCTGAGCTGGATTTGAACTCAGGTCCTCCTGACTCCATAATTTCCTGATTCCTTTATTCACTGCACCACCTAGTTGCCCCAATTACTTGTTATTTATTCATTTTTAAGTTTTATTGTGTATATACTTATATGTATTTGTGTCTTTCTCTATTAATGTAAACTCCTTGCAAGTAGGGACTTTTTCATTTTTTGTATTTCTGGTATCTATAACAGTATCTGAAACTTAATAAATGCTTATTTATTGATTGATAGATTTAGAACTGTAAAGAGTTCAGAAGCCATCTAATCTTATACCTTCATTTTCACATGAAGAAACGGATCTAGAGAGATGAAGTGACTTCTCCAAGCTCACTTAGGTAGTTAGTGTCAGGGTTAGGATGCAGATCAAGATTTTCTAACTCCAAAGCCCACATCCTTTCCTCTGTATCACACTGCCTAATGCTAAGGAATTGTTAGGCTGGCTGGAACAACTCTAGAATTATTTCCATTTCTTTCTGGTCACTGAGGCATTATGAACATGTATGGTCTCATCTGAGTCCAGTGATTCTTTACCTGCATCCGTAGCTTTCTCTTCCTGATGCCTGCTCTGGAATGACCCATTTTGTTATTGGTTCCTACCTACCTTCCAAGCTCTTCCTCTTCTACAGTAGCCTCTGACCTCCCTAAAGACACTCCCTGGACCTATTCTTTGCTGTCAGTCCACTGGAAGATTAAAGAGATGTAATGATATGCTATTTAACCTACTTTGACTTCCTGCTCTCCCCTGGGGCTCCCACTGACCTTTCACCCCTCCATCAGGAGAATCTGCCCCTTTTAGGTTCCCACTCTTTACTAGCTATAAAATTGTAATGAGCATTATAATAATTGCTATTAATTTACATAGAGCTTTAAATATGCAAGGCACTCTATAAATATCTCATTTTACCTTCTCAACAGTCCTGGGAGGTAGGTGCTATTACCATCCCCATTTTACAGATGAAGAAACTGAGGCTTGCTCAGGGTTACACATTTAGTTAGTGTTTGAGGCTGGATTTGAGCTCAGTTCTACCTGACTTAAAGTTCAGTGTTATACACTGCCCTATTGTAAATTTGTGATTCTAGCTCTGAAATACAACTTTCCCACCCTGATCCATTCCCTGTTATTATACTATTCACCCTTCTTTATTTTGTTTCCCCTAGCTCCTTTCATCACTACATCACAACCCATTTCAGAGGGTTTTCAAAGCAGCCCAGTCCCATGTTCTTGTTTTTTTAAGTAGATAATTTCCTTAAATAATCCTCATTAATTTTTTTTTAAAAAATTGACTAAGGCTCTTTTAAAAGCAGTCGGTATCTCTCTTCTCTTTTGGTCCTTCCCCCTTGTCTTGAAGGTGTTTTCTTTAACTGCTGCCCTCTGTAGTGGCATTTGGTTCTGAGTATGGCCATGTCTAGAAAACACACCAAATCTCAGGACAGGACAGGTTTTCCCTACACTTTGATGCATTAAAATTTTAACTCCTTTACTAGCAGCTTACACACTACAAAGATGCTTTCATATTTGCACCATCTTCTGGAGTTTATGCTGCAAGTCAGGGACAAGGACAGCTATGGAGGATTCTATCACAACGACAGCTCCTCTGCATTGAAAAAAATCACTTGGTGCCTTCACAGGACTGCACTGCACAAAATCCCAGAGCTTGACATCCAGTCTGTGGCTTTTCCACCAATGTCTCTTTGCCTGTTTTGCTTCAGAGGGAGAAACACAAGCTGAATCCTAACAGAAACCAGCAGATAAATGTGAGGAAAGTCAGAACAAGAAGAGAAGAGTGGGAGCGAAGGAAAATGGGTATTGAATTCATGAGTGACGCCAAGAAACTGGAACAGGCAGGGAGCATGAAAGAGGACAGAATGCCCAGAGGGTTGGTCTTTTTTGCTTTATTCAGAGCCCTGGCTTTTTGTTGCCTGCCCTGCTTCAGTCTTCCTGCGATGATATGCATTCAATTTACTGACTCAATGTGTCCTTTAACAGAGTGCCAGAACTGCACGATTGTCTCTTACTAATGCCACCTGGTTCTCCGCAGCTGTGGGACAAACAGGTCCTTTTACTCATTCCCCTCCCTTGGGCTTAGCTGGCCCTGGACCACAACAGTCTCTGCATCTTTGTGAACTCTGCTCAACTAATAAAATATTTGCATTCCTTTCAGCTTGTTACACTCGGCTATTTATGCAAAGAAAACAAGGCTTTTAAATATTAAACTTATTAAATCACTACGCTCTGCTTTGGTTAAATACATTTCCTCTGTTTAAGCAAAAAATTATTCACTGCATTGCATTCTTAATTTCTTTTACTTCTCTTACTGTTAATGTTTATCCAGTTCACCTACTATTATATAATTTCTAATTACATGCTGTTGATGTTTCATTGCACTAGAATGCTATGTCTGTCTTAAATACTGTTTGTTAATTTGATTTGTTCTATACTATTCTGTGACTGAGTAAAAGATTCCTAAAGAGCTGAAAAAAATCAGGTGTTGGTCTTTACTGCCTGTCAGTTCATCTGATATAGTCATTCTGAAGCTGTGAATTTCATTTCAAACAACACTTGCGTTTTCTGGCTAAGATAGTAATCCAGTTATTTCTCTGTAGTTTTCATGACAATACTGGAAGGGGAATAGAGAATTTATAACTTATGAATTGATATCAGAAAAGCAGATGTTGTATGTATATTATAAGGGAAAAAAAACCTGAAAGTCATTTTATTTCTTCCCATTTCTTCTCCATTAATTATAGGTCCCATGCATCTGATGTGACTGATTATTCTTATCCTGCGACTCCAAATCATTCTCTTCATCAGCAGCCAGTGACTCCTTCTTACGTAGCAGGCGATGCACAGCAGTATGGGGCTTCAAACCAAGCCCTGGAGCATGAGTATAACAGGCCTCCTTCTGCCACCGTCAGGCACATGACCTTGAACAGACCTCAGCAACCACCCCCACCCCCACCCCAGGCCTCGGAAGGCTCACAGGCCTCTGCACCTTTGGTGCCATCGGACTATGGGTAAACTTTCTTCATGCCTGGACTCTTTGAAAATATAGTAGATGTAGCTGGCATTTTGATTTTGTTTTTAATAATTCATGGGCTACAATGTTTGCAAGAGAAAACCTGACTTGTCTGATCGATAATTCTATCATGAATGCCAAATTACAGGTAGAGAAATGGGGTAGTAACATACTAGTAGACTATCCTCCTTTATAATTATATCATGTTTAACAACAACAATCACAACCACATTTTATAGGGAATTTGAATGAATCGTTTCATGAGGCATTTTTAAACCCATAAGCTAAGCAGAGATAAACAATTTTCTTTTCTCTGATTAGACTGTAAGCTCCTTGAGGCCATGACACGTGTCCCATGTATCTTTTGAGTTCTCTTAGCACCTAGCCCAGTACATTGTGCATGGCAGGCTTTTAGCAAATGTTTATTGAAATGATTGGAGAACTTAACTCCAATCACAAATTTTAAAAGAGAAAAGAAGATGAAATACTTAACATAAATCAAAAAATAGCTTCATCTAACCCCATGCTGTCTCTATGCCTAGCCATGTGCTTCCTGTCCTTAACCTTGCTCATCTTGGCCTAGCATTATGATGTCTTCTCACCAGGACCCCTAATTTTCTCTCATGTAGGTAGAAAGAAAATACCTTTCTTCTTTTTAAAATGAATTCTATAGTTCCTGAATGTCCCTTCATTTAGTCAAATATGCCACTTTTGTTATTACTCCTTTCAGCTTAAATATATTCTGTGAAGCACTGCCTTACAGCAATGGCAATCTTTGCCTTTTTTAATACACTTATTTTTCAGTAAATTCAATTGTACCACTTCTATCCTACAGTTATTCACAGTGATTTTCTTCCTGACTTGATTAACTATGTGTTTCTCTGCTACTTGCTACCATAGAGTATGCATTAATAATGTTCTTTCTGCCTTCTTAGATTTTGTGATCAGCAGGGAAATGATATTCCTTTCTCCCACAAATATTCCTTTTACCTTTGGAAACATTTTTATTCCTGAGATGAATTGAGCAAAGATATGATATCCTGTGGTAATAAATTGAACAGAACCTTTTGAAACTACTTCCAAAAAATGGTTATGCTTGCACTGCGTAGTTCTAATTAGTTCTACAATGTATGATATGGCCAACAGTGTCTAACCTGACATAGATTTCAGAGCCTCAGAAAATTTCACCTTCTGCTGACATTCTTGTGACTTGGTGTGTTTTCCTCTTTTTGTTAGGATGCTCCCAGCACAAATAATTGAATATTACAACCCATCAGGACCACCACCGCCTCCCCCGCCTCCCGTGATTCCTTCAGCACAGACTGCTTTTGTCAGCCCTCTCCAGATTCCTACACCATCTTCCTATCCTCCGTTAGCTACTGGCTCCACACACACTGCTACTCCTCACCTGCCTTCTGCTGGGCTTGTGGGTGCAGCTCCTCCCCCCCCAGGCCCCCCGCCTCCCCCCCCGGGCCCTCCTGTGGCAGGGCCTTCTCTTTCCTCCTCCCCCATGCATGGTCCCGCAGGGGCTGAAGCAAAGAGACAAGAGCCAGCTCAGCCCACGATCAGTGATGCTCGGAGCGACCTTCTCGCGGCCATTCGGATGGGTGAGTGTAAACACGCCACAAAACATCTTCCTTTAAGAAAGTGAGTCTTCGATGCTCCCTTCTTGTTATATTTCTGCCTTCTTGGAAAAACTAAGGTTTGTGATAATTGTTTTGAATAACCATTGCCCAGTTATACCTTAACTGGATTCCAGTCAACCCTTAATTAATTAACTGGTTCTTTTCTTCTCATGTGCTTCATCCTGCTCCCATTATACTTTTAGGAAAAAGATGTGACTAATAAGAAAACACACAAATTTAGGCTTAATCATAAAATAAGATATTTCTTAAGGCAGTGGTTGCAACATAAAAATGTCATGTTGGTTTTAGGTTTATAACTAACTAGGAGGTACATTGGATAGAGTTTGGGTCTAGAGTCAGGAAGAACTCAGTTCAAATTCAGCCTGACAGTTACTAATTTATGTGACCCTGGGCAGATTACCTAATCTTTATCTGTAACAGTTTTCTTAACTTTAAAATATGAATAGTATTATCTCCCAAGGATGTTGTAAGGATTAAATGAGAAATATTTGTTAAGTACTTATCATAGTGCAGGGCACATAGTAAGTGTTTAATAATGCTTATATCCTCCCTCCCTCCCTCCCTCCCTCCCTCCCTCCCTCCCTCCCTTCCTTCCTTCTTCGTTAATCTGTTTGAATAGCTTACTTTTTTTTTTCACATCCATCAGCACTAGATTGGAATATCACACCCTTGCCATGATATAACTTTGTCACTCTCTTCCTCAGTAAGTTTCAGTGGCTCCTAATTGCCTCTAGTATCAAGAACAAACTCCTCTGTTTGGCAGTTAAATCCCTTTACAACCTGTTTCCAACCTATCAGTCATATCATTTTACTCCCCTAGTTCAGCCAGATTATCTGGCCTTTTCGCTGCTCCTCATACATGACATTCCAATTCCTATCCCCATGCTTTTGTCCAGCTTCCCATTTTTCCCCATCTTCTAGGATCCTTAATTTATCAACTCAGATATTCCCTTTTACACGAACCATACATATTCCTGATTTCCCCTTGTCCTCTGAATTACTTGGTAATTGTCTTTACTTGTGTGTGTGTGTGTGTGTACATGTCTTTCCTCATAGAATATAAGCTACTTGAAAGCAGGAATGGTTCCATTTTGTATCCCAGCATGTAGCACTATTCCTGGTACAAAACAGGCTTTTAATAAATGCTTGTTTGTTGATTTTTGAATAGTTGTCCTGATTGGCAGAGGGAACACCTGTTTCAATGAAGCTGCTGCTCCCTGAAGTATTTGTATGCGCCACCTTTTACTAAGGCAGGAAAGTAGATGAATACATTTGAGAAGTGTGTCCAAGAAGAAGGATTGAAATACGGAGAGTTTTCTCACCAACTTTTCACTTCATCAGAGAATGCAATTAGGTAGAACAGATCTGACTGCTTCTCTTTTAAAAAGTGTAGTACATAAGGACACACAGTTTGTTGTTGTTCAGTCATATCTGAGTTTCTATGATCCCATTTGGGGTTTTCTTGGCAAAGATATTGGAGTGGTTTGTCATTTCATTTTCCAGCTCATTTTACAGATGAGGAAACTGAGGCAAGCATGGTTAAGTGACTTGCTCAGGGTCACACAGCTAGTTAGTGTCTGAGGACCAATATGAACTCCCAAAAGTGAGTCTTCCTGATTCTAGGGTCTACACTCTATGCCCTGAACCACCTACCCACCCTCAGCTCACATGCTAGCATACTATTGTGTGAAATTTGTTCTTGCTAGTTTAGCTCATTTCTTTTATTAAAAAGGGCAACTTCTGATTGTGTAATGGATGAGTGTTCATTCATTTTTCTGCTTAAAGAAATTTTAGCATTGCTTACACTAAGTTCCCTTAACACCTTTCAAAATGCTTTTCCTACATTCCCAATTCTGGTATCACTACTCTAATAATGATTTTGAGTTTTTGCATTTGGGTCAGAATAAGGGAGTTCATTCTAAATGGTTTTGCCTACAGGAATTCAGTTGAAAAAAGTGCAAGAACAACGGGAACAGGAAGCGAAACGAGAGCCCGTGGGAAATGATGTGGCCACAATCCTGTCCAGACGGATTGCGGTGGAGTACAGCGACTCTGACGATGACTCGGAGTTTGATGAGAATGACTGGTCCGACTGAGCTGAAGCTCCCTTCCTCAGCACACCACGTGGGGCAGCTAATTGAAACTGATGACACCAATGGCCAGTGAGGAACGCAGTGTGTTGAAAATTCGTAGTGGCCTCAGTGCTTGTGTAATGCTGTTATAACACCGTAGCTTAGCAGCTTTTGTATTAATAATGTGATTACGCTTTCTGCACATCCAAAAATTCCAGGTTTGTTTTTTCCAGTATTTACTGTGTAATACTTAAGTGCCACTAAACATAGCAAATCACGTGCTTCATACAAGAGAATGTGCTGTTGTTGTTGCACTGTTATGGAGAGAGCCTTTTGTTTCCCTCCTGGCCAGGGAAGGAGTTTTATTTCACATTCATTGTTCAGTATGACTCTGCTGACTTGAATTCTATTTGTGAAACTGCCTGGTTGTGAGATCGTTGCAAAATTCACAGCTTTGTGTCGGAGTGATTGTCTTCAGATCAGTCAGACAATTCATTGTGTTGCTTTGTTCTTAGTGTATGCTTCTGAATTTGGCACAAGGAGAGAAAAATCGCCACGTGAACACAAACAGAATCTCTTAACATGCTTCTGTGCTTTATTTCTTGGTTTAGTAGCCTGTGTGTGAATTCGAATGTTTTCTCATAGAACATGATTTCCTTTTCATACTCTTTGACTGTCCTCAGAAATCACTAGGAACTGTAAAATTGCAAAGGCCCATTGTTAGGAATTCTACATGATTTTCCCTCACCCTTTGGGCACTCAGTAAATGCAGTTCATGTAAAGACAAAGGGCTCCAGGGCCTTGATGCTGGTAATGCTGGTGAAAGAGGGGGCATTTCTTCCTGGGGGTAGGTGGGGGTTTCCAATGGATGTCTGTTGAGTTTTGACAGTGATTAATTAATGGTAACTCTTCAGAGGTAGCCTAAGATCGTTTGAGAATCTTAAGTTTTCAGTGAATGAACCGCAAAAAAACAGGTCTAGGAAACCAGAATTTATATAAAACTTGTGATTAGTATATTCCCACTTTTAGTGGTTCTATCTAGAGGCAGAGATAACCCAGACTGTTGGTGTCCTGGAAGCACATAATTTCTAATGCAGTTGGCTTTGGGCACATAGAGCAGAATTTACCTCACTGAATTTTCTTGATCATCTTCATGGATAGAACATCTCACTAAATTCCCCACCTCATCACCCCATTTACTTTTTTCTCATGGCTATTGTTTATTTTTGTTTAGGCTTAAGATCCACAGAGGCCAGTGTTCCACTTTGGAACGATCCTTTGGAAATTCATACGTTAGATTTTCTGTTTTTTTAATTCTGGGTGACCGATTAACCACTTATTTAACTGAAGTTAATTTCCCATGCCCTAATTATCTTTTGTGAGACTACTGACTCACACTCTGCTCATATTTTTTAAAGAAGACTGTAAAATTTTAAGATATACCCACACATACACATGTGTCTATATGTATATATATATATACATACTTATGTATACATAAAATGTGTCATACCAGACTAACCCTATATATATTTTGTGGGGTCTAGAACTGTGTTTTTAGTAGTGTAGGGGACTTCTGCTAAGGAAATGAGCTCTATCGATTTAGATCAGCCAACTGTTCTGCAGTTTACGGCTTTCGAGAGTTGTTTGGGACACTTGGTGACTTTCCTGAGGTCGCAGAAGCAGTGTGTGTCACAAGTGGGGCTTGAGCCCAGGTCTTTCTGACCCTAAGGCCATCTTTTTATCCAGTGTTTCATGCTGCCTCTAAAATACTTACAACATTTAAAATGAACTCTTGAGTCTTTTGACTGCTACTGATAATTGTAATGTATGGAAGGAGACTGAATTATGCACATGCACACATCTAAGTTCACTGTAGAAATGTAAACAGGAACATTAATGAATGAATCTGATCATCTTCCAGACTTGAGATATTAGCCCTCTGGCCTAAGATATGTACATATAGATACAGATAGGAAGATAGATAGATAGATACTTACTTTGGGGCTCATGGGCATAGTCTCATAATACCATTGCATTGGACTTTGACGACCAGTGGGTTTGATGAGCACAAATGTTCAGACTCCGAGCAATCTGGTGTCTGTCTCCTTTACAAGATTATAGTAGACCCTTGCACATGTTCGCTGGGGTCTTCCTAACAATACTTGACTCAATGTTAACTCCTTGGCTTTCTATACGTAGAGTTTATTTTAAAAAGAGAGAATTCTTAGTTTTTATTATTTCTTTTCCCTGCCTTCCTTCTAAATAGAGTTGTCTGTTTGTTAATGAATTTTAAACTTCTCTTTTGTTGAAGTCTTTTCTGCTGTATTAATTCCTGGGACATTTTAGAGGGATGGGGTGGGAGAGGGAATCTTTCTTATCTGATTAAGATTATAATCTCTGTACCAGAATAAATCTATGTCATTCTAGGCCTAATATTTGGTAAAACTTCCTTGTTTCCTAAGAACTTGCAGTTCTCAGGAGGAAAAGAGCACATTACAACTCCTCCTCCACCCCCTGCCCATTCATGGTTTTTCTCCTCTTTCTATTTATATCTTATCACTAGAAGAAAATTAAAATCGGTCCCCCCATAATTATCCACATGCTTAATTATTAGCGGTCTTCTTATAGTGTAATCCACAAGTTATTTTCATCCTCCTGAACTTGTTACTATAGTATTTAAAAAAAGGTTTTTCTCTGTTGTTTGTGCTGCTTTTAAAAGGATAGTTAGGTGATTTAATCCTATAGGCTAGGTTGTGCTGGGGTATTTTCTCCACAAATAAGATTTATTTTAAAATCTCATTCCAAATTGCCTTCTCAACTGTGTCCTAATACATTAAAAAGGAAGTTCTTTGAATTTTTCATTTCCTTTGTCCAAATTAAAGTATCAAAAGAAGGAGGACATGGAGAAGAAGTTCATGAGAAGTGAATTTTATTTCTAATATTTTAACTTTTTCAAAGTTAAGCAATAGATAGTAACTTGAGTCACTGGACAAAAAATTGTTTATAATCAGCATCTCAAATCATTAACTTTTGATTTGCCCTTAATTGCTTAAGTTGTTATAAGGTCATTAAACTGCTGCAGCTGTGTGTTGGATAGTATTAGTTTTAGACAAAAGGGATGAAATTATTATGTAACTGAGTGTGAAAAGTCATCACAGATACCTTGTTAAATAAGTCAAGGAGCAGGAAGGCACCTGACTTTGCAGTATCATCCCTAGGCAACCCCTGAATAGGAAGGCTTGGCACATATTGTTGTTATCGTTTTCTAAGAAAAGATCATGCTAGAGAATTCCATACTTTTAAATGAAATATTCTAATAGCTACTTTTGATTTAAGTGGAATTTATAACACCAGAAACTTTTATGAGCACCTCACTGATGTGTTGTGAAAATTTTGTACTTATTTGCATCCATTGTTAAATGAAAATAAGTGGTATATTGTAACCCGTTAACGACTAGTGGGATGTAAACCAGAGTAGCCAAGAATTTTTTTCCTTAAAATTGGAGTATTTTGTCATTCCCTTTCAGTATTTTACCACAATTATTGTAAATTGAATTAAAGTGGTATAAACAGACTTACTCTTACTAGACCATTTTTATCTGTTTGTATATCTTAATATAGATTATGTACAAGTAAAAGAAATCCAAATAAAATTCCTCTTTTGACCCTTTAGGCTTTTGTTTTTTCATAGTAGAGCTGTGTGTTTGCTGTGACTGGTGAGGAGAAAAGTGCAATTCAACTTTTGTTTTATTAGATAATAGTTTAAATGAATTTAAATGAATTATGTTTGAATTTCTATAAAATATTAGAATATATGAACAAATTTCAGAAATCTTTATGAAAGAGGTCATAGGATTTTGAGTTAGTAAGAATCTTTTATTTTTGAGGGAGAAGTTAAGGCAATTGGGGTTAAGTGACTTGCCTAGGGTAGTAAGTGTGTCAAGTTTCTGAGGCTGAATTTGAACTCAGCTCATCCTGACTCCAGTGTTCTATTCACTGCGCCACCTAGCTGCCCCGCTAGCAAGTATCTTAGAGGTCATCTGGTACAACTTCATAGAGGCTAAGTGATTTGCCCCAAGGACACAGGTAGGAAACAGCAGAGTCAGACTATGGTCCCAGAATCTAACTTCCAGTCCACCTTCCACTCTTTCATAATATTTGTGTTTATCCTTGAAGAAAGATAAACACTTTTAGTAGATGGAGGGGTACAGAGAAGGAAAGGGAATTTTAGGCAAGGGAAGAACATGTCACGCTCACTGAGGCAGTGAGGCCGCCAGCCCACCTAACGCAGGAGAGGACCTGTTGAGGAGTTGAGGGAAACAAGTTTAGAGAAGTAAAGTTTACGTGAATTAGATAGAGCCTCTAAAGATTAGAGATTCTAGAGAACCTCCAAAATCTGGCAAAAGAGTTTCAATTTAGCCTTGTAGGATATAGGAGACTAAAAGTATTCAACTTCAACACAAACTTTTTGAGCACCTACTTTGTGGAGGACTGCTAAGTGGCTCAGTGGATAGAGTGTGGAGTCAGGAAGACTCCTCTTCCTGTGTGACCCTGGGCAAGTCACTTAACCATGTGCTGCCTTAGTTTCCCCATCTATATAATGAACTAGAGAAGGAAATGGCAAACCACTCCAGGATCTCTGCCAAGAGAACCCCAAATGGACATGATGAAATTACTGTAGCACAACAACAACAATTGTTCAGGATACTGTTAGGCACTGAGAGTACAGCAAGTGAAATGAGCAGAAAGGAGAACTTTGTATACAATATTGTTTTAAGAACAACATGGAACAACGAAGTCATTTTGACTATTACAAATACCCAAATTAACTATAAAGGACACATGAAAGAAGATGCTCTCTGCATATCTGCATTCCAAGAAGGAACTGATAAAGAGAAGTGTGTATAGAACGGTGTTTTATATCTATTTCTAGATGTAATGTATATACAGATGTGTTCCAGATATATGTATATACAGATACATATATTTGTGTCTAATGATAGCCACTTGAAGGGGGAGGGAGGGAGAAAAGGAAGCAAAAAAAGTTACATGATTATTATATATTTGAAAAAAATGGCAAGTTGTACATTACAGATTGGCAGTTTCATGTACAATCATCAGTTTTTCTATTCTATGTTATGGAAATGCTTGTTTTTTCCTTAAGTTCAGAATAAAATAACATTTAAAAAGAAAGTCATGGGACCTACCCTCAAGAAGCTTACAATCTAATAATGGGCAAAAGGTAAAGGTAAAGTGCTATAAGGAATTTAAAATAGGACAGAGGTATATCACTTTGAGCAAGTAAGACCAGGGAAGACTTTCAAGAAGAGATGGCATCAGAGTTGGGCCTTGAAGGGAAGGATTTTAGCAGGTAAAGATGGTGGCAGGGCAAAGGCACAAAGAAAGGAGAACATAAGATGTGGATAACATAATTTGACGGATTCTCTGGGCAGTTGTGTTGAGGTAAAAGAGAGTGGTATTAAAGAAGCCAACTAGGAAGAAAACCGTTCTGCTAAGTTCAGATATGACTATACATAAATAAGAATACATGCATATATGTGTATATTTACATATCTGAATGTGTGTGTATACACACATACATTGTCAATGCCCAAAATCCCATCTAAGAACTGTTACTCCAGAATAGAATAGTCATCAAAGTTGTAAGCCGTGAATTTCAAGGATTCCCAGATAATTTTTACTCTTCTGATAAAGCCTGATCTAGATTCTATTCATGGGTTAGTTAAGAGTCAGCCAATAAACATTGATTAAGTGACTCTCATGTACCAGGCTCTGCGCTAAGACGCCAAGAAAGACATGACAGTCTCTGCCCTCAAAGAGATGATAGTTTATTGGGGGAGACAACATATAAAAAGAAAATGAAAAATCCCATCATACAGCCAGGATGGGAAATGATCCGAGGAAATGTGTGTTTCTGAGCTGATCAAAACATGCAGAATGATGAGTTTCTGAAAGCAATCAAGTTTGGGTGTGTGTAGTTGGGGGGGAGGGGGAGGAAGGTGATGATGATGAGATTTCCCTGGGTGCCATTCTTAAATGGAAGAGGATCAGAGATGAGTTCCTACATGTCCACTTCCTAGGGTTAGTCCCAGGATGTTGTTCAGTCATTTTCATTCATGTTAGACTCTTCATGACCGCATCTGAGGTTCTCTTGGTAGAGATACTAGAGTGGTTTCCTGTTTCTTTCCCCAGCTCATTTTTGCAGATGAGGAAACTGAGGCAAACAGGGTTAAGTGACTTGCCCAGGGTCATACAGCTAGTAAATGTCTGAGGCTGAATTTGAACTTGGGCCTTCCTGACTCCAGACCCAGAGCTCTATCTACTGTACCACTTAGCTGCCCCCATGGGTCTTGTCAGGTTGACAAAAACAAGCATCCCAAAGAGTTCAGAGCATCTTAACTACATATCCCTAACTATAAAACAAAAGGAGGCTAATATTAAAATTGGAACTAGAATAGCTGCAAACTGGTAAGCAGAAGAAGGCTTTTCCAGTTCCTTTAGTTCACCAATGGTGGCCATGGGTCATTGGGAAATGTTGGTGTCAGGCAACTGTATTTGATTCCAGCACAATATTGAGAACTGAGGTCAATTTTTTTTGTTTTGTTTTGTTTTGTTTTGTTTTTGGAGAATGACTTTGTGAAGTCCACAAGCCTTCACATAAGCGAACTGCTTTATTCTGCCAATGACTGCCACTTCTAAAGGAACAAATACATGATTTGGAATGAGAAGACCCGAGTTCAAATCTTGACTCTACCACTTACTCCTTATGTGACCCTAAGCAAGTGGCTTAACTTCTCTGGTCTTCGTTTTCCATATGTGTAAAATGTGGAGGTTGGATTACATGACCTCTGTTTTCCCTTCTGGTTTTAAATCCTGTTAACCTGGGTTTGAAGACTGACCTAATTCCTTATCTGTGCCATCTTCATATGTAATGTATTCAGTTGGAAAGAATGACCAGTCACTCATGGATCTTTCTAACTACACAGATATGTGCCTGAGAATGAAGAGGAAGCTGCCAAGAGAACTGAGACTTCCTGACCTTCAGACCAGGGTTTCTGATGACTTCCCCATGCATGATGTTCTAAAAATAAGCCATCCTAACCCAACTGTTTATTAAAGGTCCAGAGCTTGTCTGATTACTGCAATACTGAAGTGTATCCAAAGACTCTGAGAACATATTTTATGGTATGGGGTAGCCCACAGACTCATCTCAATGGATAATTCTATTATGAAGAAATTTGCCTACAAAGTACACCTTCTTCACAGAGCTATCACCTGGCCATCTGTTTGCAAAAAATATAATAGCTGTCTGTGTCAAATATTTGCATATATGATGTATCTAAGAATCCTGCTCTGCCTTCACCTAGTGCACTTATGACTGGGTAATTAGCTTCAAATACATCATCATGATTAGTGAGAGTTGGTGCATTACCATGAAAAAAAAAGACAGGAAATTCTGAGTTTTGAGAGTAATTTAAAAACATCCTAGATGGTACTTACCATGTAAGTGACATCTAAAAACATTTAATATTCTAGGCAATGATTGGACTTTTCTATCCTGAAAAGCAATTTAAATAGAATTCAAGCAATTCAGAATTTTGAAGCCTCAGACTTCCTGAAAATCTAAGTATAGCTTGGCATTTAGGCTTAGAGGATGTTTCCTTCTGTGTGACACTCACTTGAAATGTACCTTCTGTATTTTGAAATCAAGATTATAAGATTTTCAGCCTTAAGTTCCTGCATCAATTCTCAAGTAATTTTGAAATGTCTACTTGACTATCTCAACCATTTAACAATGAAATTTATTTTTTCCAAGTATATGAGTTTTAACTCAGACTAGATTTTGGCATCTGATATAAGAAATACCATAAGATTTAAATAATTTAAGTAGGAGGCCAGTTATTCAAAACCCAGCTTTTCACTTCTGTCTCTACCCTCAGCTACCTAGTTTGGAAACAAAAGAAAATGGGTAGAAGCTATGGCTAGTAGATGTCACACAGTGTCCTAGCTCATAACAGCTTTCAGTGATGGAGTAGAGATACAAGTGAGGGTTAACTCAAACTGTCCCAGATCTCCTAGCATTCTGAATTACAAGAATTACTAGGAATCTCTTCATGGCAATCTAGCAGTTCAGGTCTCTTCTCTTCTCCCTTCTTGACCATCTTCAGCTTTTGATACTGATGATGTAACCCTTCCTCCTGGTTACTTCCTCCTTGGCTTCTGTTACGCTGCTTTCTCTGGATTCTTCTATCCCTTTTCCTTCTTTGGCCCCTGATCGTGGTCTCCCCTAAAATTTTGTCCTTGACCTTTTCTTTCTATACACTCAGTATTTTCATGGTTCCTGGTTATGATTTCTTCGCATATTGATCCCGAATCTAAGTGCCTAGTCCTTATCTTGTTCCCAAGCTACAGTTCCATTATCACCAACTTTCTTCTGAATAATTCCACCAGGATGTCCCACTGACATTTCAAACTCAATGTATCCCAAACAGAATTCATTATCTTCTTCCCTAACCCTGTCCTTCCTCTAAACTTCCCTGTTTCTCTTTAGGGAACCACTCTGAAAGTATCCCAGTTACTCGTTATAAGCAACTTTGGTTAATCAGCCTTACAAGTCAGAGAACCTGATTTCAAGTTCCACCTCTTACATTTAATGTTTATATTACCTTGGGCAAGTAAAACCCCCTGGTCTCAAGTTTCCTTACCTGTAAAAAATGAGAAGGGCTCTACTAGACGGCCTCTGAGGTTCCTTCAGGTCCAAATCAATGTCTTTTGAATTTTCACGCTCCTTTATTGCCCCTGTCTAGTCAGTTGCCAAGTGTTGGCAACATCTCTCATATCCATACTCTTTTATTCACTTAAGGTCACTGCCCTAATTCAGGTCTTCTATAGTCAGAGGTCAGTCTCTAGAAGTAGTCTTCTTGCAGTTCTCCATTTTCTCCATTTCATTTTTCATATTATCCAACTGTCAAAAAAAATCCTCCAAAAACATTATGGTTATTCAGTAGTGTCTGACTCTTCATTACCCCATGGACCATAACATGCCAATACTGTCCATCCATGGGGTTTTCTTGGCAAAGATACTAGAATGGTTCACCATTTCCTTCTCTAGTAGATTAAGGCAAACAGAGATTATTAAGTGACTTGCTCAGGGTCACACAACTAGTAAGTGTCTGAGGCCAGATTCCAACCCATGTCTTCCTGACTACAAACCCAGTGTTTTATCCACTGAGCCTCCAAAAGCATAGACTTATGTTACTACCATGCTCAGGGATCCCTAAGAGGCTCCTTGCAACTCCCAGATAAAATACCAACTCTTCAGTTTGGCTTTATTTAAAGACCTGATCAATCTACAGTCTCCCTTTCCAGACTGATTTCAGCCTACTTCCCTTTGCATTGAGAGAAATGATTAGTGATAACCAATGATTTGAGATCCAGAGTTCCCCCTTTTTCTAAAGTCCTCATTTCAAAGACTCATTCTCTGAGGGTTGAACTAACTTTTGCCTCAATCATGGTTAGAACTGATCCAGCTTTACAAGGAACCTTATCTAAGGTGAATTCCTGCCCATTGTGCTCCACTTGAGGTTGGGTGGAGGTAGATCCTTTGTCTAGATTGCCCAAGGCCGCTCTGGTCTGGTAGAGATAGTCTTTGTCCATGAGTGACATGATGTTACTCTCTCAGGCCCTCGATGGAATGAGCCTACTTCTCATTGTAATAGTCATTCTCTCATCAGTTGCTAACCAATCAGAGCTGATTGCCACCCTCTGGAATAACCGCTTTTCCAAGGGCATGTATGCTATAAAGCCCACTATCATGATTGTCTTTGGTATACAAGAGTGCCACTCCTTTTATTGATAAAGTGCTAGAATTACTAATAAAATGATTAATTACCCAGAAATTATGTCTCTAAACTTTTTCAACATCACAGCATGTTCTATATTACATTATAGGCATAGTTACTGTTCCCTGAACTTGACATTCTGTCTCCGACTTTCATATATTTGTCTGTCTCCTGCCATGTTTGAAGTGCATTACTTCTTTGCTCTTTTCTCTCAGAATCCTTAGGTTCCCCTCAAAGCTACAGGCAAGTGCCACTTCTCCCAGGAAGACTTTACCAGGTTTCAGTTTCCTCATCTGTAAAAGGAAGGCTCAGGCTAGATGACTTCTAACATCCCTTTTATCTCTTACTCTGTGATCCCAGGGTCTCCAAGATATTTGTCCTCTCTTTTCAAATGATCATATAATTAGTTATTGATGAACTTGTTTCCTTCAATAGAATGGAAGTTCCTTGAGAATAAGGACTTTTCCATTTAGTTTTTACATTCCCAGTGCCTTAAGAGTGCCTTACATATAATAAATACAGACTAAATTCTTGCTATTAAACCTTGGGAAGTGTCTCCCTATAATTCTTTGACTTTCCACATTTTAGCTCATCTTCCCTCTTCCCTGCTTTTCTTCCTAGGCTTCCTATCCAGCTTTCTGCCTCTTTGCATTTTTAAGTCCTTCCTCAGTCAGTTAGAAGGTGTCAGGGAACAGAAAAAAATGGTGGAAACTGCTCTCATTTCTCCCCAGTATGGGCATCTTTAAGAGGTAGCATCTTAAAAAATACTTTTTATTTGGTTCCAGAATTTAAAACAAATTTTTAAATGCTTTAGTGTTTTATATGAATAGAAAAGGGATTGCTTACTTTTTATAAAACCTAAATCTGAAGAATTAGAGAAAGAAATCAAATTTTCCTATGGAAACCCATAAGTGTGATCTCCTTTGGGAGACAGCTTGGAGCAGGTCATTCCAGGGAAACGCTTACATGGGACTCTAGGCCCTCATTTGTTTTCCTGTAATAATTACTGGGGTTAGAATATAAAACAAAATAAAAGCAATGTGTCCCTTCTTTAGCCACCCCTCCTGAGTCCCCCTTCAGCTAATGAAATATGTTTTTCCCAACTTTTTCCCCCAGAAATAGCAAATCTGAGATCCTGATTTAGAGCTTAGTGTGTTCTCAGAATCTCCCTGTAAGATAGAGAGCACAGTTTTCGTTTTCCGCATGGAGACCCAGGGAGGTTAAAGATGTGCTCAGGGTAAGCCAGTGAGACTTCCTGAGCCAGGCTCAGAGCTGAGGCCCTTCTGATCCCCCAGCCAGATGCTCCATGGGCTCATAGTCAGCTTCTCTTAAGGAGGGCGGGAGTCTGGTTATTCTTGCAGGTACCAGGAAGAGAGAGATTTTGAAAGTAGGTTAACATAAATGTCTTT
>CM053582.1:206575800-206587151 GCA_028627135.1 Pseudochirops cupreus
AGTCTTGCAGGTTGTGACTTTCCTGTCCTGTCTACCTTTATTGCTGATCTCTCTCTCTCCTTTACATTCCCACTGCCACCTGCTTCAACTATTATAACAGACCTCTACCAGGCTTCCTGTCTCCCATCCATCTGTCCTTCACACAGCTGCCCAAATAATATTCAAGTACTGTTATAATAATAATAATAATGATAATATCACCTAAATTAATATAGCACTTCCTATGTGCCAGGTATATTCTCATGAAAACCTTGGGAGGTAGGTGCTATTATGATGCCCATTTTACAATTGGGTAAACTGAGTCAGGGGGTGGCTAGGTGGTACAGTAAATATAGCACCAACCCTGCAGTCAGTAGGACCTGAGTTCAAATCTGGCATCAGACACTTAACACTTAGTAGCCGTGTGACCTTGGGCAAGTCACTTAACCCCAATTGCCCTCCAAAAAGCAAAGCAAAGAAAAGAAACTGAGTCAGGGTTTAAGTAATTTGTTTAGGATCACACAGTTAGGAAGCATCTAAGGCTGGATTTGAATTTGAGTTTTCCAGACTCTAGGGGCAGAGGTCCATCCACTAGGCCATCTGGCTGCTCCTGCTAGGTTGTGATTATTAGGCATATCCGGTACCGTGCAAAAACCGTTGTGCTTGAAGTCAGAGGAGTCAGAAGATGCTGGTTTGGTTCCAGGCTCTGCTGCCTCTACCTGTGTGATCACGGCCAAGCCACTTACCGTGAGAGAAGCCTTTCTCCATGTTCCTTCATTCTAATGCCTACTTCCTAATGATTACCTCCAGTTTATCCTGCATGTGTCTTCTTGGTACATAGTTGTTCACCTGTTTCTCCTATTAGACTGGGAGCTCCTTGAAAGCGGGGACTATCTATTGCCTTTCTTTGCCTTTTGAATGAGATATTATTTGTAAAACATTCAGCATTGTGCTTGGCACACTGTAGGCCCTCAATATAGAAATGCTTATTCCCTCTCCTTCACCCTCCCCCACCCCCCTTTCTATTCTCAGCTATTTGCACTGTTCCTGGTGCATAGTAAATAGGTGGTTAATAAATGTTTTTTGATTGCTTGATGTAACCTCAAAGGGCCTCAGTTTCCTCATCTGTAGAAGGATGGGGTTGGATTAGTTGACCACTCAGGCCCCATTTCTACCCTAGAGCTCTGATTCTGATTCTAACTGTTCTCTCCTCCTTTCACACCCCAAACCACCATCCACAGATAAAGGGAAGCATGCATTTGTCCTCTAGGCAGAAACTGAAAGATAAATATCACACACTGACTTCACAGAGCTCATAAATTGTGAGCACTTTATAAATGGGGATTATTCTTCTCATGTCCAAGTTTCTGCCGGCCTTTTAAGGCAGCTGTATACTCACTGGGCTCTGCTTTATGGAGCCTGGGGTTAAGAATGATCGCTTTTAATCGAGTGCCCCACATGGTCAGAACTGCATTAGAGCATGTCTGTGATTGTCCATGTTGGAGTTTCACAGACTGACTCTCTAGCCCCTGGAATGGCTGCTTCTTGCTCCCTGGAGCCTTTCTTCTGTAAGGGGTGTGTGTGGGCTCGTGCATGTAGGAGACACCCTGGACAGGGCTCAGAAATTGGTGGAGCAGTTACTGCTCATTTATCATTCACTTGCTGCTCTGCTCTGAAGGCTTTGAAAATGAAATTGTAGAATGGAGAGTGATGGGCTGAATTACAAACATTCAGTCTGGGGAGTGGTTGACGACAAAGAAAGATTCCTGGATTCAGTCAGAAAACCTGGATTCAGATCCCAGTTCTGTTCCTTTACTATCTCTGTGGCTTTAGGCCTCAGTTTTCTCATCTGTGAAATGAGGACAAGGTGCTCTTCAGGATTACTTTCAGTGCTAAATTCTATGACTTGTTGCTGCCCAGGTGCAGCAAGGCAGCAAAAGCCTCTCTCTCTCCCTCTGAATCTAGTTTTACTGTCAGTTGCTATAAAGGCATCAACTCCGCAGAAGATGCCCAGGAGAAGGGAGAAGAGAGAGAGAGCATTTCTGGAGCTGAGGAGATTTTGTTGGATAATTCCAGAAATGCATATTTTCAACAGTCAATACACATTCATTAAGCACCTAGGCCAGGCACTGTGCTAAGCTCTTATGATGCAAAGTGAAATAAGAAAAGCAGTCTATGCCCTCGAGGAGTTTATAATCTAATGGGGGGAGAAGACAGACCACAAAAGGAAGGAAGGTAAAGAGTAGTGAGGGCAAGGAAAGAGAAGGGGTCTTAGAGACGGAGAAATCATAGTCATACAAGAAATGAGGAGATGTATAAGCTGAGCTTTCTCTTCACATGGAGGTTGGGAGTTCATGA
Organism: Pseudochirops cupreus; assembly: GCA_028627135.1. Lineage (NCBI taxonomy): Eukaryota > Metazoa > Chordata > Mammalia > Diprotodontia > Pseudocheiridae > Pseudochirops > Pseudochirops cupreus. Next base: position 206,578,138 of record CM053582.1, read on the forward strand.
CCCAGTCCTCCATTCAGAGGAGCAGAGGGTGGTGATGAGGTAGAGGGCCAAGGCTGATGAGATTTTACAAGATAATGAAGTTATACCAATAATGAGCTTCCTGGGACACTGAGGAGAACTCAGAGAGAGTGCAGCCAGGTGAGAAATGAGGACATTCTGTGATCAAGGAGACTGTAGACAGATGAAGCAGAGATTCCCCAAATCTACTGATGTAAGATTAATGTAGAGTATTAAATTTAATTAATTTAAGAGTATTTATCACAGAATTTCAGAGTTGGAAGGGAACTTGATGACCATCTAGTCCAACTCATGCACAAATACCTATTTTATTAAGTGCCTACTTATGAGCAAAGTCCTATGCTAGGCCTTGGAAGAAGCACAAAGTTTAGATGAGAAAGAATAATCCAGCTACCTTTTCTTATGTAAATTTAAGGGAATAGGACTTTAGGTGGTACTGTGGGTAGAATGCTCAACTTGGAGTCAGGAAGACCCAAGTTCAAATATGACCTCAGAAACTTTCTAGTTATGTGACTTTACTTCCTCAATTGTAAACTGGGGATAATAGCAGCACCTACTTCCCAGCTTTATTGAAAGGATCAAATAAGGGAATTGTGAAAAACTTAGCACAGTGCCTGGCACACAGCAAGTATGCTGTAGGCGCTATCCATTATTACATTGATTAGCTTGGGAGCTCCCCAAGGGCATCCCGGTGCATCACAGAGTGTTTGACTCAGAATAGACTGTTAGTAAATGCTTATTAACTTGTTGACTGCTGAGATTACACAAATAATACCAATGCACAATAATAAAGAAATGCATTTGAAGGGCTATGTGAGGTTTAGAAGGAAAAGAGTTATTTGGTTTTTGTTGGTTTTTTTTTAATCAATAAAATCAGGGAAAGTTTCCTGGAAGGGATCCCTAACGCTTGAGATGAGCTTTAAAGGATGAGTGGGAATGCAGCCAGAGAGAGGGCAGGGAGGACATTCCAGTCATGAAGGAACGGTGGAAGCCAAGAGACAGAGGAGGGAGAGTACAAGGTTTGTCGGGGGGACAGAAAGTTATTTCATTTGTATGGAGCCTGGAGAACATGGTGGGAACTTCCAGATACAAAGTTCACCCGAGGGACAAGCAGAGTGAGGGGGTTGGGGGCAATCTAACAAAAGACAAGGGTTTAGGAAGGGAAAACTCTGCAGGGTACTTGGCGTGGTTGATCCTACCACAGTTGTCCAAGTTGTTTTCAATCTTTAAATTTCTAGTGTGAGTCTAGAGCTCCTGGGAGAAGGCAGAAAGTCTGGCTCTTGGGAAATTGCTGCAAGGCAGCTACTAAGGGGGCTGATTTGATTGCTTTAATGATGACTAAAGAAACTTACTTGTACACTGGACATTTGGGAGAATTGTAAAGCAAAGCAATCTGGTGGCAAGCTGCTTTAGAGCTAATCCTAAGGAAATGAACCAAGTATAGTAAAGAAGGGGAAATCCGGAAGGCTGAACAGAGGGAATTAGGGCAGTGTTGTGGGAATGGAAAGACCCAAGGAGGAGCTCCTGGAAAACAGGCCACTCTGGGAGGAGAAGTCCATCTCCCGAACCCTTCCCCAGGGCAAAATCTTGCATTCTGATGGGGCTCTATCCAGGACCATAAACATAAAAATGAAATGGCCTCAATAGCTGCCTTAGTACAACTCCTACCCAGAACCCTATGGGACAATGATGGAAAATGGGGTGTGGGGTGTGTGTGTGTGTGTGTGTGTGTGTGTGTGTGTGTGTGTAGAGGAGAGCAATAGAGACCGACACACCAAATAAAAGGAACAGGGTAGTCAGTAAAAGGCAAAATGGAGAAAAGTGGAATGCTACATTTCCCAATTTTACAGCCTTCCAGAAAAGTCTAAAAAGTGGAGAGAATCTGACCCTGATCCTAATGCAGTTAAAAATGAAGTCTTAGTACTCAGGACCTGCCTGCTTTTATCTTGGAAGATACTGACCTCTAGTGGCCAGATTAATAAATGTTTTCTCTGTGTCAGGAGGTACCTTGTTTTAATCAGGCTTTGAGCCTTCCTTCAGTGGATGGTGTGGATGGTATGTCTGGAGCGTTGTGTGCAGTTCTGAGCACTGCGTTTGAGGAAGGACAGGGATAAGCTGCAGAGCATTCAAAGGAGATCAGCCAGGGCCTGACCTTCATGCTGTGTGACAATCAATTGAAGGGAATCAGTGTGTTTAGCCTGGAGAAGAAAGACTCAGGGGGAACATATTAACAGCGTTCAAAGGGCTATTATGTGGAAGAGAGATTAGATTTATTCTGTATGGCCCCAGAAGGTGGAACTAGGAGCAGTGGGCACAAGTTGCAAAAGAAGCAGATTTACAGTTGGTAAAATGAAACACTTCCTAGCAATTGTTGTTCAGTTATTTCAGTTGTGTCTGACTCCTTGTGACCCCTTGTCAGGTTTTCTTGGCAAAGATACTGGAGTGGTTTTGCCATTTCCTTCTCCAACTCATTTTACAGATGAGGAAACTGAGGCAAACAGGATTAAGTGGCTTGCCTAGGATCACACAACTAGTAAGTGTCTGAGGTCAGATTTAAACTCAAGAAGATGATCTTTCCTGACGTCAGTCCTGGCATTCTGTCCACTGAGACACTTAGATGCCTAACAATTAGCAAACTCTTAAAGTAAAATGGGCTGTTTTGGGGGTGAGTAGGTTCCCTGTCACTGTAGGTCTACACACAAAGGCTGGATGAGTGCTTAGGGAAGATCCTGTAGTTGGAATCCTTGTTCAGGTACAAATTGGACCAGGTGGGCATTAAAGACCCTTCCAACTCTGAAATCCTGTGGGACTTCTACTGGCCTATGATGTGGTCCATCTTTGCTCTCTCATCCTGGGTGATGCTTAAATTCATCTTTCTGTAAATCTCCATACAAGACTCACCCAGTACATATGGTTCTTTGAATGTCTCATGGACACCAGCGGGGAGCCTGGATTTTCCATTTCTGATTCCTCACCATTCATACACTTTTCTGATCATACATGCCCTTGATGTCTTGTATGACTTCTCAAGCACAAATCATTACTGGAAACTGAGAAAACTGAAACCATTTGCCACGACTCTCTTCCACTAGTGTCTGATAATGAGGTGGCCTCTCCTGCCAAGGTTAACTCTTCTACATATGTCCTTGATCCCTTCCTGTCTTCCTGTTGTGAGGGACAGCAAAAATTTAAGTTTCCACAGGCCCCAGAATGAGGTAACAAAACTTAATGGTAACAGCACTGGCCTTCTTCTCATTGGTTGCCCTCTCCCCAAGATTTGGTGTGTAGCTATGCACAAATAAGGGATAGAAAAATGTTTTCTTCTGATTGGATTGAAGGAGCAAATGAATAATTATGATAATAAAGGATTGATATTACTTTGTGCCAATTAGCTTGAGATTGTGAGCCCACCTTACCAACCAGTGGTGAAACTGGACAGGGGAGTGGGCTGGGTCAGGATTAGGATAACAGAGCCCTGTGAGCTTCTGCATTTTGCATTTTCTGGCTGACACCCCTTGAGCAAACAAGCCCTTTCTCATGAGAAAGAATAAAGACCATTTCTGCTTTCCAACTCAGATTCCAATTTTGAAGACCTGGCAGTGGTTTCTATCCCACACACTTATCTTCTTCAACAGATTGCCTCTTCAGTCATTTCCTCTTTCTTTAATCTTTAATGTCTACATATTGACTTATTTCTTCCCTCACGCCTTCAAACATTCCCAAATCTCCACCATCTTTATTGTGAACTCCATAATTCCTCCCAGCTCACAAGTTTGTAACATTGGCGTCATCCTGGATTATTCACTATACCTCAGCCCACATATTCAATGAGTGGCCAACTCTTACTATTTTTACCTCTATAATATCTCTCAAATCTATTCCATTCTCTCTATTCACACAGCCACCATCTTAGTTAAGGCCCTCATCATCTCTCACCTAGATGATTGCAATGACCTAATTGGTCTCTTTGTTTCAAGTCTCTCTCTTCCATTCAATCTTCCACTCAGCTACTAAAATTATATTCCCTAAGGTCAGATCAGAGCCTACTCAATAAACTCCTTATTTCCTCTAGGATGAACTATAAATTCTTCAGTTTGGTTTTTATCACCCTCTGAAACTTGGCCCCAATCTATCCTTCTGCTCTTCCCTTCCTGTACTCCATGATCCGGCCAAGCTCTTTTCTTCCCACAGAACACCTCAACTCACACCTCTACACTGGAGTGCACTCCCTTCTCCCTCTGCCTCAGACAATCCTTGACTTCCTTAAAGACACAGATTAATCACCACCATCTACATGAAGTCACTCTTGGTCTTACCGTCTGTTTGTGATTTCCCTCCCAAAACAGAATCTGTAGCCAAAAAGCCCTAAATCCAAATTCAGCCTTAGATCTGTGTGATCATGGACAAATCACTTAACCTTTCTTAGCCTGTTTCCTTGTCTGTAAAGTGGGGACAATAATAGCACATACCACCCAGGATTTTTATGAGGATCGAATGAGACAACTTTTATAAAAATGCTTTGCAAAACTTAAAGCATGATATAAATACAATGAAAATGATCCAGTGGTCCTTGATCACATCTAAGATCCCTTCCCACTCTAGAGTTATGATACTTTGATCTTATTTAGTGAATCCTTTGGGCAGAGTTTTACATTTACATTTACTGAGGATATAAAAATATGGGGAGAGCTCTCAATTCCCTGTGAAAACAATGCAGATGAACCCTTATAACAATACCATAGAGTCTGGACTGATGATTTCATTGGTATAGGAAGCTCTTAAGTCAGGAAACGCCTTTTATGAATGCAGTTTGGTATCTCCTTCAAAACATAAAGTCTTAGGGAGTTGTCTAGAGCTCTAAGAGGTTAAGGGACTTGACCTGGATCACACAACCAGTATGTGTAAGAAGTGGGATTTGAACTGAGGTCCTCTTGGCTTTGATATCGATTCTGTTGGCCACTATGCCAAGGGGCCAATATTCACTCTTTAGTTTGTCATTTTTAAAGGTTTGGAATGTTATCTGTGGGTTTATTTGTGAATTAAAGTGTAGTAGAGGGAGCCTGGGCACAAACCCATCACCACTACAAGAAAAAATAAAGCAGAGTTTCCACCATAGAGATGGTGGGTCAATAACATGGCTTTCAAAGAGAAAGGAGAAAACTTCTGGCCAAGGTGGCTGCCTAAATGGAAGCAGGCTGTCCCATGCCCATGTATGTACTCTGGTAAAAATATGAAACACATGCCAAAATAAATAGTGATCAATAATTATAATGAAAAACTACAGTAAGGAATTTTTTCTTTCTCAGAACTGAACAATAATTTAGTCAGAAGTCTATAGGCGATACATAACAAGATGATTGCCAGCAAAACTAGTACAGATATCTGTAAAGCCAAGCACAAACAGCTTTCCAGAGGACTACTGCTGTGAACAGCTTTTCCACATTCTGATTATACAGTATAGTGAACTCTCTATTCAATAACAAATCAGAGCAAAGCATTCGTAGAAAATCAAAATACAGCATTCACAATGTTACAACTTAACACAGAAAATCAAAATACAGCATTCACCATGTCACAACTCAACAACCTATCACTAAAATGGCCACATAGTTTTCACCAAAGTGGTCACATAGTTTTCAACAAAGTACATTCATTTAGTCAATCACAAATCCTTAATTCAATCACAAAGTATAAAAGTCAAAGTTCTCCACCTCTAGGTCACAGTAAATCATGATCTTCTTAGTCAGTACACAGTATCTAAGTAAAGTCTTCTTTCAGCTTGACTCAAGGCTGGCTCTCAGCTTCCATGGTTCCTCTTCCATGGTCACAGCTCCAACTGTCACTTGGGTTCAAAGGCAGCTCCCAGTTCCTTGTCTAGCTCCTTGTCCAGTTCTTCATCCAGTTTCCATTCCATATTGAAGCTCACAGTGTCCAGTCCACCTCAAGTCTTTCACAGTCCTGTTTCTGGGAAAACAAAGATTAACAGAGCCACAATAGTATTCATGCACATTGCCAGCACCATCATCAATTCACTATCTGCCTGTGAAGTCAACTCAGATCCACCAAGAAGGTCTGAGAACTCAACACAAATCATTAGCATAGAAATCAACACAGACCCACAAACAAAGTCCAAGAGGTCAGCACAAATCATCAGTAAAGTCCCAAGACCTCCAAAATCCTCTTCTAGGACTTCTGTAAACATACAACCAGAAAATCTTCTTTAAAGTATCAAAAACAAACATCAACACAGACAGAGCAGACAAACAGAGTGCCATGATACCACAAGTTTTCTCCTTCTTAACTCTGCCACCACAAGAGTCTTCCTTTTAGGTCTGCTCTCTCCAGCCTGGGGCTCTCCTTTTATATGGTCATTAGCTCCTCCCCAGGAGTTCACAATTTGTGGGGTTCACATGTTCTGTTTCTTAACAGACTTGATACAAAGCTCAAAAGTAACTTGAACTGAAACAAGGTGTTAATTCAATAGCTGAAACTGCTTCTGTGCTTGCCATTACAATATCCCTTCCATATTTCAACTTTCCCCATTGTGATTTTGATAAATCATTAAATCGGAATTTTGGGGGAGTTTTGTGAAAGCCACATATGACATGCAAAGGCCAGCAAACAACACAGAAAAAGGTTTAGAAACTCAGAAATGCATAAAATATATGTATAGTATTGTATAAAATCAACCCAAATTTTACAATAAGGTGCTCTAAATATAAATACACCATAAAAGAAAAAGACAAAGTTCAGACTTCTTCTCTGGTATGAAAGGAAGGCCAAAAAATTTTACATAGATTTTCCAGATGCAGGGGGTGGGGTGGTGCTGTTCCCCTAACCCCCATGATGTGGAAGGGATAACTGTACTAACTAGTATAGGCAAACAATTCCAGTCAGCACAAGTAGCAACTGGCTAGAGATGAGTGTAGCCTGTAAGTCTCTGTGCCAGGAGACAGCAAGAGTTGTGGGTCCCCAAGAAATCACCAAGGAGGTCAGAAAGTCCCACAGTGGGCTTCCTTGGAAGTCATAGTGAGTGGCAGCAACCAAAGTGGCACCATAGTCCTCAGACTGCAACAACAAAAGCACTAGGAATGCCAGGTTATCTAACATTCTTTCCTGAGAGGCTGTGGCACCAATGCAATATTCACAGCTCCCACGACCATTATAAATATACCTGCATGGTGCTCAATCACAAAATGTAACAGACTTTCCATATAGAAGACAGAAGCAAAACATTTTTCAGCTTGACTCAAGGCTGGCTATCAGGTTCCATGGTTCCTCTTCCATAGTTCCAGCTCCAACTGTCACTTGGGTTCAATTCCTTGTCCAGCTCCTTGTCCAGTTCTTCATCCAGTTCCCATTCCATATTGTAGCTCACAGTGTCCAGTCCACCTCAAGTCCTTCACAGTTCCTGTTTCTGGGAAACAGAAAACCAAATTCCAAAACCAGTAGGTCAATTCTGTCATAGTGGCAAAGAAGTTAACAAGCCACAATAGCACAAAGAACCCTAGCATCCTTTAACCTTCCCACAAATCAGCATAAGACCAATATTTACTCACAAGTCTATCTGTCTCTCTGGGAAGTATGCTCTCCTCCCAACCATCTAGTCTAGCTGTGACTCTCAGCTTCTGGTGGGCTCTGCTCCACCCTTCAGCAAACTCCTCCCACATAGGTTCTGAATTCTCTTCCTCCTGCCCCTCCCATACCCATAGAGAAGGCAAGAAATGTAATACCAATTATACATGCCTCTCACTAATTTTCAGACTCTCTCTTTCTGTCAATGTATTGCCTATGCCCATGTCTTCCCCATCCTGAAAACAACCCTCACTTGATTCTTTCGTTGCTGCTATCATCCTATTTCTCTTCTGCCATTTTTAAGCTAAACTCCTCAAAAAGGCCGTCTATAATAGGTGTCTCCACTTTCTCCCCTCTTACCCTCTTCTCGTCCCCTTACAATCTAGCTTCTAACTTTATTGTTTCACTGAAATTTCCCCCTCCAAAGTTACTAATGATCTTGTAGCTGCCAAATCCAATGGCCTTCTCTCAGTCATCACCCTGCTTTGGTCTGTCTTTAGCCTTTTACACTGTTGATTATGCTCTTCTCCTTGACACTCTCCTCTCTCTAGGTTTTCAGGACACCATCTCTCCTGGTTCTCCTCCCAACTGTCTGACCACTCCTTCTCTGTCTCTTTTGCTGGGTCCTCTTCCAGATCACACCTTCTAAGTGCGGGTGTCTCTTGCTGTTCTTTCCTGAACCCATCTGTATTTTCTCTTTATACCACTTCCCTCAGTGATCTCATCAGCTCCCATAGATTTAATTACCATCTCTATGCTGACAATTCTCAAATCTATCTTTTCCTGCCCCAATCCCTCTGTTGATCCCCATTCTCACATCTCCAACTGCCTTTCAGATGTCTTGAAGTGGAGATCAGTAGATATCTTAAATTCAATATGTCCAAAACAGAACTTACCTTCTCCCCTAAAACTTTCTTACTTTTCCACCCCTTGCCTTCCCTCTTACTGCAGAAGGCAACATCATCCTCCAGTCCCTCAGGCTTGAAACCTAGGAGTCATTCTGGATTCCTTACTGTCTCTCACCACCTCCATATCCAAGCTACTGCCAAGGTCTGTTGATTTCACCTTTGCAACATATGCCACCTTCTCTCCTCTGACACTGCCAGGAGGGTCACACAGCTAGTGTGGCAGGATTTGAACTCAGGAAGATGAGTCTTTCTGACTCCAAGTCTGGCATTCTATGTGTAGGCCGTCATCACTCTATGCCTGAATTATTTCAATAGCCTGCTGGCAGGTCTGCCTGCCTAAGTCTCTTCTTATTCCAATACATCCCCCATTCAGCCTCTAAAGTGATTTTCTTAAAACCCAATTCTGACTTTCTCTCTCTCTCTCTCACTTTTTCTCTCTCTCTTTCTCTGTCCCTCTCTCTTTCTGTCTTTCTATCTCTGTCTCTGTCTGTCTCTCTGTCTCTGTCTCTGTCT